>CANTUR010000311.1:2456250-3684375 GCA_947683625.1 Mallotus nudiflorus
ATGTTGAGAATGTGTGTATTAGATCTTGGAGGTAGCTGGGATGATCATTTTCCGCTATTAGAGTTTGCATATAATAATAACTACCATATCAATATTGAGATGGCATCGCATGAGGCTCTATACGGAAGGAAGTATATGTCTCCTCTGAGTCGGTATAAGATTGGAGAAAAAGCATTGACTGGACCTAAGATGGTTCAGGATGCAGCTGAGAAAGTTACTATAATAAGAAGGAGATAAGAGACCACAACTAGTAGACATAAGAGCTATGTGGATATAAAGCTTAAGGAAGTGGAGTTTCAAGTTAGAGAATATATGTTTATGATGGTGTCTCTAATGAAGGGTTTGATGAGGTTTGGCAAGAAGGGGAAATTAGCACCAAGATATATTGGACCGTTTGAGATTCTAGAGAGAGTGGGCATGGTTGCATATCGATTTGCTTTGCTTCTGAATCTATCTCAAGTGCATCTAGTGTTCTATATCTCGATGCTGAGGAAGTATATTTCAAACCCTTCGCATGTGTTGTAACCTGAGAGTGTGGAAGTGAATGAAGACCTGATGTATGAGGAGGAACTAGTCACAATATTGGACTATCAAGTTCAATAGTTGCGTTCGAAGCAGATTTTGATGGTCATGGTATTATGGCGGAGTAACAACGTGGATGAGCACACTTGGGAGATTGAAGCCGAGATGCAGGTGGCTTACCATTACATCTTTCCTCGATGAATTTCCTATTATCTGTTCTTTTATTTGAAATTTTAGGATGAATTTTTGTAAGGGGGAAGATTCTAATGACCCGATATTTTAAATAATTAAAAATTATTTTGAGATATGCAATGTTAATAATATTTTAAATTTTATTTATATATTATCATTTTGTGTGAATAGTATTTGTTTGTTTTACGTTAAATATTTTATTTACATAAAGGACATTATTTGGATATTATTATTATTATTATTATTATTATTGTTATTATTATTATTATTATTATTATTATTATTATTATTATTATCGTCATCATTATCATCATCATCATTATTATTATTATTATTATTATTACTATGATTATTGTTATTATTATTAGTGTTATTATTGTTATTATTTTATTGCATGTGTTGTGTGTACATATGTGTGTGTATGTGTGTTTATATGTATATATATATATATATATATATAATAGAAAAAAAAATATAACGGTCAGGATACAAATTTTTCTTGGTTTCTTTCTTTCTTTCCTTCTCTCTTTTTCTTTTCCTGTCATCCATCATTCTTTTTCTTTCTTCTTCCCGTTTTCCCCTGTCTTCCCGTCATCCAGTAGACCGCCACCCAGCTCGCCTAACCACCATTCACCGCCCTCATCTTCCCTCTTCCTCTCATCCCTTTCACTATTGCTAGTGTGCCTCTGTCATCGGGAAGAGTAACAAAAATGGAAGCAGCAACAACGGTGGTCGTTCATTGCCAGAGTTGATTCTGACCACCTTAGCTCATTGATTCTAGATTCTTTGGAATCCTTGAATTCCAAGGAAGTCATTTCCAAGCTTGGTTTAAGCTTAAATATCTTCATCTGTGAGTTTTCTTTAAGTTTTCATTTAGGTTAATTTTAGTTTTTATTTTTTCTAAGCTTGATTTTCTATGTTTTAGGCTAGATGTCTTTGGAAATGTCGTAGAGTGTAGCTTGAGCTTTGCAAATATTATTTTTGTTGATTTTTGAATTATTTGATTTTTGGGTTTGAATTTTTCAACGAGTCACTATTCGGTGACCCTTACCGAAATATTTTTAATAAATTGTTTGAATTATTTAGAATATAGTTTGTGAAGGAAGTTTATGAAAATTGTGTTCCAATTAATTACTATGAATTTTTGAAGTTTATGTAACAAATTAATTTTTGGAAAAATTAATATAAATTATTGAATTTTGTGTTTTAATTGATATTATTGTTAATTAGTATGTTTTAAGTGATACTGGAATAATAAAAAGATATTAAAATAATTTTTACAAATTATTTACTATTTTTAACTAATTAAAACTAATTTTCGGTATTATATTCAAATAATAGTTTTATTTATTATTTTTGTGATTAAATGAATTTTTAACTATTTGTATTATATATTTAAACTATTTAAATAATTAATTTTGAATTTTACTATTTTATTTTGAATAATTAAAAAATTGGATTTTTATTAATATTATATAATTTATTTGAGATTTTATTAACTATTTTGAAAATAATAAGCTTTAATGTTTTTTATGTTTAATATATTGTATTTTGGTATTTTATTGATTTTATGGATTTTTAGTGACTTTAATATTTATTATTTTAATTAGTTATTAATGTGAATTATGATTCTCAATTGGAAAATGTGTAGTTTGGGGTCTTAACCTGAGAAGTTGTGCAGTTGTGTATTTTAGAAATATGTTTTCTTGTACGATCAGCTCTACTATTGGTAGAAAAATGTCCATTTTACAGAGGAGACTCTGTCGAATTTTTAATGGAATTCTTAGAAGTACAAATTAGGTATTTGATTCTAGATCGAGTCTTTCTTTAGAATTCTTAAAAGTATAAATTAGGTATTCAATTCTAATTATTATTATTATTTATTTTTCTAGTTGCACCGAGACCAAGATCTATCAGACCAGGCCAGTCGGGCATGTTTAGAGGAGCACAAAACTATGAATTATTATCTTATATATGCATTGCATGTAAAATGCAGAATAATGAGCATCCATAATTTTTATAATGTATTTAAGAATGATTTAATTCCTTTAATGTGAAATATATTTTGATATATCTTGGTATATAGTTGGTTTATTTTTGGTACATATTTTGTATATTTATGATATATATACCCATCATATATTTGGTATACATTTAGTATATTTTCTATATATAATTAGTATGTTTCTCTATAAATGGATGCTATCACGTTTACATTATGCATTTTCATTATTTTAATAATTATAAGATTGATTTGAAGGATAGCAGTAAAATGTGCTACCTAGTGGGCTACGCTAGGATTGTTGCACGACATCATGGTAGAATTAGGTTAAAAATCTAGTATTTGTTTATCGAGATGTTGGTTATTGGAAAGGATGGTTGTGGATCCTCGGTTGACCTAGTGTACTCGGGTCCAGTCTACTACCTTGAGTTGGGTAAATGAATACTCAGAGTTTTGGATAAGCTAGTTGGCTATTGATTTTGTCATCGAGGTTGCGAACTATTTAGGGTTTTGCTCTGATCCTTCAACCAAAAAATATATATTTTTTATGCATTTGTTATTATTATCAAAAGTGGATTTTAGCATCTATATGAATTGCATGTATATATATATAAACACACACACACACACACACACACACACACACACACACACACACACACACACATATATATATATATATATATATATATATATATATATATATTGTATATTGATTCTCGATTGTATATGACTTAGGTTGCATGTATATATAATATAATAATTTATTCAGTGAGGTATGATCCCCCTCAATATTTTTTTTTCAGGAGATTTTTCTTTAGACCTTAGTAGTAGACCTCTTCACTGGTCTTCTTCAGTCCTAGCTAGACTATGTCTAAAAACTGCAGTAGTAGTATTATTATTAAGTAATGTGTTGTTATCATTGTATTTATACTACTACAGTTTCTAGACATCATACTATAAAGCCTCTAATTATGCACATACATTGTTATAGAGTTAAGATTTAATATACATAATTTATCATTGTATGAAATAACATAAAATTTTAATAGCTTATAAGTTGATGAACAATCATAAAAAGAAATTCCATACACTCATAAACTATATAGCCAAAGATTATGCTAACGTTGACATATAGAGCGCATGATGACACTGAGTAGCCAAAGTGTATAGAATTGTTGGTCATACGCATGTGTAGAGCTACTCCCAAAAGGCAAACCACCTGGTGTACAACCCCAAGGCTATTTATACAGCTAAATAACAAATAATGCTAAAATATCGACACCATTTATCATGGTGTAATCTAAAGGATATATACCATGAGTGCATATATTCATATAAAAGCTAAATCAATCAAAATAACAATGTTATTTTTAGGATATAAAAGCTACCTTTAATATAACCATGTAATTCAATGAAAATAACAACCTTATATTTGCTGAAAATAAATACGAAATATACTCGCTAAAATTATTCACTAAATTCAAAATAAAATTTAAATACTTTACTATCATAAATCGCTTTAACTACAACAATAATAAACATATAGCTATTTGCTCCTGATTTTGTTATATAAGTTAAACAATTTATAATTTATAAAATGATAACAGTGATGCTCATCAAAACATATTTGTAAGAAAATATCAATTTATATAAAATAGTGAATATATTTAGGAATATAATAATATGTAAAACTATATAAATATTTTACTAATTAGATTAAATATTAGTTATTAATTATATAAATATTATTTTATTTTGAAATAACATAGTAATTAGAAATTTAGTAATTAGATTAATTGCTTTTTATATTTAATGTATAATGTACATAAATTCTTAATGGTGCCCCACATCAGTAGTGCTACCTATGATGCCACATCAGCACTTTGTTGGTGTTAAATTACATATATATAGTTTTAGGACTCATTTTAGCATGCATTTATAGATTTGAGGTTGCATTTAGCTTAGTTAATTAATAGGAATACACATTTTTATATTTTCATTTTATTTTTCAAGGAAAAGTAGACTCAGAGGTGGTTGGTGTTTATTTGAGCCTTAAGGAGCAAAAACAAAGCAAGGAGACAATTTTGAGGTTCTGTTGTGGTCGGGGTGTGATGCGCGATTTTAAAGTGCTTGAAGTAAAGACAAGCAAAGTCAGTGTTGAGGTTTTGTGGCGACCACTATGAGTTAATGTTCACAGAGTCCTGATGCTAGACCTTCTGTGGTGAGCGTAGTAGTATATCTATCATCACTCCTTCATAGTATGTCCCTCTATCAAGGTCGCGAGTAGCTCGATTCGAATAAAGAACATGCTGATATGTATAATTAAAAGAGCAAATCTAAAGGAATATGAAAAAGACGTTCTAAAAGGGGGTATAGAAGGACAAGAGCCTTGAATTTTAGCACAAGAATCCCAATCCCAAGACCTAACAAAACAATACACCCATGTGAGAGAAGAAAAAAGAGAAAAAGAAGCTTGAAGAAAAGGAAACCACTGAAGATATTTAAAGCTTCTTGATAATAATTATCTCTCCTTTCCTTACTTATGAATATAATTTTGATATTCATTTGGGCTGTATTTGAATTGAATATTAAAGCCATAAGTGGCGCAGTTTCCTTTTGTTATTAGGATTAGAAATCCATTTGATTTAAATTAATGTGATAGATCTTATTTTGATTATCTTGCATAATGTGTTTATTATGCTTATTGTATGTTATAAATGGCTAATTATAGCTCTATTCTAAGGTTATACGTTAAGAGATGGTAACCTTAGTAGGCCCATACATATAAGTTAAATGGGTTAATAACTTGCGAGAGCTTAACTTGATTTAATTCTCTTTAGGTTTGCTTAATGCATTGCTTACTTGATCTTAACTCATTTCCTTAGTAATGATGAGAGTTAAGTCATGGTTTTTTGGTTTTAATTGATTTTTTCATATTGAGTTAAAGATTCCTTGAGAGAGAGTGTTTAATGATTTATGAAAATTCGAGATTTATAAGTAGTGTAAATGGATTTTAACGTGCAAAATCCACAACCGTATGGAATCATTCAAGTAGTAAAATAAGATATCATCCTACAAAGATTGCACATTGAGTATTGAAATACTAAATATGCTTGTTTGTTTAAACACCAAATTTTGGTTTGAAAATTAGATAAAAAATAAATAAAATAAATCATAATTTAACAATCAAATCCAAAACTAGGGTTCTTATTTTCAATTCAACTATTTCTTAAGATAAATTAAGCATCTAAGTCTAAGCTAATCCCAATTCATTTTGAAAGCATCTTTAAAATCATTGGTTTTCCTCTCATATCAACTCGTAATTATTTGAGTAGAATTAACACCAAGTTTTATAGCTCTCACTAACTAAGTGTTTCTTGCACCCAATTTTATGTCCAGCTTTTTTTAATCAATATTAGTTACTAAAATATCTCTCAACTAAGTAAACAACTAATAGGTTATTATTTGAATCCAAAATAACCTATTTCTCACTTAAGTTCTAAAGTGTAAATTCAATCATAGGGTGATCAATCCTAAGATGATATTAAGTTCAACAATAACAAATGAATTAAGATTAAAGACTTAGATTCAATCACAATATCCACATAGTTGAATTGAAATAAGAACCCTAAAGATATATCTAGCTACTCGTATTAATCAAAAGATAAGAAGAAGAAGTATAGAAGAAAAATCCAATCATTATTACTCAAGAGAAATAAATAAAAAAGAGTTTAATAAAGAAAACTTTTCTTACTAATTAACCAGCTACAAATGAAGAACTTGTTCCTTCCAAACTTCAAAACTAATTCCCTATCTTAACACATGAACTTAAATGAAAACCAACTTTGATTCTTAGGAAAAAAATGCAAAAATAATAAAAGATTATTCTAGGACTATCCAAGATGATCCAATGTTCTTATGAGGGCTCCCTTTCATAGACCCTATGATGTAGCAGAAGCTTAAAGAAATAAAATAAAATAAGAGGTAAAAAAAATAAAAATTGTAGTCCATTGATTTGCACACAAATATCGAAAAATAACAAAATATAAGTATTGAAGTGTGATGTAATATCCCGTGTTTTTAAAATATTTTTACACTGTATCGGGATATACAGTGTTAATAATTTTTGTGTATATATTACGATATTTTTACGAGTTGATATGTATTTAAAACCTATTTTAATTATTGTGTATTATTTACAGTCCTTTACGTAAAATTTTTCCGGGACTTGCATTTTCGGGGAAATTTTCACGTAAACAATTTATTATTAATTATTTTAAATATATTTTCGGACTTGCATGAACTCATACGTATTTTTAAATGACTAAATAAAGCCTATGTGTATATGTTTATTTAATTAGGGTTTAATATATTACCCTAATATTTTATTATTTGTGTATTAATTTATTGTTATGTAATTATTTTATTATTATTAAATTATTAAAATATTAAATTTTATGTGTGTGGTGTATATTTAATGTGTATAATATAATATTATTTTATTATATAGTGTAAAGTATATATATATACATATATACATTAAAAATCAAAAGGATTTGCCAAATTACCGTTTAGCCCCTCCCTCTCCTTCTTCTCTCCCGATCGTCTACCTTCACTGCGCCTCCCGTTTCAGCACGCCGGACCGCCTTTCACCACCACCAACTACCGCCAACCTCCTTCCCCTTCCTTCCTCTTCCCCTCCGACGTCACCAGGCCACTGGAAGCCCGTTGGATCGCCCGGAATCCACCATGGCAGCAAGTTGAGCTTCTTACCGTCGATGACGATTCCGGCCACCATTTCGTGCACCGCCAGTCTTCATCGACTCCTTGAGCTCCGGTGATTCCAATTCTAAGCTCCTTTCGGCCTGAAATCAAGTGGATTTTGAGGTTTGAACTAAAACTCAATTCAGTCACATTAGGGTTTTCAATTTTTTTTTACCTTTGAATTGATTGATTCGTGGAAACTCCCTTCACAAATGTTGTTCCTAGTAGCTTAATCTTCATGTGTGATTTTTTGTGGAATTTTTGGAGATTTTTTGGATTTTTGGGTATTTTTGAATATTTAATATTATTTTCTAATTTTCGGAAATTAATTATTTAAATTATGAAATTGGGGTTTATGGCTAAATTAGGTGTTGAAATGAATTATAGGAATTTATTTGGAATTTTTATGAATTTCTAAGTATTTATTTTGAATTATTGAAGTTTATGTAATTTTGGGAAAATTAGGTTAAATGTGTTTTAATTGAATTTAATTGGTTAATTGAGTTTAATTATTAATATTATTGATAAATATGTTGAGAAAATTAATTTTGGATAATTGTATAATTTTTGGTGAATTTTTGAAGTAATTTTAGTATATTTATATATATAGGGGTATTTTGGTAATTTTATCCAAAATTGTCTAAAAATGTAATTTAATTGGTTTTAATAGTTATTTAAGGTATAAAAATGATTTCTACAAATTATTTGGTATTTTTAACTAATTAAAACTGTTTTTCGTGAATTATTTTCAATTATATATATAATATACGGTTTTTCTAATAAAATGAGTTTTTATCGGTTTTTAATGTGTTTAAAGATTAATTATGTAATTTCTATGTATAAAATGTATTTCTATGTTATTAAGGATATTTTTGGTATATCATAATTGTTTTGTGTTTGTGGACCCCGGTCGGTAGATTGTAGTCTAGAGTTTGACCGAGGGGTTGTGAATGAGATGTGGTGTTTGTTTTTCGAAGTGTGTTTCTTTGCAGGGTCGGCTCTACTCTTTTGAGTAGAGAGATGTCCATTTTACAGGGGAGGTTCTACCGGATTTTCGGTAGAATTCTCGTAAAACGTGATATCCAGTCGAAACCTAATCCTGTTTCTGTGTTAAATACTCTAGATCGAATTCTAGGATTTCTGTTAGGTTTATTCTGATGTCTATTATTTATTGCTTGTTTAGTTGCGCCGAGACCGAGGGCTAGTGGATCAGGCCCGTCGGACCCGTCTCGTGGAGCGCACTGATTTGTGAGTTACTATACTATATATATATGCTTTAGGATGCATGATTTAGAAATATATGTTTTATTTTGATTAAAAATGCATAAATAATATGATTTGTATTTAAGTATATTTTTGATTTATTTTTGGTATATATTAAATTATATACATGTTTTGTTAATAAATTATATTTAAAAATGTTTTTAAATATATTTCTAGTTTAATTTATAATTTGATTGGATTTATTTGATGTATATATGCTCGAAATATACATGGTTTACTTTTGGTATATTTCTAGTATATATATGGTTTATGTTGATATTTTATTGAACTTCATGCATCATTTATTTTTGTGAATGAATGTTTTATATTATTAATGATGAAGGATATCGATAGAACGTGCTACCTAGTGGGCAGTACTATGACCGAGTACGTACCGGTACGCCTATAGTATTTAGGCTATATTACTAACTTATTTGTGGATATTGATTGAATATGATTATTGATATGTATGAGATATGGATTGGAGGTGTGATTGCTCGAGCTCGGTTGACCAAGTGTCTCGGGGCCAATCACACTGGCAGTCAGACTGCTGGAGCTCGGTTGACTTAGTGTCTCGGGGCCAGTCTACTATCTAAATGGATTAAGTGGATATATTTGGATTAAGTGAGCCTGTATGGCTAGAGTGTTGTCTAACACTATTTCTAAGGTTGCGATATTCTAGGGTTCTATGTGATCCTTCATAAAAGATGATTTTCAATAAATTATATATATAAATGATTTTATTGCATCTGTGTGTATTTGCATGTATATATACATATTATATATATACTGTTGATTGTATGCATTGTCATTTAGTGTGTATGTATATATATTATAGTAATTCACTCAGTGAGGTCTGACTCCCCTCCGTTGACAATTTTTCAGGAGAGTCAACATCTTCATACCTCAGTAGCAGGCCTGTACACCGGATTTCTTCCGCCCCGGCTTCTTTGTGTAAACTGCTTACTTGAGTCTTATTTTTATAATCTAGACACTGCAGTAGTTGTGAATTAAAGTGTGGGATTTCATGTATTTTATTTAAAGAGATGTATTATATTGAAACTAGATTTGTACTGAAAGATTATATATATATACGAGATGAGATTTGATTTAAATCCAGTGATGAGAATGTTATTATTATATTTACGATTTTTATTTTGGCTGTATATATATATTACTATTATTTTTATTATTGCATGTTTTATTTTATTTTTAGGCTTGCTACGGGTTCCGGATTCGAAAGAATTCCCGTTCCCTAGCGCCGGTCATGGCCCCTGTTTTGGGTCGTAACAAAGTTGGTATCAGAGCGGAGTTTTGTGTCAAGGCTTAGTTGTGTGAGTTGTGGCCCTAGTTTTCAAGTTGTGTTTTCTTTTGGTAACTACTGCAGTGTATTAGGTTCGAGTATGTCTTGATGAGTATTCCTTGCTTAGTTTTCAGCGTTATTCCTCCGTTGTCTGTTTTGTCTGAATCTTTCCATTTGTCTTTTCAGTATGAGGAGGCGAGCGCATGTCGCTCCATCGGTCGTTGAGGCCGAGGATGATGAGTCTTTTCAGGACGAGGTTTTACCTCCTGAGCAGCCAGTTAGATGTAGAGGTCATGGCAGAGGTAGACCTCGAGGAGCGACAGGTCGCCATAGGCAGAGAGAGTTACAGGACGAGGAGCCTGTTGAGCCTGAGTTTGATGTTCATGTTCCTCCAGTTGTTCAGCCTATTCAGCCTGCCTATCAGCAGGGCATGTCTGACCCTGAGGCAGCTTTGTTCTATGCCCGAGTTGGCAGGATTGCTTTTGATGGTACTTTTGATCCATTACACTTTCTGCATGCGATTGAGACTAGGACTCGGACTGCTCATACCGAGTATCAGCGGATCATGATCATAGAGTTGTCTGTCGAGGGACCAGCCTTAGATTGGTTCATTCAGATGATCCAACCTTATATGATGACGATGACCTGGGCTCAATTCCGAGAGCGATTTATGAGGAGATTCTGTCCAGAGCCTCTTCGTTTGAGCTATCGTCTTCGTTTGATTAGTATTTCTCGTGGAGATCGATCTGTAGAGGAGTACACCAGAGAGTTTCTTCGTCTGGGTAGATATGCAGAGGATCTGATGCGAGATCAGTATTTTGCGGTCACTACCTACGTTACTAGTTTGGGTTCTGCTTTTATTGGTATGCCCACAGCAGGTCTTACTCTGGAGTCTGTGATTGAGTTGGCTAAGGAGATTGAGCTGAGGCTAGTTAGGCAAGGAGCGATGCCTGATTATTACCAGCTAGGAGTTCAGTCGAGTGGATTGCAGACTACTCCATATTCGAGTTTTCATGTTGGTTCGAGTAGTCAGTAGTGAGGTCCGACTCAACAGAGTCAGAGGCAACAGCAGTGAGTGCATCGGAGCAGTAGACATGGCCGTGGAGGTCAGCGTAGATCATTCAGATTTGGGTCAAATGCTTCGAGTAGCAGCAGTAGTCGTAGTTCTGGATCAGCGGCTAGTGTTTGTCAGACTTGTGGTAGATTCCATCAGGGACCGTGTTATCTGACACCATTGACATGCTTCAGATGCGGGCAGATAGGACATTTTGTCAGATCGTGTCCTTATTCTGGGTATCAACAGCAGCAGATTTCGTGATTCCCACAGCAGTCGATTGCTAGTGTTGCACCCGTGTCATTTCAGTTACCACCAGCCCAGCATCAGAGTTCCACTCAGTTTGTTCCACAGCAGAGTCATGGTAGAGGTACCAGAGGAGGTACCAGAGGTGTTGGCCAGGCTTCTACCAGTCAGCAGGGAGGTCGAGGTCAGGCCAGAGTCTTTCATCTTACTCAGCAGGATGCTCAGGCATCTAATGCAGTCGTGGCAGGTATTATTTCTGTTTGTTACCTGGATGCATGGATTTTGTTTGATCCGGGTGCCACGCATTCGTTTATTTCTCCTGTTTTTGCTTCTAAATCTTATTGGCAAGCTTCGAGGATGGCTTTTCCTTTGTCTGTTGCCACTCCTCTGAGCGATTATTTGGACGTCGATATTGTTCTTTCTGGTTGTCCAGTTCTCATGGGAGATAGAGAATTACCTGCTGATTTGATTTTGTTAGATGTGATGGAATTTGATGTTATTTTGGGAATGGATTGGTTATCTTAGCACTACGCCGTGGTAGATTGCAGGAATAAAGAGGTGACGTTCAGAATTCCTGGTGAAGAAGAGTTTAAGTTTGTGGGTGATAGGAGTTCAGCACCTCAGAATCTTATTTCTGCTATTACGGCTAGGAAGTTATTGAAGAAAGGTTGTCAGGGATATTTGGCATTGGTCAGTGATACTTCAGTGGAGAAGTTGTCACTCACAGATGTTCCGGTTGCTTGTGAGTTTCCTGATGTTTTTCCCGAGTAGTTGCCAGGTTTACCACCTCATAGAGAGATTGAGTTCTGTTTAGATGTGGTTTCAGGTACTACTCCTATATCTATGCCACCCTATCGTATGGCTCCTGCAGAGTTGAAAGAGTTGAAGGAGCAGTTGCAAGAGTTGTTGGATAAAGGTTTCATTAGACCTAGTGTTTCTCCTTGGGGTGCACCAGTTCTGTTTGTGAAGAAGAAGGATGGTACCCTAAGACTATGCATTGACTACAGAGAGCTGAATAAGGTGACAGTGAAGAACAAGTATCCTCTCCCGAGGATAGATGATTTATTTGATCAGCTACAGGGTGCACAGTTCTTTTCTAAGGTTGACTTAAGGTCGGGTTATTATCAGCTGCGTATCAGTGAAGCTGATATTCCTAAGATAGCGTTCCGCACACGATATGGTCATTATGAGTTTTTGGTGATGTCTTTTGGTTTGACTAATGCACCAGTAACTTTTATGGACCTGATGAACAGAGTATTCAGACCATATGTGGATCAGTTTGTGGTCGTCTTCATTGATGATATACTAGTTTATTCGAGGAGTATGGAAGAGCATGTATATCATTTGAGGATTGTACTACAGACACTGAGAGACCATCAGCTTTATGCTAAATTCTCAAAGTGTGATTTCTGGATGGAGAGTGTTTCTTTTCTTGGACATGTAGTGTCTAAAGAAGGTATTCAGGTTGATCCATAGAAGATTGAGGCAGTATCTGAATGGCCTAGACCTACTTCTATCACAAAGATTCAGAGTTTTCTGGGTTTAGCCGGGTATTATAGGCGGTTTGTGCAGGATTTTTCCAGAATTGCAGCCCCTATGACTCGCTTGACTCAGAAGAATGTTAGATTTAAGTAGTCAGAAGCTTGTGAGAATAGTTTCCAGTTGTTGAAGGAGAAATTGACCACAACGCTAGTATTAGCTTTGCCTAATAGTGTGGATAAGTTCATAGTTTACTGTGATGCCTCTAGAATTGGCCTTGGTTGTGTGTTAATGCAGAATGGAAGGGTGATAGCCTATGCTTCGAGGCAGTTGAAGAAGCATGAGCAGAACTATCCCACACATGACCTAGAGATGGCTACAGTGATCTTTGCTTTGAATATTTGGAGACATTATTTGTACGGGGTGACTTGTGAGATATTTACTGATCACAAGAGCCTTAAGTACATTTTCCAGCAACGAGATCTGAATCTGAGGCAGAGAAGATGGTTGGAATTATTGAAGGATTATGATTGTGAGATTCTATATCATCCGAGTAAAGCTAATGTGGTAGCAGATGCCTTGAGTAGGAAGTCCTCAAGAAGTCTTGCTCACATCAGTGTTGAGAGGAGACCATTGATCCAGGAGTTGCATCTGTTGGTGGATCAAGGTCTGATAATGAAGATTAGTAGATCAGGTGGACTGCTAGCTCAGTTTAAAGTACAATCTGTACTGAGAGATAGGATTAAAGCAGCTCAGAGCTGAGATCCTATTCTGGAAGAGCATGCAGAGAATGTCAGAGCAGGGAAGTTCACTAATTTCACACTTGATGATGATGGTGTGTTGTGGATCAGTGATAGATTGTGTGTTCCTGATGTGGATGACTTGAGAGAGGAGATTTTAGAGGAAGCACATTCTATAGCCTACAGCGTTCATCCGGGCATTACTAAGATGTACCACAGTATCAGAGATCTATATTGGTGGGATGGATTGAAAAAGGATGTCGCTAATTATGTTGCTAAGTGCTTGACATGTCAACAAGTGAAAGTTGAACATCAGAAGCCTTCTGGGAAGCTTCAGCCTCTTCCTATTCCCGAGTGGAAGTGGGAAAGGATAGCTATGGATTTTGTGGTTGGTTTACCTCGTTCTAAGGATGGATACGATTCCATCTGGGTGATTGTAGACAGATTGACAAAGTCTGCACATTTCTTGCCTGTGAAAGCCACATATTCAGTTTCTAGGTTGGCGAAGTTGTATGTGAAGCATATTTTGTGCCTTCATGGGGTACCTGTGTCCATTGTGTCAGATAGAGGTTCGGTGTTTACTTCTCATTTTTGGCAGAAGTTGCAGGAAGTGATGGGCACTAGGTTAGATTTTAGTACTGCTTTCCATCCTCAGACAGATGGTCAGTCTGAGAGGACGATCCGGACACTGGAAGATATGTTGAGGATGTGTGTCCTGGATTTGGGAGGTAGCTGGGATGATCATTTGTCGCTTATTGAATTTGCATACAATAACAGCTACCATAGCAGTATTGGTATGGCACTGTACGAGAGAGTTTTGACTGGACCTGAGATGGCTCAGGATGCTGCAGAGAAAGTCACCGTGATTAAGCGCAGATTAGAGACCGCAGTTAGTAGACAGAAGAGTTATGCGGATCCTAGGCGCAGAGATGTGGAGTTTCAGGTTGGAGATTTCATTTTTCTGAAGGTATCTCCGATGAAGGGTGTTATGAGATTTGGTAGGAAGGGTAAGTTAGCACCGAGATATATTGGATCGTTTGAGATTCTGGAGAGAGTTGGCACTGTTGCATATCGGTTGGATTTGCCTTCGAGTATGTCACAAGTGCATCCAGTATTTCATATCTCGATGTTGAGGAAGTATATCTCAGACCCTTCACACGTGTTACAACCTGACAGTGTAGAAGTGAGTGAAGATTTGACGTTTGTGGAAGAACCTGTGGCGATCGTTGATTTTCAAGTTCGACAGTTGCGATCGAAGCAGATTCCGATGGTCAAGGTTCTGTGGCATGGCGACAGAGTCGAGGAGCATACGTGGGAGACTAAAGCTGAGATGCGAGCTTCTTACCCATATATCTTTCCTTCTTGATCCTGTAATCTTTTCTTTTTGGAATTCGGGGACGAATTCTTGTAAGGGGGGGAGACTGAAATATCCCGTGTTTTTAAAATATTTTTACACTGTACCGGGATATACAGTGTTAATAATTTTTGTGTATATATTATGATGTTTTTATGAGTTGATATGTATTTAAAACCTATTTTAATTATTGTGTATTATTTACAGTCCTTTACGTAAAATTTTCCCGGGACTTGCATTTTCGGGGAAATTTTCACGTAAACAATTTATTATTAATTATTTTAAATATATTTTTGGACTTGCATGAACTCATACATATTTTTAAATGACTAAATAAAGCCTATGTGTATATGTTTATTTAATTAGGGTTTAATATATTACCCTAATATTTTATTATTTGTGTATTAATTTATTGTTATGTAATTATTTTATTATTATTAAATTATTAAAATATTAAATTTTATGTGTGTGGTGTATATTTAATGTGTATAATATAATATTATTTTATTATATAGTGTAAAGTATATATATATACATATATACATTAAAAATCAAAAGGATTTGCCAAATTACCGTTTAGCCCCTCCCTCTCCTTCTTCTCTCCCGATCGTCTACCTTCACTGCGCCTCCCGTTTCAGCACGCCGGACTGCCTTTCACCGCCACTAGCTGTCGCCAACCTCCTTCCCCTTCCTTCCTCTTCCCCTCCGACGTGACCAGGCCACTGGAAGCCCGTTGGATCGCCCGAAATCCGCCATGGCAGCAAGTTGAGCTTCTTGCCGTCGACGATGATTCCGGCCACCATTTCGTGCACCGCCGATCTTCATCGACTCCTTGAGCTCCGATGATTCCAATTCTAAGCTCCTTTCGGCCTGAAATCAAGTGGATTTTGAGGTTTGAACTAAAACTCAATTCGGTCACATTAGGGTTATCAATTTTTTTTGAGCTTCAAATTGATTGATTCGTGGAAACTCCCTTCACAAATGTTGTTCCTAGTAGCTTAATCTTCATGTTTGAATTTTTGTGGAATTTTTGGAGATTGTTTGGATTTTTGGGTATTTTTGAATATTTAATATTATTTTCTAATTTTCGGAAATTAATTATTTAAATTATTAAATTGGGGTTTATGGTTAAATTAGGTGTTGAAATGAATTATAGGAATTTATTTGGAATTTTTATGAATTTCTAAGTATTTATTTTGAATTATTGAAGTTTATGTAATTTTGGGAAAATTAGGTTAAATGTGTTTTAATTGAATTTAATTGGTTAATTGAGTTTAATTATTAATATTATTGATAAATATGTTGAGAAAATTAATTTTGGATAATTGTATAATTTTTGGTGAATTTTTGAAGTAATTTTAGTATATTTATATATATAGGGGTATTTTGGTAATTTTACCCAAAATTGTCTAAAAATGTAATTTAATTGATTTTAATAGTTATTTAAGGTATAAAAATGATTTCTACAAATTATTTGATATTTTTAACTAATTAAAACTGTTTTTCGTGAATTATTTTCAATTATATATATAATATACGGTTTTTCTAATAAAATGAGTTTTTATCGATTTTTAATGTGTTTAAAGATTAATTATGTAATTTCTACGTATAAAATGTATTTCTATGTTATTAAGGATATTTTTGGTATATCAGAATTGTTCTGTGTTTGTGGACCCCGGTCGGTAGATTGTAGTCTAGAGTCCGACCGAGGGGTTGTGAATGAGATGTGGTGTTTGTTTTTTGAAGTGTGTTTCTTTGCAGGGTCGGCTCTACTCTTTTGAGTAGAGAGATGTCCGTTTTACAGGGGAGGTTCTGTCGGATTTTCGGTAGAATTCTCGTAAAATGTGATATCCAGTCGAACCCTAATCCTGTTTCTGTGTTAAATACTCTAGATCGAATTCTAGGATTTCTGTTAGGTTTATTATGATGTCTATTATTTATTGCTTGTTTAGTTGCGCCGAGACCGAGGGCTAGTGGACCAGACCCGTCTCGTGGAGCGCACTGATTTGTGAGTTACTATACTATATATATATGCTTTAGGATGCATGATTTAGAAATATATGTTTTATTTTGATTAAAAATGCATAAATAATATGATTTGTATTTAAGTATATTTTTGGTTTATTTTTGGTATATATTAAATTATATATATATTTTGTTAATAAATTATATTTAAAAATGTTTTTAAATATATTTCTAGTTTAATTTATAATTTGATTGGATTTATTTGACGTATATATGCTCGAAATATACCTGGTTTACTTTTGGTATATTTCTAGTATATATATGGTTTATGTTGATATTTTATTGAACTTCATGCATCATTTATTTTTGTGAATGAATGTTTTATATTATAATGATGAAGGATATCGATAGAACGTGCTACCTAGTGGGCAGCACTAGGACTGAGTACGTACCGGTACGCCTATAGTATTTAGGCTATATTACTAACTTATTTGTTGATATTGATTGAATATGATTATTGATATGTGTGAGATATGGTTTGGAGGTGTGATTGTTGGAGCTCGGTTGACCAAGTGTCTCGGGGTCAATCACACTGGCAGTCAAACTGCTGGAGCTCGGTTGATTTAGTGTCTCGGGGCCAGTCTACTGTCTAAATGGATTAAGTGGATATATTTGGATTAAGTGAGCCTGTATGGCTAGAGTGTTGTCTAACACTATTTCCAAGGTTGCTATATTCTAGGGTTCTATGTGATCCTTCATAAAAGATGATTTTCAATAAATTATATATAAAAATGATTTTATTGCATCTGTGTGTATTTTCCTGTATATATACATATTATATCTATACTGTTGATTGTATGCATTGTCATTTAGTGTGTATGTATATATATTATAGTAATTCACTCAGTGAGGTCTGACTCCCCTCTGTTGACAATTTTTCAGGAGAGTCAACATCTTCAGACCTCAGTAGCAGGCCTGTACGCCGGATTTCTTCCGCCCCGGCTTCTTTATGTAAACTGCTTACTTGAGTCTTATTTTTATAATCTAGACACTGCAGTAGTTGTGAATTAAAGTGTGGGATTTCATGTATTTTATTTAAAGAGATGTATTATATTGAAACTGGATTTGTACTGAAAGATTATATATATATACGAGATGAGATTTGATTTAAATCCGGTGATGAGAATGTTATTATTATATTTACGATTTTTATTTCCGCTGCATATATATATTACTGTTATTGTTATTATTGCATGTTTTATTTTATTTTTAGGCTTGCTACGGGTTCCGGATTCGAAAGAATTCCCGTTCCCTAGCGCCGGTCATGGCCCCTGTTTTGGGTCGTGACATGTGATTTCCCACATTGGTTAGGAAGGAGAACGAAGTACGCCTTATAAGGGTGTGGATACCTTCTCCCATTAGATGCGTTTCAAAACCGTGCGCCGCGGGCTGGGCCTGGGCAAAGCGGACAATATCTAATGCGGATTGGTCTGGGCTGTTACAGTGGTATCAGAGTCGGAGCCTAGATCGGTGTGCCAGTATGGACGTTAGACCTTAAGAGGGGTGGATTGTGATATCCCACATCGGTTTGGAAGGAGAACGAAACACATCTTATAAGGGTGTGAATATCTTTTTCCATTAGACGCGTTTTAAAACCGTATATCGCGTTTTAAATATTTCGCTATAATAAATCGCTTTAACTATGACAATAATAAACATATAGCTATTTGTTTCTGATTTTGTTATATAAGTTAAGCCATTTATAATTTATAAAATGATAAGAGTGGCATTCATCAAAATTTATTTGTAAGAAAATATCAATTTATATAAAATAGTGAATATATTTACGAATATAATAATATGTATGCTTATGTGTAGCGTAAATTCAAAACCTTGCTATATAGTTGACCACTCACGTGTAATTGAAACCATAAATTCGATGGACCTAACCTATACCCTCAGCTGTGTTTAAGTCTGTCCCTAGAATAAAATTATAAGCATTTAATGAAATTCTAATTAAAAAATCTAAGTTTAACTTTTTTGTTATATATATATATATTATTTGTTTTATTTAATTATTTAGTTATTTATTCATTTATTTTGTTGTATCAAGTATGCTTAATTTATCCTATTAAATATATTAAACTTATCTAAATAGTGAAAGTGTAGTAGCAAAACTCTTTATTTGGGTGCTTAAGGGTTATTGCTTATACCCTAATTCCTAACTATTAATCCAACCCTTTTTCATCTTTATAATTCAATTTATTTATTTTTATTTTTATTTTTTTGCTCTGCCTCGTTACCTCAGTAAAGAGGCGTTAGAACAACAAGAGGGTCGTTCAGCTTAAAGTTATGCCGTTTGCCACTTCAAACAGGCAATCAGAGCCTTGCTAGGATGAACGCCTAAACAACTTGTTTTTGCTAGTTAAGGTTAAGTTTTATACAAATCTCTTACAACTCTGTTAAGCCTCTGAAATATATATTCTACCTTTGATAATTCTATAATTCGATGATAGGAACTGGTGAGCGAAAAAGGGATTGATGGAGTTTAGTTTGACATAGAACCGAGAAGATGGGTTAGACAACAATTTAGACTCTAAACTTATATTATATAATTTAAGTGTTTTTTTTTTTACCAACAATTGTTCTAATATGGATCCTGCCCACATTACAACATGAACACAAAAAAACACCTTCCCACATGTAAAATACTGTTTTTTTAGCGCACTTTTTTTTTTTTCACGCTTTTTATGCTTTTGAAGTCTAACAGAGCATTTTCTTGCAACCAAATCAAAAGCTGAAAACAAAACAAATATTTGTATTTTTTTTTGTTAATTTTAACTATTTTACATTACAATTTATCAAATTGGAATATTGCATGACTTGTATCTCAATTTTTTTATTCTGAAAAAAAAACTAAAATTATGAATAAAAAAATTAAATTAAATTACTGTAATTAATAAAATAAAAAAAGAAATAATTTTTTATATTTAATTTTTTATTCATGATTTTAGTTAAATAAAATTCTTATTCATTTAAAATTATTTAATTATTTATTTTTTAATTATAATAAATAAACTTTTATTTTTTTTATTTTAGTTAAATAATGCAAGTAAATTACTTAAATAATACAGATTTATAAGATAAAACATGTAATTTTATTATTTAAATAATATAAATTCATTAACCTTCGTGTACATATTTATTAACTTTTACTTACAGATTCTTTAATCTTCACCAGCAGATTCTTTAATTTTCACCAACAGATTCTTTAGTCAAATACTACTTATTCATTATTTAGATCATAGAGGTCCATGAGTTATCCACTATAAATTCAACACTTTTTTTTTCTTAATATACATAACTCATAATTATAATTATTTATTTTAAAAAAGAATTATAATTAATCAATTCCACCTACATATAAAGATTTGGTTTTAGACCCGTTGTAACCATTTCAACCAAATATTTGGTGAATGCATATCGTAGTGTTTACTACAAATATATATATATATATATATATATATATATATATATATATATATATATATATATATATATATACATGAAAATTTTCATATATATAAAATTTATATATAATTTATTTATATATATTTAATTTATATAATTTTTTATTTTATATGCATATTTATATAATTTATAAATATATTTATATTTATTTATTATATATATAATTTTATTTAATATACAAAATATTAAATAAATTTCATATATATATATGAAAATTTTCATATATATAAAATTTATATATAATTTATTTATATATATTTAATTTATATAAATTATATAATTTTTTATTTTATATGTACATTTATATAATTTATAAATATATTTATATTTATTTATTTTATATATATAATTTTATTTAATATACAAAATATTAAATAATTTTCATATATATAAAATTTATTTATATATATTTAATTTATATAATTAATTTATATAATTTATAAATATATTTATATTTATTTATTATATATATATAATTTTATTTAATATACAAAATATTAAATAATTTTCATATATATATATATATATATATATGAAAATTATTTAATATTTTATTTGTTAATTATAATAATTAAAATTTTACTTTTAACTTTTATTTTAGTTAAATAATGTAAACTCATTACTTAAATAATGTATGATCATAAGATAAAATAAGTAGGGTTATTATTTAAATACTGCATGTTTTTTTATTTTCATCTACTAGTTTATTGATATTCATCTGCATGTTCATTAATTTTCACCTGCAGTTTTATTGACCTTTCAATTTGAAGGTTCATTGATTTTCACATGTATATTCATTGACCTTCATATGCATGTTCATTTACATTTACTTGCAGGTTTATGAATATTATCCTTTCAATCTCATTAAAAATTTTAAAAATATTTTTTATTTATCAATAAATTATTATTTTTTATTTTATTAGTTCTAGTGGTTGAATGTAATTTTTTATTCATAATTTTAGTTAAAATAAAATCTTTATTCATTAAAAAATTATTTACTTTTTTATTTTTAAATTATAATAAATAAACTTTTAGTTGTATTTTTTATTTTTAGTTAAATAATATAGGATTATTATTTAAATAATGTATATTCATAAAATATGTAAGGTTATTATTTTTCATTTGTATGTTCATTGACCTTTACCTGTAAGTTTATTCACCTTTACTTGCAAGTTCATTCACCTTCACCTACAAATTCACATTCAATCTCATTAAAAAAATAAAAAATATTTTTTATTTATCAAAAAATTATTTTGTCATCATCTGAGCCAGAGATACATTGACCAAAATTCTCAATTTCTATTTTTGATATTGAGGCCAAAGAACTATGAGTAGGAACACTAGTATGTTCCATTCCGATGCTTCAAAATCTGAAACATCTATTTTCATAAGCTAAAAGAAAATGTAGTATAATGCATCTGTTTTTTAGATGCTTCAAAAAAATACGCGCATCTTTTTTGCGTCAACTTTTTTTATTTTGCAGATTCATTTGATTCTCAATGAATATGCAGATAAATATTAATAAAACTACAACAAGTTTATTAACCTTTATCTATATGTTCAATGATCTTTATCTACATACTTATTGACTTTTATATGCAAGTTCATTTTCAATCTTATAACACATGAACCTCCAATCATGGAGCAAAATAAAGTAGAAGACAAGAAGATATAAAATCAAACATTTCTCTGGAATCAATTTGTCAAATAACAGCAAATGCAACAGTACACCTAAACATTTTAGTCAATTTATGTCGATAAGAGATGGTGCTCCTGTTGTGAGAGTATATGTTAATAACATTGCAAAAGCTTTATGGGACTTGGACAACAAAATCATGTCACTAATCGTTGAGAGTCACCTTATTGCTGTAGTACTAGAGGATGCAAATATTATCCTTGTAAAATCACACTCTTGTTATACAACACAATCACTATATTTGCACATCGTGACTTGAGCCAGTAGCAATAGCTACCCCATCAGGGCTTGCATCAACGCTCATTATCCAGCTTGCATGACCTGACATTACTATAACCAGACTTTTTCCCTCAACATCATACGTATGCACATGAGCATCATCCGATGTAGAAAAATAGTACCCGAGAATCAATAGGAGAAAAGACAATGGAACGCATAGGGATGGAATGACCTTCCAGATGATGTAGAAATTTCGCACGAGCTACATAAAAAACAGAAATAGTGGCATCCATTGAACCAAAAGCAAGCTGTCTCCCATCAGGGCTTCAAGCAACCGATAACACAAAACTTCTTGCTGCTATTCTTATCTCCGGGATTGGGTCCTTTAGAGATGCAGTGAATGAGAATTAAAAATAAAAAATAGATAAATCTACTGACGAAAGAAGAAGAAGACCAAAAAGAGAAGAAGAATAAAATAAGAGCCTAGAAAAAAATTTAAAAAGAAAAAAAAAAGAGAGAAATACCCTCACTCACACATGTGATAAACCCTTAATCCATATTATAATATGTACGATGGTGCATGATATAATTTGCCTTCTAATATCTCTCATTGTCTCCATTATTTTTCTTAGAGTTGTCCCACTTAGTCACCTCTTATTCGGGCGCTGATAGGTATAGCCGGCTGTTATGGAACGGCCTGCATTCTTTATTAATTTTTTTGACAAAATTGCCCCTGCTTATATAGGGAACAATTTTATTTGATTAGTTTTTTGGTAAATTCCCTCTCCCCTTATTTTAAGTGGCTCGCTTCGCTACATAAATCTTTTATTATTATTATTATTATTTTTTTAACTCTAAAACAAGTCAAGGATGTGACAACTAGACTGGGGCGTGGATTAGTTGTGGGATGGAAAACATTGAAACATGCATGTAGCCAACCCTTTTTTTTTTTTTTTTTTTTGACAATAATGTAGCCAGCCCTTAATTAATATATGAGTTTTGTTTTAAATTAATAATCTTTTAATGCAACAAATTAGTCACATGGTCTGCCTGCCTTCTCCATTTGCCTTTTGTATTGAGATATGAGACCTTGAGATTGGAGGTGAGTTCTCTTAACTAAAGCCAATTCACAACCTACTTCAAATCGATTTGAAAAAATTTAAAATTAATTTAATTATTATGAAGTCAAATTTAAGTTACTTGATAGGCTCACAAATTTTATCTAAATATTTTTCATTTTATTATTTTATTTAAATATAATTAAAAATATATCTTATCAAACTGAATTAAGTTTAAATTTAAATATTTTTAAAAAATATATTTTAAAAAAATTAATTTATTAATTGAATATAGCCAAATTAAATTTGAATATATAAATTATTTAATTGAATAAACTCAAATATATGAATTATTTAATTAAATCGAGCTTGAGTTTCAAATCTATAAATCGAATTGAACTCAAATTTAACAGTATGTTAATTGACTCAGCTTGATTACAATTCTAGTAAGAAAGCATACTATTGTCGTTTTTTTGTTTCACTAAACTTTCATACTTTTTTTTTCCAACTTTTTGTCACATTATAATTAAAAAAAAAAAAAAAAAACACTTTAACCACTACAGTGATAAGTAACGCACTAGAGATTAATTAGTGCTATGGTGTAATATGTAAAATAAGCAATAACAATTACAGAAAAGACCTAATAATAAAGAAAAAAAATTAAAATTAGAAAGAGTGAAAAAAAAAAATAAAAGAATTATTGGAATATATATGTTCAGAAAAATAAGAAATTTTTGAAGTTATAATAAAGAGTAAAAAAATAAAAAAAAAGTTATTGAATCTATATAATTAATTTTATGAAATTATTTGCCTTATCTATTTTACTTTCTGATTTTACATTTAATAAATATAAACATAATTTTTATTGATAAAAATTTTCTAAAAATATTGCCAACAATGATAATAATCAACATTAGTATAATATAAACCACCCTCAAAGAAAAAAAAAATGATAGTATTATATGTAAATAAAAATTATTTGTTAATATAGAGCAATTTCCAAGGCACTCTGAATTTTGTCAAAACTTACTTAATATTAAAATGTTATATTTAATGTTTTAATTATATTTTATTCAAATATAAAAAACGTAATTAAAAAAATAAGTTTCATTTTATGGATTTAATTGTTCTATTTAAAAAAAAATATTGAGGGCTTAATTGGGATAAAGTTAATCATAATGCTTTTTTTTTTTTTCCTCAGTTTTTGGGGTTAGAAATCCAACAGCTGGTGTAGGCATGCACTTTCTGCTCTTTTTCATTCTTGATCAAAGAAAGAAAGAAAGGGGATAGCAATTCTTTTCACACACCTTTTTTTTTTTTTTTTTTTTTTTTTTTTTTTTTTTTTTAAATTTGTGCCCTTTTTGTTTGGATTTTTGCAGAGTGATCTTTTGTTTTCTCTTCTCCTTATTGTTCTTATACTTTTGATACCAATCGAAAGTACATTTTTTTTGGCTTATTTGCTTTTTTTTTTTTTTTGCTACCCTTATATTTGCAATACATTTTCTTGTGTTGTAAGAGAAAGAGAAAAAGAAGGGAAGCTACAGTGGCAGAGGCTGTTGTAACCAATGTAGCCAATCAATTGCTTGATCCCATATGGCACCAATTTGAATATGTTTGGAACTACAGTTCAACATCCAAGGTCTGAAAGCTAAAGTTGAGAACCTGAAAGCTGAAAAAGGGAGCGTCTTGCGCCGAGTGAAGGAGGCTAGAGACAAAGGTGAAGAAATTGAGAAATTCGTTGAGATTTGGCTGAAAAGTGTAGATAAGGCTTTTGAAGCAACAGAGCTTATTCTCAAAGAAGATAATGACAGAGTTAGCAATGGGTGCTTCATCGGATGCAATCCTAATTGGAAGACTCGCTACCTGTTCAATAGATTAGCAAAGAAGGGGGCATTACCAGCTGTTGATGAAGTCCAAGGACAAAAAAACAACTTTCACAGGATTTCTTACTGAGTCCCTCTGCAGGAGCTAGAGCTTCCAAAAGATTATAAAGCCTTTGAATCGAGAGAGCGAGTTTTGAATAAAATTATGGAAGCGATGAAGATTCCTAATGTCAAGTTGATTGGAGTATATGGGCTTGAAGGCATGGGCAAAACTATGTTGGTGAAACAGGTCACTGCACGAATCAAAGAAGACAGAACTTACAAAGTGGCCACCGCAAATGTGACCCAGAAACCCGACTTTCATAAAATCCAAGGAGAAATTGCTGAGTGGTTAGATTATACATTTGATGTTGAGTCTATTCTTGTAAGGGGAACTCAGTTGCATGCATGGCTGATGCAAAAGGAGAAAGTTCTTGTTGTTCTTGATGATATCTGGAATAAAATCAATTTGGTGGAGATAGGAATTCCTATTGGTCATCAAGGATGCAGGGTGTTCATTGTTGGGAAAAATGGACCCCTTACAATCCAACAAGTACCTTCACTACTTTAGATCACAATATGAACAAAAATATTTGAGAAATAAAGGAAAAACACATAATAATTTAACGTGGAAAACTCCCAAGTAGAGAAAAACAACGGGCGTTGTCAAAAGATAACTAAAGGAAAAATATTCATTATGTGAAAAATTATTACAATTATACTATAAAATATTTAACTCTCATACATACCTAAAAGTTCAAGGACACCTAAGAGAATTTCTCATAAATTCTCTACTAATATAACTAATAGTTTTCAATGGTATACCAAATATTACATAATGATTAACACACACCAAATATTTGTGATGATTGACACGCTTAACAAATGAAGTAAAGAGTTCAATTTATAACCAAAACCCTCCCTCCTTCCTTCACTTCTTTGCAATGCAGGATTCCCACATCCATCCTTTTATTTTATTTTTTAATCATATTTCAATAATCTTCACTATGATTAAAAAAAATTAAAAGAACAACAACTACCTCAATAATACTTTCAGTTATGATAGTCACAATTCTAAAAACAAAACTTGTCATACTCCACCATAAGAGTATACGCACTTATAATTCACTAAGTTCAAGAATTTTCACCTTGTCCAGCTCATGTCGAAAAATTGCTAATAAGTTATGATGCAACTTCCAATGTTGACTTTTTTAGGAAGTTTATTAGCCATCGACATGAATTCCACCACACACCTTGCATCAACTGTCAACTAATGCCTATGTGCAAACTTATGGACCCGCTAGCAGTAACACTTCATCTTCCATGGCAAACCTCGGAGATCAATAACATGTCAAAAGGATAATCCAACCTCTTATGGAGAAAAGAGACCCACCGTTGGCGACAATATCAACATCTCCATTTATTGATTTTGGAGCAATTTGCCAAATCCCACTCCATTGGTAATTTTTCTTTAAGTGCCAAGATTTCCTACACAATCAAATTCTTGTGTAAACTAGATTAATTATCATTAACTTCATCTCGTCATAAGTCAATATCAACACACTCATCAAATTTCTCCACCTCAAACTCAAGCTCATTTTTTGACGTAGTGGAAGGGCGGATAAAACAAACAATCGAATATTGTTGAATCGTGCACGACTATCAATAAACGACCTTCTATAACAATTTAGACTATAGACATCAAAATTTTAAGGAATTTTGGAAGAATAAAAAAGAATTCAAATTATCATAAAACTATCGTCCAACAATAACATAGAAAGTTTAAATAGTAAATCTTCAAAAAAACCCATAAAATAGGAAATAACAACATTGCCCGTTTAAGGGTCTAAATAATAGAGTTTGGCAAAAAAGCAACAGATCTCATGAGCAAAGCTCGTGACTTAGAACCATTGGCCCGTTTCCACACGAATTAGGCATCTAAATCGCCCAAATTCGATATTTGAAATTTGCCTAAAATTACGAAATTGCCACTACCATAATTTATCCAATTTTAGCATAAATTGGAGGGTTCCTCTATGCTGCCTGCATCATTTTTGCTTAACAACACACAGTACCTTTGTATATTTAAACAATACTTCTTGTTACAGTGACCTCACACGCACGTGAATAATGAGTGAACAATCGTGTCTATAGAATGCACTAATAAAGTTTCAAGAAAATATTGGGCGGACACAACTTAAGTCCCAACTTCCTTAGACAATTATAGCCTTTATGATAAAAATTTCTTAGTTGTACTTACTTACACAATATCACACTCTATAAACACAATGTAAAGGACCTCCAGTTGGATCACAACAATTTCTAAAAAAATCTTTTATGATGTGGAAGATTGGACAAAACCTCAATCACAGAGCATACTAAGAATTTTAAGAAATTCCTACACCGCCTTCAAGCTCATCTCTCACTGAACCATTGGTTCTGATACCAATTGTTGGGGAAAATAGACCCCTTACCATCCAACAAGTACCTTCACCACTTTATATCATAATATGAATAAAAATACTTGAGAAATAAAAGAGACACACACAATAATTTAACGTGAAAAATTTCCAAGTGGAGAAAAACCATGAGCATTGTCAAAAGACAACTAAAGAAAAAATATTCACTACTACAAAATATTTAACTCTCACACATATCCAAAAGCTCAAGCACACTCCAAGAGAATTTCTCATAAATTATCTACTAGTATAGCTAATAGCTCTCAATGGCACACCAAATATTACATGGTGATTAACATACACCAAATATTTGTGGTGATTGAGAGCTATTAGCAAATGAAGTAAAGAGTTCAATTTATAACTAAAACCCTCTCTCCTTCCTTCACTTCTTTCCAATATGGAATTCCCACATCCATGCTTTTATTTTTTTAATCATATTTCAATATTCATGACATCCAGGTACCTAAATGTGTTGCAGGAGATAGATGTTCAGGAGGGCTTTAGCTTCAGACTTGATGTTTTACAGCATCAAGAGGCGGGGCAGCTATTTGAGAAGAAGGCTGGCGATTTGACAGATCCCAGTCTACGGCCTATAGCCATTGAAGTAGCCAGGCGATGTGCAGGCCTGCTGGTTCTAATTGTGGCGGTTGCATCGGCACTAAAAAGCAAGGAGTTATATGAATGGAAGGATGCCCTGGAAAAGTTGGAAACGTTTGATAACGTGGGACCTCAGGCTCAAGTTATGAAGGTCCTAGAATTGACTTACAACTTTTTGGGTGCTGATGAGAAGTCTTTGTTCTTACTTTGCGGACAGCTCGAACCTCACTCCATGTACATCCCTGATCTGTTGAAGTACAGCATAGGGCTAGACTAATTTAACCAGCGCACCACAGGGAATGTAGCAAGAAATAGACTACTCAAAGCGGTGAATGACCTAAAACGGTCATGTTTGTTGCTTGAAGACGAGGACAATGACGATAGTTATGTCAAACTGCATGATGTCGTTCACAATGTGGCAGCCTTTGTCGGCTCCAGGGATCGTCACTTTTTTAGTGTAACATATGGGACTGTGTTGGCAGAATGGCCGGCAAAGGAGTCACTTGAACAGCTCACAGCTATCTCTTTGCCGGATTGCAAGAAAATTCCACAGCTTCCTGAAGTCTTTGAATGTCCAAACCTTAACTCGTTTATACTGTACAACGTTGATTCATCGCTGAGAATACCAGATAATTTTTTCATTTCAATGAAAAAATTGAAACTACTGGATTTATCATCAGTTCATCTGTCGCCAATGACTTCGTCACTTCAATTTCTTGAGAATCTTCAATCGTTGTGCCTAGATAGTTGTGTTATGGAGGACATAGATGCAATCGGAAATCTAAACAAATTGCAAGTTATTGGCTCCAGCATTGTTCGGTTGCCGCGCGAAGTGGGGAAGTTGACGCGTTTGCAAATTCTGGATTTGAGCAGATGTCAAAAACTTGAAGTGATCCCACTCCGCATTTTATTATGCTTAACAAGGTTAGAGGCGTTGCATATGGGAAACAGCCTTCTGCAATGGGAGGGTGACGAACATAATGGTGAAAGAAAAAATGCTAGCCTTGCTGAGTTGAAGCTTCTATCAAACCTAGTCACTCTTGACCTCCATATCATCAACACCCAATTGCTTCCCCATTATTTATTTTCTGAAAAACTTGAGGAGATGAGTGGGACTGGTTCGGTAAGTACAAGACTTGGAGAACCTTGAAATTAAATTTGAATGCAAGAATTGAGTTGGAGAAGGTTAAACCATTGTTAATCACAAGCCAATAGTTATATTTGGATGAATTGAAAGGTGAGGACACTGTGCTCTATGAGTTAAAAACTGAAACATCTCCAAGTCCACAACAGTCATGGAATTCAGTATGTAGTAGACTCAGGCTGTATGAGGATATCGTGCCATTCCATTGCTTTCCCTAGGTTGGAGTCATTATTTCTGAACAATTTGGATAATTTGGAGAAGATCTGTAATGGCCAGCTTATGATGGGGTCGTTTAGCAATTTAAGAAAAGTGACAATGAGGAATTGTAATGCATTGAAGAGTCTATTTTTGTTTTCAACGTTTAAAGGCCTTTGGCAGCTAAAAGAAATTGGGGTTGATAGATGCAAAATGATGCAAGAAATTGTTGCTGAGGAGAGCGAAGAGGATGGTGTCAAAGATGAAGTAATTGAGCAGACACAGTTTCGTTCATTAACTCTAGAATATCTTCCCCAGTATAAAAGATTTTGCTCGCTAGTTAAGGTTCCTTCTTCTATATTTCACAAAATGTAGGAGCCATCAACCACTGGTATGAGCATAAGCTCTACAGAGATTACATCTGAAAATTCCTGCCTGCTCTTCAGCAAAAAGGTTCGTTCTGCAAGATGCTACATAGATGTTATCAGAGCATTTACCATTTTTGTTTTCGGTAATAACGATGTCTTATTCGTGGAAAAAACTGTGCCTGCAGATTCAGTTCCCCAATTTGGAGAATTTGAAATTGACTTCAGTTAAGTTGGAGAAGTTATGGCCTGATCAAATTACTGAACTACCACATTGCATCAAGAATTTAACGACCTTTATCATCGATGGCTGTGACAATTTAAGCTATTTATTTGCTTATTCTATGATTGATTGTTTTGCACAACTCAAAAAGCTTGAGATTTGCTATTGCAAATCCATAGAAGAAGCAATAGTTACAGAAGGAAAAGACCTGTTATTCCCTAAACTAGACACACTGAAGCTCAAAGGTCTTCCAAATTTGTAAGAATTTGCACAGGTAATTTAATTGAGTGCCCCTCCTTGAAGGTGCTATCAATAGAGAATTGCTCTGTCTGCAATCATTTGTCACCAGTCCATCAGAGGTGGGAATTAGCAGCAGCGGGGCAATAAAAGTGAACTCTGCGCTTTTTGATGAAAAGGTATTTTAATTTGTTTTCTGCTGTCTCATTTCTGATGAAAAGGCTTAATTAGACATGTTACAATGAAATTTTTTAAAATTTCAGGTTTCGATTTCCAATGATGGAGGAGTTGAAGATTCAGGGCTTTTTAATAAATTAAGGCAAAAAAGAAAAAAAATTATTGATTTAGGATAGTTTTCAAAGTATTTCTGGATTTTAGGTAAAAAAATAATTAAAAAATAAAAAAATTTAACCTTAATCCGCCACTCTAAGTGGCAGAAATACAAGATGACCAGTAATTTCCATCAGATGAATTGATGTTATAATTTTTTAAAAAATAAAAAATAAAAACTAAGGAACTTCACCAATGTAGATGGTGGAGCTCTGTCAAAAGAGCATTCTTGTAAGAAGTCCGCTAGTTCAACTAGCAAACTTCATGTGATTAATTAAAAAAAAAAATTCTTGCTTCTCCGTCAACCTCATAGCCTCTTTAAATAGATATCGCTCATTAGAGGCGTCACCTCTAGGGGGTCGGCAAAGATGTGTTGGCTTTTTATCAGAATAGGATAAATGAACTTAAATGAAATAGTAAAAAATTATAATAAAATATGTAAAAAACATGCAAATGCAATAAAAATAACATAAAAATTTGACTAATATACTAAATTTTAATCAATAAAATATATAAAAATACTTTTGTCATCGTATTGATTAATTTGCTGGAAATAATCAAATTTGGAGAATAAAAAAATTAATTAAATGAATAGTAATTTTGTCAATAGCAAAAATAACATTAGAAATATGAAATTTACCTAAAATCACGTAAAATTTTAAGTAATATACCAAATAGGAGCAAACAAAATAGTCTGATTAAATGGCTAAAAAGAAAAAAAATTAAACACAATTTTTTTTATAAATAGTAATATTGGTAATAGTAAAAATAAAGAATGGAAAGCTGTTAGAGTGGCGATAGTTTTTTTGCATGGCTAACTTGTATATTATATATATATATGGCCAAATTTTTTAAATTTATAATTTGTTTATTTGTTTATTTTAATATTATAATAATTATAATTATTTATTTATAATAATATTAAAAATAATATCATAATTATAATTATATTATGATTTTTTTATTTTAACAATATTATGATTATTTTAATTTTATATTATTATTATGGTCAACTTGTATATGGTAAAAAAAATTTTTATAATAATTATTTTTTTTTACATGAGTGTGTGGTTTAGTTTTTTTTTTTTTAATTACTACTATGATGACCTAATTACTGACTAATAATTACATAATTATGAGTTATGAGTTTTATTTGCATGTATTTTTTGTCCTTCTCAATGAACTCTGCCATCCAACATTAGGAATATAATTATTACTCATAATACATTAATAATAAAATTATAATACTATTTTAAATAATATTATAATTAAATTAAAATAATCAAATTAACATTAAAATAAAAAAATTATAATATTATTGTAACTATAATATTATTTTTTATAATGTAATAATTAAAATAATCATAATTATTATGATATTAAAATGAAAAAAAAAACACTTGGGCCTTGCCCATTTCAAGTTAAAAAAAAAAATTACTTGCGATTAGCAAAAATAACATTAGAATATGAAATGTAATTAAGAAATGACGTACAATTTTGAGTAACACATCAAATGAGAGCGAATAAAATAGATTGATATGTTAGTATCACTTTTCTGATGAAATAACTGAAAGGAAAAAAAATTTTGAGTACAAAATTTTTTTTATAAATAGTGATATTGATAATAGTAAAAATGAAAAAAGAAAACTAATTTTTTTTTTTGCATTTCCAACTTTTATATATATATATATATCCAACTTTTTTTAATTTTTTATTTGTTTATTTTGATATTATAATAATTATATTTATTTATTTATAATAATATTAAAAATAATATTATAATTTTAATTATGTTATGATTTTTTAATTTTAATACTATTATGGTTATTTGAATTTTATATTATTATTATTATTATGGTCAACTTGTATATGGTAAAAGTTTTTTTTATAATAATTATTATGTGTGTGGTGTAGTTTTTTTTAATTGTTACTGTGATATACTAATTACTAACTAATAAGTACTATGATGTAATAATTATTAACTTTTTTTTTTCTTCATTTTTTTTCTTCACAATGAATTCCGCCATCCATCTGGAGTTCCAATATATATATATATATATATATTACTCATCATTTCCATCAGTTCAACTCATAGAAATGGGCTCTCCGCTAGTAGGACTGGTGGTAATGTTCTCCTCATGTCACCTCAGTAAAAATATCCTAAATTTGGAATAATTTTATAAATTACCATAAATTTGGAAATATTTTAAAAACTAACCTAAAATGAGAAAATAATTTTTTTACCCTAAAATGGGAAAAAGCTTGAAGATTGGCAACATGCGTACATTGAAGATGATATGGCATGATGAACTCAGAGCAGATTCTTTTTGCAGATTAAGGATGCTCGAAATATATCAAGGGGATGAACTGTTAAAGGTGTTTCCATCTAAAGTGCTACTGAGATTCCAGAATATGCAAGGACTAGAAGTGCGAGACCGTGATTCACTGGAAGAAGTCTTTGATTTCCAAGCACTGACAAAGGTGAAACAAACAGCTGCATTGCAATTGAGAAGCTTGATCATACAAAGTCTGCCAAATTTGAGGAATGTGTGCAAAGGAGATCCTCATGGATTTCTCTCCTTTCATAACTTGAATTTTGTGTATGTTTACGGCTGTCCAAGTTTGAAAAGTGTCTTCCCATTTTCAGTAGCTCAATATCTTCCTCAGCTTGAAGCGCTTAATTTGGATAAATGTGGGGTGGAAGACCTCGTTCCAAAGGAGAAGGGAATAGAAGGAACTCCGAAATTTAGTTTTCCTCGACTAAAGAGTATTAACCTTTGGAGATCAGAAAACCTCAAGTCTTGGAAACCATATTTTAGAGTGTACTCGCTTAGAAAACTTGAGGGTGTTTAGCTGTGATAAATTGCATGTTTTCAGTTCAGAATCTCAAAACTTGGAAGGAACATATGTGGAGAATCAACCACTGCTTTTCCCATCAACAAAGGTATGCTACTTAAACCCAAAATTTAAGCCTTTTTTTTAAAAAAATTATATACGCTTAAAGCCTAAAATGCATAATTTATTTCAAAAATGATGAAATTTGTTAAATCTAAAAAATTTCTCTTACCAATCATATATTCAGTTATATTTTGTTATGTAATTTAGTTTTTTTTTTTAATAATATTTTGGGCAGTTGAGTAACAAAAAATTTCAATGGGAAAAAGAAAAATCGTATTCATAAATTTTGTTAAATGGGACATGGCATTTAACTTGGTGTTGTTGATTGATTTCCAGAACATACCCAAATTGATGGAATTTGCAATAAATAGAGACATTACAATGATAAAGGAAGGCCAGTTTCCCGTAGACCTGTTTCACAAAATAAAAATTCTGCGCCTGCAACGCTTTCATGAGCCATCAGCAAGTTTTATATTGGAAGTTATTCAAAAATTCATGAATTTAGGAGTACTTATTATGGCAGATTGTCATTGCAATGAGCTACTCCCAAAAGGTGTTGATTTTGAGGATGCAGGCGCAGGGCTATCGCAATGATGCAACATTTGCGTTTGGATTTAGTTCCTAACTTAAGGCATTTGTGGAATCAAAATTGCCAACTTGGCCAGGTTATTCAGAATCTTGAAAGTCTGGAAATAGATGGTGCCTACAGTTTGATTAGTTTGGCTGCATCTTATGCATCTTTTCGAAATCTGAAGTTTCTGGAGCTGTGGATGTGTAAAGGATTTGTGAAAATAATATCACCCTTCACCGCCGAAAGCCTGGTGAATCTCACCACATTGCGAATAAGAGAATGCAAGATGGTGAAAAAATTATTGCAAATGATGCAGACGAACTTGATGAGATTGTTTTTGGCAAATTGGAAAGTCTAGAACTTGATTACTTAAAAAGTCTCACTTCCTTCTGCTCTGTAAGCTGTACCATCAAATTTCCATCTTTGGAAGACGTAGTGGTGTCACGGTGCCCCAAGATAAAGTATTTCTCCGAAGGGGGGATCCGTGCAGTGAAGCTAAAGAGAGTCCATCTGACACTAGAAAGGGACAGATGGCGTTGGATTGGGGACATCAATACCACCGTAAAACATTTGTATGCAGAAATGGTAAGATTAATTTAATCAAATTCTCTTATCAAGGGCTAAAATTTTGCAATGTTCCTTTTATTTTTTTTTAATTATATATGGTATACAGCATTCATAAGGTTTTGACTACTCTTGATTGAGTCAAGTGAATTCTACAAGGGAGATGAAACTCTTTCAACATCTGTTTTTTTCATGCATAAGATTTGAACTCAAAATCTTCACAGAATTCAATTTTCTTGCAACCTAAAATAGTAGTAGTGAAGGTTCATTTTCTTTCAAATGAAATTTGGATGTTTGTGTACAATTGTAACTATTTGAATTTGTGCAGGTTGGATTAAGCGGCCTACAGAATTTGAGACTATCTGAATTCCCTAAGCTAAAAGAAGTTTGGCACGACGAATTTCCTGTCAACTTCTTCCACAAGTTGAGTAGGCTGGTGGTAGATGAACGTGCATCATTCACTGCTGTTCCATGCAACCTACTGCCATTGCTTAATGGGTTGGTAGAGCTTGAGGTGCGTAATTGTGATTTGGTGGAAGAAATATTTGGTCCGGTTCTGCCAACCATTGATGGACACTCGGGGCTTTTGTCCAAATTAAGAATGCTGACCTTGATTGATCTACCAATGTTGAAAAGAATTTGGAGTGAAATTCCGAAAGGAATTTTGGACCTGAAAAACCTGAATATAGTGATAATCCACAGCTGTAGCAGTTTGACAGATATTCTTACTCCTCCTATCTGCTCGGGGCTTTTGCAACTTAATAGGCCTGAAGTGAAAGATTGTCCTCTGGTTAAAGAAATCATCACACAAGGCATAGCAGCAGAGGAAGTAACTTCCGACCATAAAATCACATTTCCTCTACTGAACTCCATTGCTTTCGAGTCTTTGCCTAAATTAATCAATTTCGGCTCTGGAGATGCTATTGTGCAATGCCCATATTTGGAACAAGTTAGTATAATTGATTGTCCAACCGCATTCACTTCTTCACTCTTAAAGGAGCTAGAATCAAATGCCACCGATTATATATATATATATATATATATACTATACTATACTATACTAGTAAATAATCACGTCTTTCATACCTGAATAAAAAATTTATTTGATTCGTGATATATATTATTATTATTAAATAAAAGTTTTAAAAATAATAATAATCTTATTTTTTATATAACAATTTGATATTAACTTATTACAATTTTCATAAATATTTTATTTGAATAATTATATGATATTACTTCAATATTTATTATAATTAGTTTTTCTCAAGTTCACCAAATTAGAACATAAAATATATTTTTAATTAAATTAGAATTTTTATTAAAAATAAAATAAAAATTAATTTAAATAAAATAGAAAACATATTTTCAATTAAATTTTTATATTTTAGTTAATTTAATTTTTATTATAGATAAAATAGAAATTAACTTAATTAAAATAAAAAAATAAATTATCTATTAAATTAAAATTAATTTAATTTTACTTTTATTAGTAAATAACTAAATTATCCTATTTTCATAATTTTGTATATTCACACACACATACAAAATAGTCTCATTATGTAGCCCATGGTCCGCTGGACCTTCAATAAGTTGAAATAAAAAATAAATTTCATACAAATAAAATGAATTTATAAGTGTCTCTCATTATACTCAAGTTTGAAATTAATTTTTACATATAAAATTTTTATTATTTAAATAATACATAAATATTTTGAATAAGTTTTTTTTTAATTTTATATTTTCACACTTTAATAAAAATTTCTAAAATATAAAAATATAAATTTTATTATTATTACAAATATAATATTATTATTGTTTTGTCTATATTATTTTAAAAATAAATTATATATTATAAAATTTATAATAAATAATTATTGAAATTTTATATTTGAAATATGATAATTTAATTGTATAAAATTAAATTTAAAATTAATTTAAAGGTTGATATTATAAATATTTTTTCTTTAAAAGTTTTTAGTAACTTAAGAAAAAAAAAAGTCTCTTGTCATTGTAAATGGCGAAAGGGCCATGTCACTGTTGTGAAGGCAAGATGTATCAGGCCTTGTTTTGTTGTTATTGGTGTTTTTTTTTTTTTTTTTGTTAAACGCCTTACCAAATACCATAAATTGCAAAATGAAATAAGTACAAATTGCTAAAATATTTTATTTTTACCCAAAAAATTGAATGTAAAAATATTCTAATAATTATATCATTTTTTTTTTCTTCAGGATTTTTCCTTCAACATGAAGGATCTAAAGCTATCTTCAGTTGACATTGAGAAAATATGGAAAACCAGCCAACAGGAATTGTCATTTTGTATGTACAATTTAAGAAGCTTGACTATGGATGGGTGTGATAATTTGAAATATCTATTATCATCATCATCAATGGTTAAAATCATTGTGCATCTACAACAACTTGAGATATGCAATTGTAAGACTATGGAAGAAATCATTATGATGGAAGGAATGGAAGGAGAAAGAATGAGTGAAGTTATGCTTGAAGAGCTTGATTTCTTGAAGCTAAAAGATTTTCCAAAGCTTACAAAATTTTGCACTTGCAATTTAATCACATGCCCTGCCTTAAAAGCCTGATGATCCAGAATTGCCTGAAACTGGGGAGGTTCATCTCCAGTACTGCAAGTTTAAGCCTCGCAAGTACCATCAGTACTAAATTTGAAACAATGAACTATACTCTCTTCGATAAAAAAGTGCATATATGTTCTTTTCTCTCTGGTTTATATATTTGTTTTTTCTTTGTATAATCATTATTTAGTTGAAATTATTCAAAGTACTGCAGGTTGCTTGGCCTAATTTAGAGAATATTAAAATTTTGAAAATGGATAACTTCAAGATGATATAGGACAATCAACTTCTTCCTAATTCATTTTGCAAGCTAAAGAAGTTAACAGTAGAAGATGGAAAAGAACTAGTGAAAATTTTTCCAAATAGCATGCTAGGATTTGGAAGACTCAAAAATCTGGAGCTTCTGGTTGTAAAGAAATGTGATTTAGTCGAAAAGGTGTTTGATGTGCAAGAACAACTAGTAGCAAATGATTTATCATCCATAGTTAGTGAGTTAAAGACTTTGATAATAAGTAATCTTCCAAATCTAAATCATATTTGGAGTAGGATCCCTTAGGAACTCTGTCGTTTCCCAATATCTGTGAAGTGTATGCTAGGGATTGTTTAAGTTTGAAATGTGTATTCCCTGCATTAATAGCTAAAGTGTTGTTGAACCTTGAAGTCCTCCGCATTATTAGTTGTGGTATGAAGAACATTGTAGCAGAGAAGGAAGGAGTGGAAGCAACTCCTAAGTTTGTGTTTCCAAGACTCAAAGAAATTGAACTATGGGAATTAGCAAATATAAATAGTTTTTACTTAAGGATTCATATTTTAGAAACGCTAATACTAGAAAGTTTAAGGGTGTTTGACTGTGATAATATGGAGACTTTCGCAGTAGCACAATCGTAAAACTTGTAGATTTCCATCAGCCAAAGGCAATATGAGACTCAAGTTCAACCGCTTTTCTCCTTTGAAAAAGTATGAATAAATCTAGCATATTCCAACTTACTTTTAATAAGTTAAGTTGTTTAAATCTCTTTTTTTTTTTAGTGAGTTAATGTTTTCCTGTGAATTTTGTTCATAATAATCTTTTCATCCCCGCAATATTTTACTATATTGATAACTCGGAATTGATATTTCTTATTTGTGGAACCTACATTGACGAGGAGAATGCGTAAAGGGGTGAGGTTTTCCTTATAAACACTTTAAAGCTTAAGTTAATAACGGTATGAGAAAAAAACTACAATAAAGCAAATAAACATAATAAAATAGAGAATAAAGAGTGATTGCTTATATAATGATGTGATGATGGAATGATGTCCTGGTGATGTTGTATTATAAGAATGGGGAGATGAGTGAATATAAGAATGAGAATGAATGACATGAGATGTTATGAGATATATTTATAGGAGAAGGTATTACTCAAACCTCTTATAAATATGATTCCTTAGTCTTGTAGGATTACCTTATTTAGGAGAGAATGAGACTTCCTTTGTAGAGTAATATTCCTAATTGAAATAGACTTCCTTATAAATTTCTTCTTAGTCAATCAATCATCCTCTTTGGGAGAATATAACCCTTATTAGAATAGGATATTGAAATGGGATATCAAGAGTCCCCCCTAAAAGTCTGTTCGGATATTTATGTCAGATGTATCAGGGTCCAAAAGGTGATGGAAACATCATTCTTCTGTCTAAAGAGAGATTGCTCGAATCATTGTGTTTGATATAAAAGGGTGAACTGAGGTGGTCAGTCTCAATCACAAGAAAAGATAAAGCTCGGTACTGAGTCTTGAAATCATTGTATAAGATTATCGTTGAAATGCTAGCTGGACTTGAGTGCACAAAACCTATAATAAAAATGCCTTGGGGTAAAAGATTAACCCACTAATATGGAGATAACATAATGGAAGCCGTCGTCATTAGAGTTTTGATGCTCGATGCATTAAAAGCGTAGCCTGAGTGCCGAACCTCAATACTATAGAAGCAACATGAGGATGCCAGCTTTAGTGACTGGTCTTAGATGCTCGAGGCTTAAATTTTTGGTACAAGGACACGAGGCTTACATACTTGAAACCTCAATACTATAGAAGCAACCTAAGGGTACCAACTTCAGTCATTGGACTTAATCTTGGTGCATTAGAAGCATGGCGCAAGTGCAGTATAATCTCATTATATTAGAAGCTCGGCCCGAGTGCCATATAATGTTGCTCAGTTTATAAACTTTAGTAACTCTTTTAATGGTAGCTGCCTAGTCAGAATAATGTTTGATGTTGAGTTTAGACATTATTATTGTAGATGTTTGATTTTTCGAGCATTTGTTGTTGGTGGCATTTTTGTAAAAGGTAGGATGTTTGTGATCCTAATAGTCAGTTTGAGCCCTTTCAATCTGAGCTCCATAATATGGGATAGTAATTTAGTAAGAGTTTTTGAAATAATGGAAGGTGAGTTTTAAAGGACCAAAATTTGGGTTTGCCCAATCTGAATTGTGAGATGAGCATTTGTAAATTAGGTGAAGGGTCAATGTTGCATCGCTTATGAAATAGACGATAGTGTGTAATGCTAGCTAGGATGTCTTGGAATTTCCCTTTGATTTATCTGGCTGTGTGGCGGATATACCTGACTCCATTCTTGAATTTCTCTTATTAGACATTCTCTAAAATTTTCATGAACAAGAATCTTTTACAAAGTAGGATTTGCTTGAAAGTTATTTGATAATTTCTGCATGTTGATGCTAAGTGAGATGATCAGAGTGTTTGATTGTTTGGACTGATGGGTGCTTAAAGTAGCATCTTGAATAAATACGTTTTCCTTATCTGTAGTGATAGATAAAAGAACAATATTCTTGGGATCGTATAATTGATCTCATTTGATGGTCAGCCCTTATGTAATAAATATATCAAATGTAATTTATGTATATTTTGCATGAATAATAATCAAGTATATATGGACGAGCATCTATGTGTAGATGTGTAAGCATGCTTGTGTGACGAGTTATAAATATTCATATAAGAATAAATAAGATGCAAAAATAAATAAATTAAAAAATATTATTAAGAGAAACTAGAGAAACTTATCTCCTGATGTACTCTTATCCTGCCTTCGAATTTATGAATATTTATGTTCATTGTTTGCTTCAATCATTGCTTGAATGACCTTGTCTTTGAAGATGTTGCCTAAGTTTATGTGTGCCCAATTTATTGGCATTTTTTGTATATCCAACTTCATGAAAATATGTCATCCGAATATATTGCTCTGAGGTTATCAATTGGATTAAGTTCCTAAAGGCCATAATAATTTTTTTTATTGATACTCATGAGTATCAAGGTTGAGGTGCTCATGGTAACATCTACACTTGTATTGTTTTACTGTAATAATAAATAATAAGAGAACGAGAATCTCAAGATCACTTGATCCATCTTAATTAATGATCCATCCAAGTGATAATAATTTAAGAAAAATGGATATGAAAATAAATAATTAGGAAAGAAACTTATCTTGGTTGTAGTGCTATTGTTCCACCTCTTGAAGTAACGAATATTTATTTTCATTGTGGATATGAATAATTATTGCTGATTAATTTGAAAAACCCATTAATTCCTCATGTAGCTCATGGTTCATCATTTGTTTTTGCTTTGCTATCTGAGCTTCTACAAAAGAAATTAACTTATTAATATATACTTATGTAGTTGTTATCGTGGTTGCCTTAGATATTCCTATAGTGCCAAAACTCAGGAGATGCTTAGAGATTGGAAGATGCCTATAAAGTGAATGTCTAACTCTTCCATACTTGCTTGTTACTCAGAGTTTAAATGTCTATGAAATCAATGTTCGGTAATAGATGCTTGGATTTTCAAGGCTTTAGTGGACGGTACTCGTGTTGTCTGGATGCTCGGAGTCTGAGTACTTATGAAGGGTGCTTATCGGATGCCCAATGTCTTAAGCTTGATGCTTGGATATCAAAGACTTCAATGTTTCGCAAAAAATTATTTACGTTCTTTGTTGCTCAGGCTCAGATTCTTTGATGCTCAGACTCGGATGCTCGATGGTCTCATGCTTTAAAACTTTATTACTCAGAGCTTGATGGATGCTCATAAAGCAGATGTTTGGTATCCAACACTCATTTGAAGTTTTGACATATGGAATTTCAAGGCTCGGTAATGAAGAAAATGATTTTAGACATGCATTTCTGATTATTCCCTAACTTCGTTGGTGCTTTAGTGCTCAACCAACTTAAATATCTAAGTGTCAGTGCTCAGAAGCTTAGTGCTCAAAAACTCGTTGCTCAGAAGCTCGGTGCTTTGAAGCTCAGTGCTTAGAAGCCCTATGCTAGATGCTCGGTGCTTGAAATCTTAAGAACTCAATGTCTGGCATTTGATGTTTGATGTTTACTTGATACTCAGTTTCAGTTTTGAGAACCATCATTGAATACTCACATTCTTCAATCTCGGTATAAGGTTATATGGTCTAGCTTTATGAATTTAGAGGAAAACATATAGACATTTAGCTTCTTTCTGCCACACATTTAATTTGGGTGTCAAACTACTTCCGAGCCTCGATGCTTGGATGCTCGGTGATTTATTTTAGTTGCCTAAGTGTCTTACTATTTTCTCTAAATTCTAACCTTAGAAATTATTGCCAAAACTTCCATATTTTGAGTTCTTGATTTGAATTATATCTTATTTTTAGTATTTATAAATTTGAATGGAGTAGGACATCTGGACTGGTAGCGAGCTTGCTTCTTTTAATAGCCCATCTTCTTGCATTTTGAGTAGAGGTCAATATTGGCTCCTTTTCCATGCTAACTCATTATCATAGAAGGCTAATCCCATAGTAAGTCAGTCAATAAGAATGTCATTGCAATATTGTTGAACCTTTCATGCCTCGTGACTTGATCATCTAACCACATAACTTTGTATTCTACACCTAATTGAAGATATAATAAAGTTGTTACTTATAATTCGGAGCTCATTCTACTAATAATTTTTTAGCAATTCTTTATATACCAACCTACTGCTTGGGTAATTAGAAGCTTGAAGCTGCAAAACTCCATAGACTGCTTAGGCACTTTAACTCTCTACTTTAACTATCTCAAATCATGTGTGCCTCCTTCAATGGATGATAAGCTACTAACCGCCAGAGGTAAAGTTTGAAGCCAAGATCATATTATGAAAGCATGATCAACTTCTAAGGAATGTGCATTATAAGAATGGATCAATCTCCTATGCAAAACAGAGAAGAAAGTATTGCCCTGACGATCTTTGCACTATTTTAATATAAATTTTTCACTGATGACTGAATTGGATTTCTGTATGACTATGCTTAGAGAAATTGTGATTTGGTTGCATCTTTGAGAGGTCGAACCAAATTCCTAACAAGAAAACATAATTCAGAATTGAATTTGATATTCCCACAAACGGTGCCACTTAATAACTCTGAATTAATATTTCTTGCTTGTGGAACCTACATCGATAAGGAGAATGGGCAAAGGGGTGGGGTTTCCCCAATAAACACTATGAATCTTAAGTCAATAACAGTTTGAGGAAAAAAAATATAATAAAGCAAATAGGCATAATAGAATAGAGAATAAAAAGTGCTTGCTTGTATGATGATGCGATGATAGGGTGATGTCTTGATGATGTTATATAATAAGAATGGGGGAGATGAGTGAATATGAGAATGAGAATGAATAACATGAGATGTCATAAGATGTATTTATAGGATAATATATTGCTTAAACATCTTAGGAATATGATTTCTTAGTTTTATAGGATTACTTTATTTAAGAAAGAAGGAGACTTCATTTGTAAAGTAATATTCCTAATTGAAATAGACTTCCTTATTAAACTTTCTTCTTATTTAAGTAATCATTCTCTTTGGGAGAATATAACCCTTATTAAAATAGAATACCGATATAGGATATCACACATGAATGCTTAAAATAATTCTAAAGATTTATATTACCAATTTTAAATAATTTAAAATATAGAAATAATTCAATAACCACTATCTTGTTTTTTAATGTGCACAAAAAAGAAAGATTCTTATTTAGGGTCTTTCATGAGAAATTTTATGATAATTCTTATTTTTAATGAGTTGAAATGTCAAATCAATAAATATTAAGTCATATAGGGTTCATTTATGTGCTATTAAATTTTAGTTTTTATTATTTTAATTCAATATTGAATTTTTGTTGATTTAATCTTTCAACTCATTAAACACTAAGATCATTATATAATGTTTAGGAGCATACACCATATAATTAGAAGTATAATACATAAGCTAAGTATATAACATTTGACCATTGCATCCCATTTGGACAAAAATATTCCAAAAAAAATTAAACAGCACTTTTAACAAGAAAAAATGGTGAATTTTGATGATATAATAAATTAATTATTTTATAATTCTACATGCTTAATTTATATTATACCTAAACATGTCACCTCACTACTGACATATCATAATTGTTGTAAGACGAAAAGTACAATAAAGTAATGTTAGGACAATGCAATAGCCCATAAATTTTACTTTCTTTTTGTTTGCTTCCAAAATTCTCTGAGCAAAAATTTCAATTTCTTTCAGAATTGCCATAAATTTTCCTTCTTTAGTCATTTCTATTCATGGTGGAAGACGCCAAGTTGCAAGGATCGATTGAGGTTAAAAATGCTGACTTGAACTTGGTTTTGTCTGATTGCTATCCAGGTCATTCCAAACTTAAAAATATTGACATTGAGGAGTAAGGATATCACAATGATACAGTTGTAAGGCCCATTTCACACGCTAAAACAACTTGAGTTACTATGTATTCATGACAAGAAGTCATCGTCTTCTCCTTTTGATATCCTTCCAGAGTTTCCAAATGTAGAGACACTTGTTGTTAATTCTTGTGGTTTCAAAGAGCTGTTCTCAGATGAACTTGTCATTGAGGAGAAACATGCAAGGAGTCTTACCGGGATACGAACCCTAAGGCTGCATCGTTTTCCTCATTTGACACTTATATGCAACCAAAAATCTCAACTAGAGCAAGTCCTTCAACATATTGAAGACCTAGATGTGTATCTTTGCCACAGTTTGATCAGTTTGGTGCCATCTTCTGTGTGTTTCTCTAATCTAACAAAGCCAAAAGTGTGGGAGTGCGATGGATTGGTGAAGTTAATAACACCAAGAACTGCCAAAAGTATGGTGCATCTAGCTGAAATGGATATAAAACATACCAAAACGTTGAGGGCAATTATATCAAACGGGGAAGATGAAGCAAATAGTGATATCATTCTCAACAAATTGAAAAGTCTAACACTCAATTGTTTAACAAACCTTAGTAAATTTTCCTCGGCAACTTGCACCATAAATTTTCCATCTCTGAAAGAAGTCATTTTGATACAGTGCCCTGAGATGAAGGTTTTCTCTCGCAAATTTGTCAGCGCACCAAAGCTTTGGAAAGTGTATTTAACTGCAAAGAAGGATAAATGGCGTTGGACCAAAGACCTTAACACAACACTACAACAATTGTATACAAAAATGGTAATCTACTTGTTTGTTTATTTTTTTTTTTAATTTCTAGAGCTTTTAGAGCTTCATATGTCATATAATGATTTATGATGCACAAAAATTTTAATTAGCAGGTGTTTTTTCACATTAGAAATACTTTTGAAATTTTAAAAAACTTGTCATAAATATTTTGGGATCATTTTTATAAATTTAAAAAATTAAAAAATACATTTTTAAGTCAAAAAATAAAATAAATTCAAATGGAATTTCATAGTTTCTTTAACTATATAAATAAAATTATATATAATTATATACTTATATATAAAATTTATATTTATATTTTTATTTTTAGTATTTACACATTTCTTCATATTTCTATTTCCTAAATTTTTAGAATTTATGGTTTGGCCATTTTCATTTATTCATTGCAACATTTCTTACTTGGTGTCCATGTTTTAGTTTCTGTATAATTTAGATATTGTCATTTGCTATCTGGCTAATATTTATTAATATTATTATTATTTTCTGCTCTATAATTGTAGAATCCATAAGCTTCTAAAGAGGAATGACGCTGCCCTTCTCTTAAACATCAGTGAGCTTCAATTCACTTGTTCCATGTACATTAAGAGAATTTGTAAGTGCTTCTACATATTAGGTGAATATTTTTCTATATTTTATATACTAAGTTAATGGAATGAGGCTTTAATCATTTGATTTAGTCATAGAAACGAAAATTGTTAAACATCCAAAACTCTTTTTTTCTTTTCTTTTCTTTTCTTTTTTTTTTTTTTTCATTTCGCTCTATACAGTACTAGAAACCAATTGTCACTAAATATAATAATATTTGTCACTATTTAATAAAAAATATTTAAAAACTATAATTTTTTTAAATAAATTTTAATTTTTAGGGACTAGTATATCTTGTTTGTCACTAATACATTAATTTTTAGTTTAAATAAATTGTTACTGTATACATAATCATATTTATCACTATTTAATAAGAAAATACTTAAAATTTTGCAATTTTTAAATAAATTTTAATTTTTAGGGACTAATATTATTTGCCTCTAAAATTTTATTTTCCTAAGTAATAAAAACTCTCCAGCCATTGCAGTTCTCAGGATTTAAATCTCTATGAACTCTTTCCTCTCTTCACTTGTGCATTTGAAGATACAAGGTTGACTTGAACTTGAGTCATTTCCAGAAGGGGGTTTGCAGGCCAAATTAGAATTGATCGACATCAGAAGTTGCAATAAGCTGAAATTCATCATTTCTGAAAACCACAGCAACGAAGAAAATGGACAGATGCCGCAGCTGCCCTCTACCTTAACCGAACTTACATTCATTGGTCTTCCAAATCTGAAAATATTTTCTGACATCAAGGAGGTCAATGACCCCAGAAAAATTACAACCTCAAATTGTAGTAATCTTCAGTCCAGGCCAGAAATTATCAATTCAAATGTAGAACTCAACATCAGTAATTGCAGATGAAGAATCAGATACCAACATGATGTGGTAATTGCTATTAGATTTTTATTGCTTCAGATTCATAAGGAGCTTATACGTAACTAGTTGATTGAGACAAAAATGTATATTGTCGTGACTAATTAGGTGCCCATTGCTTGGATTTGATGCCCTCCAAATGGTCCTGCACCAAGATCGGTTGCTCATGTTGAGGTGAGCTCCATAAAGTCAAAAATTTATTTGTATATATTAAGAATCAAATCTTTGTATATAATTAGGAATTAAATCTTTAATTTATTTAAGATGTTATTCTATTCATAATTAGTATGTAATTAGGTGTCTTATATGTATATATAAAGGATGTAACTTTTTTTGTGAAAATATGAAAAATAGAATTCCCTTATATTTTTGTCTTTTTTTATCTGAATTTTACTTTTCATGTTATCAGAGTATACCTATTGAAATCGAATTTTTTGTATTGAATTCTTGAAATCATAACCACTGAAAACACATCTGTTGTATCTCATGAAACGTCCATCGTCATTCATACTCTTCATGATAATTCTCCGTTCCCTACTGAAATTTATACTTGATGATATGAACTATCCTCTATGGTCACAACTCATAGAGATGCAAATTGAAGATAGAAATAAATTTGGATTTCATACTAGCACAACCACTAGCATGAGATAAAACTTTGGAGACTTAGTTTATTGATAATAACCGAGTCAATAGTTGGTTTATTAATTCCATGATTCCATCATTGATGCAAAGATTTATCTGTCTTTAAACAGCAAAGGAGATATAGGAAGCTGTCTCAAAAACCTTATATGATGGATCTGATAAAATTCAATTGTTTTAGTTAAACTGGAAATCATTTACTACAAGTGGTAGGCCATTACCTACATACTATAATGAGCTAGTTAAGATATTTCAGGAGATTGATGCCCAGATGAGTACTTAAGGGGAGGATGTTAATGGAATAGTATCACTCCACAAACATATTATTTAGCTTTGAACACATATTTTTCTAGCCGCACTTGATTGGGAATTTAACAATGCTAGAAGTAAAATACTATGAAAGTATCCACCTCTTGATATCAAGCCTAGTTATGTATATGTGCGTAGGGATCATAATCAACGATAAATAATGGAGGAGTTGAAGATTCTACCGAACTATATAGTATTTGTAGTAGCTTAGACTCATCCACAATTTAAAGGAAAAGTACTGAATAAGTCTAGTACATACACATGTACTCATTGTGGTGAAGTTGGACACTTCAAGGAACGTTCCTATAAAATTGTGGGCTATCCGAAATGGTGGGATTTTAATAGAAAGACTCATAAGAAGCTCAAAAAAGCTGCAATTACCACTTTTAGTGTCACTAAACCAAGTGGTGATCTTGATTAAATATTATGTATGAAAAATCTTACTCAAAATAATAGATGGATTATTGATATAGGTGCTACTGATCATGTGAAAAACTCCACCCACCATCTTATAACCATCCGACCATCAACCCAATAAAATATCCTAACTGATAATGGATGAATCACACCCATCACTCATGAAGGATCAATATCTAAATTTGCTCTCTTAATCTAGATACTATTCTTATTATTCGATCTCTCTCTTGTAATCTATTATCTGTTGGCCAAACCACTGAAACCTTCACTATCAAATTTTGGCCTAACTATTGTTTATTTTAAGACATTGCAATGCACCAGATTCTTGGCTCTGGTGTTAAACGTGGAAAGTTACACTATCTTGAGTTGTATGGTGATCTAAGTCAGAAATCAAGTCAAGTCAATAGTGTTGGTAGCAGTCGCTGACAAAGACTAAGTTATTTTATGACATCATCATTTTGTACATTTTTCTTTTCATTATCTTAGACATATAAAGTTGGAATTATTTTTTAATATCACATACTTTGAATTCAAGTGTGATATTTGTGAATTGGTAAAGGGCCGTAGAATTTCATATGTACTGAGATATAATAAAAATTCAATTCCATTTATGACCATTCATTTTAATGTATGGGGACCTACTCAGATTCTTACTCTATCTAGTGCTCGATATTTTATAACGTTTATTAATGAATGCACTTAGATGACCTGGGTATCCCTACTCAAAAATAAAAGAGATGTGTGCTCTCCTTTATAGCCCATGTAAAAAATGGTAGCCATGCAATACTAGAGTAAAATCCGAGTCTTGCAATCTAACAATGATGGGGAGTGTTGTTGACTTTAACAAGTAAAGCAATTTTAATTTTTATCTTAACAAACTTAATTTTGAGCAACTAATGTGTTTGCTTCAAGTGTGTATAAGTTAGGAATAATTTGGAAGTCAAAATAATAATGAAATATCAAAGAAAAATGATTTCAGAAAGCCATTGCAAGTATTATATTGACCAGACACATCACAGGGACTAAATTGTACAAAAAGTTACAATTTTGGTTGAAGTCCCGATCGGGACCAATGTAGTCTTGAGTAGGACCAAAGTGAGCAAAATTTGGCAAAAGAGGTGAAACTTATTGCGATTGAGTGTCTCGATCAAGACATAGCTCGGGACAAGGTAGTCCCAATTAAGACATGCCCATCCCGATCAAGATCAAGGCAGCATTTCAAATACAACAGCTCGTAATGGTTACTTGGTGCTAGTCTTGATCGAGACTGATGATATCCTAATCGGGACCTATGATATGTAGCTTAAAAATCTAAATTTTCATTCAAATGAATTTGTATAATAATAGGAACGAAATTATTATTTCCAACAGCTATAATTGGATTGCTTGAGTATAAACAAAACTCTGAAGATTGTTTTGAGGTTAGGAAACTTGCTCATTTATTTTACACCTTCAAGCATTCAATTAAGCTTTATATACTCTTCTAAAATTCATTTCTTTATATAAAATTTTGTGAGAGTTGGTGAGTGATTAGAATAGACATTCTTATTCTTTTATTTTTTAAGATTAGAAAATAGGAAGTGAGATTCTATTATAAAGGAATTGGTTTAAGTGTTTAGCCATTAAAACACTAGGGATTTCAATTTTAGTGTGATCCTCGAAAACACTTGTAATTCAATTTTTGAGTGAGACTAGAAAACTCAAAGTTGTAAGGTTGTAAGAGTGAGCCATAAAACTCTTATGTAATCTCAATCTTGTGAATAAGATTATGGGTGATTAAAAATTCCTAACTTGGGGATAAGTTAGGTAGAGATGTAGGATAGTTGTTGAATCTGAACTCCTTAAATCTTTGTGTTCTTCATTCTTTCTTCTCAACATTCTTTCAATTCTTGCAAAGAATTCAATAATTTTAAATTATTGTTCGATAGTCCTATTCACCCCCCTTTAGGACTCTTTCAAGCATCTTAACTCGACTTTTCAAGATTTTTGCCATAAGCATAGTATTTGCCACTAAACTTCCTATGCCGGAACTCCCCAATAAAATGATATAGCAAAATGAAAAAATTAGTAGTTATTGGAAGTCATTTGAGCATCATTATTTGACATCAATATTCCTTAAAAATACTAAGGCGAGGTTGTTTAATCCACTGCATATCTCAAAAACTAGACTCCTTAAAGAATACTCGATTTTAAAATGCCTCTTTAGAAACTTTAAGAACTTGTCTCGTCTCTACCTCTAAATAATCTTAGGCCTTGAGTCTTCGGATATTGGGCATATGTTCATAAGATACTCGGTAAATTAGATCTTTAAGCTATCTGGTGTATCTTTATAGGCTATGTTGATCTACAAAAGGGATATCGATATTATGATTCAACTGCCAAGAAGATGTATGTAACTTGAAATGTTCAAATCCATGAAAATGCTTCCTTATTCTTTTAATCTGAGTGCTCTCTTTAGGGGGAGAGCATTCAGAGTATCTTTAAAAATAATACTCCTAGTATCTCACTTGGTATCTCACTGAGTTCAAGCATCTCATTTGGTATCTTACCGAGTGTTCTAAGTTCGAGCATCATACCAAGATAGATAATTGAAGATAATCTAAGTATTTTGCTCAGACCTAAAACTAATCAAGATAGTATATATTCCCAGTCCATATCAGAAGTTAAGAAAACTTTGAATGTGCATAATGAGGTAAACTCGACTCCTATAGTAATTCTAAATACCAAGCCTCGTTATCCCTCTAGAATCAATAGAGCAATTCTGAAAAACCAATATGATCCAAATCTTAATACCAAAGCTAAATATCCTATTAATAACTTTATATCAATACACTATTTATCAAAATCACATGCATATACAGTAAATCAATTATCTACTGTATCTATTCTAAGTAATGTGTAGGATGCTCTAGCTTATTCAGCTTGAAAGAAAGCCATGAATGATAAAATTGAAGCATTGTAGAAGAACTCCATATGGGAACTTGTTCCACTTCCTAAAAAAGAAAATGATAAAATACAGGTGGATATTCACTATCAAACTGAATCTAGATGGAAGCATTAATCAATATAAACTCGGTTGGTTGCAAAGGATATACTCAGAAGTATGGAATTGACTATGAAGATACATTTTCCCTAGTAGAAAAAATGAACACCATTAGAGTTCTTATTTCCTTAACTGCCAACCTAGACTAGCCATTATAACAATTTGATGTAAAGAATGCTTTTTGAATGGAACTATAGATAAAGAAGTGTATATGGGTCAACCACCCGACACTAGGTACACTAACCGAGTATGTAAACTAAAAATAGCATCATATGGACTCAAACAATAGCCTCGAGAATGGTTTGGACAACTCATAACCTTTATGAACTCGATTAAAAATAAAGTGATGTTGACTATATACTATTCATCAAATGAAAGACAGGTAAAGTCATTGCTCTTATTGTGTATATTGATAATATGGTAGTCATTAGAAATAATCCAAGTGAGATAACAACTTTGAAAAGATAATTAGCAACTAAGTTTGTACTTAGGGATATAGGTAACTTGAAGTATCTTTTGGGGATTGAAGTTGCAAGATCAACTCAAGGAATTTCTCTCTACCAGCAAAAGGATATAATAGATCTATTAACATAAATGAGCATACTTGATTGTAAGCCAGCTGAGACTCCAATTGAAGTTAACCATGGACTATACATCTAAGAAGATCAAGTTCTAACTGATAATGATCAGTTTCAAAGGCTGGTAGGAAGATTAATTTATTTATCTCATACTCAGCCAAATATTGCTTATACAGTAAGTGTTGTAAGTTAATTCATTCATTCTCCAAGTAAATAACATATGGATATTGTATACCGAGTGTTGAGATATCTGAAGTCTTCTCTGGGTAAAAGTTTATTTTTTAGGAGAAATAAGGATTATGAAATTATTGGTTATAAAGATGTTGACTGGGCTAGAGATCAAATTGATAAGAAATCAACATCTCCGTACTTTACATTTGTTAGAAAGAATTTAGTCACTTGGAGGAGAAAGAAATAAAAAGTTATGGCAAGGTCGAGTGCTGAAGTTGAGTTTAGAGGAATTGCTCATAGTGTATGTGAGTTGCTTTGGTTAAAGTAAATTGTTAAGGATATAAGACTAAATCATCTGAAGCCTATGTTGTTACACTATGATAATAAGGCAGCCATAACTATTACAAATAATCCAGTTCAACATGATCGAACTAAGCATGTGGAGATCGACAGACACTTCATTAAAGATTATATGAATTAAGTAACAATTGGTTTTCCATTTATTTATTCTCAGACTTAACTAGTTGATATCCTTATAAAGGTTGTGTCTGGAAAGTGTTCTACAACTCACTTGGCAGGTTAGGAATGATTGACATATACTCACAAACTTGAGGAAGAGTGTTGAGGTGAGTTCTAGAAAGTCAAAGATTTATTTGTATCTATTAGGAATCAAATCTTTGTATACAATTAGGAATTAAATATTTGATTTATTTAGAATATTATTTTATTTCTAATTAATATGTAATTAGGTTTCTTTATATATATATATATATATATATATATATATATATATATATATATATATATATATATATATATAAGATGTAACATTTTTTGTAAATATATGAAAAATAGAATTTCCTTGAATTTTTCTCTTCTTTATTTTGAATTTTATTCTTTAGCTCACACAATGGAGATTGCAGTCACTAAATCGTGTATTGCTAAGGATTTGATTTTTTCTTTTTTTTTGTTGCCAATGGATAGAAATTTTACTGAAAGAGAAATAGAAATTGTAATTTTCATTGTATGATTGTGAGAATGTAACTCTGTTGGGGAGTAGCTAAAACATGGTTCTTTGAGAAAAAAAAAATCCCAATTTTACAATGCTTTGTAACTAACTTTTAAGGGAGAGTGCATCGGTTAATTGAAGCATATAATAAAATTTTAAATCAAAGATCATTATATATATTTTTTAATTTCTAAAATTATAATCAAACCAATTATATTTGTTAATAAACATCTAATTAATTGTAAATGAATAATAATAAAACAAACATTAAGAGTCATTGTACTAATAAGTGGCTAATTTATTATTTTAAATCTTTTTAATGTCTCAATATACTATACTAAAAATTTATATTGTAATATTTTGAAAGATATGTGTTTTTTATTATTTTTTTACTAAAGGTTTATTTACATTCAAGTAAAGATTAAAATAATATAAAGATCGCTTCTAAAATTAAAATGATTACTAATTAACATTAACTATCAGCAATAAATGACTAATTTTTTTGAATGAAACATTAGAGAGAATTTCAAAAGTGTACTAAAGCATTTCAGTTAAACTGACACTCTCTTAACACCGTTGTAGGCGACGGGATTTAGCACGCTCCTAAGTGTTTGGTGATCACAGCACTGTGTGGGCTCGAGGCCCACTAGGAAATACGATATAGATCTTGGACCTATTCGGAGATGGAGTCATCATTCGGATAATAGCCGAGGCACACTGTACAGCAACTGGATCCCACGGAGGTTCCCAGAGGCCATTATTAGAGATCAGGTTCAGAAATAGGGTATGAGCATTTGAATGCTCACCCAACCTTGCGGTTGGCCTCCATTTGTGTTTTGCATTTTATTACCATTTAATTATTTAATTATTTCCTTATTTACATTCAAAGCTGCACTTGCCTTCATTTACTTTCTAAGTTTTATAGCTAAGTCCAAGTTTGCACATTAATCCAATTTCATACTTTTGAGTCCCAATGATCAATAGAAATAAAATAAATAATAATTTACAACCATACATTCGAAATTGAATTGGGGAAAGGATTAAGGATTACAACACTTTTGGGCAAAATAAAAGAATAATATACAGAAAATAAACTAAACATAAACCGAAAGTAAACCAACGAATAACATAAATGTAATGATATAAAAGGGATAGCTGATAAAGGTGACTACTCAATAATGAAAATCATCAAGTAATTCATTCAATAAACACATAGTTAGTTCCTTCTAAAACATAAAATCATATGTAACAATGCTTACAAAGATATGTTCTAAAGAAAAGGGGATTCATGTTATGAACTAAGGAAATCATCAAATAATCAAGATAATCACCATCATGCAATGAAATAGCCATGCTTAAGGTCAAGAGGCACATATCAAGTGGACATCACAACAAGCATCAATAGAAAAAGTAAAGCTAGAGGTGGACCATCCTATCAATGTGGCAATCGCCTCATTAATGAGGTGATCACCTCATTGACATTAGGTGACGCCTCTGTGATGAGGCGTCCCCTCATCAACAGAGGCCCCTGATGTATTTAAGGCAAAAGAATCATATAAATCATATAACAAAGAAGAAAAACTCCTTAGAGGCCTATTAATATAGCGATCGCCTCTGTGATGAGGTGATCACCTCATTGATAAGAGGCGACGCCTCTATAAAGAGGTGTTGCCTAATCAACAAGCTGATTTCGACTCTCAAAATGATTAGACTCCTACTTTAAGCAAAAAAATCATGCATAAATACATTCAACAAGCACCAAATTACAATTACATGCAAAAGCCTTCTAGGATCACATCAATGAAATGATGTATCAAGCAAAGTAAACTAAAAATATACCTAGAATATACTAATGACTTAGTTAGCACAAGCAAGAAGACACAAAATAATGAATATGTTGAGTTAAATGCAAGTTTTTACTAAAATGAGAGGCCCTCAGAGATGTATCCTTGATTATAATCTTCACTAAGATGTGATTTCTACCTTGACACAAGCTTCCTTCCTTTTTCTCCTAGGAAAAATATGGACTTTCTTTAGCTTGAATCGACCTTTTCTTTAAGGACATTTTTTGCTTTCCTTCTTTTCTCTCCAGAGCTCCCTTCCCTTTTTTTTTTATCTCAATAATGGTCTCCCCCTCTTTTCTTTTTCTCTTTCCTTTTCTTTTATTCCCTAGCTTCCCCATGCCCCTAAGCCCTTTAGCTCATCATGAGCCTCCATAGCCTTTTCCTCTTCCCCAAAAATCTCTTCGTCACGCGAACTCATGTCTAGGGTATGAGGCCCACACCACTTGGTCACCATGATTGCAGCTGCATTAAATGCATTTGCAAGTGGTCTGCCATTGAGGCGGTGCCTCTCTAATGAGGTGATTGCCTCATTAGCAGCTGCCAAAGAGGCAATTGCCTCATTGCACTGATGCAACGCCCCTTTGGCTCGGGCCTGCGTTGGGCTAGGCGGGCTTAGGCCAATTATAGACAATTGGGCTAATTATTGGGCTTTTTAGGCTTTAGGTTTTTAAGTCCACTTTCCATTAGAGATTCAGGTTTCATTCTCATGTCCAAGTTTCACATTCTCATCATTGGGCTTGACAATGAGCTGGTTAAACCGAGCACCCTTAATTCGTCCCCTAACATGGGCTGATCGAATCGGGTGTCTATAGTTTGCCGCCTGATTTTTAAAAAAATCAAATGCATGCAATGACCATTTCTCAAAAAATCACATGCACAACAATAAATAAACATTAAGATAAGCAATATACCTAACTCTCGGGTTTCATCCGAGAGATGAATCCTTTAACTCTGAAACGTGACAGTGATCCTCGAGTTTTCCTGGCCTGATCAGCCACTTATTGATATTTGATAAAGGTATTTAAAGACTGTTAACATTGGGTTTTCCTAGCTCGATTACTGTTTTACTGGGGACATAGACTTATGGGTTTTCCTGGCCCAACCATCAATCACCTGAAACATGATTCTCGGGTTTTCCTGGCCCGATCATCACAATACCTGAAACATGATTCTCGAGTTTTTTTGGCCCGATCATCATTACACGTGAAACATGATTCTCAGGTTTTCCTGGCCCGATCATAACTTAACTTTGACTTTGGTTCTCGAGTTTTCCTGGCTTGATCACTATTGGGGATGTGGTTTTTGAATTTTCGTAGTCCGATTATCACTCCTCCAAGGACATAGATTTTCAGGTTTTCCTGGCCCAGTTGTTATTTACTTTTGACTTCGGGGATACTACTCAAATAATCACCTTGGTCTTCGAGCTTCGGGGATTCAAACCCGATCAGCCCTTTCTTTGAGCTTCAGGGATTCAAACCTAAATAACCCTGTCCTTGAGCTTCAGGGATTCAAACCCGAACAGCCCTGTCCTTAAGCTTCAGGGATTCAAACTTGAATAGCCCTTTCTTTGTGATACATAATCCTTAGGTTTTCCTGGCCTAAAAGGCAGTCCCTTAACAATAACAGGAAGCTTAAGTTGTCATCCTCAGGTTTTCCTAGCCTCAGAGGTAGTTCTTAAACAACAATAGGAGGTTCATGTTGTCATCCTTATGTTTTCTTGGCCTGAGAGACAGTTCCTCAACAATAACAGGAAGCTCACTCTATCATCCTTAGGTTTTCCTAGCCTGAGAGGCAGTTCCTTAATCTTGAGACTTCGATCAGAGAAAATCCACAGCACGCCCTCAGCTATTGGCTGATCAAACTAGGAAATGAATGTATGTGAACACTGATACTTCGATCAGCAAACAGATCAAATGAAGAGAACAACCATGGAAGCCATATAGCCATGCAAGCATCAGGCAGGAATAATAATGAATACCGTATAGCCTCGGGGGCATCAAGTAAGACTAACAAATAGACAAAAACATGTATAAAATAAGATCAAACAGAAAGCGCCATGTAACCTCTGAGATGTCAGGCAGATGAAAATCACATCAGGCAATATAGTCACACTGGCATCGGGCGAAATCAACCAAAATAAGCCATATAGCCTCTGAGGCATCAGGCTAAACAAATAACAAATAAAAAACGCGTTAAATAAAGAAAAAAAAAGGTGCTATATAGCCTCTGAGGCATTAGGAGGAGATAATAAAATGATATAGCCTCACAAGCGTCAAATGAAATCAAACTAAGTAAGTAAATTAAAATAAGCCGTATAGCCCCACGAGGTATCAGGAAAAACCAAACAAGGAAACTACATCTCAAGAATTTGATTTAGCTTTCTATTACACATCCAAAAAAGATTTCAAAATCGATGTATGCATGGCCGTGATTTTTTGAATCTCTCAAAAGTTATTTTGACAACACATGCTCGTGTGGTATGTGCAATGCTTATAGAAAACATGCATTATTCTATTGCACCTAAGCATGAAACCTGAAAATGATTTTTGCAAAATAATTCTATGTATGCATGAATAATAGAGAAAATAGTCAATAGCCAAATGCCCTTCCTATTTAGGATCAATCTTCGAGAACTGGTCCTCATCATATCAAAGAATTCAGATTTAAGTCTATTGAGACTAGCTTATCCAAATGAAACAGAATTTAAGACCCATTCATGATTAAATTGGGATGATAATAACGATTCATGCCCCCAACTTAGTTGCTTCCTTAGAATGCTTTGTTGTCATATGACAGTTGTGCTTGACCCTTAGTGTGGAAGAGACTTTGTTTGAAAACTCCATCACTCACGAGGCTCAACTCATTTAAAAAATTACCCCCCAGTCAAGGACTTGATAGACTCTCTCGTTTTCATACCACTAAATAGAATCTTATGATCTTTTGAAGTCTTTTCTCAGAATGAAAATGCAATCGATCTTATTTTGTATTCCCTTTTTTGTCTAGGTCGCTCCTTTTCTAAGAGTTTTTGAAACTAGCTGGGTCTTTCATTTTTTTTTATTTTCCCTTTTTTTGCCTAGGTTGCTCCTTTTCTAGGAGTTTTCAAACCTAACTAGGTGGTTACAAATTCATGGTGATGGTCGATCACTTTTTTGTATGCTCAATGTTTATGTTGTCACTTTAGCTGCTGAGTGCATGCTATTGATCATTAGATGTTGATGTTGTTGATTGTTGCAAAACTAATAAGTCCATATCTGACACTTCACATGCTAACAACATGTCAGTTATGACTATCTTCACATGATTACTTCTTTGTTATAATCAGGTATGCCACATTATGCTTGTTATTGATCATCCTTTTGCGGGTTTTTTGACAAACTATTTTTCAGCTCACAATTAGTGGGAGTTTTGTTAAAAAAAATTAAAAAAAAAAGGATTTTCCAAGGATTACTTAAAATTGACTTTTCAAATGTTGGTGGCATAAACAAAGATTTCCCTTTTTTTCCACACTTTCGTTCCTTTTCATTTTTTCTTTTTCTTTTTCTTTTTTCATTTTTTCTTTTTCTTTTTCTTTTTTGTTTTCTTCTTTCTTTCTCTTTTTTTTTATTAATATGAGGAATTCATTTTAGGAAAAAAAAATTGAAGTTGAATGTGCTTGAAGAAAAGTTTGAAAGTCAATTATGATATTTTAATCCTCTCATATTTTGGGGTTTTCTTTTCTTTTTCCTTTCTTTTTTTTTCAAATCTCTCTCTAATTCAAGCATAAGATTGCATGCAAAATTATAAAAAATTAATACTCATGCAAATTAGACAATCAAACATTCATTAGCATAAAAGAAAATATTGCAACAAAACATTATTTGAAACCATTACAACCGACAATAGCTATTCTTGAGTGTCCAAATCCAAGTTGGCTTCAACTTGCACTCCAAAATGATATAACTCTTTAAAGTCCCTTATGCCCATGTCTTTCAACTTGTCGGCTAGAGGAGGGATGCAAGTTTCTATGGCTATTATTAACTGGTTTGACTCTGTAGGTCTGTGCTTCATCTGAGCTAACTTTTCTCTCCACCTATCTAAGAAGCTCATGAAGGGCTTGTTAGGTCTTTGCACTGTATTCTGTAGCTCGTGAAGAGAAACTTCAAACAGAAAGTTTAGCCCATATTGTTTGATGAAGACTAAACACAACTCCTTCCAATCTTGCTGGACATATGCATCTAAAGTGTAGTGCCAATTGATAGTAGCTCCTTCCAAGGATAATGGAATTGTTTGACAATCTGAGCTTCTGACAACCCAGTGGCCTTCATGTAGGTGATGTATTACTTCAAATGCAAATGAGGGTCATCAGTGCTATAGTATTTCTTTATATTTGGGAATTTGTATTTCCGGGGTAGTGATTCTCTAAAACCCAAATCCAAGTCAACATCAGTAAAGTTCGAATTGAGCCTGTGGTTCTTCAGTGCAGTCTGCAGTTGATTCATTTTTTTCGTTAGGTCTTTCATCCATTCGGTCTCGGCTGAATCTGCTAGTTCTTTTCCTTTTAATTGCTCACCCAAAATAATTATAGTTTTAGAATCAGCTTCATTAGAGAGCATCTTTCCTTTAATCTCAACAACCATGTCCTTAACCATTTGTCGTATCTCACCCCTGATCTCTTCCAATAGTTCTTTCTTAAAAGCTTCAACATCAAAATTAGAGGGTCTTGCTATCTCGCTCCTTTGTTAAGTGGTCTCAACTGTCTAATTGGATCCTTGATATTAGTAGGCTAAATTCCTTTGAGCTTTAAAATAAAAAGAGGTTTATGGCTAAGAAAAATGCATTGTTGAAAGTTGCGATGAATGTCATGTATGCATGAGATGTAAGATCTTTTTTTTGAAAATCAAAATGAGTGTCATGTATGCATGAAATGCAAGATTTTTTCTTCTTTTTTTTTGGAAACTTAAGAGAGAAAAGCAAATAGAAAACCTAAGAGAGAAGTAAATAAAAGATGCAAACACATGACACAACATCAAAATATGAAGGTAAAACGTGCAAACCTCTACCCTTATTTCTCCCACGCGCGTATTCAATGGCGAGTATCTTGCCCTAGGATTTTTGGCCTGGGTTTTAATTATCAATGGAGGATAATAAAACCGATGTATATAAGAAAACTCTCAAAATGATTCCAACAAGTAATGGGTCCTTTAAATAAAGCCCGAGTCCATTTCCTATAAGCTAAGATCCTTAGTACCATAAACTCACTTGTTAAGGCCCACTTGAAATGGGTCATGAATAGGCATGAGAAACCTTTATTGACTAGTTTGTTTATAATGGGCTTTGGTTGGACATGAGGGCCCATTTTACTTTAGATCGCTTATTGATTGGCTCGAGATTTATTTTAAGGGTCCATTATATGGCAAAATACACATGCACGTGGGAAAATTCCTAAGGATAGTTGCTAGGTCATTACATGAGCTTGAGTCTTGGGTAAAAAGGCTTTGGTTCCCACAATGATATACATCCATATATGTCTCCCCACTCAAGGGCCAAACAATGCCGATTGGTACATGTCGTGAGTGATAATAATCAAATATTTCACTACCAGGTTTGAGTGAAAAGTAGGTAGTAAAGTACTGACTATTGTCAGGTTAATTAGGGACTGAAGTGCTCATTATATGCAAAATGTGTAGTGAATGCATAAATGTAGGAAGAAATAAGAAAATAATTAAAGATGATAAAACGCAGAACACTGGAATTAGTTTCTCTATCCCCAGTGGAGTCGCCACTGTAGGCGATGAGGTTTAGCGTGCACCTAAGTGTTTGGCGACCACGACACTATGTGGGCTTGAGGCCCACTAGAAAATACGATATAGGTCTTGGGCCTATTCAGAGATGGAATCGCCACCCGGATAATAGCCAGGACACATTGTACAGCAACTAGATCCCACTGAGATTCCCAGAAGCCGTCATCAGAGATCGGGTTCAGAAACTGGGTATGAGCGTTTAAATGCTCACCCAACCTTGCGGTTGGCCTCCGTTTATGTTTTACATTTTATTACCATTTAATTATTTAATTATTTCCTCATTTACATTCAAAGTTGCACTTGCCTTCATTTACTTTCAAAGTTTTATAACTAAGTCCAAGTTTACACATTAATCCAATTTCATGCTTTTGAGTCCCAACGATTGACATAAATAAAATAAATAATAATTTACAACCATACATTCGAAATTAAATAGGGGAAGGGATTAGGGATTACAACACTTTTTAGAAAAATAAAAGAATAATATATAGAAAATAAACTAAACATAAACTGAAAGTAAACCGACGAATAACGTAAATGCAATGATATAAAAGGGATAGCTAACAAAGGCGACTACTCAATGATGAAAATCATCAAGTAATTCATGTAATAAACACACAGTTAGTTCCTTCTAAAACAAAAAATCATATGTGACAATGCTTATAAAGATATGTTCTAAAGAAAAGGGGATTCATGTTGCGAATTAAGGAAATCGTCAAATAATCAAGATAATCACCATCATGCAATGGAATAGCCATGCTTAAGGTAAAAAGGCATATATCAAGTGGACATCACGACAAGCATCAATAGAAAAAGTAAAGCTAGAGGCGGGCCATCCTGTCAATGTGGCGATCGCCTTATTGACATGAGGCAACGCCTCTATGATAAGGCATCGCCTCATCAATAGAGGCCCCTGATGTATTTAAGACAAAAGAATCATATAAAGTGTATAAAAAAGAAGAAAAATTCCTTGGAGGCCTGTCAATATGGCGATCGCCATTGTGATGAGGCGATCGCCTCATTGACAAGAGGCGATGCCTCTTCCTCATCAGCAAGCTGATTTCGACTCTCAAAACGATTAGATTCCTACTTTAAGCAAACAAAACATGCATAAATACATTCAACAAGCACCAAATTACAATTACATGCAAAAGCCTTCGAGGATCACATCAATGAAATGAGGTATCATGCAAAGTAAACTAAAAATATACCTAGAATATACTAATAACTTAGTTAGAGAAGCAATAAGACAAAAAATGATGAGCATGTTGAGTTTAAGTGCAAGATTTTACTAAAATGAGAGGCCCTCAGAGATGTGTCCTTGATTATAATCTTCACTAAGAAGTGATTTCTACCTTGACATAAACTTCCTTCCTTTTTCTCCTAGGAAAAATGTGGACTTTCTTTAGCTTGAATCTACCTTTTCTTTGAGGACATTTTTTGCTTTCCTTCTTTTCTCTCCAGAGCTTCCTTCCCTCTTTTTTTTTTTAATCTCAATCATGGTCTCCCCCTCTTTTCTTTTTCTCTCTCCTTTTCTTTTATTCCTTAGCTTCCACATGCCCCTAAACCCTCTAGCTTATCATGAGCCTCCATGGCCTTTTCCTCTTCCTCAAAAATCTCTTCATCATGCGAACTCAGGTCTAGGGTGTGGGGCCCACACCACTTGGCCACTATGATTGTAGTTGTATCAAATGCAGCTGCAAGTGGTCTGCCATAGAGATGACACCTCTTTGATGAGGCAATCGCCTCATTAGCAGCTGCCAAAGAGGCGATCTCCTCATTGCACAGAGGCGATCGCCTCATTGCATTGAGGTGACGCCCCTTTGGCCTGGACCTGCTTGGGCCAGGCGGGCTTGGATCGATTTTAGACAACTGGGCTAATTGTTGGGCTTTTTAGACTTTAGATTTTTAAGTCTACTTTTCATTAGAAATTCAGGTTTCATTCTTATGTTTAAGTTTTAAATTCTCATTATTAAACTTGACAACTAATTGATAAAATCGAGCGTCCCCTAATTCATTCTTTAACATGAATGACCGAATCGAATGTCTACAACCGTATTTCATAGGAATTTACAACTAGAAAAAAATAAATACAAAGCAGAATTACAAGCTAGAACACTAGCGAAATCTAAATTATTCATGTTGATTAAGTGGCAACATGTGGTGTTGTATCACATCACATGTCCCACTCATTCTTTTTTCTCCTTTAATTTAGTAAAATTTATTTTATTTTATTTTATTTTTTAATTTTCTGATAATTTCCTTATTTTTTCATTATTTAAAGATTCGTCTTTATAAAAATGATGATGTCTTTGAATAGCACAGTTTAAAGATTCGTCTTTAAAAATGATGATGATGTCTTTATAAAAATGATGATGTCCTTTATAAAAATGATTTTTTTCTCTCTCTCCACCATCTCATAGCACAGTTTCTTTGTTTTTTGTTTACAATTTCAATAATTTCATTAACTTTCATGTTCGAAGAATAAAATAACATAATTATGTTCAAAGGTTTTTTCCATTAAAACACACTCAAGCTAAAAGTATTGAATTTTTTGAGTTATAATATTAAATGTCCAATTAATTATAAAAGTATTGAATTATTTTATTTTATTTTTATAAAGTACGTTAAAATTATTTTGTAAAATTTTTTATAAATTTTTTTATTATACCGTTATAATAAATACATAATATATATGTAATAGTTTTAGTTAAAATTTTATATATTATTTTATACAATTTATTCCTTTTATTATTTTTTATATATTATTTTAGGAAGTTTCACTTAAATAAAAAAATAATTAATTAATCTTAAATTTAAAAGAACATGAGTTAAAATACTAAAATATTCTTATTTTTTAAAAGATTAAAATTTAATACTAAGTATTAGTTATTTAGATTAATAAGGATAATTGTAAAATTGATAAAAAAATTATCATTTTATTAATTATATAAAAATAATAATTAAATTAAATTTTATATTATCTCAAAAGCGATGAATAAAAAAGAGCCAAAGAGTAATAATTATATATTTTTACGTATTGCACGGATAAAGACAGTAATTTTGAATGAAATTATTGCCAACTGCAAATGTTGACTGACTTAAAGCTAGCTGGGCTACAACAAATGACTTAAAAGCAGACTAAAACATAATGTGATTCATATTGGGCCACTGACGTCCCATTTAATTCTTACTTTGCGACCGTTCACCGAGATAGAGTTAGCTTTAGCTATTAGCTCCGATATAATGCGTTTGTAATTGAGTTAAACTCGTTTATTTCATCTGATATTTGTAAAGTATTTGCAGGCATAAATAAATTTAAATGAATTTGAAAAAAAATTCAAATAATAAATTTAAATAATTATTTAAAAATTTGAAATAAATTATTTGTTAAATAAGTTATAATATATTTAATAAAAAATATAATTTTATCCTAATAATGCATATTTTTAATATTTATTATGAATAAAAATTTATATAATATATATCTTATATCCATTATTAATAAATTAAAATTATGATCTAGTTCATACATTTTTTTATTTGAATTTGTTCTTAATTTTTACAAGCTGAATTTTGAATAATTTGAATTTGACTTATTTATTAAATAAATTTAAATGAGTTTTTATCGAATTAAATTTTAAATAGTTCGCGAATAGTTTAACTCATTTATTATATGCATTTTTATCAAGTCCAGTTATGAACATTTTACAAGCAATTTGGCTTGTTTAAAACTCTAAGAGTTTTATTTTTTATGACACCATTTTGAGCAGGCAAGTTATTTAATTAATTCAATTAAATAAAATTTGGAATTATTTAAGTTTGAGTATGCTACTTTTTTTTTTTATCTAAAAGATAAAAATTCATTTCATCATTGGAAAATATTATATGAGAGTACAATTAGTATACTAAAATACTATTTTTTTTTCTTATAGAGAGAACAATTATATTAAAAAATAAATATAAATAAACACAATTTTTTTAAAAAAAAATTTAGGTGTAGGTAAAAATCTCTCATTTAAAACATGCATAAATTTACTCCTATAATGTATATAGAACTACACCAAAAATAATAATTGGATATAATTATGGACTACACAATTAGAAAAAGAATTCAAATTTTATATTTCTGTCTATAGAGAAATGGCTATTAAACCACTTTTTCATTGACTTTGTTTTGATTATCTTTCAGGAATGGTGTTTCTAATTAGATATGGTTACAATGAGACAATGTTCCAAGGATCATTCCCTTCAGATTTGAACAGCTACACCAGTGAGTGCCAACAAGTTTTTGGCATTATGCCGAGACCTCATTGGCCGAGAACAAAATTCAGTGGGCATGTAAGCTTTTGTGTTATTATTATCATCATCATTATTATGCAATTTGTAATTTTTAGCGAAGAAAAATTATAAACAAAAATCTTTCAAGACATAAAAACTGTACTAAGAAATTTTTTGAGCAACATGATGTTGATGCTTCTATATGTCACCAAACGGGAGAAATGGGTCTTGGTTGTGTAATTAGGAACTCTTAAGGTGAGGTGTTGATATATGCTAGTACCAGGTTGTGAGGCGTCTTGGTTGTGTGGTTAGGAACTCTCAAGGTGAGGTGTTGATATCTGCTAGTGCCAGGTTGTGAGGCTTCTCTTCTGTCAATATTGTTGCGGCTGAGGTTGCTTGGTTACTGAAAAAGCCTAAAACGAGGAGGGGGGGTTAAAAATTATTTTAACATATGCAGTATTAATAATATTTTAAATTTTTATATTATTATTATTTGTGAATAGTATTTATTTATTTTATTTTAAATATTTTATTATGTAGAAGAATTTATTTGAAATTTATTATTATATAAAAATATTAATGTTAATATTATTATTATTATTGTTATTGTTATTGTTATCATTATTATTATATTTGTTATTGTTATTATCGTTATTATTATTAGTATTATTATTTTATATGTGTGATGTTATATATATGTATATATATATGAAGTTAGTTTATATATATATATATATATATATAAGGGGGTCATGATAGTTTTTTTCGGTATTCTTTCTTTCTTCTCTTTTTTTTTCTTTTCTTCCCCTGTTTCTTTCTTCTTCTTCCTGCGAGTTGCAGAGCCACCTAGTTCCGTTGTGCGCCACCGCTTGCCACCACCACCCATCACCATCACCTCCCCTCCTTCTCTTCTCCCTTCTGCCACCTTCAGTGTGCCTTCTAACCCCGAAAAACCAAGAGAAACAATAGCAACAGCAGCAGCTCTTTCTCACGTCGTCGATGACGCTTCTGGCAGAGAGAGCTTGTGACCCCAAGCTCGTTTGAATGCTTTTGATCTTGGAAAGCTAGTTCTAAGCTCGATTCAAGTTTAAATAATCTATATTGTAAGTTTCCTTCAATTTTAGTTTAGGTCAACATTGTGTTTTTTTTAAAAAAATTTTTGAGCTTGATTTTTTGTGATTTAGGCTTAGTGTCTTTAGAAATGTTGTTGTGTGTAGTGTAAGCTTTCCAAATATATATATATTTTTGGATTTTTTGGAACTATTTTGATTTTTGGGTTTTGAATTTTCCAGCGAGTCACTGTTCTAGTGACCCTCGCCGGAAAACCTTAATATTTTTAATAAGGTTTTTACAATATTTGGAGTATAGTTTGTGAAGGAAATATATGAAAATTGTGTCCCAATTATTTAATATGAATTTTTGAAAGTTTATGTGAAAAATTAATTTTTGGATAAATTTATATAAATTAGTGAATTTGGTGTTTTAATTGAAATTATGGTTAATTAGTATGTTTTGAATAATTTTGGGATAATAAATAGTATTAAAATAATTTTTATGAATTATTTACTACTTTTAACTAGTTAATAATAATTTTCAGAAATATATTCAAATAATAAATTTATTTACTATTTTTGTAATTAAATGAATTTTTCACTATTTTTATTGTATATTTGAACTATTTAAATAATTAATTGTGAATTTACTATTTAATTTTAATTAATTGAAAAATTGAATTTTTATTAATATTATATAATTTATTTAAGATTTTATTAACTAATTTGGTAATAAGTAGCTTTAATGTTTTTATCATTTAAATAAATTGTATTGTGGTATATTATTGATATTTATAGATTTTAATGATTATTATTATATTATTAATAAATATTGATTTTGAGAATTATGTTCCTCGGTTGGGACATTGTGTAGTTCGGGATCCCAACTCGAGGTGTTGAGCTTTTGGTGATTATTGAAGTGTGTTTGCTTGTAGGATCAGTTCTACTTTCAATAGAGAGATGTCTATTTTACAGAGGAGACTTTGCTGAATTTTTAGTAGATTTCTTGTAAAACATGACATCAGATCGATCATGATTTTTTGGTTTTATGGTCGAGTTGTGTTCTAAATTGAGTCTTCCTTTAGAATTCTTAGAAGTGTAAAATTAGGAGTTTGATTCTGATACTATTATTATTATTATTTATTTTATGTAGTTGCACCGGGACTGAGGCCTATCAGACTAGGCCTGTCGAGTATGTCTCAAGGAGCGCACAACTATGAGTTATTATTTTATATATGCATTGCATGTAGAGTGCATAATTATGAGCATCCAAGTTTCCATAATGTATTTGAACATGAATTATTTCATTAAATGATTAAGTATAAGTTGGTATACTTTTGATATATTTTGGTATATATGTGACACATATATTTGGTATACTTATGATATATTTTGGTATATATGTGGCATATATATTTAGAATATTTTTAGTATATATTCGATACATTTCTAGCATACAATTGGTATATTTCTAGTATATGTTTGGCATATACATAGTATATTCTTTTAAAATGGATGCCATTAGGTTTTATTTATGAATTTTATTATTTCTAATAAATATATGATTTATTTGAATGATATCAGTAGAACATGCTACCTAGTGGGCTGCATTAGGACTGTGTACATACCAGTGCGTTAGATTTAGGATTTGACATCATGGGATTTATTTGATGAGAGATTTGATTGATTGATTACTAAGAATTGCAGTGAGTGAGTAGTGTGATTACGGGAGCTTGGTTGACCTAGTGTCTTGGGGCCAATCACACTAACAGTGGGACTGTGGGAGCTCATTTGACTTTGTGTCTCGGGGCCAGTCTACAGTCCAAAAATGGAAAAGAGAATTATTTTGAAATTAAGTAAGCCTAATGGCTAGTGAGATATTATAATTGAGGTTGCAGATATTTTTAGGATTTTATTTGATCATTCACTTAAATAAACATTTTTGCATTTATTATATATAAAAATGAATTTTAATAAATGTGTGAAATGCATGTATATATTTATATTTATATTGATGCCTGACTGTATATGACCTTAGGTTGATTGTACATATATATATTATAATAATTTACTTAGTGTGGTCTGACTCCCCTCAATATATTTTTATAGGATCTTCTTCTTCTTCAGACCTCCCTAGTAGTACTTTACGTCGGTCTTCTTTAGCCCCACTAGATTATGTAAATTTTATTCTAGAAACTGCAGTAGTAGTGTTATTGTGATAAAAGTATGTTGTATTTGGTTTGAGATTTTGTATTTGAATATTTTATGAAATATTTTTGTTATGTATGATATAAAGAATTTGCTTTTATATTAAATACAGTTTTAATTTTGGCATTTTTTTTATATTATTATTGCATGTGTTTTTATTTTTAAAGCTTGCTACTGTTGGGGTTTTGTGATACAAACGCAGCGAAAAATTAAAATTTTATCACGTTCCCAAACCTGGATCCATATAATTCGATTACTTGATTAAATCTAGAGTTTCAAGAATCTCACCAAAATGTAGAAGAGGCAAGATTTTCTAGAAGGATGAGAGGAGGTTCACACCGATGACACCTTACCTCGAGCTTTTTGCTTTGGTTGTTCAGATCAAGACGTCTCTAAAAGGATGCATCTTCTATAGGTATCCACACGAACTGCCCTTCACAAAATGAATTGGAGTGTGTGCTAGCAACCTTCTTGATTGTCTCACAAATACAGAACAAAAGAAAAACTCTATGTTTATTTTCTAGGAAGAGAGAAAAACATTTTGGAGGTAGGGAAAACAAAATTATTAAACCTTAGAGAATATAACATATTTATAGACTCCATATTAGGGTTTCACCTACCAAAAACCTTTTTGGTAATTTCCATTTCTTACATTCTGATTTTGTTTTAAAAACAAATCAGAAATAATATCTTATTTCTTTATTTATTTAAAATAACATTTATCTTAAATAAATAAACAAACAAATAAATAAATAAAACACTTTAATTATTTATTTCCATAGAGTTTATTTTGGGCTTATTAAACCCATAATCATTTTGGGCTTGTTCTATGTGTGTGACCCTATAGGTTCACATAACATTGGTAGTGGGCCTAAATCTCTATTTAGGCCTACAAGTCAGAAGTGGCCTCTAGCAAGACATTATGACTACCTAAGTCATGTGAAGTCAATAATCTGACATAACCTAATTACAGTGAATTTTATCGTCCCTTTATCACATGATATCTTAATTGAACATAAGGCATAGAATGTCATCCTTATATAGTTCAATATTCTGACTTGATTCTAAGTAGATTGAAAATGATAACTCTTTATCAATTCATTTCAGCATGGCCATGCATTTTCCTTCAATCTATCTTGTTAAGGGGCCCATAGATATCTTTCTCATATTAATGAGGGATAAATTCCTTCTAAATCACTCACATTCCCCACATAACTAATTTCATATCCAACAACATCCTATCTAATCGTATGGTTAAAGACAATGTTAGAATGTGTCAAAACATAAAATAGCTATGTAGAAATCCATGATGATTTCAAGGTCAAAGGACCGAAATAAAATTACTATGATGAGAAATACTTATGACAATATTCTATGCAATATTCTCATAGTAGGTCAATCCAGTACATTATCTCTCATCATGTACCTATGAGTTGACTTAATATCTCATATTCATGATTACTAAAACATATCCATCAGTCAACATCATACTAGCCTTAATACTTTAACATTTATATAATTAATAAATGGCTAGGGATAATTAGAATATAACTTTTATTTTAATCTAATGGTTTTACTATCAAGTCACATACTTGATGGCCTTAGTAAGAATTACCCATTCATATAATTATCATAAAATTAAATGATAATGAAATACCTCTTTATTAATAAAATAAGAAAGTCAATACATAATCAAATGATTGACCTAGTGCATATCACTAACAGCTACAGGTTCCATATTCAAAAGAATTCTTGTTCCCTATTGCCAATCATGACTCTCGGTTTGGGTTATGACAAAGTTGGTATCAGAGCCTAGGATTTTAGTGTTATGGACCTAGGTTATTAGAGTTGTATTTTCTTTAAAACTACTACAGTAAATTAGGTTTGAGTATGTCTTCGATAATTTTTCCATGTAATCATTAGGTTGTTTGTTTATTGTCTATCTATTATTCATTTTGTCTGAATCCTATTGTTTTTTATCTTTTCAGAATGAGGAGACGAGCACGTGTCGTACCATTGGTCATTGAGGTTGAGGATGATGAGTCCTTTTTAGGATGAGGTTTTACCTCCAAAGCCGCCAATCAGGTGCAGAGGTAGAGGTAGAGCTCAAGGAGTGGTAGGCCACCATAGGCAGAGAGATCTACAAGATAAGGAACTTATAGAGCCCGAGTTCGAGGAAGCTATTATACCTCCAATTGTATCGCAGATGCAACCTATATATCAGTAAAGTATGTCTAACCCTGAGGCAATGTTATTTTATGCTAAAGTCGGTAGGATATCCTTTGATGGGACATCAAACCCTCTAGATTTTTTGCATGCCATTGAGACAAGGACTCGAACTGCTCATATCGAGTATCAGCGGATATGATCATTGAGTTGTCTGTAAAGCGACTGACCTTGGATTAGTTCATTCAGGTTTATCCAACCGCATATGATGATGACGACTTGGGCTTAGTTCCAAGAGAGGTTATGAGGCATTTATGTCTTGAGCCACTACAGATGAGCTATAGTCTTCAGTTAATGAACATCACTAGAGGTGATAGATCTATAGATGACTACACCAGAGAGTTCCTTAGATTGGGTGGATATGCAGAGGACTTGATGTGAGATCAGTATTTTATTATTACGATGTATGTCACTAGACTAGGTTCTGCTTTTACTGGGATGCCTACTATGGGCCTTACTTTTGAGTCGGTGATAGAGTTGGCCAAGGAGATAGAGCTAAGATTGATCATGCAAGGAGTTATGCCTGATTACTATCAATTGAGAGGTGTTCAGTCATGAGGATTTTAGAGCTCATCATTCAAGACATTTTAGATTGGCTTTAGTAGTCATGAGAGAGGATCTTATTAGCAGAGCCAGAGACCTCAATAGAGAGTTCACAGGAGTAGTAGGCATGGCCATAGAGGATTGTGTAGACCCATTAGATTTGGTTATAGTGCTTCCAATAGTAGTAGTGGTCAGAGTTTAGGATATGGTAGCACAAGATCAGTAGCCAGTGTTTGTTAGATATGTGGGAGAGTCCATTAGTGATCGTACTATATGACTCTTGGAGCTTGTTTCATATGGGGACAAACGGGACATTTTGCCAGAGCATGTCCTTATTATGGCTGCCAGTAGTAATTTTCGCAGTAGTCAATTTCTAGTTCAGCTCTAGCTCCTTATCAATTGCCTCAAGCTCAATATCTGAGTATGATGCAGATTATTGCCTAGTAGGGGCATGGCAGAGGTAGTAGAGGGGGTGCCAGGAGTGTTGGTCAGCCTTCCATTAGCCAGTAGGGAGGTTGAGGTTAGGCCAAAGGTTTTACCCTCACCCTATAGGATGCTCAGGCATCCAACACCGTTATTGTTGGTATTCTTCTAGTCTGTTACTTGGATGCTAAATTTTTGATTATCCGGGTGCCACACATTCTTTCGTGAGCCCTTTTTTTGCTTTGAAGTCGTGTTGGCAAGCTTTGAGGATGGCTTTTCTTTTATCTATCACCACTCCTCCAAGCGATTAATTAGACACTGATGTTGTTTGGTGTTAGTGGGAGGTAGAGAATTGCTAGTGGAATTGGTGTTGTTGGATGTGTTAGAGTTTGATATGATCCTTGGTATGGATTGGTTATCTCAGCACTATGTTGTTATGTATTATTGAAGTAAAGAGGTGATTTTTATAATTTCAGATGAAGAAGAGTTTAAGTTTGTAGGTGATAAGAGTTTTGCACCTCAGAATCTTATCTCCCTTTAATATTTTTTTTATGAAGATGCTAAGGAAGGGTTGTTAGGGATACTTGGCATTTGTCAGAGATACTTCAGTGGAGAAGTTGTCTCTCATAGATGTTCTTATTACTTGTGAGTTTCCTGACATTTTTCCTGAGGAGTTACTAAGTTTACCACCTTATAAAGAGATCGAATTATGTACAATTGGGATGATTATTTACTGCTAGTAGAGTTTGATCTCTCTATAAGACATTGAGCTTTTGATGATCATTGAAGTGTATTTGTTTGCAGGATTGGCTTTACTTTTAGTAGAGAGATATCCATTTTATAGAGGAGACTTTACCAAATTTTTGGTAGAATTCTTGTAAAACATGATGTTGGATCGATTATGAGTTTTTGGTTTTATGGTCGAGTCGTGTTCTAGATTGAGTCTTCCTTTAGAATTCTTAGAAGTGTAAAATTAGGAGTTCAATTATGATACTATTATTATTATTTATTTTCTATAGTTGCACCGAGATTGAGGCCTATCGAACCATGCCCATCGAGTCTGTCTTAAGGAGCGCACAACTGTGAGTTATTATTTTATACATGCATTGCATGTAGAGTGCATAATTATGAGCATCCATGTTTCCATAATGCATTTGAGCATGAATTATTTGATTAAATGATTAAGTATAAGTTGGTATACTTTTGGTATATTTTAGCATATATGTAACACATATATTTGGTGTATTCTTAATATATTTTTGGTATACTTATGGTATATTTTGGTATATATAAGGCATACATATTTGGAATATTTTCAGTATATATTCAGTATATTTCTAGTATACAATTGGTATATTTCCAGTATATGTTTGGTATATAAGTGGTATATTCTTTTAAAATGGGTGCCATTATATTTTAGTTATATGTTTTATTATTTCTCATAAATATAAGATTTATTTGAAGGATATTAGTAGAACGTGCTACCTAGTAGGCAGTACTAGGATTGTGTACGTACTAGCTCGTTAGATTTAGGATTTGACATCATGAGATTTATTTGATAAGAGATTTGATTGATTGATTAAAGAGAATTATAGTGAGTGAGTAGTGTGATTGTGAGAGCTCAGTTGACTTAGAGTCTTAGGGCCAATCACACTAACAGTGAGACTGCAGGAGCTCGATTGACTTAGTGTGTCGGGGCTATTCTACTATCCAAAAATGGAAAAGATAATTATTTTGGAATTAAGTAAGCCTATTGGCTAATGAGATATTATGATTGAGGTTCTAGATATTTTTAGGGTTCTATTTGATCCTTCACTTAAATAAACTTTTGTACATTTATGATATATAAAAATGAATTTTAACATATATGTGAAATGCCTGTATATATTTATATTTATATTGATGCTTGACTATATATAATCTTAGGTTGCATATATATATATTATAATAATAATTCACTTAGTGAGGTCTGACTCCCCTCACTATTTTTTTACAAGATCTTCTTCCTTTTTAGACCTCCCTAGTAGTACTTTATGTCGATCTTCTTCAGCCTTGGCTGGATTATGTAAATTTTATATCTAAACTCTTCTTTATATTCTAAAAACTGCAGTAATAGTGCTATTGTGATAGAAGTGTATTGTGTTTGGTTTGAGATTTTGTATTTGAATATTGTATGAAATAGTTTTATTATGTATGATATAAAGAATTTGCTTTTATATTGAATAAAATTTTAATTTTGGCATATTTTATATTATTATTGCATGTATTTTTATTTTTAAGTCTTGCTATGGGTCCTGGATTCGAAAGAATTCCTGTTCCCTAATGCTGGTCATGACTACTGATTTGGGTCATGACATAGGGATATTAAATAAAAATTAGAATTAAAAAAATAATTCTTTGTAAGAATTGAAAGAATGTTGAGAAGGAAGAATGAAAAACACAATGATTCAAGGAGTTTGGATTAAACAATAATCCTACGTCTCCACCTAACTTATCCCCAAGTTAGGATTTTCAATCACCCACAATCTTATTAACAAAATTGAGTTTACACAAGATTTTTATGGCTCACTCTTACAACCTTATAACATGAGTTTTCAAGGCTCACTCAAAAAACCAAATCCTAAGTGTTTTAATGGACAACACTTAAACCAATTCCTTTAGAAATAAATCTCACTTCCTTACTAATCTATCCTAAGATTTAAAATGAAAAAATTACATTTCTAACACATATTAACTTTGAATATTTGAAAATTTGAGAGCTTTAATGAATGTTAAGATAGAGAATGATAATAAGAAAAAATATCTTAACTTTTATTCAACTTTAGAGGTGTTTATATAGATAAACACTAAAAAATATAGTTATTGGATGTGAAAATAATATTTCCAACATCTATAGTTTGAATCCAATGTTTATAATTTTGAATTATTGAAAGTAATGCTATAAGATTGCTGTACACGGGTTGAAACCGTGATTAGCTACTGGAGAAATTTGAATTTTCCCACACTTACTTCATAAAAGTTATAGATATTTGACTTATCTTTATATGTTATTTTGAATCACCTCAATTTAACTTTGTAGCTTAAGATATTTCCAAAATACGAAGAGCTATGCATCTAAAATGGCAGACTACTATTTGACAACTATGCATGAGTTGAAACTGTGATTTTCTATTAGATATGTTCAAATTTTCCTATACTTTCTACATAAAAGTTGTATATATTTGACTTAGATTTCCATATTATTTTGAATCACCTCAATTGGACTTATGTAACTTAAGATATGTCCAAAATATTAAGAGCTATGCAATCTAAAATGGCAGCTGCATATGTTGAGTTCGACTCAATATTTGCATACCAAATGAACTTGGATTTTGACAAGTAAGCTCAATTAAGAAAGCTCAAGATGTGTACTTCAAATGTAAAGAAGATAACTTTCTTATTATAAAGCTCCAAGGATGTTAAAAGCCTCTTTGAATCTCAGAGGTCGAATCAGACCAAGATATTCATACTTCATTTTAACTTCCAATAGAGTCCTAACTTATACACACTTAAAAAAACAAATTAAATGCTCAAAATTAAGTTTGTTAAGATAAAAAATTAAGATTGATTATTGCTAAGGTTAACAATCTCCCTCTTTTTGAGTTTCTCAAACTTATTTTGAGTTTGATAAAAAATAATACAAAGTAAAGTGTGTGATAATATTTGTGATAATAATGATACTAAATGAAATAAAAATATATTTCTTTATTTCTCCCTCTATGAATATGGACATGGTAAGAAATATAAATTTATAGATTATTCTCCTTGATAAAAAAAATAACAATATAAAATATAGCAAGAGGGATAAAAATATGGCATTATTACAAACAAATATATTAAAAACATAAAATATGATAACATGATCATTTAAATAAATGTTAGGCAATGTGAGAAAATAATTTCAAACATATATGCATATAGTGCCACTAAAATGCATTACAAAAATAGTAGATATAACAATAATGTTGATGCTAGACGAGCTTAACTATCATATGATCATATAAAGCTTAGCTAGCTAATAAATTATGTAGCACTTAGCATATAAAAAAAATAAACACAAATTATCCATAACATATTCTCCTCCCTTTGTATAAAGGCAAAAGGAAAAAAGAGAGATATAAGGGGAAATGAACTTAAACAGACCAAAATTCCTATAGGAACAAAGTAAAGATACACCAAAACTTTGTAAAAATATTTATGCCTTATCAAAGATCAAAACAATTCCTAGGAAGAAATTATACATGAATTATGCATGTATAAACACAATAATAAAATATTATACACTCGTATACTGATAAATAAAAAACTCAAATGTATTTCTTACTCTTTGTCAAAAATAAAAAGAAAAGAGAGAGATGTAAAGGGAAATGAAAACAAAGATACACAAAATTTTTATAAAATTTATATTATACATAAAAAAAGTAAACAAAACAAGGCCTTCTGTCACATATGATGTATAACAAAATTAGCCATACTTACAATGTTAATATGCATGCAAAAATTTAAGCAAATTTTCTCCCCCTATATCAAACAAAAATATAATGTCATTAACATAAACACATTTTTAATAGAGTTTTAAAATAAAAAAAATTAACTAGTTACACATGAAAACTAAAAATTATTTCCCCTCCTTTGACAAAATGCAAAAGGAAATTTAAAAAGATAAACCAAATATAAACTGATGACTAAATAAAAAAAATTTAAGATTAAAATCAAAATATTTTTCAATCAAAGTAATCAATAAGTACAACATGATTTCATATGAAAATAGTTTAACCATCAATTTAACATAAAATCAAGATAAACTAGAACCATTAATCATGCCAAGTTCATGCTTAATGAAATTTAATCTCTGTTCATTGAGAGGTTTGGTGAAGATATCTGCAAGTTAATTATTTGTATCAACAAATTCAAATGAGATATCACCAATCTGAACATGATCATATAAGAAATAATGTCTAATTTTTATATGGTTAGTTCTAGAATGTTGAATGGGATTTTTGCTAAGGTTGATAGCACTTGTATTGTCACATTTGATTGGAATGTGATTAAGTTTTATAGCATAGTCTAACAACTGTTGTTTTTACAATAAAACTTGTAAACAATAGAGACTTGCTGCAATATATTCATCTTTAGCAGTGAACAAGGCAAGTGAAACTTGTTTCTTGCTAAACCAAGAAACTAAACATTGTCCTAAAAATTGATAAGTTTTGAAAATGCTTTTTCTATTTGGTAAACTATCGGCAAATCAAAGGATGAACTCCTAGGATACTAATATCCTAAATGCATTGTAGCATAATGATATTTGAAAATTCTTTTGATAGCATTCAAATGTGACTCTCTAGGACTATATTGAAATCTAGCACACAAGCAATTAGAGAACATAATATCGAGTCTACTAATAGTTAAATAAAGAAGGGATCCGATCATACCTCTAAATTGCTTTTCATCAATTGGTTTACCATTCTCATCTTTGTTAAGTTTGGTTGTGGTGCTGGTTGGAGTTTTACTTATCTTAGCTCTATCCATGCCAAAATTCCTGAGAACGTCTCTTGCATACTTTGTTTGATTTATAAAAATCCCATTTTTGCATTGCTTGATTTATAGTCCAAGAAAGAATTTGAGTTCACCCATTATACTCATCTTAAATTCTCCTGACATTAAACTAGAGAATTCCTCACACAAGCAATGGTTAGTAGCACTAAATATAATGTCATCAACATATATTTGAAAATTAATAAATCATGCTTGAATTTCTTTATGAAAAGAGTTATATAAGCTTTTCCTTTAGAGAAACCTTTCTCTAATAAGAAGTTTCCCAATCGTTCATACCAAGCTCTAGGAGCTTGTTTCAATCCATTTAATGCTTTGGAAAGTTTAAATTCATGATTTAGAAAATCAAAGCTTTCAAAACCTAGCGGTTGTTCAAGATACACCTCTTGTGTAATAAAACCATCTATAAATGTACTTTTAACATCCATTTGATAAAGTTTAATATCCATTAATGATGCAAATGCAAGTAGCATTTTAATAGCTTTTAACCTTTCAACTGAGGTACAAGTTTCATCATAATCAATGCCTTCCTCATGATTATATTCTTTAGCTACTAGTTTAGCTTTATTCCTAGTTATGACTGTAGATAGTGGGGTTTAGCGCGCATCCAAGATTTTAGCAACTGTGACACTATTTGAGCTCAGGGCTCTAGAGAACACACTAACCACTATCATAAAGACATGGCGTGGAGATGAGGAGTCGACACCCAGGGTAAAAACTAGGACAAATCAAAAAGGTGGTACTTGATTCCCACCATAACTAGGAGATTCTAGGTACGGAATACCAAATTCTTTTAGTCTCATGTTCATTTAAAATTACTTTATAAATTACTATATTATCCTCTATTTACATGAAATTTCATATAAACCCTTATTCTAGCAATGAACTCCAAGGCAAACTAGTCATGAAAATACAAGTAAATAATGCATTCAATCAAACATATAATCCCTAAGTTAGTATAATATACATTGATTTTAATTAAATGAGCTAAAACTACATGTTTTAATTTACAAGTGAACTAAGACTAATTCTTTTTAATTTTAATTAAATGGATCTAAGTCTATTTATTTTAATTCTAAAAATGAGTCTAAATCTACAAATTATGAAGGTATTTAAATTAGTAGGCCTAATTCTACATGTTTTAATTCTAAGGTGATCTTAAATCTATAAATTATGGAAAAAAATTTAATTAAATGGGCTAAGTCTAATTAATTAAATTAAATTAGGTGGGCTTATGTGTAATTTCTTAGATGGACCTAAGTTATCTTTAACTTAAAATCTAATTAATTATGAGTCTAAAATGCATTTTAATTAATTAAACTTAAAAACCTAAATTTAAATGGATGAATTAGAATCGAATATGGGCTTAAGGCCCAAAACACACAAGAATAAACAAACAAGCACAAAACACATAAATAAACAAGCCTAAAAACAAATAAAATAAATAAGCCCAAAAACAAATAAAACATATTAAAAAAATTAAATTAAAGATCAAATAACTAATTAAATTAATTCCTTCTAAATCCTAATTTTCATTAGCATGCAACCTAAATTAATCTACTTCTCCATTGATTTTAATTAATTACCCAATTAAAATCCTAATTTTACTAACCAATTAATTAACATAAACATGCAATCACATATAATTCCACTATTCCCACTATTGGGGCTATTACAATAATCTATAGAAAATAATAAAAAAAATTAATACAACCCCAAAAATAAATAAATAAAATAAAGCAATAAATAAAATAATAATAAAAAAGCCCTATAAACTATATCTCTACAAAGTCTTATCCATGACATTCCATGGACGTCTTATGAATTTGATTTTCCTAGTATGATCACCATGTGTTTTCCTCCATAATCACCATAAAGAAAACAATAAAAAATTAAGATTAGTGAATAAATTATAACAATAATAAAATAGAATAAAAATCAATAAAATCAAGAAAAGAAATAAATAAATTAAATAAAATAGAAATAAGAGAAGATAATGCTTATAGATGATTTTAATGAAGTGTTCATCAGATTTGTAGAATCACCATTCTTAATCTTCAAATATCCTTAATTAATAAATAAAGAAAAAAGAATTCATAGAGAATAAAATTTTCCTTTTTTTCTTTTAGGTTTTTCTTTCTTTTCTTCTCTCTTCTTCTTTTGCTTCATTCCCTTTTTTCTTTTCCCTTTCTTTTCTTTTTCCCTTCCATTTTTTATCCTCCTTTCTTTTTTTCTTCCCCCTTTTTTCAAAGCAAAAGCCCTCTTATATATGGGGATACATCTTGAAACCCTAGTTATAAATTGATTCCTAAAAGACTTATATTTCCTTATTATCAAAATAATTTTTGGAGAATTTGAGACCAGTTATGACTCAATTTATTTAGAAAATTTGAGATTTATCATGAAAATTCAAAAATTTGCTAATTCCGACTGGAATTATGTAATTCCGATCGAGATTACATAATTTCGATCGGAATCAGTGTAATTTCAATCACTTTTTTTTTTTACTTTTAATTATAGAAAGTCCTTGAAAGAATTTAAGTTTTGCAATTAGATCCCTAAAAAGCATTGCAATTTAGTCCATGAAAACCTCAAATTCTTTCTTAAAAAAAATGCAATTAGACCCTTAAAGTTTCAAAGTTCAAATATTGAAGAACTATTCATGACATTTTCATCGTTGGAGTCTTCTGTCACATCCATAACTCATCATCCCAAAATTTGGTGTCTACAATGACTCCTTATTCATTCATCTTATTTCTAAACACCCACTTGGTGTCTATAATAGGATGATATTTTGGTTTAGGAACTAAGGTCCAAACCTTATTTCTCTCAAATTGATTTAACTCTTCTTACATAGCAAGGATCTAAAATTCATCACTCAATGCATCATCAACATTTTTGGGCTTAATTTGAGAAATGAAGGTTAAATTAATAATAGACTTTAATTTAGATCTAGTAGTTACCCCTTTTGTAGTGTCACCTATAATGAGGTTTTGAGGATGAGCTTTCTTAAATCACAAATCTTTTGGAGGTTCTTCCTTCAAGGTAGGTTGAGATGTCTCTTCATTATCCTCTTTTCTTGGACCTTCAAGTTCTAGAAGCTTACTAGCATTTTCTTATTAAGTTCCCATAATCTCATTGTCACCCACAGGATCATCAATACTATAAACATCCTTTATAGGATTAGGTGAGTTTGATTTATCGAATACAACATGCATTGACTTTTTAACTACTAGAGTTCTCTTATTAAAAACTCTATATGCTTTACAAGAAATAGAATAGCCTAGAAAAATTTCTTCATTGGCATTGGAATCAGATTTTCTAAGATTATCCTTGGTGTTTAATATAAAGCACTTACATCCGAATACTCTTATACATGAGATTTTGGGTTTTCTATTGTTCTATAGCTTATAAAAAGTTTTATTCAAAATTGGTTTTTTGAAAACTCTATTTGAAATGTAGCAAGACATGTTAACAACTTTCACCCAAAAGTATAGAGGCAAATTATACTCATAAAGCATTATTCTAGCCATTTCCATAAGAGTTCCATTTTTCCTTTCAACTACCTCATTTTATTAAGGAGTTCTAAAAGAAGAGAATGTATATGAAATACCATTTTCATCATAAAATGTTTTAAAAAATTCATTTTCAAACTCTGTTCCATGATCACTTCTAATAGAAGAAATACAAAAACCTTTTTCTTTTTGAACTCTTTTTACAAACTTTTCAAAAGCTTTAAATACATATTTCTTATAAGCAAGGAAGCATACCCAAGTAAATCTAGAGTAATCATTAACCAATACATATTCATAGTTCATACTACCGAGAATAACAACTCTAGTTGGTCTAAACAAATCCATATGTATAAGTTCAAATGGCCTAGAAGTGGACACTACATTTTTTAGCTTAAATGAGGACTTGGATTGTTTTCCCTTTTGCAAAGCATCACAAGGTTTACTCTTAGTGAATTCAAGCTTAGGTAAATCAATCACAAGTTCATGTTTATAAAGATCATTCAATAGCTCAAAATTTAGATGTCTTAACCTTCTATGGTATATCTATGTGCCATGGGAAATTGGCATCAAGCATTTAATATCTTTGTTATCAATCTTATTCAAATCAATAATATAAACATTATTAACTCTTTCACCATTAAAAATTACTTTGTCTTCATTAAAACTACTGACAAAGCAATTATTAGGATAGAAAGTAACCTAATTTCCTATATCACATAATTGACTTATACTAAGTAAGTTATGTTTAAGACCATCAACAAGTAACATATAGTGTATAGTTAAGGATTGAGGATTACTAATTTCTTCAATGCTAATAATCTTTCCTTTTGCATTGTCCCTGAAAGTAACATGTCCTCCATCCTTAGTGTCAAGCTTGTTGAATTGCTCTTTATCTCTCATCATATGCCTTAAGCATCCACTATCAAGATAGCATTTGCTTTTTTATCTTATGGACTTCAAGCACACCTTTTTTCACTTTTAAGATCCATGAAACAAAGGTTGGCTAGTTCTTGTTGTTCCTTTTTTTTTTTTTGAGTTTAGGGCATTAACTTCAGATGTGACCTGGTTTCTTGCATTCATATTAAGTAAAGTTTTTTATTTTCTTTTACCTCCTCCTTCAGACTTCTTGTTGAAGTGTCTTCTTCTTGATGAATGTTTCTTTTTTAAGAACTTCTTGAAGTTTTTAGTAAGCATGGAAATTTCATCATCTTCATCACTAGAACCTTCAATAATTTCTTCTTCACTATTATTTTGTGAAGCTTTCAAAGAAAATGCTCTTGCTCTTCTTTTCCTTTTCTTCTTGATCTTCACCTCTTTGCTTAATTATTATCTCATGTGTTAAGAGCTTTTCGATAAGCACATTGGTAGAGAGAGTTGAGAGGTCTTGAGCTTCCTTAATTGAAGTAACCTAAGATTCCTAATCCTTATTAGGTAGGATTCTTAGGATCTTGTTGTTTACTTCTTCCTTGGAAAAATGCTTCCAATTTTCTTTAGGGTAGTGATAAGAGTGTTGAGTCAATTTGTCATCTCTGTGATTGACTAATGAGGCTTCATCTTGAAAGGTTCATATTAATATATGTGAAGTTAAACCTTCTTGCTTCTAACTTGCACGTTGCCTTCATAATGATTTTTTAAGGTCTTCCACATTTCCTTGGTTGACATGTAATGTTGAAGCTTACCTCCTTCTTCCTTTGTCATAGAAGAGATTAGAGTGATCATCGCCTTTTTATTTTTATGATTTTCTTCCTTTTACCCATTGTTCAATTGACTCTTTACTAGAGTAGTTACCACACTATCAATGGTAGTTGTAGGTGGTTCCAAACCTTTTAGGACATTATCCTAAAGCTTAATAGAATCATAATCAAAGTATAGCTCCATTTTAAAATTCCAATAAGGATAGTCACTACCATCAAAGAATGGTCTAAGTGAAGAAATATTTTATGATTCACTCCCCATAATCTTGTATTCTAAAAATGAAGTTCCTAGAATTCAAACTCTAATACCAATTGAAAAAGCCTTAGAGCGGGGTGAATAGGGCTATTAAATAAAAATTGAAATTAAAAATTTTTTTTTACAAGAGTTGACAGAATGTTAAGAAGGAATAATGAAGAACACAATAATTTAAGGAGTTTAGATTCAACAAAAATACTACATCTCCACCTAACTTATCCCCAAGTTAGGATTTTTAATCACCCACAATCTTATTAGCAAGATTGAGATTACACAAGATTTTTATAGTTCACTCTTACAACGTTACAACATGAGTTTTTAAGGCTCACTCAAAAAACTGAATTCCAAGTGTTTTAATGGACAACACTTAAACCAATTCCTTTAGAAATAAATCTCACTTCTCTACTAATCTATCCCAAGATTTAAGATAAATAGAAATTCTATTTCTAACACACAACTAACTCTTATAAGAGTTATAAAAAAAGAGTGAATATTTGAGAATTTGAGAGCTTTAATGAATGTTAAGATAGAGAATGATAATAAGAAAAAATGTGTTAACTTCCATTTAGCTCTAGAGGTGTTTATATAAAAAAACACTAAAAAATATAGCTACTTAAGGTAAAAATAATGTGTCCAACATCTATATTTTGAATCCAACATTTATAATTTTGAATTATTGAAAGTAATGCTATCAGACTGCTGTGCATAAGTGGAAATCATAATTGGCTACTAAAAATGTTTGAATTTTCCCACACTTTCTTCATAAAAGTTGTAGATATTTGACTTATATTTCCATAACATTTTGAATAACCTTAATTGGACTTATTTAACTCAAGATATTTCTAAAATACTAAGAGCTATGCAATCTAAAATGGTAGACTACTGTTAAACAGTTGTACACAAGTTAAAACCATGATTTCTATTGGAGAATTTTGAATTTGCCTACCCTTTCTTTATAAAATATTTATATATTTAAATTATATTTCCATATCATTTTGAATCACCTCAATTGGACTTTTGTATCTCATGATATGTCTAAAATACTAAGAGATATGCAGTCTAAAATGGCAGTTGCATATGTTGATTTTAACTCAATATTTGCATACCCAAATAAACTCAGATTTTGACAAGCTTAACTCAAGAAGCTCAAGATGTCTAATTCAAATTTTAAGAAGATAAATTTCTCATTGTAAATCTCTAAGGATGTCAAAAGCCTTTTTAAATCTCAGAGGTCGAATCAAACCAAGATATTCATACTTCATTTTAACTTCCAATAGAGTCCTAACTTATACATACTTAAACAAACAAATTAAATGCTCAAAATTAAGTTTTTTTTAAGATAAAAAATTAAGATGTATTATTGTTAAGGTCAACAGTTACTTTTCTTATGTTCAATTTTTTTATATTCACCTTATTAAACTATTGGCTTGCCACTATTAGTGATGAAAAACAGAGTTGGATGTTCAATTAGCATGATTTTTTTTGGCTCTATTACATATTTTTTTTATCTTTGAAATTAACTTAAATTAAAATAGATTTTAAAATCACAAGGAGAGGAAGACATGAATTTAATCAATTGGGCTCAAATGGACACGTTAGCATATTCTATTTGATTTAACTACTCAGGATTAAACTAAAGCTTAATAATTTTTGTTAGCCTTAGCAAGTTATCAATCTTAATTTTGATTTTAAGAAACTTAATTTTGAGCAACTAATATGTTTGCTTCAAGTGTGTATAAGTTAGGAACAATTTAGAAGTCAAAATAATGATGAACTATCAAAGAAAAATGATTCTAGAAAGCCATTACAATTACTATCTTGACCAAACTCAATGTAGGGAATAAATTACACAAAAATTTACAATAAAGTGTTACTAATAGGAATCAAAGAAGACCAATTCTCAAAAAGGGTAGTACCCATCCTGATTCTATATCTCAATCATGACATTGCTCGGGACAAGGTAGTTCCGATCGGGACCATGATATCCCGATCAGGATTAGGGCATTTTTTTAAATACAATGGTTTGTAACAACTATTTGATGCTAGTCTCAACCGAGATAGATGATATTCTAATGGGGATTTGACAAATTGTAGCTCAAAAGTCCAAATTTCATTCAAATAGACTTTGTTTTTGTTGGGAATGAAATTATTACTTTCAACATTTATAATTGGATTGCTTAATTATAAATATGACCTCTGAAGATTTTGTATAAGGTTAAAAAACTTGTTTGTTCATTCTATACTTTCAAGCATTCAATTAAGCTCTCTAAAACTCTTTCTAAATTTATTTAATTATTATATACTCTTATAAGAGTTAGTGAGTATTAGAATAGATATTCTTATTCTTTTATTTTTTAGGATTAGAAAATGGGAAATGAAACTTTATTATAAAAGAATTGGTTTAAGTATTTAGCCATTAAAGCACTTGGGAATTCGATTTTAGTGTGAGCCTTGAAAACACTTGTAATTTAGTTTTAAAGTAAGCCTAGAAAACTTAAGTTGTAAGGTTGTAAGAGTGAATAAACTATTGTGTAATCCCAATCTTATGAATAAGATTATGGGTGATTGAAAATCCTAACTTGAGGATAAGTTAGGTGGAGATGTAAGATTGTTGTTGAATCCAAACTCCTTAAATCTTTATGTTCTTCATTCTTCCTTCACAATAATGCTTTTAATTATTATTCAAACCTTTTAATTTCCTATTATTGTTCAATAGTCCTAATCACCTCCTTTAGGACTCTTTCAATTACTATAAGAGTTTGAATTCTAGGAACTTTATTACTAGAATACAAGATCATAAGGAGTGAATCATAAAACATTTCTTCACTTAGACCATTCTTTAATGGTATTGACTATCCTTATTGGAAATTCAAAATGGAGTTATATCTTGATTATGATTCCATCAAACTTTTAGACATTTTCCTAAAAGGTTGGGAATCACATATAACTATAATTGATGATATGGTAACTACTCTTTCAATAAGCCAATGGAAGATAGTGAAGAAGAAAGCATTAAAGATTCTAGTGATAAAGATGGTGATATTGTCATACTCACTAGGAACTTCAAGATGTACTTGAGAAAGAAAAATTTCTCATGAATAAAGGATTTTAATATGAAGTATGAAGGAGAAGGTAAGAAGAAAATCAAAGAGGTTACTTGCTATAAATGAAAGAAACTAGGACACATTAGAAGTGAGTGCCTCAAACTCAAATTCAAGAATAAGGGAGCAAAAGATAAGAAGAAGACATTCAAAGCTACTTGGGATGATTCATCTAAATCCAAAGAGGAAGAGAAGCAACATGAAGTCACCAATCTTTGCTTCATGGCTCTTGAAGATGAAAAAGAGGTACATCCACTTCTAACTCTTCTTATGATGAATATTATGCTTATAATGAATAGAATGATGATGATGTTGAAAGCTCTATTATGAGCAAACTCTTGCTTAAATAAAAAAGCTTATTATTTAAAAAGAAGCATTATAAGCATGAGTTAAATAGATTAAACAAGGAATTTGAGAAGTTGAAAATTGAATTCTATAGTCTTGTTAAATCAAATGATAAACTTGTTAGTGATTTAAAATCTTCTAATTCCTTGGTAGAGCAACTCAAGAAAGCTAGCAATGAAAATCATAAACTTTTTAATAAAGTAGTTGAGCTAAAAATTGCATATCAAATTTCTAAAAAGGAAAAGAGAGTTTAGATAATTTACTTGACTCTAAAAAATTTCATGGAAATACTCATGGAATTGGATACACTAATGTAATGGCCTCATCATCATCACATATTAAATTTATTAAAGCATCATACACTTCCATTCCCTCTACTTCAAAATCAATTGATACTTAAGATTTTAAAGCAAATAAGTCTCATATGTCAAATATTAAGGGAAAGTCTCATAAGACTCACACTTCATCAACACAAAGAGGTGAGGCTCAAACTAGAGTACCTTAACCCAAGCATGCTTATATGTACACTAGACATAATAACATTAGGCATGCTACACAATATAATGAACATAAACATGTTGCATAAATATATCAAAATACACATTATCATTGTCAATGTATGTCTCACACTATGACTCAAAAGAGTTATAGGAAGCACACACCAACACTATATAAAAGACAAGCTTCATGCACTAGGAAAGCATATCATTTTAGGAGAAACAAATTTGAAAATGTTATATATTCATATTGCATGATCAAATGTTATATATTCATAGGACATACCAATAATTTTTGCTTATATAGAAGACTACACATGAATTTTCTTCCTTTGGATTATCTTGAAACTAACCAAGCTAGACCAAGAAAGGTTTGGGTTTAAAAGAACACTTAAATTATTTTGTGTAGGTGTGCTTGAAATCCATAAAACAAAAAGCAAGTGGTGTTTTGATAGTGGATGTTCTAGGCATATAATAGGAGACAAAAAGCAATTCAACAAGCTTGATACTTAGGATGGAGGACATGTTACTTTTGGAGACAATGCAAAAGGAAAAATTATTGGCATTGGAGAAATTGGTAATCCTAAATCCTTAGCTATACATCATGTATTGTTTGTTGATGGTCTTAAACATAATTTGCTTAGTATAAGTCAATTATATAATATAGGAAATAGTGACTTTCTATCCTAGAAATTGCTTTATTAATAGTTTTGATGAAGACAAAGTAATTTTTAGTGGTGAAAGAGTAGATAATGTTTATGTTATTGATTTAAATAAAATTGATAACAAAGACATCAAATGGTTAATGTCTATTTCCCATGACATATAGACATGACATATAAGGTTAGGACATGTAAATTTTAAGCTTTTGTATGATCTTTGTAAACATGAAATTGTAATTGGTTTACCAAAGCTTAAATTGACTAAGGATAAACCTTGTGATGCTTGTTAAAAGGGAAAAAATATAGAGTTTTTAATAAGAGAACTCTAGTAGTTGAAGAGTCAATGCATATTCTATTCGATAAATCAAACTCACTTGATCCTAGAAAGGATGTTTGTAGTATTAATGATGTTGTGGGTGACAATGAGATTATGGGAACTTAATAAGAAAATGTTAGTAACCTTTTGGAACTTGAAGGTTTAAACAAAGAGGATAATGAAGAGACATCTGAACCTACCTTGAAGGAAGAACTTCCCAATGATTGGCAATTTAAGAAAGCTTATCCTCAAGACCTCATTATAGGTGACACTACAAAAGGGGTAACTACTAGATCTAAATTAAAGTTTATTATTAATTTAACCTTCATTTCTCAAATTAAGCCAAAAAATGTTGATGATGCATTGAGTTATGAATTTTAGATCCTTGCTATATAAGAAGATTTAAATCAATTTAAGAGAAATAAGGTTTGGTCCTTAGTTCCTAGACTAAAACATTATCCTATATAGACATTAAGTGGCTATTTAGAAATAAGATGAGTGAACAAGGAGTCATAACTAGGAATAAAGCTAAACTAGTAGCTAAAGGATATAATCATAAGGAAGACATTGATTATGATGAAACATTTGCCCTGACTGCAAGGCTAGAAGCTATTAAAATGCTACTTGTATTTGCATCATTAATGGATATTAAACTTTATTAAATGGATGTTAAAAGTACATTTCTAGATTGTTGCATTGAAGAGGAGATATATGTTGAGCAACCTCTAGGTTTTGAAAATTTTGATTGTCCAAATCATGTTTTTAAACTTTCAAAAGCATTGTATGGATTAAAACAAGGTCCAAGAGTTTGGTATGAAAGATTGAGTAACTTTTTGCCAGAGAAAGGTTTCTCTAAAGAAAAGGTTGACACAACTCTTTTTATAAAGAATTCCAAACATCATTTATTAATTATGTAAATATATGTTGATGATATTATTTTCAGTGCTACTAATCATTGCCTATGTGAGGAATTCTATAAATTAATGCAAAGAGAATTTGAGATGAGTATAATAGGAGAACTCAAATTCTTTCTCGGACTACAAATCAAGCAATGCAAATATGGAATTTTCATCAATTAAATAAAATATGCAAGAGTCATTCTTAAGAAGTTTGGAATGGATGGAACTAAGACAAGCAAAACTCCAATGAGCACCATAACCAAACTTAACAAAGATGAGAATAGCAAACTGGTTGATGAAAAGCGATTTAGAGGTATGATCAGATCCCTTCTTTAACTAACTACTAGTAGACCCGATATTATGTTTGATACTTGCTTATGTGCTAGGTTTTAATCAAGTCCTAGAGAGTTTAATTTAAATGCTATCAAAAGAATTTTCAAATATCATTATGGTACAATGCATTTAGGACTTTGGTATCCTAGGAGTTCTTCATTTGACTTAATTAGTTATTCGGATCTAGACTTTACCAGTAGTTTATTAGAAAGAGCACTTCCAAAACTTGTCAATTTTTAGAATAATGTTTAGTTTCTTGGTTTAGCAAGAAACAAGTTTAAGTTGCCTTATCCACTACTGAAGCTAAATACATTGCAGTAAGTTTTTGTTGTTCACAAGTCATATGGGAAAAACAACAATTGATGGACTATGGTATAAAACTTAATCACATTCCTATTAAATGTACAACACAAGTGCTATTAACCTTAGCAAGAATCCCATTCAACATTCTAGAACTAAGCATATAGACATTCGACATCATTTTTTACATGATCATATTAAATTTGATGATATCTCACTTGATTTTGTCGATACAAATAATCAATTTGTTGATATTTTCACTAAACCTCTCAATGAAAAGATATTAAACTTCATTAACCATGAACTTGACATGATTGATGGTTCTAGTTTATCTTTATTTTGATAGACATTTAAGTTTCTTCTATATTTATTTTTGGTGTATGATACATGTTGATTTGATTTATTTTAATTTATTCCTATTTTGCAAAATTAATAATTAATTTATGAAATATTCATTAAGTTAATTATTTTAATTTTTAGCAAAATGTATCCTTCCTTAAATGATTCTATTTCATTTACTCATTTTTTTTCCTTAAAAAATTATCAATTTAGTCCAATTGATGCAAATTAAATTTGCAAAGACTTTTAGACGTAATTGCAAAATTGTCCAAAAATTTTCTAGATAGGACCCTAGTTTCGCTCAAGAACATGATCTGCCAGTTCTGTTTTTTTTACACAAAACCTATCTCGAGTGGATATCTTGATCAGGATATCACTTGAGACGTCATGTCTTAATTGAGATGGGAGCATGTCCCGATTAGGACATAGCTTATGACAACATTAGGAACTCAAATTTTTTTTTTACCTTTTTAACTTTTCAATCAATATTAGGAACAAATTTTTAGGTTCCTATTTAGTTCAAATTCAAATTCTACACTATTTCCAACCATAATCTCTTTCCTATAAATACCACTATGTTCCCAATTAATTTTTCATCTTAAATTAAGTCTTTTCTTTTTTTACATTTTCTATAACTATTCTCTTCTAATGGCTCCTAAGAAACCAAGCAAAGTTCCTTCCTCTTCTCAAGCTCCTCCTCCTTTTAAAAAGGATAAACCTAAGAGAACTCATTCTCCTTCTCCTTACTCTTCTCAAGAAATTAAGAAAAGGATGTCTCTATTCTAAAAAAGAGTTATCATTCCCTTAAGGTTCATGCATGAACCTACTCTCAAAGCTAATGGATGCTATAATGAAGTCTAAGATCTTCTCCTCAAAGATGGATTTATGATTTCGCTTTTTCACTTTTTCCATCTTACCCTTCTCTCATAATTGAATTTCTTTCATCTTTTACTCTTTGATCTGTCAAATTTGATGATGACAATCCTTACTTCTCAATGAGATTTAAATTGATGACAATATTGTTCACCTTTAACATGATGTTCATTATATTTACGAGCAACAAGACTACACATACACATATCCTTCTCCTCCTTTCCCTCCTCAAGAATAGACCTTATATATATTTTTTATTTATTTTATTTTGGGTTTACATTTGTTTTATTTTTTGTATATGAGCCTCTAGTTGCTAGCTTATTTTTAGGCTTATTCTATCCTTGTTTATGATTAGTTTATTATTCGTTTATTTTCAGTACCTTATTTTTTGTACTGAATGTTTTTATTAATGAAATTTTTTGTTTTAATGTAAAATGTTTATTTGGGTTTAATTTTTTTTATTATTATTAAGCATTTTTTTATGTATATGTAAAATCCATTTATGTAAAAAATTCTTCTTAGGAATTGTTTTGATCTTTATTTAGAAATAATTGAGTTTGCATGTATACTTCTTTAAAAGAAAGACGTGTTTATGTAAGTGACATAACTATATGATAGTGTGTCCTTAATATCAAACATTCCTTTTATTCATTGATATAGGGGGACAAAATTGCTTAAATGACATATTATTTCATAAAGATTTTGTGTATTTTTTCTTTTTCATTATTTTGGTTTATGGTCTCTTGTTTCCTTTATTTTTTAACAAAAAGGGAGAAAAAGTAATGTGTTATTTGTACTAAATGTTCATGATTGTAATATGCTAAGTGCCATATGATCAATTAACTAAATAAGCTTTATATGATAACGTATGTACTATTTTGTGATGCATGATATATGTTTGAAATTATTTCCTTTAAAACTGTCAAACATTCCTTTTATGCTTTTAACACCTTGGAAGACCTTGATTTTTATTTATATATTTTATGTCATTTAGAATAAAAATTTATATTTATTATCATGTCCATAGGGGGAGAAATAAAGAAATATATTTTTTCTCATTTCATATCTTCATTACTATCATAAATTGTTATCAATCACACACGTTACAATATATTTTTTTAATAAACTCTAAATAAGTTTGTTAAAATCAAAAAAGGGGAAGATTGTTAACCTTAGAAAGTTATCAATCTTGATTTTAACAAACTTAATTTTGAGCAACTAATGTGTTTGCTTCAAGTGTGTATTAGTTAAGAACAATTTGAAAGTCAAAAGAATGATGAACTATCAAAGACAAATGATTCCAGAAAGTCATCACAAGTACTATCCCGACTAGACTCATTGTAGGGACTAAATTGCATAAAAAGTTACAATTTTTGTCATAGTCTCGATTGGGAGCCTTTACCGGACCAGAGAAGAGCAAATTCTCAAAAAGGACAGTACCTATCCCGATTTTATGTCTTGATCATGATGCTACTTGGGACAAGGTAGTCCCGATCGGGACTATGATATCCCAATTGGGATTATGGCATTTTTTTCAAATGTAACAGCTCGTAACAACTATTTGATGCTAGTCCATAGTTGGATAGATGATATCCTAACCAGGACTTGACAAATTATAGCTTAAAAGTCCAAATTTCATTCAAATGAACTTTGTTTTTGCTGGGAACAAAATTATTGCTTCCAATAGTTATAATTAGATTGATCAAGTATATATATGACCTTTGAAGATTTTTTTGAGGTTAAGAAAGTTGTTTATTCATTCTATACTTTTAAGCATTCAATTAAGCTCTCTAAAACTCATTCTAAATTCATTTTATTATTGTATACTCTTATGAGAGTTGGTGAGTGTTAGAATAGATATTCTTATTCTTATTTTTTGGGGATTAGAAAATGGGAAGTGAGACTTTATTCTAAAGGAATTGGTTTAAGTATTTAGCCATTAAAACACTTGGAAATTTGGTTTTAGTGTAAGCCTTGGAAACACTTGTAATTTGGTTTTTGAGTAAGCTTAGAAAACTCAAGTTGTAAGGTTGTAAGAGTGAGCCACAAAACTCTTATGTATCTCAATCTTGTGAATATGATTATGGGTGATTGAAAATCCTAACTTGGTGATAAGTTAAGTGGAGACGTAGGATTGTTGTTAAATCGGAACTACTTAAATTATTGTGTTCTTCATTCTTCCTTCTTAATAATTCTTTTAATTCTTGTTCAAACATTTTAATTTCCTATTATTTTTTGATAATCTTATTCACCCCCTATAGGGATTTTTTTTATTATTAATTTATAGGACTTAATATTTTAAAAAAAACTTTTTTAATTTATTTATGAAATTAAAATTTTTATTGTCTTTTAATGTTGTTATCTCTTATTCAAATATTACAATTGCACTGACTTTACTCAATTGTTATACCATGGACCCTTGTCCATATTGAAATATGGACTAGGGTCTATCACACTTGCCAAATAATAAAAAATGTGCTTCATTTTTTATTTCTTAAATGATACTTTAATGTCAGTTAAATCATTCACTCATGACCTTCCGCCCCCTGTAAACAACCAACCTTCATGTTCTCTATAATGTTTGATATTTACATGATTCTATGTTCAACATATTTTTGGTTATTCATCTATGATTCTACTTTCATTGGATTTAAATCCAAATATACATGTTCATTATCTTCTGTAAAAAGGTTCATCACTCAGTGATGTTAAGTTCATAGAACTTGCATGTTCATAAAGATTCACCTTCAGTTTCAGTAACCTATTAACCTGCATGTTTGCATACCTTTAATATGAAAAGCTTCATTACTTATAACATTCAAAATATAATGCAAATCTTTATAACATTTGGTGTTTCTATGATTCTATATTAAACATCCTTTTTATTATTCATCTGTAATTCTACTTTCATTAGGTTTAAATCCAAAGATTAAAATACACATGTTCATTATCTTCTATATAAAGGTTCATTACTTAGTTATGTTATTATACATAATCTCATAATTATGTAGCTTCATAAATTAAAAAAAATATAAAGATTCATTACTTTATCCATAAAAATTCATTACTTATCTCTTGTAGGTTTAGCTACATCAAAATGAAAAGAATAACAGAAGTAGGACCATTTGAGCATAAGGGAAAATATTTTTGTATAAGAAAAAACATATTGATTAGAAAAATATTCATTGATATAACCTACATAGCCTCAATTCTATTCACTCTTCTAAATGAGGTATGTTATTGGACTAGCCAAATAATTGTGAAAATAAAAAAATAAAAAATGTATTAGAGATAGAGTTTTCTTCACCATCTGATATAGTTTATGCAATGAATGAGGCTCCTTAAGAAATAGCTAAATCCTTATTCATATTGAGAAGGTGGAAAGTAGGAAAAACACTTAAGGAAATAGATTTTAAATATAAAAATTTTTGGATGCAAGTTAATGGTTTGCCCACACCAGAAGCTAGTAGTGAAGTTTCTATTGATGTTGCTAACCATTTATGTGTAAGAATTGTTTCACAAAATGATTATACATTTATGGATGACTTAGGAATACCTGTTTTAAGAATAAAAGGGATAGTACACTTGACTAAACCTTTGCCACATGGCTTCTATTTTGGAGAAGATACAAATTGGGTAGAAAAGGAATAAATATATTTTAAGTATAAAAGACTACCTTGTATATGCTGGTTTTGTGGTATGTTTGATCACATTACAAGTAATTGCATAAATCTAATTAGAGTAGACAATAAAAAACTAGAATATGGGCCTTCAATTAAAGCTTTACTAGCTAAGCTAGGAAGCAAATAGCTGGCAACTATAGAAGATAACCCAACTGACTACAGGTTGACTCCAATGCTAAAATGGAAACCAAGTACCCAAAACTGCAAAGAAGAAGGCAAAGTAAATAAATTTGAAGAAAAACTAATTGAATTATAAAGAAAAGTGCAAGAAATGACAATAAGGAAATAAGCATCTAGAACTTATAGTTACTCTTATTCATCCGATATTGATAATGAATAACTTTGTTATTTGTAATATGTTTAATGAAACTATAGTACCTTTTTTTTTAACTGCTGAAACTAAAGTACTTTCTTTTATATTTTGGTGTAACTTTATGTTTATCAAATTTATAATTTATAATAGTTAATATTTTCTTTTTGTTAATGCAAATTTTATTCAAATTTTATTGATATTCATAGCTTTATTAATTATGTTTATTGACTTTCACATATAGGGTCATGAACCTTTGCCTAGAAATTCTTTTAACTTTTCGCATACCTTTGAGAAAATACATTGATTTAAACCTAGATATTCATTAATAATTACCTACATGTTCATTCATAATGAAGAACACTTTCATATTGAAATACTTACAGTTTTATAATAGTTTATATTTTTTGTCAATTAATTCAAAGTTCATTTATGTTCCATTACACAATGATAAAGCTTTATTTTATATGTATATATGTATGTATGTATGTATATGTTCATTGAACTTCAGCTACAACTTCTTTAAGCTTAGCCTACAAATGCATTTTCCTTTACTTAAGTAGATTGACCTTTACCTTAAACCAAAAATTCATTGGTTTAGGGCTGTAGATTCATCAAACGTTATGTACAAATTCATTATTACTAAACAATTTAAAAATGAACACAGTTTTATAATATATTATAATTTTTGTCAATTAATTCAAAGTTCATTTATGATCCATTACACAATGATAAAAAATATACTATTAATATATATATTCATTGAACTTCAGCTTCATGTCCATTTTCCTTTACTTTAGTAAATTCACTTGACCTTAAAACCAAAAGTTCATTGGCTTAGCTCTATAAATCCATCAAATGTAACCTACAAATTCATCATTACTATAATTTCAAAATGAATGTCTAATATTTACATTGTACTTCTCCAATTCAACATCAGAAACATTATATGTAAATTATATCTTTACAACTAAAAAACATAACAAAAAAATTGCCATCATCCCTAAAATTTTAACTCAACAAATTTCATTCTCACTTGCTTAATCATATCATCTCTATGAATATTTTCCTCCATCATTAAGATATAACCACAATATTTTTCCCTTATGAACTTCATGAAAATTTCCTGCAAATAATAAAATTAAAAACATTAAAAAATACTAACAATAATAAAATATTTTTAGAGAATAACTTAAAAAGAATAATAATAACAACTTGCATCATCTTTTTTTATACCACTTTACCAATTATCTCCTTGTCCTTTATATGTTTCCATATGCCTCATGCAATAAACCCCACAATCTGAATTTGGTTTCCTTGATCTCCAAGGCATTTTAAGCAACACTTCAGCATAATCTGACATATTGTTTCCTTTTTGAATACCATTTTTGATCAAATAATTCATGAGTGCATTAGCCTACACTATAAACAAAGAATGAACTTCAACCTTAATAATCATGAATCTACAGTTGATAACTAATGAATCTCCAAGTAATAAAATCAGAAATCAAATAAAGAAACAAATATTACAATAAACATACCAGCATTTTTCCACAACCTTCATATTTATTCATCATAGGAACTCCTTTTATCAAAGGCAAATTGTCTATTATCTTAATCCTCTACCTCTTGAAATTGATGCAAATAGTAAAATAATGGCCATGTCTATGAATAGCAAAAAACACTTGAAAATTTTAAAAAATACAATTTTTTTTATTATTGTATAATATATAACTAAAAACATGCATTGAGAATAAAATATTTTGTAATTACCATATCAACATCACTAACGTCAAGCTCCAGATAACTTAATTCCTTATCTATGCATTCATTAAAATTTTCTTGACGCTATATTATTGTTTGACTTTAAATGAAAGGTTTAGATACATCTAACTAAAGCTAAAAATAGAAACTAATGAATCAGATATATATAATTGAAGCTACAAACAATAAATAAATTAATGAACATTAAACATATAAAATTCAAAACATAGAATAAAAATTTACTTATATGAATTAGTGGAGAAAAACACTCTTTTTTGTTATCCAATTTATCTTTTCAAATAAATTTTATTCAACCTCAAAGCCCAAATATCTAATATCACATTTTCTATTTCACCTTCAGTTAGAGTTTAAAGAGTTTTTTAGGTAACAAAATAGCTTTTAAAAGAAAAAAATAGCCGTCAACCAAAAAAAACATTATTATTATAAGTTAAATAAATGTATCCAATAATGAACTTATACTAAAAAATCACAATATAAAACTTACACTGTATCATCTTGAGTTATGAAAGAAAACTCTGAAATGATCTTCTATTTCATAGATACATTTTTTATTTTTCCATCATTTTCAATCAAAAAAGGAAATCTTAAAGCTACATGAAGCTTTTTATATTTTCTTATTGGCCTTATTCTCTTTTGCACATCTTTAACCTCAGATTCTAGTTCATTAATCAATCTATAATAAAATGTAAAATGTATAAGATTACATTATTCTAATAAACAAAATAGCATAAAAAGAGGGCATACTTATCAAAAACTTATTATGGAGTAAGACATTTAATTTCAGCTTGAAGTTATACTTTAACTTGAGGTTGAACTTCACCTTGTTGATTTTCATCTTCCACTATATTAAGTATAGGTTTCTCAGCAATTTCCAAAAATTTTTTAAACCTGTAAAAAAGTAGAGAAAAAAAATGAACATGCTCATTTCCAAAATTAACTAATGAACATCTGACTTTCAAATAATGAAATTATTGCACTCATTTGATGAACATATGCTTTATAAGTAATGATCTTAGTATTTGTAATTAATGAACTTAGCAAAAAAATAATAATAATAAACAAACAAAAAACTTTAAAAAAAATTAATAATGAACATACTCATCATTTTTTTTACAAACTTTGATGTCCACTTGCAGCTGGTACGGGAGTCAATCCCAACAAGAAAGAAGTCTTCATTATTGTAGAAATCATCATTAACATCTTTGTTAACTCTTTTATCTCCAATATTAGTTTCTTCTTGTCCTTAAGAGTTAGAAATGTTGTTTAAGATTTCAATAATTAATTTAGAAGTCTTCTTCATCAGCTGATTTCTTAACTGTGTCTTATAAAAATTTGACATCACTTCTCTAAACTCAACTATATCAGCAGCCAATTTCTTCATTACATAGGATAGTCTTTACATAGCTTCCTGTAATCACAATAATTAAATTTCTTTAAACTAAAGTTTATTAACATTAAATTTTTGTATTTACCTTCCTCCCTTTTTTTATTTCAAGTTCTTCACGTGGTTCCTTATGAGTCTCAGTACCATCATGTGAGTATTTAAGATGATGAACTACATGAATTTATTGTTCTTCTTACTGAACTTCCTCTCGTACTTCAAGATGTTCATAAACTGGAACCACAACTAATCTCTCTATAACTTTTCCTTTTCCAAAACCACCCTCTTTCAAATCCTCTTTCACTTTGTTTTCATAGTTTTTGTAGTCTAATTAGAGATAATTGGAAAATTTTTGCTAGAACCTATTACTCTGAACTCTAGTCTTTCTAAGTAAGTCAGCTATTTATTTAAGAAAAATTAACATTAAAAGTGATGAAACTACACTTAATAACTAATGAAACTCAATCTTTTATCTAATGAATCAAAATCAATACTGAATCTACTACATAAACATAATGAACCTTCATGGTTGCCATAATGAATCTATATTTGTAATGTATTGAAATTAACTATAAAATTTAGAAAAATAACTATACATTACTCACCAAAAGAAAAGTTAATGGACCAGTGAAAAAACCAGTTGGTTTTTTCTTCCATTAGTCAACTGATTTTATGATCTTTAATGTATATAGACACTAGTTACGATTCCTTATTTGATTCAAATTGATAAAAGAAAAAAGTATTTTGTAGTTTGACTTCCTACTTTGATGCCCTTTTAGCATCGAAGAAACAACAAAAACCACAAAATCTCTTATAAACTTATCTACATATTCTTCTTTGGCTATAATTTCCTTACTCTTTTTTTGTGTAATTGGGCTTCAAATAGGTATATTCCACCTCTCTCTCTAAAACTTTAGTAACTTTGCATACTCAAGTATGTCATTATCATTTCATGCCTCTACAATAGCCAATTTTCCTCATGAAATGTTGTACATAGCAACAACATTATCTTTAATAAGAAAAGTTTCTCATTGTCTTTTAAGACTATTATAGTTTTACAGTAGTCAAAACTCTCAACCAAGTACCTACTTAACTTTTCATGACATTCAAACAATGACAGATCCAATAGGCTTCCAAATCCAAATTCAATCACTACATTTCTTTATTCTTATGACAATTTAGGTATAATAGAGTCCAGTGACTCTAGAGACATCCTTGTTGGTAAAGATTTACCAATTTGTGATGGTGGTGTCTTCACCTTTTTTCCTTTTCTTTTCTCTTCTATCACCTTTCTCTTTTTTCTTGATTTTTCTTTTACATAGACTACCAATTTTTCTTAATCCTTCACTTTTCTTTTATAGCTTTTTGTAGTATGCTTCATTATTTTGCTCTCTTTGTCTATGTCCATTAGAATTCAACAAACCTGAGTAATAAAATGACAATAAATCAACTAATGAATCTATAGTTCAAAATTAATGAACAAATAACACTTAAATAATAAACCTATAGTATAAAACTAATAAATCTCTATCTTTGATTTATCTACTAATGAACATAACAGTTTAAACTATTTAATCAGTGGTCAATAATTGAAGCTGTACTAATGAACATATAAAGAACATAAATGAAACTCTAACTTTCAACTATTGAACCTATGAGATTGAAGTAATGAATCTAACTTGCACATACTGAAAATAATCAAAATATATACAAAAATAAACAAAAAACAAAAAAAAATTCATTGAATAAAATCTACATGTCAAGATAGAGTTTCATTAAATGCATGTTTATCAAAAAATAAAACAAAAAATGCATATTAATAAAAAAATCTTTGCTTACTTGGATTTGAAGATTCATGCACAAATTTTTATACTATTGAATAAGAAAGGAACTTAAGAATTAAAGCTTTTGAAGCTAAAAATGAAGACAAATCAAAATGAGGATGAAGATGAAGAGTTCTTCATATTTAGAGTTTTCAAAAACTAAAATAAAGATCGTGTGAGAGAGAAACTTTTTACTTTACAAGGAACTATAAAAAAATTACTGATCCATTTCTTAAATTAAAAAAATAGGTGCGATTTATATTTGTAACGTGTGTTAACCTACACATTGTATATTTATAATTATATTCATTTAAAATATTTTTTATATTCATTAACAATGACCACTAGATTCATAAAAATTTACCTCTAAGTTCATTACAAATAAATCTTAACATGTGTAATTAAATAAACTATTATTTAATTTAATAAATTAAATATTATTTAATTGCTAATCATTCACATCCATATTCATTAATCATCAGCTACATGTTCATTGATTTAAGCCTCCAAATTCATTTATCTCTTGTGAACTTTGACCTATATAATCATAATCATTAAGTTCATTCTTAGTGAGCTTAAAGTTCAATAAAAAAGTTAACTTAAAAATTCTTTAAAATTAAATTTAATAAATTACTAATTAAGTTTAAGAATGTATTAAACTATTAAAATTCAAACTAATTAAATTTTAAAATCCATTTGAAAATCACAAAAGTTCAATACTTCATCCTTAAGGATTCATTACTTATCTCTTATAGGCTTAGTTACATAAAGATTAAAGCAAATTTTTGCAACAAGAAACATAATGATTGACAAAATATTCATTGGTAGAGATATGGTCTATGCTAACTGAGGCATGATATCAAAGAATTAAAAATCATGTGAGAGAGAAATTTTTACTTTACATAAACTCTCAAAACTCTGCTAGTTAGTTTATTAAATTAAAAAATAAAACGTATTTTATATTTGTAACCTGTTAACTTATTAATAAATAGATTAATTGAAAATGACTAGTATGTTCATTAATATTAATTTTTATATTCATAACTATTTACCTACTGGTTCAATAGTAAAGTAAATACTTATTAAGAATACTATTACAAGTTACATTATTAAGTTAATAATATCATAACATGTAAGGATCAATACTTAATTTAATAAATTATTAATAGTTATATTAATAATTGTTAATAAACTTATTAATATAATTGATTAAAAATCTTTATTTTTTTGGAAGCTTATTAAAAAAGATTAAGTAGTTAATAACACGTGGAAAAATTTGTAGCAGGTTTACAAAATCATACAACATGTTTTTACAATAATGGTTGCTTTCAACATTGGATGATGATCTCATTGATTAGGTGAGATCAAATAGTCACATATATATCAAATAGTCATATCTATATCAAGTGCTCTTACCATCATTGTATTGTACATGACCTTATTTGATTTTGTGGTGGTGGTTTTTACAATTTAACTTTATTAGTTTCATTAATCTTCTCCTACATATTCATTGATTTAAGCATGCACATTCATTTATCTCATTGGCCTTTGAACCTTAAAAATCTTTGATTTAAGCCTATAGATTCATTCTTAGTAAGCTTAAAATTCAATAAAAAAGTTAATCATTAATAAAAAAAAAGTAATTAAAAATGAAACATGACTAAAAATTCCAAACAAATCTAATTGAATTTACAATTTCAGAATGGTTTGAATTGGAATCTTTTAGTTGTAGTTATTAATTCTGAAATGCCAAAACTTCAATGAACAAGGTATCTATTTGAAATGACTTGTGAAATAGTGTCCTATAAATAAAACATACCCTCATTAAACAACATGCACAGGTTCATATAAAATGATATACAAATTCATTACCTCAACAGAAGCTTGTACAATAACTTGTGTTTGTAATGCAGCCATTTGAGAAATTTTCCTTCAACCCTTAGCTTGATTAAACTTCTCTATTACACTTTTAACTCTTTGGTTACGATCACTTTTTTATCTACCTTTTTCTCTACTACAAGACATTGAATCAAATTCTTCTTCAAAATAAATAACACCAACCTCATTTATCAGTCTAGTTTTTTTTTTACTTTCAAAAGCTTCCTCACAATGTTATTGAGCCTTCATATTGTCTTCACTAGCTAAAATTAATATATGGAAATTTTTTAAGATCTGTATCTCTAAATAGAACTAGCTAAACCAAATTCATCACATGAAGATACCAATGGAATATCAACATTTTCTCTCTCAATCACTCCTTTAGTCCATCTTTTCATAATATATTTCTTTGGAATTTCTTTGAGACAATGTATATTCAAAATATGCAAATAGTGACAACATATAATCCCTACTTGAAAATTTACAACATATAGGTTCACTACCATTTGCCTAGAGATTCATTCAACATAATATATAGATTCATTAAGTTTAAGACAAAAATTCAAGATTTTCACATACCTCAGAAAACATTTTGCAAGTGCAAGATATGCAAACTTCTGCAACTTTAAAAACAACCTCATGATTTATGATGTCCAAATCTTCTTGTTGCGCATGATATTTAAGACAACTACCATCATAATAAAGAAGAACTTGATGACAAGACTAACTCTTCATATACTACTACTCAAAAAGAAAATACATCTCTAATGTATTATTTCCCTTGCATATGAATGAAGCTTCATATGATTAATAACCATTGTAGGTTCACCTTCTATACAATGCATGTCTTTTCCATTTTCTTTACTCCATTCTGAAACCACACCAATAAAAGAGTTATAAAAATCACAAAGCCTAAGAGTCTTGAAAAGCCTCCTAAATGTAGAAGAATTGATAGTCTCACTCCTTTATGATGATAAAATTCCATCAGAAAAAAATCTTTATTAAATAAAATACAACATTTCTCTTTAATATAAAAAAATTTTACATCTAAGAATTATTCTGATATTGATATTCTTTTTCCATCTTATGAAAAGAATAAATACGAAATTCAACAAATAAAACACAAAAATTCAGAGAATAAAACATCCATAATCATTAAATACAAGATTAATTAACATAGAGCACACAGGTTCAGAGAATAAAATAGCAAGATTCATTGCTACTACAACTCAGGTTCAACTATAAAAATTGAAAAACATTTTTACATACCTACTCCAATAAAACTGAAACTCAGCCTCTATATCAGTGTATTTAAGAACATAGTTGAATAAATCAATAAATCCTTTTTAACTTCTTAGGGGCCTAATATTCTTCTTTGAAATCTCATATATATGCCATATACAAAGCCTATGATGAGAATTTGGAAAGACTTGACTAACAACAGTAGCCATAATAGCAGATTGATCTGTCATTGTAGTTTGTGGATATCCACCATCCATAGATCTAAAAAATGTACTAAACAAGCAAACAAAAAGACAATATTCTCTTATTTAACAAAAAGCCGCATCCAAACATCACATTTATACAATTATGATTCATACCTATAAAACAAAATATAATATACATTACATTAAATTCATAATAATAATAACATACAATTGTGTACAATAAATGAACATGTACTTTATTGCTAATTAACCTATAGTATAAAACAAATGTACTTATTACTTCAGTTTACAACAAAAGAAATAATGTTTAAAGCTAATGAACCTTTACCTTCTAAGTAATAAAAATGCACATTTTATCAAATGAATTGAAAAATTAAAAACAAGTTATAGGTTCATACCTACAAAAGGACCACAAATCATATAATATCTATTAGTTCAAAATGCTATATCATGCATCAATAGATCTCTAAAAATCTCATAATCTCGTTTCATATGTGAGTCTCTCCGAAAGAAGCTACACAATCAACCATCATAATTAACCATAAAATAAAAAAGAAATCTTTATTATTTGATTGCCTTTGTCTAAAATTTTCAATAAATGAATTAGAATCACTCCCTTCCAATTTCTTCTAATTCTACAAAGCTAAATGATTATAAGCATCCCTAGCAATAAAACCAACAAATAGAGAACCACCTGATTACTTTTTAAGTAATCTAATACCTTCAGAAATAGGAATTCCACTTTTTTTTTAAATGCTCAAGATAAATAAGCTATTTTTTATCATATTTCTATATGAACGAAGAAGATGAGTTTTGCCACAACCACAAAACTCATGATTATTATCCTTTTCATGTCTAGTCATAGTTGAAACTCCATTTTCATCAACTTTAAATTGTATAAAAGCCTTACAACTAGATTAAACATCAAGCTTCGAATAACACTTATTTACTTTTCAAACCTTTTCTTTTGTTAAGCCTTTTATCAATAAAATCTTTTCATTAACAATGTTTTGGTCCCCACTCTATATCTTTGTTTACTTTTTCTAACACTAAAAACCATTCTAAAAGCATACTCATTATATAAAGCATAAGCCTCTTCATAAGAATTCACAGATAATCCTAATAAACGATCAGCACGTGTAGTACCTATAAAAAAATAATAAAAAAAAAATTAAAACATTATACAGAGCCAGGTTCATTATTAATTATGGACATATTCATTAACACTGAACTATATATTTATTATACAATGTACATGACAAATACTTTCCTAAAACTTATATAAACCTATGCTAATTTTGTGACAATCCTACCAACACAAATAGCACTGGTGAGACTATCACTAATGAGCCATAAATGCCATTGCACAAATCTTCGTAAGGATATTGGTTCTTTATGCACCATGCAATAGAGGATAAAAAGATTTTCTTGAGAAAGAGTTTCATTAGAGAGACATCTACCATTAATTGAATAAGTAATAAAGTGGTGCATATACCATAGAACTTTGGATTTGAGGTGAGAGGATTTTGTATGTTTGATGAAGAAATTTAGAGCTTGGGGAGCATGAATTTCACTCTAAAAGGTTAAAGGATGCTAATTTCCCTTAACTTAAACATATCCTTTATGAGTGAATCCAAAGAGAGTATCAAACTCTTGACTGGTCATGAATCTATATCTCTTAATGAATTTAAAGTGCATGGAGAAGTAAGGATTGTCTTCATCAAATTTTATGGAATGAAGATTATATGAAGAAAGAAATTCTATAATTAAAGATTGGTAAGAAGGTAGAGGATTAAAAGCATAATTAAATAGACATAAATTAGTCAAGAGTTCCTTCATTTCTTCATAATAACCAAGCTTGTTGAGGGTATCTTCATGCATGAATCTTGGAGGGATGAAGTTTCTCTTTAAAATTGAGAAACTCTTTTCTTGAATTCTTAAGTAGTATAGGATTGGGAAGAATGAGATATTCTTGGCTTGTCCTTTTTAGAAGAAGTTTCTTAGGAAGAAGAACGGTGAATGTTGATAGCTTTCTTGGGAGATAAATGAGCAAAGAAAAATTTGCTTAAGAAAAACTAAAAAAGAAGAGATAAGTAGAGAATTTAAAGAAAAAAGTGAGGAATGGAGAGTAGAATAGAAGAGTATTTATAGATAAGAAATTAAAGTTAGAGAGGATTCAAAATATGAATTGGAATTAAAAAAGGAACCTTAAAATTCATTCCTGATTGTGATTGGATAGTCAAAGAGGTACCAAGGCACAACTTCTTAATGCTGTTAGTATGTAGATCTTGGGCAGGACATGCACTCATGCCGATTGAGACTGAATGTCCCTTTTCTAGTCCTGATTAGGATCAAGATTAGGATCTATAATGTTTTTTTCATAGAAACGAATAGATTTGAGTCTCGATTGGGATAGGAGAGGTCCTGAGTAGGACATGATCCCTGACAGACCCTTAAAAGTTCAAAAATCTTACAATTGAGCCCATAATTAAGTGAAATGAATTTTAGATGTTAAATGATGATAAGGTATGAGAAATTTGAGTTTCTATGATAGAAATTAAAAAAAAAACCTCTTTCTTACAAAACCATTTAAAAGAAGAAGAAGAAAAAGAAAAAAAAAGAGATAGCTCTAATCTTTACTCAAGCTTTCAACCTTACTCTCACTCTCTCTCTCCTTTTTTTGTAGGAGAACAACCCTTTCTTTCTATAATTCTTTTTTTTTAATGGTTGTCACATACTCCTCTTTTAGGTTATTCTTAATATAAACTAGTGTGTGGCCCGAGCGATGTGTGAAACGATATTTTCTATTAAAAATATTTTATTTTAAATGGAAAATATTTAATTTCAATATTAATAAAAAAATATTTAAAAAGCTTACCAGTTTTTCATTGTTAATTGAATTGAGCAAAATTTCTTTGAAAAAGTGGGGATTTTGAACACAACAGTTGAGAATTCATCTTCTATTATAGAATGCATATTCATCCTCTTGAGAAAAAAATTACGATTGGTGAATAAAATTTTGAAGATTGAGAAGCACACTAATATAGGAATGTAATATTTGACGTAAAAAGTCATTAATTTTGAAAGGCCTAAAAAGTTAATTGAAAGTATTAAGCATGTAATTTTTTACCATTTTTAAAGAACCACCAAAATTATTAAATTAATTTCTTTTAATTGACATTGGGTAATTATATTTGGAAGTGTATTAAAAGAATCTTTTTATAGGGGTTATTGATAATATTATACTAACCAATTCTATTTTTATAAAGTTCTATATTCACTCAATTACGCTGTATGTTAATTATGTTCAATAACTTCATACAGTCCACATCTCTACTTGTAACTCTATATATATATATATATATATATATATATATGCATACCATTGATTTATGAATACAGTACAAATTCATCTCAATAGTGTACTACTTTCATGGTATCATAGCGGTATTAAAGTTGAATAACCCACCGTTCCTTTTTCTTTTTCTTATTCTGTCATGGCTTCTAATTCATCAACCTCTTATGTAGTTGTACCTGCTATCAATTCATCATCTTCCAACAACATTCCTTCCTTGCCAAATGTTGGTCATCACTTACCCATAAAATTAAATGCCACCAATTATCTATTATGGCATGCTCAATTACTCCTGCTCTTATGTATTTATGACCTTGCTAGTTATATTGATGGAACAATAATAACCCCTCCTTCAACTATTGACAATCAACCGAATCCATAATTCCTAACATGGTTTAGGCAAGATCAATTAGTCCTTAGTTGGATTATAGGCTCTGTTTTTTAAGCCTATATTTCCCAAATTGTGGGCACAATAACTACTCTTGAAGCATGGACGAAATTGGCTACCACTTTTGCCTCTAGATCAAAATCTCAAGCATATACCATCAAGGCTCAATTTTTTAAAATAACAAAAGAATCAACTGAAAGCATTGAACATTATGCTTAAAAGGAAAAATCCATATTTGATTAACTCCATGCCTTAAACAATCCCATCACAAAAGCTGATTTGATTCAAGTTCTTATTAATGGCTTGGACTCTTCCTATCAGCCATTTGTTGCATCCTATTATAATGCAATATTTTAAATTATTAAAATTTAATTTGGGATATCCAGTGTTAATAATATTTTAAATTTTTATATATTATAATTATTTGTGTGCATATGATTATTTATTCACCTATTAATATTAATAATAATATTATTAATAATGTGAATAGTATTATTTTATTTTATTTTAAATATTTTATTATGTAGAGGAATTAATTTGGAAGTGATTATTATTTAAAAATATTATTATATATATATGTGTGTGTGTGTGCGGGAATTTTTATCTTTTCTCTATTTTTATATAAAAAAATAGGACATATATTTTTTTTGGGTTTTCTCTCTCCCCTACTTTATTTTTTCTTTTCTTCTTCCTTCCTGCGCAATTTGCAAACCCATCATGCGCCTTCGCCAGCCACCGTAGACCACCACCAACCACCACCCAAGCTTTATCTCTTCCCTTCCTTTCCCTTCCGCCACTGCCTGTAACCCTTCCTCCCCCATTTTCGATGAGAACAGAACAGGCAATAGCATCTTGCAAGATTTGTCGGTGATAATTCCTGTGGTTCCAACTAGTGTTGTTAAGCTCAATCGACTCCTCTTGGTCCAGGCAGGTTTGCTTTTAACTCAGTTCAAACTTAGGACATTTGAATTGTGAGTTATCTTTAAGTTTTAGTTTAGGTCAACTTTAGTTTTATTTTTTTTATCTTGATTTCCTATAATTCATGTTTGATGCCTTTAGAAATGTTATTGTGTGTAGCTTGAGCTATTAAAAAATATTTTTGTTTGATTTTTTTGAATTATTTTGTTTTTTGGGTGTTTTGGTTTCCGGCAAGTCATTGTTCTAGTGACTCTCGCTAGAAAACTTTTATAATTTTAATAAAATTTTTTAGATTATTTGGATTATAGTTTATGAAGGAAGTATATTGAAATTGTGATCCAATTATTTATTATAAAATTTCTAAGATTTATGTAAAAATAATAATTTTTGAAAAAATTAATATAAATTGGTCAATTTGGTGTTTTAATTGAAATTATTGTTAATTAGTATATTTTGAATAAGTTTGGAATAATAAATAATATTAAAATACTTTTTAAGAATTTTTTATTATTTTTAACTAATTAATAATAATTTATGAAATTATATTCAAATAATAAGTTTATTTACTATTTTTGTGATTAAATGAACTTTTTACTAATTTTATTAAATATTTGAACTATTTAAATAATTATTTATGAATTTTACTATTTTAATTTCGAATAATTAAAAAATGAATTTTTATTAATATTATATAATTTATTTTAGATTTATTAACTAATTTGAAAAATAATTAGCTTTAAGGTATTTATTATTTAAATAACTTGAATTGAGGCATTTTATCGATTTCTATGGATTTCAATGATTTTTAATATATTATTATTAAATTATTCGTTGTTGCATATTTTTGTTCTTGGTTGGGCGAATTGTGTAGTTCAAGGGCCCAAATTGAGAAGTTGTGCTTTTGTGGTTATTTGAAGTGTGTACGCTTACAGGATCGATTCTACTTTCAATAGAGAGATGTCTAATTTATAGAGGAGATTCTGCCAAATTTTTGATAAAATTCTTGTAAAACATGACGTCAAGTCGATCTTGAGTTATTGAATTATGGTCAAGTCGTGTCCTAGATCGAGTTATTCTTTAAAATTCCTAAAAGTATAAAATTCGGTATTCAATTCTAATATTGTTATTATTCACTTATTTTCTATAGTTACGTCGAGATTGAGGCCTACTAGACCAGACCAGTCTACTCTGTTTAGAGTAGCATATAACTGTGAGTTATTATTTTATATATGCATTGCATGTAGAATACATAATTATGTGCATCCATATTTTCATAATGTATTTAGACATGAATTATTTACCAAATGATTATGTATATGTTGGTATATTTTTTATGTATTTTGGTATATATGTGACAAATATGTTTGGTATATTTTTAGTATATAATTGGTATATTTTTTGTATATACTCATCATATATTTAGTATATTTTTGGTATACACTCAACATATATTTGGTATACAATTGGTATATATTTAGTATATGTTTGGTATATGTTTGGTATATAAGTGGTATATTCTTTTAAAATGGATGTCATTATGTTTAAATTATGCATTTTATTATTTCCAACAATTATATGATTTATTTGAAGGATAGCAGTAGAACGTGCTACCTAGCAGGTTGCACTAGGATTGTGTACATACCAGTGTGTTAGATTTTAGGGTTGAGATTATGAAAGTTATTTCATGTGAGAATTGATTATTTGATTATTGAGAATTGTGGTGAGAGAGTAGCGTGATTGCGGGAGCTCGGTTGACTTAGTGTCTTGGGGCCAATCACACTGACAGTGAGATTGTGGGAGCTTGGTTGACTTAGTGTCTCGGGGCCAGTCTACTATCCAAATATGGAAAAGAGAAATATTTTGGAATTAAGTAAGATTGTTGGCTAGTGAGATTTAATGATTGAGGTTGCATAATATTTTAAGGTTCTACTTTGATCCTTCACTCAAATAAACTTTTTCTGCATTTATTATTATATAAATATGGATTTTAGCATATGTGTGAAATGCATGTATATGTATATTATTATACTGATACTTGGCTGTATATGACTTTAGGTTGCATGTATATATATTATAATAATTCACTCAATAAGGTCTGACTCCCCTCCATATTTTTTTTACAAGATCTTCTACTTTAGACCTCCCCCATAGTACCATTCATTGGGCTCTTTCCTCTCTGACCGATTTATGTAAATATTGAACTGTCATTTTATTGTATTTTAGTAATCACTGCAGTAGTATCGTTATTGTATTAGTAGTGTGTTGTATTAATTATAGATCTTGTACCTAAATATTGTACGAAATTATTTTTATTATAATATGATGGATAAAGATTTGCTTTTATATTAAATAAATTTTTAATTTTGGTGTATTTTATATTATTATTGTATGTGTTTTTATTTTAAGGCTTGCTATGGGTTCTAGATTTGAAAAAATTCATATTTCCTGGCATCGGTCATGACTCCTCAGTTTGGCTCGTGACAGATCCATTCAGTAAAGGCATGTTGATATGACTTATAATGAATTATATGGCCTCTTACTCTGTGAAGATGATGACATTGTTGTTGCTCATGCCTCTATGCATCATGTTCCCTTATCTACCTTCTATGCATCTTTAACTTCAACAAAAAATTCTCGTGGTGGCATAAGTTTTTTTTTCTTATGCTGAGCTCGTGGTGGGCTTTATATAGAGGATGAGGTCGAACTTGGAATTCCATATGCTCTCCCAATTTTCAATGCACTTGTCCTAATTATTCATACCTTTAATGTCATAATTGGTTAAGCTTCAGTCAAATTGCTCCACAGTGCCTCTCCTTTCACCCAAATCAATGACCATCAACTTGACCCACTTCTTATCTTGCTGCCTCCACCACTTCAGTCTTGCCTACCCAATCTTGGATACTTGACTGAGGTGCCACTCATCATTGGACCCCTTACTTAAATAATCTCACTGATCATTCAGATTATCAAGGCACATATTTAGTTAAAATAGGTAATGGTAATTCCCTTCCAATCACTTAGATAGGTTCTTCTCTTTTTTATTCTAAAAATACTATTTTTAAAATTAATGATAATTTTTTTGTTCCACAATCATGTTCTAATTTATTATCTATTTCTACTTTTACTAATGCTAATGGTGTTTTTGTTGAATTTTTTCTTGATTCTTCTGGCATTAAAGGTATCTGCATGAAGGAGCTTCTACATACAATCCACAATGACAATGGCTTGTATTCCATATTTTTGGAATAACTCCATTCAAAAACCTATTCATTGTATCAGTCCAGTCCAACTGCATTTTAGATGCACCTTTGTCTCAATGGCACTCTATCTTTGGTCATGCTAACATGTCAACTGTCAAACAAGCCCTTAGTTGTTTTCATATTTCTGATCATACTGATAATAATGCATGTTATGCATACAACATTAGCAAGAGTCATAAATTACCTTTTTCTTTATCCACTACTTTACCTTCAAAGCCATTGGAAATTATTTTATCTGATGTATAGGGACCTGCTCCAATACAAGCTATTCATGGCTTTAATTATTATGTACTTTTTTATGATCATTATAGCAAGTATTATTAGATTTATTTCATGAAATTGAAGTCTGAAGTTTTGAACATTTTTATTAAATTTTGACATCTAGTTGAAAAATATTTTGAGTGTTCCATCAAATCTTTTCAATCTGATTATGGTGGAGAGTATTAAGCTAACTCCAAATATTTGTAAGAAAATGAAATCTCATATCATATGTCTTGTCCACACACACGCGAGGAAAATGGCTAGGCATAATGCAAACATAGGCATATTATTGAAATAACATTATCTTTAATTCATCATTTTAACATTTCCATGAACTACTAGACTTATACCTTTAACACATCCTTGTTCATCATTAATCATCTGGCCACTCTAATATTGGCTAACATATCACCTTTTGAAAAGTTATTTAGCTAATCACCCACTTACCTTGACATGCACTCTTTTGGATGTTTCTGTTACCCATGGCTTAGGCCCTATAGTCCTAACAAATTATCACCTCATTTTGCCAAGTGTATTTTTCTCGATTACAGTAAAAATCACAAAGGATATCATTGCTTAGATTTGTCCTCTCTCAAAATTTACATCTCATGCCATGTTTTCTATGACTAGGTTTTTCCATTTACTTTACTTAATAAGTCAGCACCTATTATTCAAGACTTAAGTTCTAGCATAATCCTGATTCTCAGTCACCTTCAGAGTCTAATTCTAACTCCATTTCTAACTCCTACCACTAATCCACCATCCTTATCCCTAAATCCTACCTCAATCATCTCGCTTAACCCGACCTTATCTCCTAACCCAACCACATCTCCTTCGAATCAAATCACTCCATCATCCTTCACAACTGGCACTCCTACCTCTTCTACACCTTAATCCTCTCCTATCACCACATAACCATCTTCATCTCTATGCCTCTCATTAGTTTTAAACCTAAGCAACTATAACTCTTAAACAAATCCACATACTTGCAAACACCCTATGATCACTCGATCATAAACCAACTCACTCAAACCAAAAGCACTTATCTCAACTACTTCTCACCTTACAGAGCCTACTACCTTTAAATAATAAAATAAAGCATATGAATGGAAACAAGCTATGTCTAAGGAGTACAAAGCATTAATGGATAACCACACATGGGACCTTGTACCTAAGCAAACACATCATAATCTCATTAACAAATAAGTGGGTTTATCGCATCAAAACAAAAAAGGATGGCATAATAGAGCATTACAAGGCAAGATTAATATCAAAGACCTGAAATTGATTTCAATGACACATACAGTCCAATGGCAAAATCAACGATATTCATATTGATTCTTTCACTAGCAGTGTCTTTAGGATAGTATGTACATCAATTAGATATTTGCAATGCCTTTCTCTATGGTTCTTTAGATAAGGAAGTTTATATGACATGACCTTCAAGCTTCATTGATCCAAAATTTCCTAACTATGTCTTTAAGCTTTGCAAGTATATTTATGGACTCAAACATGCACCAATACAATGGTACAAATGCCTTAGCAATGCTCTTCTTCAACTTGGCTTTAAAGCTTCAAAAATAGATAACTCTCTCTATTACTTCAAACATGATCAGGTACATGCCTTCTGTCTATTATAGATATATGATCTTCTTCTTATTAGTAATGACACTTCCTTTTTAAGTTGTACTATTCAGTCACTCAAAGAAAATTTTCCAATGAAAGACTTAGGATAGCTCTATTATTTTCTTTGGATAGAGGCATCATGGGTGAATAATGGTTTCATTCTAACTTAATCAAAATACATCATTGAGTTGCTTGATAAAGCCAATATGCAAGATGCAAATATGATTGCTACTCCATCTTCTCCAAATTTTAGGTTAGTCTCCGCTAAAAAACTTTTTTAGATCCTACCCTTCTATCGAGTCTAGTTGGTGGATTGCAATACCTATGTATAACTCATCCCGATATTTGTTATATCGTTAATCATGCATCATAGTTTATGCATTACCCAACTGAAGATCATTGGGTTACTATAAAAAAATATTATGATATCTTAAAGAAACCAAAACTCACGGTCTTTTAATACAAAAGTCACCTCAATTTAACATTAATGTTTAGTCAGGTGCATATTGGGGTGGAAACCCAGAAGACTGTAAGTCAACCACCGGCTTTACCATCTTTATTGGCAACAATCTTATTACCTAAAGCTCCTGCAAATAATGAAATGTCGCCCGCTCTTCCACGAAAGCCAAGTAGAGAGCCTTGGCATCTTCGATCAATGAGCTTTACTAGCTCCAATCTCTTATGACCAAACTGCATATTGCACCAAGCACCACACCTGTCCTTTAGTGCGACAACATCAATACCACTTATCTCACATCTTCCCCTATCTTTCACTCACAATCATAGCATTTGGAAATTGACTTTCATTTTGTATATGAAAGGGTGCTAAACAAACAGTTGGAAATTTGATATTTATTATCCAAAGAGCAGTTAGCAGATGTCTTAACGAAACCCGCATCCAAATCCACTTTCCAGCACTTCACTTCCAAATTCTCTTTCCAGCACTTCACTTCCAAATTCTCTGTCTGCCAAACTCCTCTAGAATTTGTGAGAGGATGATAAGGCTATACTAACCAATTCTATTTTGTACAGAGTTCTATATTCACTTAGTTACATTTTATGTTAATCATGTTCAACATCTTCATGCAATCCACATCTCTACTTGTAACTCTATATATATGTATATACCATTGATTAATGAATACAGTACCAATTCATCTCAATAGCGTACTACTTTAAGTTATTATACAACTATAATGGGAAAAAATAATATGGAATTTCCAAATTTAAGTATACATTTTCCATACATAGGGGAGGGTTTGAAAATGGCCATATAAATTGTTTTTTTTTTTAATTTGAATATAATTTATTGACTTTTTTATTAGAAATAATAATTCATTTAATTTTTAAGAAATATGCAACGCTTAGTGGATGTTACATGTTATTTTTATTATATGTAAGTGCGAGTTAGAAAAAAAGAAATTAATGTTGATACTAAATGTATTTAATGTGAAGATTTTATTAAATATGTTACTACAGTCTTTTTTTTTTTTTTGGAATGTTTATAGTGTTATCTTTATATGACTCTAGTTTTAATAATTACGAAAATCAATTTCTTTGAATTTGATAGGCAAAGAGGTCCTATTTTGGAAAAAATAGAAATTGTGATATGTGTATTATAAATTTATATAAAATTTTTAAAAATTAAATATTAAAAATATGATAAGTCATGAAATACAATATTTTGTGAACGAAAATAAAACTAAATAAAAAATTACAAAATAATTCAGGGTAAAATTGCCACATAGCACTATTTGTCTTACGTGTAAACTTTTATTTATTTTACAAAGGCCCTAGGCTGCTAAAAGAAATTAGGGTTGATACTAGCAAAATGATACAAAACATTAATGCCGAGGAGAGTGAAGAGGATGGTGTCAAAGATGAAGTCATTGAGCAGACACAGTTGCGTTCATTGACTCTGGAATATCTTCCCCAATTCAAACGATTTTGCTCGCTAGTGAAGCTGCCTTCTTCTATATCTCACAAAATGCAGGAGCAACCAACCGCTGGCAGGATGGAGATTACATCTGATACTTCCGGCCTGCTCTTCAGTAAAATGGTTCGTTCTGCATCATGCTATACAGATATTACTGGAATTAAAGCATTTAGCAATATTTTTTGTAATAACGATGTCTTGTTGATGAAAAAAAACCGTGCCTGCAGATTCAGTTCCCTAATTCGGAGAATTTGAACTTGACTTCAGTTAATTTAGAGAAGTTATGGCCTGATCAAATTACTGAACTGTCACCGTACGTCAAGAATTTAACGACCTTGATCATCAATGGTTGTGACAATTTAAGCTATCTATTTGCTTATTCTATGATTGAATGTTTTGCACAACTAAAAAAGCTTGAGGTTTGCTATTGCAGATCCTTACAAGAAGTAACAGTTACAGAAGGAGAAGACCTGCTTTTCCCTAAACTAGATACATTGAATCTCAAAGGTCTTCCAAAATTTGTAAGATTTTGCACAGGTAATTTAATTCAATGCCCCTTCTTGAAGATGCTATCCATAGAGAATTGCCCTTGTCTGCAATCATTTGTCTCTAGCCCATCAGATGTAGGAACTAGCAGCAGCGGAGCTGTAGAAGTGAGCTCTGCGCTCTTTGATGAGAAGGTATAATTTTAATTTCTTTTCTGCTGCCTCATTTCTCTCTACGTTCCAGGCTTAACTATACATGTTATAATGAAATTTATAAAAATTTCAGGTTTTTTTTCCAACGATGGAGGAGTTGAAGATTGCTGATATGTGTAAATTGAAGATGATATGCCATGATGAATTCAGAGCAGATTCCTTTTGCAAATTAACGCTGCTCGAAATATATCAGGGGGAGGAACTACTAAAGGTGTTTCCATCTAAACTGCTACTAACATTCCAGAATCTGGAAGGACTGTTTGTGAAAAACTGTAACTCATTGGAAGAAGTATTTGATCTCCAAACACCGATAAAAGTGAAGAAACAGCTGCATGGCAATTGAGAAGCTCGTTCATACAAATTCTCCCAAATTTGAAGAATGTGTGTTGTGGAATTTAGGTTAATTTCCACCAATAATAACAAAAATTACATTGAGAACTATTGCACAAGTGACTAGAGTGTAAACAATTATACTAAAAATCACCCCAAGGTATATTTTCAGGAAAGAGTGGTGAGGTCACAATAGTTCTACTTAAAAACGACATTCTTTAGATAGAATTTTACAAAAACAAGTTTGGGATGATATAACAAAGGGAGGGAAGTTTCTTTTATAACAAAAAAAAAAAATCCCTATTGCTTAAAAGCAATCGATGTGGGATTGCTATCAAAGAACAACAAATCTCCACCTTTGGCAAAATCCCATATAATTCTCTCACAAATCTAACTTTCAGTAGTATCTACAAATTTCATCTTTTAATTTGAAACAATATTGATCGAGTCTAAATAATATTTAAACTTAACCGCATTTACCACTTTTGTCATCATATCAGTAGGATTCTCAATAGTCCGAATCTTTTGGAATGTGATTCCACTTTCTTTCAGAATCTCTCGTACAAAGTGATATCGAACATCGATATGCTTCTTCCTTGCATGATAAACCTAGTTATTTGCTGAATGAATAACACTTTGACTGTCACAATGCACTTTAATGCACTTTTGCTCAATTCTCAATTCATCAAGCAACCCTTGAAGCCAAATTGCTTTTTTTTTTATAGCCTCTATAACTGCCATATACTCTGCTTCTGTAGTAGACAAAGTAACTATTGACTGTAAGGTGGACTTCCAACTGACTAGTGCCTTTACAAAAGTAAACACATAAGAAGTAGTTGATCGATGCTTGTCTAAATCACCAGCATAGTCAGAATCACAATACCTAACTACACACTAACCATCTTGTCTATCATGTTGAAATATCAAACCAATATCTACAGTGTTCAGAATATATCATATAATCCATTTCACAGCTTGCCAATGCTCCTTTCTAGGATCATGCATGTACATGCTCATAACCCCAACTGCCTATGAAATATCTGGCCTCATGCACACCATTGCATACATCAAGCTACCAACAACACTTGCATATGGCACTTTTGACATGTGTTCCCATTCTGCATGATTATTCTATGACATGGATGCACTGAGCTTGAAATGAGGAGAAAGTGGTGTACTAATTGGTTTTGACTTTTCATTCATGCCAAAACATTTTAGTACCTTCCTCAGATATTCTTTCTGAGACAAACAAAGCCTCCTCAATTTCCTATCTCTAGATATTTCCATGCTAAGAATTTTCTTTGCTTCACTAAGATCCTTCATCTCAAACTCCCTATTCAATTGAGTTTTTAATTTCTCAATTTCTATTTGACTCTTGGAAGCTATTGGCATATCATCAACATAAAGAAGAATATATATATATAGGATCCATCTTGTAGCTTGTGCAAATGCACACAATGATCATATTTGCTTCTCATGTACTTTTACCCTGTCATAAACTTGTCAAATCACTTGTACCACTGTCTAAGAGATTGCTTTAATCCATACAGTGATTTTTCCAATTTGCAAACTATCTTTTCTCTACCAACAACTTTGAATCCATCTAGTTGAGTCATGTAGATTTCCTTATCCAAGTCTCCACGTAAAATTGCATTTTTTACATCCATCTGAACTAGTTCCAAATCCAATTGTGCTACCAAAGCCAATAAAATTCTAATGGAGGAATGTTTTACAACTAGATAAAATAATTCATTATAATTAATTCCCTCTATCTATACGTAGCCTTTAGCCACCAATTTTTCTTTGTAGTGAACATTATCCCTGTTAGGAAATCCATCTTTCTTTGCATATACCCATTTACACCCAATTGCCTTCTTTCCCTCCAGAAGACTAGCTAGTTTCCATATCTGATTTTTTTTTGTAGGGACTACATTTCTTTATTCATGCCAATCCTCCACTTTTCATGTTCTGAACTTTGGACTGCTTCATTATAAGTGGCAGGAATGTCATCAATGATAATTGGTGATGCAAAAGATACCATATCAGCATAGTGAGCAGGTTGTCTAATGGTCCTCTTTCCCTTCCTTAATGCAATTGATTCATATTGATGTAAAGGTTCTTGGGTCTTAACCTCTTCTTCATTTGACTCTTCTTATACCATAAGAGAGTTATTATTAGTTTCTACGTTGGCTGGGATAATTCTGTTGCCATCAAACTCAACCATGTTGGGAGTACCATCTGTCTACTCCATTTTTTCTGAAGTCACCTTTCTCAATATGGTAGATTCATTAAAGGTATAGCATCCCTACTAATAATTACTTTCTTTGTTTCTCCACACTAAAGATGATAGCATTTCACACAAGAAGTGATCCCTATAAAGATTACCTTCTTTGCTCTTGGATCTAAATTTGACTCCTTAATATGATAATATGCAGTGGAATCAAACATATGTAAGGAATCATAATCTATAGTAGGTTTTTCAAACCATTTTTCCAATGGCATTTTACCACCAATAGCAGTCAATGGTAGGCAGTTGATAAGGTGATAAGCATATACTATAGCCTTAGCCTAAATTGTTTTGCCTAACCCAGCATTGGACAACATACATCAAACCTTCTCTAGCAATATCTGGTTCATTCGCTCTGCCATCCCATTTTGTTGTGGTGTATATCTAAAGGTGAAGTGTTTGACAATACCATCATCTTCACAGACTTTCAAAAATGGATCATTTTTAAACTCTCCACCATTATCTGTGCAGAGACATTTATTTTTTTTCCTGTTTGAGTCTCCACTATCTTTTTCTATTTAAGAAAAATTCCTAACACCTCATCCTTCATCTTTACTATATACACCCATACTCTTCGGGAAAAATCATCAACAAAGGAAACATATTAGTGTTTTCCTCCTAATGAAGAATTCCTAGAAGGCTCCCACACATTTGAATGAACATAATCTAGAATACCCTAAGTATCATGGATGACTGCTCCAAATTTCACCCTTCTCTTCTTCCCTTTGATGTAATGCTCACAAAAATCCAATTTGCAAGCCTGAGCTCCTTGTAATAATCTTTGATCTATCAGCAATTTCAAAGATTTTTCTCTAGCATGCCCCAAGCACATATGCCATAACTTGGTTGATTCTAACTCCTGATCATTAGTAGAAGCTATCACTATTGTTGTCCCAACAATTGTACTACCCAGAAAATAATACACATTAATTCTTTTTCAAATCCCCTTCATTATCACAAGTGCACTAGACATGATTCTCATTATCCCATCTTTCACCCTTCCTTCGAAACCTTTTGACTCTAAAGTTCCTATAGAAATGAGATTCCTCATCAAATCCGACATATAATGAACACCTGTTAAGGTTTTGATTGATCCATTCTTGATTGGTTGTCATATGGTGACTACAAGTTCAATCTAACAACCATGAACTCGAACAGCTAGTTGATGGTGTAGTAGCAATTGAAAGATCTAAATCTACACCATCATACTTAACTACATTTGAATTTGAGATAGTATTTCCCTTTCTAGGTTTGCCTTTGTCCTTTAGCTTGTGACAATCTTACTTCCAGTGCCCTTTTTCTCGATAAAAGGCACATTAATCTTTGCTCAGTTTGGACTTTGAATTTGATCTCCCTCTCCTTCCTTTATTCTGGCTCTATGAACGGCCATTGCCAATAAGAGCTTCTACTTCAACACTTGTATTTTTTTATTTTTCTTTATTTTGCAATTCATAACTATACAAGGCTGCAATTACTTCACTTAGAGACACAACAACCTTCCCATAAAGTTGAGTAGTTTTAAGATACTGAAACTCATCAAGAAGCGATCCCACCAACATTAAAGCTAGATTTTCATCATTAAAATTCACGTCCATATTAATCAAATTAGTTATTAGTTGATTAAGGCTAGTAATGTGATCATTCATCGTGGTACCTAGAACATAGTTGAAGCGAAACAATCCCTTTTTCATGTAGAGTTTGTGCTGACTGCTTTTTTTCAAGAATTTCTTCTCTAGTGCCTCCATAATTTACTTGCAAAAGTTTGTTTAGAAAATGTATACTTCTGCCCCCTAGAAAGATATAATCGAATTGTACCACATGCCAATATATTGATCACTTCCATTCTTTCTCCTCAACATCATCTAGTTTCTCTCCTTCAGTATCAATATCTAGACCCTACTAAAAGAGGGCATCTAGAACCTCACTTTGCCACATTCCAAAATGACCAGTGCCCTTAAAAATTTCCACTGCAAATATATCATTTGTCACAACATTTCTTGCCAAAATTGAAGATGAAAAAACTATTGACGCTGATGTGGATACTTTGGTGTCATCTGCTATTTCTGCTACAAAATTCTATTTAATAGCTATTGATGCGAAATGCCAATGAGCCCAAGGAAAATTTTTCTTATGTGGAAGATTAGCCTAAACTGTAACCACAAAGCATACTCAAATAAACCAAGAACTCTGATACAAATTGTTGTGGAATTCAAGTTATTTTCCACTAATAATAACAAAAATCGCCTTGAGAACTATTACATGGATGATTAGAGTGTAAACTATTGTGCTAAAAATCATCTCAAAGTATATTCCTAGAAAAGAGTGGTGAGTCATAATGGTCTTACTTAAAAACCACACTCATTAGACATAATTTTACCAAGATAAGTAATTTTAATAACACAATAATTAACAACAATTATACCCGACAATAGCTATTAAATAGACATAAAAGAGAATACCAAATTTAATGAGATTCGGTCAATTATGCCTACATTTTCAAATACTACCAAAATAATATTTTACTAATTGAGGAAATATTATAAAAGAGATAAAGAATACAATTGCCTAAATATATGAGAGAAGACAATTTTGGGATGATATAATAAAAGGGAAGAAAGTTTCTTTTATAACTAAAAAAATTCCCTATTACTTAAAAGCAATTGATGTGAGATTGCTGCCAAAAAACAACAGTGTGGAATGGGGATCCTCATGGAATTATTTCCTTTCATAACCTGAATTTTGTGTATGTTTACGGCTCCAAGTTTGAAGAGCCTCTTCCATTTTCAGTAGCTCAAAATTTTCGTCAGCTTGAAGTGCTTAAAATGTACAGGTGTGGTGTGAAAGACCTCATTCCAAGTGAGGAGGGAATACAAGGAACTCCAAAGTTTACATTTCCTCGATTAAAAACTATTATGCTTTGGGGATCAGAAAACCTCAAGTCTTTTTACTCAGGAAACCACGTCTTGGAGTGTAGTCGCTTAGAAAACTTGAAGGTGTATTGCTGTGATAAATAACATATTTTCAGTTCAGAACCTCAAGACATGGAAGGAACAGATATGAAGAATTGACCACCGCTTTTCCTATCAACAAAGGTATACTACTTAAAGCCATAATTTAAGCATTTATTTATTTATTTTATTTTTTTTGGCCAAACAAATCCTAATAATAATAATAATAATAATAATAATAAATTGTATTTGCTATTAATTGCTTTGCAAATTTATTTCAAAACTTGTTGCTCCACATTAATAAAAATGGGTGAGCTAGAATTAGCCCCACCCCATTACTTAAAATTGAATACATATCTATGGTGAAACGTAGCGTAACTCTCCAGTTTATAGTTGAAATGATCTAGTATCTGAATGTAATAATGTACTTCATATTCTGATGGGATATCATAAGAGGGTTCACTAGCTGCAAATTCTCTTACTCTTCCGAATCTGGTAAATTTCCTAGGATGCACTACTGATGCATGTATTGCTGCAAGCAGCAGCAACATCAACCAAAATTGAAATGATGGTAAGGCCATTTTTGTAGCTATGAATCTTGTTGCTCAAGTATCTACAACAATATCTTGAGACTATCGTTTCAATATTTAAATAAATAATAACTAAAACTTCTTTCATAACTCTGCAGTCTTTTCAGGCTATGTGATTTAGTAATGATTTTTCCTCTCAAAGATTGTTGTTATGCTTGGAGTATAGTTACTTGTTTGACATTAAATTTAAATAGCCGGCTAAGATACATAAATGCAGCCAGTCAGTTAGTGGTGTAACAATCATTTCTCTTCAAAGCATAACGAGGTGTCAGATTCAAATTTTACCATCATTAAATTATAAAATTAATTTTTACATGATTTAAAGAGGAGAATTACTCCTACTGTTTAATTCATCGATATTTATATCACCTTATATATATATATATATATATATATATGTGTGTGTGTGAGAGAGAAGATGTTAATTTTCACATAATCATCACATCAATCCTGTTACATTCTATTCTTTAGCAAAGATCAAAAGTGACTCTGACTAGTCCATAAAGGTTGAAGAGAACATCAATATGTTTCATCCGTATTTATTTGTTCCATATATTTGTTTATGTCAATTTTAAGCTTTCCAATTTTATTGGCTTCAGTATTATCAGCCAGTCAATGTCTTTTGCTTTTTGGCTTCGAATTAAGAGTATTTAAATATTTTCAGTCCAAGAAAAAACCTTCTATGATGAGAATCTTGCAGCAGACAACCATATAATTCAGACACTTTATTACAACTATATTAAAATAGAACTTGGTCAAACAAGTTCAAAAGCTTAATTTTGTTCTTTTTCTCCGGATCCGCATAGGGTCTAGAACAAATATATATATATATATATATATATATATATATATGTATATATATATATATATTTATATATTCACTGTACAGCTCCTATTCTTGCCCGAATTTCCGACCAAATGGAAGGAAATGAATAAGATATGATAATATCTAAAAAAAAATGGATTTTGCACTAATTTTATACCGTTCAGACTGTATGAAGCCAGCATTGTCAGATATAAAGAGTGTTCATGGTTTGATTTGATCCGTTTAGATCAAAAATTTATAATCAAACCAACAAAATCGATTTTTGAATACTTCAATTTTTAACCAAATTAAGTAATAATAAAAATATCTAAACCAAATCTATTTGTATTCAGTTTAAATAGTTGATTTGATCGGTTTGACAAGGACATGAACAAACAAAATAAAAAAACTGAACATACCACAAAATTAACTTAAAATCATATGCTCAAAATAATAATATAAACATTATTCAAAACATAAAAATTCAGCATATTACTTTAACTTCTAAAAAATTCAAAACGTAATTTGTAAATTAGTAAATTTTTACTCAATCAAGTGTTCTAAAATATTCATCCATCAATGACAGTTTGATTCAAATTGAATTTAACACATGATTTTGAAAATTCTACAAGTAAAAGAAAAAAATAAAAAAATAAAATTTTATATACAGAATTTTAAGCAATATATGCAGAATTCTAATGCAAAATTTTACTATATACAGAATTCTTAGTAAAATGTGCAGAATTTTAATTTGAGCAGAATTATAAGTAAAATGTGTATAATAGTTACATAAAATTTTATTATGTGCAGAATTATAAATAAAATGTGTAAAATTGTTATGCAGAATTTACTATAAATTTGAGATGTTTGTTTACAAAGATTAAAAGGAAAGTTGAAGAGTTTAGGACTCTAGATAATTAAAAGTCTATAATTTTAGAAAACTAGAAAATTATTAGCATTAATATCTGGTATATGCATGAATATTCTTTTTTTTTTTTTAAATACAATTTTACACTATATTATTGATTCAATTCAATTTTGTTGGATTTTTATTTTCTTAATCTGAAACCAAACTAAAAATTTGGTTTGTAAAAATTTTAAAATCATAACCATCATTATAACTACTTGAATCATGATTTTCAATTTGAATTGAATTGAATTAATCCAGTTTGCTCGATTTGGTTGGTTTTTATCAAGAAGGTATAGGCTCATAGAGGATCACCACTCTCTCGTACTACCCTTACTCGACATAAAGTTAAAAAACAACAGTTTTTCTCTAAACGAGAAAAGAACCATATATATATATATATATATATATATGTCAAATTTGTCAAATCTCAAAATTTGTTGCTTGATGTAAATTCATTTTTATTTTTTAAATTTTGCTAAAATGTTTTAACTTGGCCAATTTTTGTCCCATATGCAACTTAGTCAAAATAAAAAATGTGATATACACGTGACATCTTTTTAATTAATTTCGGTAAGGTATAAACTGTGCTAAAATTGCAAATGCATGCTTGGTCAAATAACACTTTTACTAAGTTTGAAAAATTAGAAAAAATTTACCAAAAGTAATAAATATTATCATGGTCTTTTCTACCAATAGGTCAAAGTAAACCTGTGACCATGGCCAGATGAACCTCCAATAATTAAAAAAAAAAAAAAACTGTTGTTTATGCTATGATATATTTATTTTTGGAGCAAATGTTACGCTGAAGTTACAGTTTTAAACATCAAATTTCTTTGTGTTACAGTTATGAACTGCTTTGTGCTTGCTCAAGTTTAGTTCTGCAACTGTGCCACAAGATGCATTGCACTAAATTCTGATGCTTTCAATAGATGCTTGAAATTCTAGCTTGACGTTGTCAATTTCAAGATTCTAATTGTTGGAAATTTCAAGCAAATTCATATTTCAAGATCACTGTAGCTAACAGGAATTTACTGTTATTGAAAGCTTAGTAGAAATGCTTTTCCCATTGCGCTGATTTCTGCTCAAAGATAACTTGGAAAAATAAAATTTCAATGTACTTTTCAATACAATTTAGTCCATTATAAGCAAGCTATGGAAGGATATTTTATTTTTTTAGCCATTGCTGCTACTTAGTAGAAAGCTTGGCATAGTACTCTGCAATCCAAGCTGCTACGATCTTCGTCTCCTTATCTCGCTGTTCAACCAACCAGTCAGGATCATTTGGAGTAGGAAGATGCAGGTCTAAGCAGTGTGCTCCTAATTACCATAACAAACAATTAAAACATTTTATGTTGAGTGATAACAATTAGCGTGTGAAAATGTATGCACTTTCTCAGGAATTAGAGAATACCATATTTCGTATATATAGCAACGACACTATCTGAAATGTCTTCTAAAACTCTGCAATTGATTTGGCCAAAAGGAAGAAGGGGAATTAAGTTAATTTGATATGCATATAATAATGTGTTGTGAAAGGACAGAATATTGATTCCTTAATTACCCTCCTGCACTCCATGGATCGCGCCGTCCGTTGGAGAAAATGATGTTGCTTGCAAAATTTTCTAGTACAGTTTTTATGTCCTGAAGATTATTGTTAAGATAACGCTTTTATATTCAGGATTTTTTGCAGTTGAAAGAACAAAAGAACTAATGTATAATAAGAGAAAAGCTTTACATGACCACCAAACTCTGTTGTGATCCAATGAGGTCTTGGCATGATACCAAAAGTTCGTACACAGTCTTTGGTGTAGTTGTTCATATCAAAAGGGGATGGCTCGAACATTGTCTCATTATAACCATATCCAATCGGAGTCACCATCTGAGTACATGACTGGAAAAGGTAACACAAGCTTTGTTATGCCAATCACATCTTGATAATTCTGAAACCTTGCCAAAATGATGCTTCGTCTCAGATAAGGTGCTCTTTCATGAGACTAATTCATGTACTTGTCGAAAAGAGAGATGATGCTATTGATAATATCTTACAAGAGTAAAATTGTGTCTAAATGAGATACCTGCCAGTCCCAAGCGCTTTTGTTGCTGAGTTCAAAATGGAACACATCAAAACATGAAGATCCTCCAAAGTAAATATTCTTGGCTGCAATGATTCTGTCAAGAATGTCGGACCCTGCCTGTACTCCATCAATGGCATGGCAAATGTTTTGAACTGGATTATAAGGAGGATTGTCATACTGCGCTGCGCCAACATACATAATTTCCAAATTTTCCCTGAAGTCTAGTAATGAATTCAGCGGGCTTGAAGATGGAGTACAAAACAACAGAGACAAAACTTTAGCACAAATACAAAGTACATACATGTTTAAGTTCAGAAATGTGCATAGGCTAGATTTATCAATTACCGGCACGTATTGAACTTATTGCTAAGTGTCAATAGCCCATTTGGTTCAGCAGCAATTCTGTCAATCTCAGACCAAGATTGTTTTATTGTGTTGTAGCAACTCTCACTAGTATTCTGTCCAATTTGAAGATAGAAAAATTAGATGCTGTAATACATTTGAATGCTGACAATTTCAATATAATTTAGCTAAATTCTTACTTTAAAGTCGTTAGTGACAACAACATGGTATCCATTTTGAGGTGTAATGTCATCGAAGTAGAGTATCGGTGAGGATGATGCCAAAGAACCAATGACAACGTGAGGATATTTTAGACGAAACCAGGCTGCGAGCACTGATAAAAACCAAGAACAAGAAACACTAACTGTTAGTGTAGCATTTTGTAATGGTAATAATTTCATTGAAAGCCAATCAACTTACTTCCGCCATAAGATCCTCCCACTGCAATTGCAGGGCAATTGTCTGCTGACAGATTCTTCTTAACATCTGTTATTATCTGTGCATAATCTGCTAAAGCTTGTTCTGAGCTTAAGTAACCCAGGGTGCTTGAATCTTGGAATGTATGATCTTCTGATCCAAAAGGCATTGATTCTCCATAGTATCGATGCTGCAATAAATGATTTCACCATTTCTCATCAGTACAGAATCACGAAAAAACTGAACAAATGCAGATGAAAGCCTATAAAACCTGCAGAATGTTGTGTAGAGTTTGAAGAGTTGATTACCTCTATATATAACAGCAAACCCTTAAAACGAGCAGCAAGTTCAAGAATGAAAGTTTCAAGATCATAGGTTACATCATCCTCTTCGCCGGTGTAAACAAAAATGGGGGAGCTAGAATTAGCCCCACCCCAATACTTTAAATTCAATATATATCTCTGCTGAAAGGTAGCGTAACTCTCTGGTTTGTAGTTGAAATGGTCTAGTGTCTGAGTGTAATAATGTATTTCATATTCTGATGGGAGATTATAAGAGAATTCACTAGCTGTAAATTTCCTTACTCTACCAAGTTTTGTCAATTGCCTAGGATGAACTGCAGACGCATATACTGCTGCAAGCAGTAGCAATGTCAGGCATAGTTGAAAAGATGGGAATGCCATTTTCAGTTATGGAACTATTAATTACATGAGTAATTTTTTCTATGCTATATATGTGATTTAGTAGCTCAGAAAGCTTCAAATTCATGATACTTTCAAAGATGATTATTTTTGGACTATAGTTTCTTGTTTGACATTATTAGATTCTACATAGCCGGCTAGGATTCATAAATATGCTATCCAAAAACGTCAATTTTTACAGAACACCTCAATCTTTTACATTAAATTCTTCACCAGAAATTAAAGAAAGTGACATTGAGTACTAGTCTATACAGGCTGAAAGAATGAAACAGATTATGGTTCATATATATTCATTCGTTTCATACAAACATGTTTAAGTGTCTTAGCCAAATTTATTATCTTCAGTATTATCAGCGTATCATTGTCTCTAGCCATCGGTCAAAATCTTATAGACATTGTATAATTCAAACACTTCTTTACAAGGGAAATATGCATATTGTAGGTGGCGGGATTCAGTGCGTGCTCAAGTGTTTGGCGACTACAGTATTGGACGGCCTGGAGGCCCATTAGAAAATACGAAATAGATCTTAAAGTTTACTCAGAGATAGAGTCGCCACTCAGATGAAAGCCGGGACACACTTATATAGCAACTGAATCCCACTAAGGTTCTCAGAAGCCGCTGTCAAAGAATGTGTTTGGAAACTGGGTATGGATATTTGAATGTCCACCCAACCTTACAATTAGCCTCCATTTACATTTTGGTAATTTATTACCCTTAATTATTCAATGATTTCTTTATTACCAAACGAATCATAATTGCCTTCAAACAATTGTTACATTTTATAATTAGAGCAGGTTTGCATATTAATTTAATTCATGCGATTGGTCCAAACATTCACGATGAATAAAACAAAAGTTATAATTTACAACCATACATTCGAAATCAAGTAGGGAAGGGATTAAGGATTACAACGCTTGTGCAAAAATAAAAGTATAACAAATAGAAAATAAACCAAAAATAAATTGAAAATAAAATGTTTGATTTCAGTAAAACCTCTCAAGAACTAATTAATGGGATAAATACTTGATGATTGAAAATCACTGATGAATCCCTACAATAGACAAAATGTTAGTTCCTCAAAATACATAAAGATCTCATATAAAAATCCACAAAAATCAACTCAAGAAACTATTAAATAAATAAAGATACAAAGCCATAAAAGGTAAATGTTAAACTTTAATTGAATGATGTTGTGGGGATCATACAAAAAAGACTTAAGTAGTTAAGGTCTATTCATGCATGGAAACTCTATTCAATTTAAAAAAATGAGACAAGATCATATGAGACCCTGTCAAAGGCGATTGCCTCATGGCAATGAGGCGACATGGTTTGCAGAGGCTATACCATAAATAAACTTATGAGGGCCTATTAAAATGGCTATCTCCTCTGCCTCATAGTAATGAGGCGATGCCTCTTTGAGAGGCGATTGTCTTATCAATAAGCTCAAACAACTCTTAAATCAGTAAACTTCCACTGAAAGTAAAAATCTACTACTACAAATAAACTAAATACACAACTACACTTAAAGCTCAGTGAATCACACTTAAAGCAATACATATTACAAATAATGAATACAATATACTAAATAAAAAGCTAATAAACGGATGAATTAGAGGTTATAGAAGAAAGTAAGAAAGAATTATGAAAATCTAAGAATCAAGCTTAGAAAGAATTGAGATAATTACTAAAAAAGGAGTTTTCAAAATGTTGGCCCTCAAAAATGTTTAGGAATGTTGGTCTTCCTTTAAATGCAAGCTTCTTCCCTTCTCTTTCTCAAGTAAATCAGCCTCTCAGTTTTCTCTTTTTTCTCTTAAAAATGTTTCTAGTTCCTCTCCCCTAGGGCTCTCCTCCCTAAAACTCTTTTTTTCTAAGTGTTTTTCTAAAAATGCCAAAAAAAGGATCCTCTTACTCCCTTTCTTTTTTCTTTTTATTCATACCTCTAGCCCATACCCCTACTACTCTCCTCCATCAATATATTTTTTAGCCTTTCTCCTTTCCCTAAAAATTTCTTTTTCAAACTAAAAGCTAAACTCTAGTCAAGGTGGGCCCACCAAGTTGGCTGCCATGACCACCTCTGCATGTAATGCAGAGGCAAGTGGTTGTTGTAAAGGTGGTGCCTCTACGATGAGGCAATCGCCTCTTCAGCAACTGCTATAGAGGCAATCAGCTCTTCACAAAGTCATTCGCCTTTCTTGCCCGCCCTGCATTGGGCTTGATGGGCCTAGGCGGTTTGGAATAGTTTTGTAAGGTTTTGGACTTGTTTATAGGTTTCCAGCCCTCAAGCTCATTTTTTAAAAGATTTAGGGTTTCTTTCTTGCATTCAAGTTTCATATCTCTCATCATCAGGCTCTATTGCGGGCTTACTAAACCGAGCATCCATAGTTTACCCCTTATAATGGGCCAATCGAATAGGGCATCTATAGTTTGCCCATTGATTTTTTTGAAAAACCAAATGCATTCAATGATAATTTTTTTTAAAAAAATCACAAGCACAATAAAAGAATACGAAAAATAACGTACCTGACTCCTGAGTTTCACTCTAGAGATGAATTTTTGAATCTCGAAACATAACCGTGATCCTCGGATTTTCTTGGCCCGATTAGTCACTTATTAATATTTAGCAACTTGTCTAAAAATGATAATCTTCAGGTTTTCCTGGTCCGATGCAACACTTAACTAAAACATAGACTCTCGGGTTTTCCTGGCCTGATCGTCACTCAACTGATTCTTAAGTTTTCCTAGCCCGATCAGCCACTCAATTGAAATAAAGACTTTCGGGTTTTCTTGGTCCGATCATCACTCTTGAAACATAGGCTCTTAGGTTTTCCAAGCTCAATTGCCATTTAATTAATTCTCGGGTTTTTTTAGCCCAATCACCACTTAACTAAAATAAAGACTCTCGAGTTTTCCTAGCCCGATTGCCATTCTACTGATTCTCGAGTTTTCCTGGCTCAATCAGCCACTCAATTAAAACAAAGACTTTCAAGTTTTCCTGGCTTGATCATCACTCAACTGAAACACAGGTTCTTGGGTTTTTCTGGCCCGATTGTCATTCAACTGATTCTCAGGTTTTCTTGGCTCGATAACCACTTAATTAAAATAAAGACTCTCAGGTTTTCCTAGCCAGATTGCCATTTGACTGATTCTCATATTTTCTTAGCTCAATCAACACTTAACTAAAATGAAGCCTCTCGAGTTTTCCTGGCCAAATTGTTATTCAACTGATTTACAGACTTTGGGGATACAACCCGAATAGTCCTTTCTAAATGACGAGCTTCCGAGATACAACCCGAGCAATCCTTCCTTGATCATAAGCTTTGAGGATACAATCCTTGATCATGAGCTTCAAGGATATAACTCGAACAACTCTTATAATCCTTGATTATGAGCTTCGGGGATTGTAATGACCCTTTATTTTAAATTATTAAAATATATATTGAGATATGCAGTATTAATAATATTTTAAATTTATATATATATTATAATTATTGGTGACTAGTATTTATTTATTTTATGATAAATACTTTTCTTACATAAAATAATTTATTTGGGAGTTTTATTATTTAAAAATATTAAAGTTATTGTCAATACTATTATTATTATTATTATTATTATTGTTGTTGTTGTTGTTGTTGTTGTTGTTGTTATTGTTATTCTTATTATCATTATCATTTTCATTACTATTGTTAGTACTATTATTTGTTATTGTATTATTATTATTATTTGTTATTATTCTTATTTATTATTGTCATAACTATAAATGTGCATATGTTGTGTATATATGTATATATATGTGTGATATTTGATTAAGTTAACATATATATATATAAACAACACATTAAATAAAAAATGGGCCAACTCACCTTCCTCACCTCTCTTTCTTTTTTTCTTTCTTTCTCATTCTTTTTCCCTATTTTCTTCATTATTTCTGCCCAAACTAGAAGAGCACCTCACCATCGTCGGACCACTAGCAACCACCATCATCTTCCCTCATCATGTCCTCCCCTTCTGCCATTGTAGGTCATCGCCAGAAACCGCCGGAGCGCCTGGAACAACAGCAGCACCGAGAGACCTCCATAAACGTCGATGACAATTTCGACCACTAGAGCTTATGATCTTGGACTCTCCAAACTCCATGAGCTACAAGGACTCCATTTCTAAGCTCGGTTGGAGCTTAAACTATCTTGTTAGTGAGTTATCTTCAATCTAAGTTTATGTCCATTTAGGGTTTCAATTTTTTTTTGAATTATTGTGCTTAATCCATGAATTTTTTCTTTGATAATGTTGATGTATGTAGCTTAATCTTCTCAAATATATTATTTATTTATTTTTTTGAATTATTTTTAATTATGGGTATTTTTGAATATTTTAATAATTAAAAAATAAATTTTTATTAATTATGTTAATTATTTATTTTGAATGGAAATTTGGTTAAATTAGTATTGTTAATTTAAGTTATTAATTTTGGTAGTAAGAAACTAATTTTTAGAAATTTTGTATAATTTTTTTAATAATATTTAGGTTTTATGTAATTTTTGGACTTATAGGTAAATTATGTGTTTTTATTTAAATTATAGTTAAATAACATTTTTTAAATAATTTTGGGATAATGAATGGTATTAAAATAATTTTTATGAATTATTTAATATTTTTAACTAATTAATACTAATTTTTGATAATATATTCAAATAATAAATTATTTACTATTTTTATGATTAAATGGGTTTTTAACTATTTTTATTATATATTTAAACTATTTGAGTAATTAAATATGAATTTTACTATTTTATTTCTAATAATCATAAAATTTGATTTTAATATTATATAATTTATTTGAGATTTTATTTAGTTAATGTGAATATAATTATATTAAATATTTTTATGTTTAAATATATTATATTTTGGTATTTTTTGGATATTTATGGAATTAATAATTTTTATTATATTTATTATTTAATATTGATTTGTGGTGAATTGCGAACCTCGGTTGGGAATTTTTATAGTTCAAGGTCCCAACCCAAGGTGTTGAGCCTTGTGAATTTAGAAGTGCGTTTTCTTACAGGATCGGCTCTACTTTTCAATAGAGAGATGTCCATTTTACATAGAAGACTCTGCTAAATTTTGTATAGAATTCTCGTAAAAAGTGACATAAGGTCGATCATGAGTTTTTAGTTTTTAATTGAGTTTTAATTTATAGATTGAGTCTTTCTTTAAAATTCTTAGAAGTATATGTTATGAATTTATTATGATTTTATTATTATTTATTTTTCTAGCTGTGCCGAGATTGAGGTTTATCAGACCAGGCCCGCTGAGTCAATCTCGAGGAGCGCAAACTTATGAGTTATTATTTTATATATGCATTGCATATAGGATGCATGAATATGAATTTTCATATTTCCATAATACATTTAAACATGAATTATTTTATTAAATGATTTAGTATATTTCGCTATTTATGCAATATATATGCATGTTGTAATTTTCAATATATACCTTGTATATTTTTTGTATATTCATGGTTTATTTGGGTATATTTGTGGCATATATGTCTAGTATATGTTTATTAAACATTTAATATATTTTCAGTATACTTTTGGTATACTTTCGGTATTAATTGGTATATTCCTCTTTAAATGAATGCTATCATGTTTATATCATGCATTTTATTATTTTTAATAATTATAAGATTGATTTGAAGGATAGTATGTAATATCTCGTGTTTTTAAATATTTTAATACTGCATCGGGATATGCAGTGTTAATAATTTCCGTATATAAATTATGATATTTTCATGAGTTGATATGTATTTAAAACCTATTTTTAATTATTGTGTATGATTTACAGTGCTTTACGTAAAATTTTTCCGGGACTTGCATTTTCGGGGAAATTTTCACGTAAATAATTTATTATTAATTATTTTAAATATATTTTCAGACTTGCATGAACTCATACGTATTTTTAAAATACTAAATAAATCCTATGTGTACTTATTTATTTAATTAGGGTTTAATTAATATTACCCTAATATTTTATTAATTGTTTATTAGTTTTATTGTTATTTAATTATTTTTATTTAGTATAAATTATTAAAATATTAAATATTAAGTCTGTGGTGTATATTTAATGTGTGTAATTTAATATTATTTTATTATACAGTATAAAGTATATATATATATATATATACATATATACATTTAATATTAAACAAATTATAAAGTTTAACTTATTTACCAAATTGCCATTATCCTCTTCCTCTTACGCCCGATCGTTTCCCTCACCGTCCGCCGCATGTCATGTCGATTTCTCGCCATGGGTGCGCCACCACCTTCCCCAGCCTTCCTCGTTGCCTGTAGTAGCCGTTTCCGACGTCTGGAGGTCAGTTTTTGGCCGGAAGCCGAGAGTTTGCATTTCCTTCTTCCCTCACGATTCCGGCCACCGTTTTTGACACCGCTGGTCTCTTTATTCTCCTTGAGCTCTGGTGAGTGTAATTCTTGCTTTGGTTTGAGCTTAAATGGTCTAGATTTGCTTAGGTTTCGAATTTTTAATTTCGGCCATATTAGGGTTTTCAATTTTTTTGAGCTTTGAATTGCTTGATTCATGAAAACTCCCTTCATAAATGTTGATCCTAGTAGCTTAATATACATGTATGAATTTTTGTGGAATTTTTGGAGATTGTTTGGATTTTTGGGTATTTTTGAATATTTTAATATTATTTTCTAATTTTTGGAAATTAATTATTTAAATTATGAAATTGTGTTTTATGGTTAAATTAGGTGTTGAAATGAATTATAGGAATTTATTTGGAATTTTTATGAATTTCTATGTATTTATTTTGAATTATTGAAGTTTATGTAATTTTGGGACATTAGGGTTAATTATGTTTTTAATTGAATTTAATTGGATAATTGAGTTTAATTATTGATATTATTGATAAATATGTTGATGAAATTAATTTTGGATAATTGTATAATTTTTGGTGAATTTTTGAAATAATTTTAGTATATTTATATATATAGGGGTATTTTGGTAATTTTACCCTAAATTGGCTAAAAATGTAATTTAATTGGTTTTGATAGTTATTTAAGGTATAAAAATGATTTCTACAAATTATTTGGTATATTTAACTAATTAAAACTATTTTTCGTAAATTATTTTCAATTATATATATAATATACGATTTTTCTAATAAAATGAGTTTTTATCGGTTTTTACAGTGTTTTAAGGTTAATTATGTAATTTCTACGTATAAAATGAATTTCTATTATTTAAGGGTATTTTTGGTATTTTAAGAATTGTTCTGTGTTTGTGAACCCCGGTCGGTAAATTGTAGTCTGGAGTCCGACCGAGGGGTTGTGGTTGAGTCTTGAATTTTTTTTTCGAAGTTTATTTCTTTACAGGGTCGGCTCTACTCTTTGAGTAGAGAGATGTCCATTTTACAGGGGAGGTTCTGTCGAATTTTCGATAGAATTCTCGTAAAACGTGATGTCCAGTCGAACCCTAATCTCAATTCTGTGTTTAATACTCTAGATCGAATTCTAGGATTTCTGTTAAGTTTATTCTAATATCGGTTATTTATTGTTTGTTTAGTTGCGCCGAGACCGAGGGCTAGTGGACCAGGCCCGTCGGATCCGTCTCATGGAGCGCACTAATTTGTGAGTCACTATACTATATATATATGCCTTAGGATGCATGATTTAGAAATATATGTTTTATTTTGATTAAAATGCATAAATAATGTGATTTATATTTAAGTATATTTTTGGTTTACTTTTGGTATATATTAAATTATATACATGTTTTGTTAATAAATTATAATTAAAATGTTTTTAAATACATTTATAGCTTAATTTATAATTTGATTGGATTTATTTGACGCATATATACTCGAAATATACCTGGTTTACTTTTGGTATATTTTCAGTATATATATGGTATATGTTGTATTTTATTTAAATTCATGCATCATTTATTTGTGAATGAATGTTTTATATTATTAATGAAGGATATCAATAGAACTTGCTACATAGTGGGCAGCACTAGGACCGAGTACGTACCGGTACGCTTATAGCAAATAGGCTATACTACTAACTATTTGTGGGTATTGATTGAATGTGATTATTTGATGTGTGAGATATGGTTTGGAGGTGTGATTTCTGGAGCTCAATTGACCAAGTGTCTCGAAGCCAATCACACTGACAGTCAGACTGCTGGAGCTCAGTTGACTTAGTGTCTTGTGGCCAGTCTACTGTCTAAATGGATTAAGTGGATATATTTGGAATAAGTGAGCCTGTGTGGCTAGAGTGTTATCTAACACTATTTTTGAGGTTGCAATATCTTAGGGTTCTATTTGATCCTTCATAAACTGTGATTTTCAATAGAAATATATAAAATGATTTTATTGCATCTGTGTGTATTTGCCTGTATATATACATATTAGATATATACTGTGACTGTATGCATTGTCATTTAGTATGCATGTATATATATTATAGTAATTCACTCAGTGAGGTCTGACTCCCCTCCGTTGACAATTTTTCAGGAGAGTCAACATCTTTAGACCTCAGTAGCAGGCCCATACGCCGGATTTCTTCCGTCCCGGCTTCTTTGTGTAAACTGCTTAATTGAGTCTTATTTTTATAATCTAGACACTGCAGTAGTTGTAAATTAATTGTGGGATTTTATGTATTTTATTATGTGAGATATTGTATTATTTGAACTGGATTTGTATTCAGAAATTTATATATATGAGATGAGATTTGATTTAAATCCAGTGGTGAAAATGTTATTATTATATTTATGATTTGATTTATGATTTTTTATTTCCACTGCATATAATATTGTTATTATTATGGCATGTTTATTTTATTTTTAGGCTTGCTAAGGGTTCCGGATTCGAAAGAATTCCCGTTCCCTAGCGCCGGTCATGGCCCTTGTTTTGGGTCGTGACATGGTAGTATAACGTGCTACCTAGTGGATTACACTAGGACTTTTGCGCCACAGTACACTAGAATTAGGTTGAGAATTTGATAATTTTTATTGAGATGTTAGTTATTGGAAAGGCTGACTATGGATCCTCAGTTGACCTAATGTCCTCGAGGCCAATCAAGCTAGTAGTGAGATTGCAAAACCTCGATTGACCTAGTGTACTCAGGGCTAGTTTACTACCTTAAGTTGGATAAATGAATACTTGGAGTTCTAGTTAAGCATTTGACTATTGATTATTATCATCGAGGTTATATATATATATATATATATATATATATATATATATATATATATTGATGCTTGAATGTATATGGATTTAGGTTACATGTATATATATTATAATAATTCACTCAATGAGGTCTAACTCCCCCCTCAATATTTTTTTTACAAGATCTTCCTCTTCTTCAGACCTTACCAGTAGTACTTTACGTCAGTTTTCTTCAGCTCCGACTACACTATGTAATTGATTTATCTAAACTTTTATTGTACTTTAGAAAACTACAGTAGTAGTGTATTGTATCAATAGTATGTTATTTTGGATTTGAGTATTTATTTTATATCATTTTAAATTTTAATTCTAGTTTATTTTATTCAGTATTACTTGTGATTTTTTTAAGGCTTGCTATAAGTTTCGGATTCAAAAGAATTCCCATTCCCTAGCACCGGTCATTATTCCCAGTTTGGATCGTGACAGGGATACAACCTGAACAACCCTTATAACCCTTAGGATTACCTAGCCCATTTGTTGCTTGACTAAAATGAAGACTCTCGGGTTTTCTTGGCTCGATTATCATTCAACTTATAAAATCAACTAAAGAACTGTCATCCAACAACCTCGATTCTAGAGATGCATCTGAGGAAATTCTTTCCATCATTATCACCATTATTATTTTTTTCAAAAAAAACCTAAACCATCCCTTTTCACTATAAAAGCATTTTTTTTTCTTTTTTTTTCTTTTCTTCTTATCTCCTCCTTCTCTTCTATTTTTTTCATTCCTACGTACATACCTTTTCAAAAATGGATGATGAGAGGACACTACCAATACCTAAATGGGACTTGATTCCTCCTTTTACAAACACCCCATACAATCTCGGATTGTCAAAGGGAGATTTTATTCCCCTTTTGGTGGATTTGAGGAGCTATATTTGTTCTTCAATATCTTAGGAGGTTAGTTTCCAAATCCTTCTCATTTTCCTATAAATTACATTGGGTTAGATTGCATTTGTGTTCATTTATCATTTGTAATTGAAAACTAAATTGATTAATCAGTCATTTGTAATTTTGGGTGAAAAAAAATCATTCATTGTCCTTCGCTTTGTAAAAGCGATCGCCTCTTTATTGGGGCAATCACCTCTTCATGAAACGATCGCCTCATGAAAAAAGCACAATCACCTTTATGACAGCATACAGAGTATTGCCTCATGCATAGGTGTGATTGCCTTATGAACAAAGGTGATTGCCTCATGTGCTATAGAGGCGATCGCCTCTTTCATAAGTCAATATGCCTTTGTGATAGGTCGAACCAAACCATTTTCAATTATTTAACCAATTTTACTTCAAAAATAATAAAATTGAATGACATTTATTCAAATTTCTTGATTCTCATTCCTTATCTTTTGTAGCATGATGCACAGACATTGAAGGGCATTGAAAACTTCCATGAGGCTCGAGTTTTCTATAATGACTTGACCGATGATTAGAAGGACCGGATCTAAGACATTGAATTTGAGGACTTTATATTGTCACTTCCTTTGGAGTAGGATCAGACAAACAATCAACCACTCCCTACGTTGATGAAAAGGTTGCTTGACATGACACATACCTTTCACCTTCCATTTCAGGAGCTCACTCTGGATCTTGTCTCTTTCACTGCTAATACTGAGATCGCATGTGCAGGAGATCCTATTCCCCTTATTGTGAGTGCTCACCAACTAACCCCAAACAAGGTTGCCTATATCGAGTACTGTAATATCCCGTGTTTTTAAAATATTTTTACACTGTACCGGGATATGCAGTGTCAATAATTTTGAATATATATGTGATATTTTTACGAGTTAATATGTATTTAAAACCTATTTTAATTATTGTGTATTATTTTCAGTGTTTTACGTAAAATTTTCCCGGGACTTGCATTTTCGGGAAAATTTTCACGTAAACAATGTATTATTAATTATTTTAAATGTATTTACGGACTTGCATGAACTCATACATATTTTTAAACTATTAAATAAAGTCAGTGTGTGTATATTTATTTAATTAGGGTTTATTAATTCCCTAATATTTTATTAAGTATTTAATTGTTTAAATTGTTATTTAATTAATTATATTTAGTATAAATTATTAAAATATTAATATTTTTATGTGTGTGGTGTATATTTGATGTGTGTAATTTAATATTATTTTAATATAAAGTATAAAGTATATATATATACATATATACATCAAAAATCAAAGAATTGCCAAATTACACTTTTGCCCCTCCCTTCTCTTCTTCTTCTTCGGACGCGACTCCCACCTCCACCGTCTGTAACTTCCGTTCGCCGCCGTTCAGAGTGCCTCTCAGTGAGCCACCTCCGTCCCCAGCAGCCCCCTTTCCCGACGAGTTTGGCCGGAATTAGCTTAGGAGGCCGAAAGTCGAGCTACCGCCGTTTCTCCCTCTTCCGGCCACCGTTTTCGACACCGCCGGTCTATTTCTTCTCCTTGAGCTCCGGTGAGTGTGATTCTAGCTTTGGTTTGAGCTAAAATGGTCTAGAATTGCTTAGTTTTCGATTTGTAAATTTCGGCCTATTAGGGTTTTCAATTTTTTTGAGCTTCGAATTGGATGATTCATGGAAACTTCCTTCACAAATGTTGTTCCTAGTAGCTTAATCTACATGTATGAATTTTTGTAGAATTTTTGGAGATTGTTTGGATTTTTGGGTATTTTTGAATATTTTAATATTATTTTCTAATTTTCGGAAATTAATTATTTAAATTATGAAATTGGAGTTTATGGTTGAATTAGGTGTTGAAATGAATTATAGGAATTTATTTGGAATTTTTATGAATTTCTAAGTATTTATTTTTAATTATTGAAGTTTAGGTGATTTTGGAAAATTAGGTTAATTGTGTTTTTATTTGAATTTAATTGGTTAATTGGGTTTAATTATTAATATTATTGATAAATATGTTGAGAAAATTAATTTTGGGTAATTGTATGATTTTTGGTGAATTTTTGAAGTAATTTAAGTATATTTATATATAGGGGTATTTTGGTAATTTTACCCTAAATTGTCTAAAAATGTAATTTAATTGGTTTTAATATTTATTTAAGGTATAAAAATGATTTCTACAAATTATTTAGTATTTTTAACTAATTAAAACTATTTTTCGGGAATTATTTTCAATTATATATATAATATACGGTTTTTCTAATAAAATGAATTTTAATCGATTTTTACAGTGTTTCAAGGTTTATTATGTAATTTCTACCTATGAAATGTATTTTTATGATTTAAGGATATTTTTGGTATATTTGAATATATATTCTGTGTTTGTGGACCCCGGTCGACAGATTGTAGTCTGGAGTCCGACCGAGGGGTTGTGATTGATTGTGGTGTTTATTTTTGAAGTGTATTTTCTTTGCAGGGTCGGCTCTACTCTTTTGAGTAGAGAGATGTCCATTTTACAGGGGAGGTTCTGCCGGATTTCCGGTAGAATTCTCGTAAAACGTGATATTCAGTCGAACCCTAATTTCCGATTTTGTGTTGAATACTCTAGATTTAATTCTAGGATTTCTGTTAGGGTTATTCTGATGTCGATTAATTATTTCTTGTTTAGTTGCGCCGAGACCGAGGGTTAGTGGACCAGGCCCGTCGGACCTGTCTCGTGGAGCGCATTAGGTGAGTTACTATATTATATATATATGCTTAGGATGCATGATTTAGAAAATGCATGTTTTATTTTGACTAATTATGCATAAATAACATGATTTATATTCAAGTATATTTTTGGTATATTTTTGGTATATAATAAATTATATACATGTTTTATTAATAAAATATATTTAAAATGTTTTTAAATATATTTTTAGTTTAATTCATGATTTGATTGAATTTATTTGACGTATATATACTCAAAATATACCTGGTTTATGTTTGGTATATTTTCGGTATATATATGGTTTATATTGTTGATTTATTTAAAGTCATGCATCATGTATTTGTGAATGAATGTTTTATTATTTATCACTGAAGGATATCAATAGAACGTGCTACCTAGTGGGCAGCACTAGGACCGAGTACGTACCGGTACGCCTATAGTATTTAGGCTTTATTACTGACTATTTGTGGATATCGATTTGATTATGATTATTGATATATGTGAGATGTGGTTTGGGTGTGATTGCTGGAGCTCGGTTGACCAAGTGTCTCGGGGCCAATCACACTGGCAGTCAGACTGTTGGAGCTCGGTTGACTTAGTGTCTCGGGGCCAGTCTACTGTCCATATGGATTAAGTGGATATATTTGGAATTAGTGAGCCTGTATGGCTAGAGTGTTGTTTAACACTATTTTTCTGAGGTTGCGATATTCTAGGGTTCTATGTGATCCTTCATAAAAGTTGATTTTCAGACAAAATATATAAAATGATTTTTCTGCATCTGTATGAATTTGCCTGTATATATACATATTACTCATATACTGTTGACTGTATGCATTATCACTTAGAGTGTATGTATATATATTATAGTAATTCACTCAGTGAGGTCTGACTCCCCTCCGTTGACTATTTTTCAGGAGAGTCAACTTCCTCAGACCTCAGTAGCAGGTCGATACGCCGGATTTCTTCCGCCCCGGCTTCTTTATGTAAATTGTCTACTTGAGTCTTATTTATTTTATCTAGACACTGCAGTAGTTGTAAATTAAAGTATTGGATTTCATGTATTTTATTTTTAAAGAGATGTATTATAGTAAAACTGGATTTGTATAAAGATTATACATTTATGAGATTATATATGCGATGTGATGAGTTTTGAATTATATCCAGTTGTTATGGATGATATTGTAATATTTATGATTTTATTTTCCGCTGCATATTATATTTTTATTGTTGTTATTGCATATTTATTTTATTTTTATTTTTTAGGCTTGCTACGGGTTCCGGATTCGAAAGAATTCCCGTTCCCTAGCGCCGGTCATGGCCCCTATTTTGGGTCGTGACAAAGTTGGTATCAGAGCGAAGTTCGTATCAGAGTGGAGTTCTGTGTCAGGGCTTAGTTATGTGAGTTGTGGCCCTAGTTTTAAAGTTGTGTTTTCTGTTGGACTACTGCAGTGTATTAGGTTCGAGTATGTCTTGATGAGTATTCCTTGCTGTAGTTTTCAGCGTTATTCCTCCGTTGTCTGTTTTGTCTGAATCTTTCCGTTTGTCTTTTCAGAATGAGGAGGCGAGCGCGTGTCGCTCCACCGGTCATTGAGGCCGAGGATGATGAGTCTTTTCAGGATGAGGTTTTACCTCCTGAACCGCCAGTTAGACGTAGAGGTCGTGGCAGAGGTAGACCTCGAGGAGCGGCAGGTCGCCGTAGGCAGAGAGAGTTACAGGACGAGGAGCCTGTTGAGCCTGAGTTTGATGTTCCTGTTCCTCCAGTTGTTCAGCCTGTTCAGCCTGCCTATCAGCAGGGTATGTCTGACCCTGAGGCAGCTTTGTTCTATGCCAGAGTTGGCAGGATTACGTTTGATGGTACTTCTGATCCTTTAGATTTTCTGCATGCGATTGAGACTAGGACTCGGACTGCTCATACCGAGTACCAGAGGATCATGATCGTTGAGTTGTCTGTCGAGGGACCAGCCTTGGATTGGTTTATTCAGATGATCCAGCCTTATATGATGACGATGACATGGGCTCAGTTTCGAGAGCGATTCATGAGGAGATTTTGTCCAGAGCCTCTTCGTTTGAGCTATCGTCTTCGATTGACCAGTATTTCTCGTGAAGATCGATCTGTAGAGGAGTATACCCGAGAGTTTCTTCGTCTGGGTAGATATGCTGAGGATCTGATGCGAGATCAGTATTTTGCTGTTACTACGTATGTTACTGGTTTGGGTTCAGCTTTTGCTGGTATGCCTACAGCAGGTCTTACTCTCGAGTCGGTGATTGAGCTAGCTAAGGAGATTGAGCTGAGGTTAGTTAGGCAGGGAGCGATGCCTGATTATTACCAGTTGGGAGTTCAGTCGAGTGGATTGCAGGCTACTCCGTATTCGAGTTTTCATGTTGGTTCAAGTAGTCAGCAGCGAGGTTCGACTCAGCAGAGTCAGAGACAGCAGCAGCGAGTGCATCGGAGCAGTAGACATGGTCGTGGAGGTCAGCGTAGATCATTCAGATTTGGGTCAGGTGCTTCGAGCAGTAGCAGTGGTCGTAGTTCTGGATCAGCGGCCAGTGTTTGTCAGACTTGTGGTAGAGTCCATCAGGGACCGTGTTATCTGACACCATTGACATGCTTCAGATGCGGGCAGACAGGACATTTTGCCAGATCGTGTCCTTACCCCGGATATCAGCAGCAGCAGATTCCGCGATTCCCACAGCAGTCGATTGCTAGTGCAGCACCCGTGCCATTTCAGTTGCCACCAGCTCAGCATCAGAGTTCTACTCAGTTTGTTCCACAGCAGAGTCGTGGTAGAGGTACTAGAGGAGGTGCCAGAGGTGTTGGCCAGGCTTCTACCAGTCAGCAGGGAGGTCGAGGTCAGGCCAGAGTCTTCCATCTGACTCAGCAGGATGCTCAGGCATCTAATGCAGTCGTGGCAGGTATTCTTTCTGTTTGTTACCTGGATGCTTTGGTTTTGTTTGATCCGGGTGCCACGCATTCGTTTGTTTCTCCTATTTTTGCTTCTAAATCTTGTTGGCAAGCTTCGAGGATGGCTTTTCCTTTGTCTGTTGCCACTCCTCTGAGCGATTCCTTGGACGCCGATATTGTTCTTTCTGGTTGTCCAGTTCTCGTGGAAGATAGAGAATTATCCGCCGATTTGATTTTGTTGGATGTGATGGAGTTTGATGTTATTTTGGGAATGGATTGGTTGTCCCAGCATTATGCCGTGGTTGATTGCAGGAATAAGGAGGTGATTTTCAGAATTCCTGGTGAAGTAGAATTTAAGTTTGTTGGTGACAGGAGTTCAGCACCTCAGAATCTTATTTCGGCTATTGCAGCTAGGAAGTTGTTGAGGAAAGGTTGTCAGGGGTTTTTGGCATTGGTTAGGGATACGTCAGTGGAGAAGTTGTCACTCACAGATGTTCCTGTTGCTTGTGAGTTTCCTGATGTTTTTCCCGAGGAATTGCCAGGTTTACCACCTCATAGAGAGATTGAGTTCTGTATTGATGTGGTTCCAGGTATTACTCCTATATCTATGCCACCCTATCGTATGGCTCCTGCAGAGTTGAGAGAGTTGAAGGAGCAATTGCAAGAGTTGTTGGATAAGGGTTTTATCAGACCTAGTGTTTCTCCTTGGGGTGCACCAGTCTTGTTTGTGAAGAAGAAGGATGGTACCCTGAGACTGTGCATTGACTATAGAGAGCTGAATAAGGTGACAGTGAAGAACAAGTATCCTCTCCCGAGGATTGATGATTTATTTGATCAGTTACAAGGTGCACAGTTCTTTTCTAAGGTCGACTTGAGGTCGGGTTATCATCAGCTGCGAATCAGTGAATCCGATATTCCTAAGATAGCGTTCCGCACTCGATATGGCCATTATGAGTTTCTGGTGATGTCTTTTGGTTTGACTAATGCACCAACAGCTTTTATGGACCTGATGAACAGAGTATTCAGACCGTATGTGGATCAGTTTGTAGTAGTCTTCATTGATGATATACTAGTATATTCGAGGAGTATGGAAGAGCATGTATATCACTTGAGGATTGTACTACAGACACTGAGAGATCATCAGCTTTATGCTAAATTCTCGAAGTGTGATTTCTGGATGGAGAGTGTTTCTTTTCTTCGACACGTAGTGTCTAAAGAAGGTATTCAGGTTGATCCACAGAAGATTGAAGCAGTATCTGAGTGGCCTAGACCTACTTCAGTTACTGAGATTCGGAGTTTTCTGGGTTTAGCCGGGTATTATAGGCGGTTTGTGCAGGATTTTTCCAGGATTGCAGCCCCTATGACTCGCTTGACTCAGAAGAATGTTAGATTTGAGTGGTCAGAAGCTTGTGAGAATAGTTTTCAGTTGTTGAAGGAGAAGTTGACCACAGCGCCAGTATTAGCTTTGCCTAATAGTGTGGATAAGTTCACAGTTTACTGTGATGCCTCTAGAATTGGTCTTGGTTGTGTGTTGATGCAGAATGGAAGGGTGATAGCCTATGCTTCGAGGCAGTTGAAGAAGCATGAGCAGAACTATCCCACACATGACCTAGAGATGGCTGCAGTGATCTTTGCTTTGAAGATTTGGAGACATTATCTGTACGGGGTGACTTGTGAGATATTTACTGATCACAAGAGCCTTAAGTACATTTTCCAGCAGCGAGATTTGAATCTGAGGCAGAGAAGATGGTTGGAACTGTTGAAGGACTATGATTGCGAGATTCTTTACCATCCGGGTAAAGCTAATATGGTAGCAGATGCCTTGAGTAGGAAGTCCTCAGGTAGTCTTGCTCACATCAGTGTTGAGAGGAGACCATTGATCCAGGAATTGCATCTGATGGTGGATCAAGGTCTGATGATGAAGATCAGTAGATCAGGTGGACTGTTAGCTCAGTTTAAAGTACGATCTGTACTGAGGGATAGGATTAAAGCAACTCAGAGCCGAGATCCTATTCTAGAAGAGCTTGCAGAGAATGTCAGAGCAGGGAAGTTCACTGATTTCACACTCGATGATGATGGTGTGTTGTGGATCAGTGGTAGATTGTGTGTTCCTGATGTGGATGATTTGAGAGAAGAGATCTTAGAGGAAGCACATTCTACAGCCTACAGCGTACATCCTGGTGTTACTAAGATGTACCACAGTATCAGAGATCTATACTGGTGGGATGGATTGAAGAAGGATGTTGCTGATTATGTTGCTAAGTGCTTGACGTGTCAGCAAGTGAAAGCCGAACATCAGAAGCCTTCTGGGAAGCTTCAGCCTCTTCCTATTCCCGAATGGAAGTGGGAAAGGATAGCTATGGATTTTGTGGTCGGTTTACCTCGTTCGAAGGATGGATACGATTCCATCTGGGTGATTGTAGACAGATTGACGAAGTCTGCACATTTCTTGCCTGTGAAAGCCACATATTCAGTTGCTAGATTGGCGAAGTTGTACGTGAAGCATATTGTATGCCTTCATGGAGTACCTGTGTCCATTGTGTCAGACAGAGGTTTGGTGTTTACTTCTCGTTTTTGGCAGAAGTTGCAGGAAGCGATGGGCACTAGGTTGGATTTCAGTACTGCTTTTCATCCTCAGACAGACGGTCAGTCTGAGAGGACGATCCAGACACTGGAAGATATGTTGAGGATGTGTGTCTTGGATTTGAGAGGTAGCTGGGATGATCATTTATCGCTTGTTGAGTTTGCATATAATAACAGCTACCATAGCAGTATTGGCATGGCACCATATGAGGCGTTGTATGGAAGGAAGTGTAGATCCCCGTTGAGTTGGGATGAGATCGGTGAGAGAGCTTTGACTGGACCAGAGATGGTTCAGGATGCTGCAGAGAAAGTCGCCGTGATCAAGCGCAGATTAGAGACCGCAGTTAGCAGACAGAAGAGTTATGCGGATCCTAAGCGCAAAGATGTGGAGTTTCAGGTTGGAGATTTCGTTCTTCTGAAAGTATCTCCGATGAAGGGTGTGATGAGATTTGGCAGGAAGGGTAAATTAGCACCGAGATATATTGGACCGTTTGAGATTCTGGAGAGAATTGGCACTGTTGCATATCGGTTGGATTTGCCTCCGAGTATGTCACAGGTGCATCCAGTATTTCATATCTCGATGTTGAGGAAGTATATCTCAGATCCTTCACACGTGTTGTAGCCCGACAGTGTAGAAGTGAGTGAAAATTTGACGTTTGTGGAAGAACCTGTGGCGATCGTAGATTTTCAAGTTCGACAGTTGCGATCGAAGCAGATTCCGATGGCCAAGGTTCTGTGGCGTAGCGACAGAGTTGAAGAGCATACGTGGGAGACTGAAGCTGAGATGCGAGCTTCTTACCCGTATCTCTTTCCTTCTTGATCTTTTCTTTTTAGAATTCGGGGACGAATTCTTGTAAGGGGGGAAGACTGTAATATCCCGTGTTTTTAAAATATTTTTACACTGTACCGGGATATGCAGTGTCAATAATTTTGAATATATATGTGATATTTTTACGAGTTAATATGTATTTAAAACCTATTTTAATTATTGTGTATTATTTTCAGTGTTTTACGTAAAATTTTCCCGGGACTTGCATTTTCGGGGAAATTTTCACGTAAACAATGTATTATTAATTATTTTAAATGTATTTACGGACTTGCATGAACTCATACATATTTTTAAACTATTAAATAAAGTCAGTGTGTGTATATTTATTTAATTAGGGTTTATTAATTCCCTAATATTTTATTAAGTATTTAATTGTTTAAATTGTTATTTAATTAATTATATTTAGTATAAATTATTAAAATATTAATATTTTTATGTGTGTGGTGTATATTTGATGTGTGTAATTTAATATTATTTTAATATAAAGTATAAAGTATATATATATACATATATACATCAAAAATCAAAGAATTGCCAAATTACACTTTTGCCCCTCCCTTCTCTTCTTCTTCTTCGGACGCGACTCCCACCTCCACCGTCTGTAACTTCCGTTTGCCGCCGTTCAGAGTGCCTCTCGGTGAGCCACCTCCGTCCCCAGCCGTTCCCCGCCGCCAGCAGCCCCCTTTCCCGACGAGTTTGGCCGGAATTAGCTTAGGAGGCCGAAAGTCGAGCTACCGCCGTTTCTCCCTCTTCCGGCCACCGTTTTCGACACCGCCGGTCTATTTCTTCTCCTTGAGCTCCGGTGAGTGTGATTCTAGCTTTGGTTTGAGCTAAAATGGTCTAGAATTGCTTAGTTTTCGATTTGTAAATTTCGGCCTATTAGGGTTTTCAATTTTTTTGAGCTTCGAATTGGATGATTCATGGAAACTTCCTTCACAAATGTTGTTCCTAGTAGCTTAATCTACATGTATGAATTTTTGTAGAATTTTTGGAGATTGTTTGGATTTTTGGGTATTTTTGAATATTTTAATATTATTTTCTAATTTTCGGAAATTAATTATTTAAATTATGAAATTGGAGTTTATGGTTGAATTAGGTGTTGAAATGAATTATAGGAATTTATTTGGAATTTTTATGAATTTCTAAGTATTTATTTTTAATTATTGAAGTTTAGGTGATTTTGGAAAATTAGGTTAATTGTGTTTTTATTTGAATTTAATTGGTTAATTGGGTTTAATTATTAATATTATTGATAAATATGTTGAGAAAATTAATTTTGGGTAATTGTATGATTTTTGGTGAATTTTTGAAGTAATTTAAGTATATTTATATATAGGGGTATTTTGGTAATTTTACCCTAAATTGTCTAAAAATGTAATTTAATTGGTTTTAATATTTATTTAAGGTATAAAAATGATTTCTACAAATTATTTAGTATTTTTAACTAATTAAAACTATTTTTCGGGAATTATTTTCAATTATATATATAATATACGGTTTTTCTAATAAAATGAATTTTAATCGATTTTTACAGTGTTTCAAGGTTTATTATGTAATTTCTACCTATGAAATGTATTTTTATGATTTAAGGATATTTTTGGTATATTTGAATATATATTCTGTGTTTGTGGACCCCGGTCGACAGATTGTAATCTGGAGTCCGACCGAGGGGTTGTGATTGATTGTGGTGTTTATTTTTGAAGTGTATTTTCTTTGCAGGGTCGGCTCTACTCTTTTGAGTAGAGAGATGTCCATTTTACAGGGGAGGTTCTGCCGGATTTTCGGTAGAATTCTCGTAAAACGTGATATTCAGTCGAACCCTAATTTCCGATTTTGTGTTGAATACTCTAGATTTAATTCTAGGATTTCTGTTAGGGTTATTCTGATGTCGATTAATTATTTCTTGTTTAGTTGCGCCGAGACCGAGGGTTAGTGGACCAGGCCCGTCGGACCTGTCTCGTGGAGCGCATTAGGTGAGTTACTATATTATATATATATGCTTAGGATGCATGATTTAGAAAATGCATGTTTTATTTTGACTAATTATGCATAAATAACATGATTTATATTCAAGTATATTTTTGGTATATTTTTGGTATATAATAAATTATATACATGTTTTATTAATAAAATATATTTAAAATGTTTTTAAATATATTTTTAGTTTAATTCATGATTTGATTGAATTTATTTGACGTATATATACTCAAAATATACCTGGTTTATGTTTGGTATATTTTCGGTATATATATGGTTTATATTGTTGATTTATTTAAATTCATGCATCATGTATTTGTGAATGAATGTTTTATTATTTATCACTGAAGGATATCAATAGAACGTGCTACCTAGTGGGCAGCACTAGGACCGAGTACGTACCGGTACGCCTATAGTATTTAGGCTTTATTACTGACTATTTGTGGATATCGATTTGATTATGATTATTGATATATGTGAGATGTGGTTTGGGTGTGATTGCTGGAGCTCGGTTGACCAAGTGTCTCGGGGCCAATCACACTGGCAGTCAGACTGTTGGAGCTCGGTTGACTTAGTGTCTCGGGGCCAGTCTACTGTCCATATGGATTAAGTGGATATATTTGGAATTAGTGAGCCTGTATGGCTAGAGTGTTGTTTAACACTATTTTTCTGAGGTTGCGATATTCTAGGGTTCTATGTGATCCTTCATAAAAGTTGATTTTCAGACAAAATATATAAAATGATTTTTCTGCATCTGTATGAATTTGCCTGTATATATACATATTACTCATATACTGTTGACTGTATGCATTATCACTTAGAGTGTATGTATATATATTATAGTAATTCACTCAGTGAGGTCTGACTCCCCTCCGTTGACTATTTTTCAGGAGAGTCAACTTCCTCAGACCTCAGTAGCAGGTCGATACGCCGGATTTCTTCCGCCCCGGCTTCTTTATGTAAATTGTCTACTTGAGTCTTATTTATTTTATCTAGACACTGCAGTAGTTGTAAATTAAAGTATTGGATTTCATGTATTTTATTTTTAAAGAGATGTATTATAGTAAAACTGGATTTGTATAAAGATTATACATTTATGAGATTATATATGCGATGTGATGAGTTTTGAATTATATCCAGTTGTTATGGATGATATTGTAATATTTATGATTTTATTTTCCGCTGCATATTATATTTTTATTGTTGTTATTGCATATTTATTTTATTTTTATTTTTTAGGCTTGCTACGGGTTCCGGATTCGAAAGAATTCCCGTTCCCTAGCGCCGGTCATGGCCCCTGATTTGGGTCGTGACAAAGTTGGTATCAGAGCGAAGTTCGTATCAGAGTGGAGTTCTGTGTCAGGGCTTAGTTATGTGAGTTGTGGCCCTAGTTTTAAAGTTGTGTTTTCTGTTGGACTACTGCAGTGTATTAGGTTCGAGTATGTCTTGATGAGTATTCCTTGCTGTAGTTTTCAGCGTTATTCCTCTGTTGTCTGTTTTGTCTGAATCTTTCCGTTTGTCTTTTCAGAATGAGGAGGCGAGCGCGTGTCGCTCCACCGGTCGTTGAGGCCGAGGATGATGAGTCTTTTCAGGATGAGGTTTTACCTCCTGAACCGCCAGTTAGACGTAGAGGTCGTGGCAGAGGTAGACCTCGAGGAGCGGCAGGTCGCCGTAGGCAGAGAGAGTTACAGGACGAGGAGCCTGTTGAGCCTGAGTTTGATGTTCCTGTTCCTCCAGTTGTTCAGCCTGTTCAGCCTGCCTATCAGCAGGGTATGTCTGACCCTGAGGCAGCTTTGTTCTATGCCAGAGTTGGCAGGATTACGTTTGATGGTACTTCTGATCCTTTAGATTTTCTGCATGCGATTGAGACTAGGACTCGGACTGCTCATACCGAGTACCAGAGGATCATGATCGTTGAGTTGTCTATCGAGGGACCAGCCTTGGATTGGTTTATTCAGATGATCCAGCCTTATATGATGACGATGACATGGGCTCAGTTTCGAGAGCGATTCATGAGGAGATTTTGTCCAGAGCCTCTTCGTTTGAGCTATCGTCTTCGATTGACCAGTATTTCTCGTGGAGATCGATCTGTAGAGGAGTATACCCGAGAGTTTCTTCGTCTGGGTAGATATGCTGAGGATCTGATGCGAGATCAGTATTTTGCTATTACTACGTATCTTACTGGTTTGGGTTCAGCTTTTGCTGGTATGCCTACAGCAGGTCTTACTCTCGAGTCGGTGATTGAGCTAGCTAAGGAGATTGAGCTGAGGTTAGTTAGGCAGGGAGCGATGCCTGATTATTACCAGTTGGGAGTTCAGTCGAGTGGATTGCAGGCTACTCCGTATTCGAGTTTTCATGTTGGTTCAAGTAGTCAGCAGCGAGGTTCGACTCAGCAGAGTCAGAGACAGCAGCAGCGAGTGCATCGGAGCAGTAGACATGGTCGTGGAGGTCAGCGTAGATCATTCAGATTTGGGTCAGGTGCTTCGAGCAGTAGCAGTGGTCGTAGTTCTGGATCAGCGGCCAGTGTTTGTCAGACTTGTGGTAGAGTCCATCAGGGACCGTGTTATCTGACACCATTGACATGCTTCAGATGCGGGCAGACAGGACATTTTGCCAGATCGTGTCCTTACCCCGGATATCAGCAGCAGCAGATTCCGCGATTCCCACAGCAGTCGATTGCTAGTGCAGCACCCGTGCCATTTCAGTTGCCACCAGCTCAGCATCAGAGTTCTACTCAGTTTGTTCCACAGCAGAGTCGTGGTAGAGGTACTAGAGGAGGTGCCAGAGGTGTTGGCCAGGCTTCTACCAGTCAGCAGGGAGGTCGAGGTCAGGCCAGAGTCTTCCATCTGACTCAGCAGGATGCTCAGGCATCTAATGCAGTCGTGGCAGGTATTCTTTCTGTTTGTTACCTGGATGCTTTGGTTTTGTTTGATCCGGGTGCCACGCATTCGTTTGTTTCTCCTATTTTTGCTTCTAAATCTTGTTGGCAAGCTTCGAGGATGGCTTTTCCTTTGTCTGTTGCCACTCCTCTGAGCGATTCCTTGGACGCCGATATTGTTCTTTCTGGTTGTCCAGTTCTCGTGGAAGATAGAGAATTATCCGCCGATTTGATTTTGTTGGATGTGATGGAGTTTGATGTTATTTTGGGAATGGATTGGTTGTCCCAGCATTATGCCGTGGTTGATTGCAGGAATAAGGAGGTGATTTTCAGAATTCCTGGTGAAGTAGAATTTAAGTTTGTTGGTGACAGGAGTTCAGCACCTCAGAATCTTATTTCGGCTATTGCAGCTAGGAAGTTGTTGAGGAAAGGTTGTCAGGGGTTTTTGGCATTGGTTAGGGATACGTCAGTGGAGAAGTTGTCACTCACAGATGTTCCTGTTGCTTGTGAGTTTCCTGATGTTTTTCCCGAGGAATTGCCAGGTTTACCACCTCATAGAGAGATTGAGTTCTGTATTGATGTGGTTCCAGGTATTACTCCTATATCTATGCCACCCTATCGTATGGCTCCTGCAGAGTTGAGAGAGTTGAAGGAGCAATTGCAAGAGTTGTTGGATAAGGGTTTTATCAGACCTAGTGTTTCTCCTTGGGGTGCACCAGTCTTGTTTGTGAAGAAGAAGGATGGTACCCTGAGACTGTGCATTGACTATAGAGAGCTGAATAAGGTGACAGTGAAGAACAAGTATCCTCTCCCGAGGATTGATGATTTATTTGATCAGTTACAAGGTGCACAGTTCTTTTCTAAGGTCGACTTGAGGTCGGGTTATCATCAGCTGCGAATCAGTGAATCCGATATTCCTAAGATAGCGTTCCGCACTCGATATGGCCATTATGAGTTTCTGGTGATGTCTTTTGGTTTGACTAATGCACCAACAGCTTTTATGGACCTGATGAACAGAGTATTCAGACCGTATGTGGATCAGTTTGTAGTAGTCTTCATTGATGATATACTAGTATATTCGAGGAGTATGGAAGAGCATGTATATCACTTGAGGATTGTACTACAGACACTGAGAGATCATCAGCTTTATGCTAAATTCTCGAAGTGTGATTTCTGGATGGAGAGTGTTTCTTTTCTTCGACACGTAGTGTCTAAAGAAGGTATTCAGGTTGATCCACAGAAGATTGAAGCAGTATCTGAGTGGCCTAGACCTACTTCAGTTACTGAGATTCGGAGTTTTCTGGGTTTAGCCGGGTATTATAGGCGGTTTGTGCAGGATTTTTCCAGGATTGCAGCCCCTATGACTCGCTTGACTCAGAAGAATGTTAGATTTGAGTGGTCAGAAGCTTGTGAGAATAGTTTTCAGTTGTTGAAGGAGAAGTTGACCACAGCGCCAGTATTAGCTTTGCCTAATAGTGTGGATAAGTTCACAGTTTACTGTGATGCCTCTAGAATTGGTCTTGGTTGTGTGTTGATGCAGAATGGAAGGGTGATAGCCTATGCTTCGAGGCAGTTGAAGAAGCATGAGCAGAACTATCCCACACATGACCTAGAGATGGCTGCAGTGATCTTTGCTTTGAAGATTTGGAGACATTATCTGTACGGGGTGACTTGTGAGATATTTACTGATCACAAGAGCCTTAAGTACATTTTCCAGCAGCGAGATTTGAATCTGAGGCAGAGAAGATGGTTGGAACTGTTGAAGGACTATGATTGCGAGATTCTTTGCCATCCGGGTAAAGCTAATATGGTAGCAGATGCCTTGAGTAGGAAGTCCTCAGGTAGTCTTGCTCACATCAGTGTTGAGAGGAGACCATTGATCCAGGAATTGCATCTGATGGTGGATCAAGGTCTGATGATGAAGATCAGTAGATCAGGTGGACTGTTAGCTCAGTTTAAAGTACGATCTGTACTGAGGGATAGGATTAAAGCAACTCAGAGCCGAGATCCTATTCTAGAAGAGCTTGCAGAGAATGTCAGAGCAGGGAAGTTCACTGATTTCACACTCGATGATGATGGTGTGTTGTGGATCAGTGGTAGATTGTGTGTTCCTGATGTGGATGATTTGAGAGAAGAGATCTTAGAGGAAGCACATTCTACAGCCTACAGCGTACATCCTGGTGTTACTAAGATGTACCACAGTATCAGAGATCTATACTGGTGGGATGGATTGAAGAAGGATGTTGCTGATTATGTTGCTAAGTGCTTGACGTGTCAGCAAGTGAAAGCCGAACATCAGAAGCCTTCTGGGAAGCTTCAGCCTCTTCCTATTCCCGAATGGAAGTGGGAAAGGATAGCTATGGATTTTGTGGTCGGTTTACCTCGTTCGAAGGATGGATACGATTCCATCTGGGTGATTGTAGACAGATTGACGAAGTCTGCACATTTCTTGCCTGTGAAAGCCACATATTCAGTTGCTAGATTGGCGAAGTTGTACGTGAAGCATATTGTATGCCTTCATGGAGTACCTGTGTCCATTGTGTCAGACAGAGGTTTGGTGTTTACTTCTCGTTTTTGGCAGAAGTTGCAGGAAGCGATGGGCACTAGGTTGGATTTCAGTACTGCTTTTCATCCTCAGACAGACGGTCAGTCTGAGAGGACGATCCAGACACTGGAAGATATGTTGAGGATGTGTGTCTTGGATTTGAGAGGTAGCTGGGATGATCATTTATCGCTTGTTGAGTTTGCATATAATAACAGCTACCATAGCAGTATTGGCATGGCACCATATGAGGCGTTGTATGGAAGGAAGTGTAGATCCCCGTTGAGTTGGGATGAGATCGGTGAGAGAGCTTTGACTGGACCAGAGATGGTTCAGGATGCTGCAGAGAAAGTCGCCGTGATCAAGCGCAGATTAGAGACCGCAGTTAGCAGACAGAAGAGTTATGCGGATCCTAAGCGCAGAGATGTGGAGTTTCAGGTTGGAGATTTCGTTCTTCTGAAAGTATCTCCGATGAAGGGTGTGATGAGATTTGGCAGGAAGGGTAAATTAGCACCGAGATATATTGGACCGTTTGAGATTCTGGAGAGAATTGGCACTGTTGCATATCGGTTGGATTTGCCTCCGAGTATGTCACAGGTGCATCCAGTATTTCATATCTCGATGTTGAGGAAGTATATCTCAGATCCTTCACACGTGTTGTAGCCCGACAGTGTAGAAGTGAGTGAAAATTTGACGTTTGTGGAAGAACCTGTGGCGATCGTAGATTTTCAAGTTCGACAGTTGCGATCGAAGCAGATTCCGATGGCCAAGGTTCTGTGGCGTAGCGACAGAGTTGAAGAGCATACGTGGGAGACTGAAGCTGAGATGCGAGCTTCTTACCCGTATCTCTTTCCTTCTTGATCTTTTCTTTTTAGAATTCGGGGACGAATTCTTGTAAGGGGGGAAGACTGTAATATCCCGTGTTTTTAAAATATTTTTACACTGTACCGGGATATGCAGTGTCAATAATTTTGAATATATATGTGATATTTTTACGAGTTAATATGTATTTAAAACCTATTTTAATTATTGTGTATTATTTTCAGTGTTTTACGTAAAATTTTCCCGGGACTTGCATTTTCGGGGAAATTTTCACGTAAACAATGTATTATTAATTATTTTAAATGTATTTACGGACTTGCATGAACTCATACATATTTTTAAACTATTAAATAAAGTCAGTGTGTGTATATTTATTTAATTAGGGTTTATTAATTCCCTAATATTTTATTAAGTATTTAATTGTTTAAATTGTTATTTAATTAATTATATTTAGTATAAATTATTAAAATATTAATATTTTTATGTGTGTGGTGTATATTTGATGTGTGTAATTTAATATTATTTTAATATAAAGTATAAAGTATATATATATACATATATACATCAAAAATCAAAGAATTGCCAAATTACACTTTTGCCCCTCCCTTCTCTTCTTCTTCTTCGGACGCGACTCCCACCTCCACCGTCTGTAACTTCCGTTTGCCGCCGTTCAGAGTGCCTCTCGGTGAGCCACCTCCGTCCCCAGCCGTTCCCCGCCGCCAGCAGCCCCCTTTCCCGACGAGTTTGGCCGGAATTAGCTTAGGAGGCCGAAAGTCGAGCTACCGCCGTTTCTCCCTCTTCCGGCCACCGTTTTCGACACCGCCGGTCTATTTCTTCTCCTTGAGCTCCGGTGAGTGTGATTCTAGCTTTGGTTTGAGCTAAAATGGTCTAGAATTGCTTAGTTTTCGATTTGTAAATTTCGGCCTATTAGGGTTTTCAATTTTTTTGAGCTTCGAATTGGATGATTCATGGAAACTTCCTTCACAAATGTTGTTCCTAGTAGCTTAATCTACATGTATGAATTTTTGTAGAATTTTTGGAGATTGTTTGGATTTTTGGGTATTTTTGAATATTTTAATATTATTTTCTAATTTTCGGAAATTAATTATTTAAATTATGAAATTGGAGTTTATGGTTGAATTAGGTGTTGAAATGAATTATAGGAATTTATTTGGAATTTTTATGAATTTCTAAGTATTTATTTTTAATTATTGAAGTTTAGGTGATTTTGGAAAATTAGGTTAATTGTGTTTTTATTTGAATTTAATTGGTTAATTGGGTTTAATTATTAATATTATTGATAAATATGTTGAGAAAATTAATTTTGGGTAATTGTATGATTTTTGGTGAATTTTTGAAGTAATTTAAGTATATTTATATATAGGGGTATTTTGGTAATTTTACCCTAAATTGTCTAAAAATGTAATTTAATTGGTTTTAATATTTATTTAAGGTATAAAAATGATTTCTACAAATTATTTAGTATTTTTAACTAATTAAAACTATTTTTCGGGAATTATTTTCAATTATATATATAATATACGGTTTTTCTAATAAAATGAATTTTAATCGATTTTTACAGTGTTTCAAGGTTTATTATGTAATTTCTACCTATGAAATGTATTTTTATGATTTAAGGATATTTTTGGTATATTTGAATATATATTCTGTGTTTGTGGACCCCGGTCGACAGATTGTAATCTGGAGTCCGACCGAGGGGTTGTGATTGATTGTGGTGTTTATTTTTGAAGTGTATTTTCTTTGCAGGGTCGGCTCTACTCTTTTGAGTAGAGAGATGTCCATTTTACAGGGGAGGTTCTGCCGGATTTTCGGTAGAATTCTCGTAAAACGTGATATTCAGTCGAACCCTAATTTCCGATTTTGTGTTGAATACTCTAGATTTAATTCTAGGATTTCTGTTAGGGTTATTCTGATGTCGATTAATTATTTCTTGTTTAGTTGCGCCGAGACCGAGGGTTAGTGGACCAGGCCCGTCGGACCTGTCTCGTGGAGCGCATTAGGTGAGTTACTATATTATATATATATGCTTAGGATGCATGATTTAGAAAATGCATGTTTTATTTTGACTAATTATGCATAAATAACATGATTTATATTCAAGTATATTTTTGGTATATTTTTGGTATATAATAAATTATATACATGTTTTATTAATAAAATATATTTAAAATGTTTTTAAATATATTTTTAGTTTAATTCATGATTTGATTGAATTTATTTGACGTATATATACTCAAAATATACCTGGTTTATGTTTGGTATATTTTCGGTATATATATGGTTTATATTGTTGATTTATTTAAATTCATGCATCATGTATTTGTGAATGAATGTTTTATTATTTATCACTGAAGGATATCAATAGAACGTGCTACCTAGTGGGCAGCACTAGGACCGAGTACGTACCGGTACGCCTATAGTATTTAGGCTTTATTACTGACTATTTGTGGATATCGATTTGATTATGATTATTGATATATGTGAGATGTGGTTTGGGTGTGATTGCTGGAGCTCGGTTGACCAAGTGTCTCGGGGCCAATCACACTGGCAGTCAGACTGTTGGAGCTCGGTTGACTTAGTGTCTCGGGGCCAGTCTACTGTCCATATGGATTAAGTGGATATATTTGGAATTAGTGAGCCTGTATGGCTAGAGTGTTGTTTAACACTATTTTTCTGAGGTTGCGATATTCTAGGGTTCTATGTGATCCTTCATAAAAGTTGATTTTCAGACAAAATATATAAAATGATTTTTCTGCATCTGTATGAATTTGCCTGTATATATACATATTACTCATATACTGTTGACTGTATGCATTATCACTTAGAGTGTATGTATATATATTATAGTAATTCACTCAGTGAGGTCTGACTCCCCTCCGTTGACTATTTTTCAGGAGAGTCAACTTCCTCAGACCTCAGTAGCAGGTCGATACGCCGGATTTCTTCCGCCCCGGCTTCTTTATGTAAATTGTCTACTTGAGTCTTATTTATTTTATCTAGACACTGCAGTAGTTGTAAATTAAAGTATTGGATTTCATGTATTTTATTTTTAAAGAGATGTATTATAGTAAAACTGGATTTGTATAAAGATTATACATTTATGAGATTATATATGCGATGTGATGAGTTTTGAATTATATCCAGTTGTTATGGATGATATTGTAATATTTATGATTTTATTTTCCGCTGCATATTATATTTTTATTGTTGTTATTGCATATTTATTTTATTTTTATTTTTTAGGCTTGCTACGGGTTCCGGATTCGAAAGAATTCCCGTTCCCTAGCGCCGGTCATGGCCCCTGATTTGGGTCGTGACAAAGTTGGTATCAGAGCGAAGTTCGTATCAGAGTGGAGTTCTGTGTCAGGGCTTAGTTATGTGAGTTGTGGCCCTAGTTTTAAAGTTGTGTTTTCTGTTGGACTACTGCAGTGTATTAGGTTCGAGTATGTCTTGATGAGTATTCCTTGCTGTAGTTTTCAGCGTTATTCCTCTGTTGTCTGTTTTGTCTGAATCTTTCCGTTTGTCTTTTCAGAATGAGGAGGCGAGCGCGTGTCGCTCCACCGGTCGTTGAGGCCGAGGATGATGAGTCTTTTCAGGATGAGGTTTTACCTCCTGAACCGCCAGTTAGACGTAGAGGTCGTGGCAGAGGTAGACCTCGAGGAGCGGCAGGTCGCCGTAGGCAGAGAGAGTTACAGGACGAGGAGCCTGTTGAGCCTGAGTTTGATGTTCCTGTTCCTCCAGTTGTTCAGCCTGTTCAGCCTGCCTATCAGCAGGGTATGTCTGACCCTGAGGCAGCTTTGTTCTATGCCAGAGTTGGCAGGATTACGTTTGATGGTACTTCTGATCCTTTAGATTTTCTGCATGCGATTGAGACTAGGACTCGGACTGCTCATACCGAGTACCAGAGGATCATGATCGTTGAGTTGTCTATCGAGGGACCAGCCTTGGATTGGTTTATTCAGATGATCCAGCCTTATATGATGACGATGACATGGGCTCAGTTTCGAGAGCGATTCATGAGGAGATTTTGTCCAGAGCCTCTTCGTTTGAGCTATCGTCTTCGATTGACCAGTATTTCTCGTGGAGATCGATCTGTAGAGGAGTATACCCGAGAGTTTCTTCGTCTGGGTAGATATGCTGAGGATCTGATGCGAGATCAGTATTTTGCTATTACTACGTATATTACTGGTTTGGGTTCAGCTTTTGCTGGTATGCCTACAGCAGGTCTTACTCTCGAGTCGGTGATTGAGCTAGCTAAGGAGATTGAGCTGAGGTTAGTTAGGCAGGGAGCGATGCCTGATTATTACCAGTTGGGAGTTCAGTCGAGTGGATTGCAGGCTACTCCGTATTCGAGTTTTCATGTTGGTTCAAGTAGTCAGCAGCGAGGTTCGACTCAGCAGAGTCAGAGACAGCAGCAGCGAGTGCATCGGAGCAGTAGACATGGTCGTGGAGGTCAGCGTAGATCATTCAGATTTGGGTCAGGTGCTTCGAGCAGTAGCAGTGGTCGTAGTTCTGGATCAGCGGCCAGTGTTTGTCAGACTTGTGGTAGAGTCCATCAGGGACCGTGTTATCTGACACCATTGACATGCTTCAGATGCGGGCAGACAGGACATTTTGCCAGATCGTGTCCTTACCCCGGATATCAGCAGCAGCAGATTCCGCGATTCCCACAGCAGTCGATTGCTAGTGCAGCACCCGTGCCATTTCAGTTGCCACCAGCTCAGCATCAGAGTTCTACTCAGTTTGTTCCACAGCAGAGTCGTGGTAGAGGTACTAGAGGAGGTGCCAGAGGTGTTGGCCAGGCTTCTACCAGTCAGCAGGGAGGTCGAGGTCAGGCCAGAGTCTTCCATCTGACTCAGCAGGATGCTCAGGCATCTAATGCAGTCGTGGCAGGTATTCTTTCTGTTTGTTACCTGGATGCTTTGGTTTTGTTTGATCCGGGTGCCACGCATTCGTTTGTTTCTCCTATTTTTGCTTCTAAATCTTGTTGGCAAGCTTCGAGGATGGCTTTTCCTTTGTCTGTTGCCACTCCTCTGAGCGATTCCTTGGACGCCGATATTGTTCTTTCTGGTTGTCCAGTTCTCGTGGAAGATAGAGAATTATCCGCCGATTTGATTTTGTTGGATGTGATGGAGTTTGATGTTATTTTGGGAATGGATTGGTTGTCCCAGCATTATGCCGTGGTTGATTGCAGGAATAAGGAGGTGATTTTCAGAATTCCTGGTGAAGTAGAATTTAAGTTTGTTGGTGACAGGAGTTCAGCACCTCAGAATCTTATTTCGGCTATTGCAGCTAGGAAGTTGTTGAGGAAAGGTTGTCAGGGGTTTTTGGCATTGGTTAGGGATACGTCAGTGGAGAAGTTGTCACTCACAGATGTTCCTGTTGCTTGTGAGTTTCCTGATGTTTTTCCCGAGGAATTGCCAGGTTTACCACCTCATAGAGAGATTGAGTTCTGTATTGATGTGGTTCCAGGTATTACTCCTATATCTATGCCACCCTATCGTATGGCTCCTGCAGAGTTGAGAGAGTTGAAGGAGCAATTGCAAGAGTTGTTGGATAAGGGTTTTATCAGACCTAGTGTTTCTCCTTGGGGTGCACCAGTCTTGTTTGTGAAGAAGAAGGATGGTACCCTGAGACTGTGCATTGACTATAGAGAGCTGAATAAGGTGACAGTGAAGAACAAGTATCCTCTCCCGAGGATTGATGATTTATTTGATCAGTTACAAGGTGCACAGTTCTTTTCTAAGGTCGACTTGAGGTCGGGTTATCATCAGCTGCGAATCAGTGAATCCGATATTCCTAAGATAGCGTTCCGCACTCGATATGGCCATTATGAGTTTCTGGTGATGTCTTTTGGTTTGACTAATGCACCAACAGCTTTTATGGACCTGATGAACAGAGTATTCAGACCGTATGTGGATCAGTTTGTAGTAGTCTTCATTGATGATATACTAGTATATTCGAGGAGTATGGAAGAGCATGTATATCACTTGAGGATTGTACTACAGACACTGAGAGATCATCAGCTTTATGCTAAATTCTCGAAGTGTGATTTCTGGATGGAGAGTGTTTCTTTTCTTCGACACGTAGTGTCTAAAGAAGGTATTCAGGTTGATCCACAGAAGATTGAAGCAGTATCTGAGTGGCCTAGACCTACTTCAGTTACTGAGATTCGGAGTTTTCTGGGTTTAGCCGGGTATTATAGGCGGTTTGTGCAGGATTTTTCCAGGATTGCAGCCCCTATGACTCGCTTGACTCAGAAGAATGTTAGATTTGAGTGGTCAGAAGCTTGTGAGAATAGTTTTCAGTTGTTGAAGGAGAAGTTGACCACAGCGCCAGTATTAGCTTTGCCTAATAGTGTGGATAAGTTCACAGTTTACTGTGATGCCTCTAGAATTGGTCTTGGTTGTGTGTTGATGCAGAATGGAAGGGTGATAGCCTATGCTTCGAGGCAGTTGAAGAAGCATGAGCAGAACTATCCCACACATGACCTAGAGATGGCTGCAGTGATCTTTGCTTTGAAGATTTGGAGACATTATCTGTACGGGGTGACTTGTGAGATATTTACTGATCACAAGAGCCTTAAGTACATTTTCCAGCAGCGAGATTTGAATCTGAGGCAGAGAAGATGGTTGGAACTGTTGAAGGACTATGATTGCGAGATTCTTTGCCATCCGGGTAAAGCTAATATGGTAGCAGATGCCTTGAGTAGGAAGTCCTCAGGTAGTCTTGCTCACATCAGTGTTGAGAGGAGACCATTGATCCAGGAATTGCATCTGATGGTGGATCAAGGTCTGATGATGAAGATCAGTAGATCAGGTGGACTGTTAGCTCAGTTTAAAGTACGATCTGTACTGAGGGATAGGATTAAAGCAACTCAGAGCCGAGATCCTATTCTAGAAGAGCTTGCAGAGAATGTCAGAGCAGGGAAGTTCACTGATTTCACACTCGATGATGATGGTGTGTTGTGGATCAGTGGTAGATTGTGTGTTCCTGATGTGGATGATTTGAGAGAAGAGATCTTAGAGGAAGCACATTCTACAGCCTACAGCGTACATCCTGGTGTTACTAAGATGTACCACAGTATCAGAGATCTATACTGGTGGGATGGATTGAAGAAGGATGTTGCTGATTATGTTGCTAAGTGCTTGACGTGTCAGCAAGTGAAAGCCGAACATCAGAAGCCTTCTGGGAAGCTTCAGCCTCTTCCTATTCCCGAATGGAAGTGGGAAAGGATAGCTATGGATTTTGTGGTCGGTTTACCTCGTTCGAAGGATGGATACGATTCCATCTGGGTGATTGTAGACAGATTGACGAAGTCTACACATTTCTTGCCTGTGAAAGCCACATATTCAGTTGCTAGATTGGCGAAGTTGTACGTGAAGCATATTGTATGCCTTCATGGAGTACCTGTGTCCATTGTGTCAGACAGAGGTTTGGTGTTTACTTCTCGTTTTTGGCAGAAGTTGCAGGAAGCGATGGGCACTAGGTTGGATTTCAGTACTGCTTTTCATCCTCAGACAGACGGTCAGTCTGAGAGGACGATCCAGACACTGGAAGATATGTTGAGGATGTGTGTCTTGGATTTGAGAGGTAGCTGGGATGATCATTTATCGCTTGTTGAGTTTGCATATAATAACAGCTACCATAGCAGTATTGGCATGGCACCATATGAGGCGTTGTATGGAAGGAAGTGTAGATCCCCGTTGAGTTGGGATGAGATCGGTGAGAGAGCTTTGACTGGACCAGAGATGGTTCAGGATGCTGCAGAGAAAGTCGCCGTGATCAAGCGCAGATTAGAGACCGCAGTTAGCAGACAGAAGAGTTATGCGGATCCTAAGCGCAGAGATGTGGAGTTTCAGGTTGGAGATTTCGTTCTTCTGAAAGTATCTCCGATGAAGGGTGTGATGAGATTTGGCAGGAAGGGTAAATTAGCACCGAGATATATTGGACCGTTTGAGATTCTGGAGAGAATTGGCACTGTTGCATATCGGTTGGATTTGCCTCCGAGTATGTCACAGGTGCATCCAGTATTTCATATCTCGATGTTGAGGAAGTATATCTCAGATCCTTCACACGTGTTGTAGCCCGACAGTGTAGAAGTGAGTGAAAATTTGACGTTTGTGGAAGAACCTGTGGCGATCGTAGATTTTCAAGTTCGACAGTTGCGATCGAAGCAGATTCCGATGGCCAAGGTTCTGTGGCGTAGCGACAGAGTTGAAGAGCATACGTGGGAGACTGAAGCTGAGATGCGAGCTTCTTACCCGTATCTCTTTCCTTCTTGATCTTTTCTTTTTAGAATTCGGGGACGAATTCTTGTAAGGGGGGAAGACTGTAATATCCCGTGTTTTTAAAATATTTTTACACTGTACCGGGATATGCAGTGTCAATAATTTTGAATATATATGTGATATTTTTACGAGTTAATATGTATTTAAAACCTATTTTAATTATTGTGTATTATTTTCAGTGTTTTACGTAAAATTTTCCCGGGACTTGCATTTTCGGGGAAATTTTCACGTAAACAATGTATTATTAATTATTTTAAATGTATTTACGGACTTGCATGAACTCATACATATTTTTAAACTATTAAATAAAGTCAGTGTGTGTATATTTATTTAATTAGGGTTTATTAATTCCCTAATATTTTATTAAGTATTTAATTGTTTAAATTGTTATTTAATTAATTATATTTAGTATAAATTATTAAAATATTAATATTTTTATGTGTGTGGTGTATATTTGATGTGTGTAATTTAATATTATTTTAATATAAAGTATAAAGTATATATATATACATATATACATCAAAAATCAAAGAATTGCCAAATTACACTTTTGCCCCTCCCTTCTCTTCTTCTTCTTCGGACGCGACTCCCACCTCCACCGTCTGTAACTTCCGTTTGCCGCCGTTCAGAGTGCCTCTCGGTGAGCCACCTCCGTCCCCAGCCGTTCCCCGCCGCCAGCAGCCCCCTTTCCCGACGAGTTTGGCCGGAATTAGCTTAGGAGGCCGAAAGTCGAGCTACCGCCGTTTCTCCCTCTTCCGGCCACCGTTTTCGACACCGCCGGTCTATTTCTTCTCCTTGAGCTCCGGTGAGTGTGATTCTAGCTTTGGTTTGAGCTAAAATGGTCTAGAATTGCTTAGTTTTCGATTTGTAAATTTCGGCCTATTAGGGTTTTCAATTTTTTTGAGCTTCGAATTGGATGATTCATGGAAACTTCCTTCACAAATGTTGTTCCTAGTAGCTTAATCTACATGTATGAATTTTTGTAGAATTTTTGGAGATTGTTTGGATTTTTGGGTATTTTTGAATATTTTAATATTATTTTCTAATTTTCGGAAATTAATTATTTAAATTATGAAATTGGAGTTTATGGTTGAATTAGGTGTTGAAATGAATTATAGGAATTTATTTGGAATTTTTATGAATTTCTAAGTATTTATTTTTAATTATTGAAGTTTAGGTGATTTTGGAAAATTAGGTTAATTGTGTTTTTATTTGAATTTAATTGGTTAATTGGGTTTAATTATTAATATTATTGATAAATATGTTGAGAAAATTAATTTTGGGTAATTGTATGATTTTTGGTGAATTTTTGAAGTAATTTAAGTATATTTATATATAGGGGTATTTTGGTAATTTTACCCTAAATTGTCTAAAAATGTAATTTAATTGGTTTTAATATTTATTTAAGGTATAAAAATGATTTCTACAAATTATTTAGTATTTTTAACTAATTAAAACTATTTTTCGGGAATTATTTTCAATTATATATATAATATACGGTTTTTCTAATAAAATGAATTTTAATCGATTTTTACAGTGTTTCAAGGTTTATTATGTAATTTCTACCTATGAAATGTATTTTTATGATTTAAGGATATTTTTGGTATATTTGAATATATATTCTGTGTTTGTGGACCCCTGTCGACAGATTATAGTCTGGAGTCCGACCGAGGGGTTGTGATTGATTGTGGTGTTTATTTTTGAAGTGTATTTTCTTTGCAGGGTCGGCTCTACTCTTTTGAGTAGAGAGATGTCCGTTTTACAGGGGAGGTTCTGCTGGATTTCCGGTAGAATTCTCGTAAAACGTGATATCCAGTCGAACCCTAATTTCTGATTTTGTGTTGAATACTCTAGATTTAATTCTAGGATTTCTGTTAGGGTTATTCTGATGTCGATTAATTATTTCTTGTTTAGTTGCGCCGAGACCGAGGGTTAGTGGACCAGGCCCGTCGGACCTGTCTCGTGGAGCGCATTAGGTGAGTTACTATATTATATATATATGCTTAGGATGCATGATTTAGAAAATGCATGTTTTATTTTGACTAATTATGCATAAATAACATGATTTATATTCAAGTATATTTTTGGTATATTTTTGGTATATAATAAATTATATACATGTTTTATTAATAAAATATATTTAAAATGTTTTTAAATATATTTTTAGTTTAATTCATGATTTGATTGAATTTATTTGACGTATATATACTCAAAATATACCTGGTTTATGTTTGGTATATTTTCGGTATATATATGGTTTATATTGTTGATTTATTTAAATTCATGCATCATGTATTTGTGAATGAATGTTTTATTATTTATCACTGAAGGATATCAATAGAACGTGCTACCTAGTGGGCAGCACTAGGACCGAGTACGTACCGGTACGCCTATAGTATTTAGGCTTTATTACTGACTATTTGTGGATATCGATTTGATTATGATTATTGATATATGTGAGATGTGGTTTGGGTGTGATTGCTGGAGCTCGGTTGACCAAGTGTCTCGGGGCCAATCACACTGGCAGTCAGACTGCTGGAGCTCGGTTGACTTAGTGTCTCGGGGCCAGTCTACTGTCCATATGGATTAAGTGGATATATTTGGAATTAGTGAGCCTGTATGGCTAGAGTGTTGTTTAACACTATTTTTCTGAGGTTGCGATATTCTAGGGTTCTATGTGATCCTTCATAAAAGTTGATTTTCAGACAAAATATATAAAATGATTTTTCTGCATCTGTATGAATTTGCCTGTATATATACATATTACTCATATACTGTTGACTGTATGCATTATTACTTAGAGTGTATGTATATATATTATAGTAATTCACTCAGTGAGGTCTGACTCCCCTCCGTTGACTATTTTTCAGGAGAGTCAACTTCCTCAGACCTCAGTAGCAGGTCGATACGCCGGATTTCTTCCGCCCCGGCTTCTTTATGTAAATTGTCTACTTGAGTCTTATTTATTTTATCTAGACACTGCAGTAGTTGTAAATTAAAGTATTGGATTTCATGTATTTTATTTTTAAAGAGATGTATTATAGTAAAACTGGATTTGTATAAAGATTATACATTTATGAGATTATATATGCGATGTGATGAGTTTTGAATTATATCCAGTTGTTATGGATGATATTGTAATATTTATGATTTTATTTTCCGCTTCATATTATATTTTTATTGTTGTTATTGCATATTTATTTTATTTTTATTTTTTAGGCTTGCTACGGGTTCCGGATTCGAAAGAATTCCCGTTCCCTAGCGCCGGTCATGGCCCCTGTTTTGGGTCGTGACAAGTACCTTCTAAGCATGGTCCCTAACATGAAGAGAACTCATACCCTCAAGCTTGACTCAATCCAAGGCTTTTACACCTGGGATAGAGCTATGATAATGGTCACTCCCTATAAGGTAAACCAAGTGGTATGAGCTTTCTTGATTTACCTTCTCGGCACCACTTTTTTTACTAATACCACCAGCTCGATAGATTTGATGTTCTTGTTGCCTCTCCAGGACTTGGATTAAGTGTATTAATTTGATTAGATCACCTGTGCCCTAGCCTTCTTGTACTGAAGCATAAATGAGGTGGTCCATGGGGCCAAGAATTTTTTTGGCTTCTAGCACACTATATTGGTAAGTTCCACTCCCTTCTTCTTGAGTTATTTCAATATCTACTCATTGACATCTGCTATCCCTCTTTCTTTTATAGGTTTGGTCCCTTGAGCTAGAGTTGCTTGTCGATGTGATCAAGTGGGGGCTGATTTCCATACCATCCGTAGGTAAGGTGGCAGATGTGTTCTAAAAAGACATATAGCCAGAGTACACATTTACTGATAATATCTTATTTCTCTAACGTAGGATGTGGTACTTATAATGCTCATATTAATTGGTAGTAATTTTAAAATTTTCACCTACTTACCTGTTGATACTTCCATTGCAGATTCAAAATGATTTATGGGATCTTAAGGGCAGATGGAACATGGAGATTATTCATTCTAGACCGTTAGCTCAAAGGAGGGTCCTCCTCTATGGGCCAGGCTATTGAGTTTGGTACCTTAGTGAGCAGATCCTAAACTGGAACCATGGAGCTAGCGCGAGGCATATGTAAGCACCCAATTTTGGGATGCAATTGTGCATGTGTGCGGCAAAAGACCCTATGATGAAAATCTAATTGAGAATTAACCTCTAGTGTTAAGTTTTTCCATTTAAAGGACTAAACTACAATGTTTTATGGATTTAATTGAAAAATTGGTTTTTTAGGGATTTCATTGCAAAAATTTAAAACTTTCGAGGACCTTTTCTCGTATTTTTTTTAAAAAAATTGGTCGATTGGCATTTAATGTCGACTAGCATTACATAATTCCAGTTGGCATTAGGCAATGCCAGTCAGCATTACTAGTGAAAATCAACATTTTGGAATGCCAATTTTCATTAAAAAGTGATTTTTACGCATTTTTTTACACTGATTTTATCATTTTTCATTTTTTATTAGTTCAGAGTTTTAATTTTTAAAATCTTATCGCTTATCATTTCGTTATCCTATGTTTGAAAATTCAAAACTAAAATGTAGACTAGTCTCCTGATCGCTCTCAACTATCACATAACTTCCTGTATGATCATAGGAATTAAAGTGATTGGTTCTGGCTTTAAAGGAAGGTTGTGAGTGAGGTAGCTAGCAGATGAGAGAAAAAAGAAAATGAAAAATAAAAAAGTGGAAAGAGTCTATGAAAAGAAAAGCTACATGAAAACCTTTGAAAAAGAGCTTTAAAAAAAACCAAAGAAAAAAAACCCTAATTAGCTACTGCAAAAGAAAACTACGATCTTTGCTTTTAAGGTCTAGAGAATCAAGAAAAGACAATAGAGTCAATCTCAAAACGGTGACAATCTCAATCTGAGGGGCATTCAAAAAGCATTTGCGCAACATCTTATACTCTTTTCTTTTCTCTTTTCTCTTTTATTTTTTATTTGATTTCATTATTTTATTTTTTTATTGATTCATTACTGATTAACTTTTATATTTTTTATTTGTTTTGATTGATGTTCTATGGTACTGTGGTGATGACGTTAAAATGATATTTTGGCAGTGATTACATTGAAGAATCCATGGGATGCCATGGATTAAGATATGTAAAACTCTTGTAGGATTTATGATTTCTACGTTCTTTTAATTTGGTTTTATTTTGGTTGTAATTAAATTGATTTTAATTTCTGCACAGTAGGTTGTAATAGCCCCAATAGTGGGAAATAGTGAATATTCTTTAATTTTCTGCTCTATTAAAATTTATTAGTAAATTAGGTTAATTTGGTAAACCCTAATTAAAATTTATTAGGTTAATTTTGTGCTCTATTAAAATTTATTAGTAAATTAGGTTAATTTGGTAAACCCTAATTAAAATCAATGGGGGCAGTAGGTTAATTTAGGTTACATGTTAATTAAAATTAGGGTTTTTTAAAAGAAATAATTTAATTATTTGTTTGATCTTTTTATCTGATTATTTTGATTTTTTTTTTTAATGTTTTTGGACTTGTTTGTTTATTTTTGTATGATTTGAGCCCCAAGCTCATGTTAGGATCCAAACCCACTAAATAAAAATAGCCTTAAAAATGGTTTAGATTAACTAACTAAAATCAATTTAGGCCTATTAGGTCAATTGGGACTTAGACCCATATTTTAGGTTGACTAAAATTAATTTAGACATAGCTCAACCCATTAATTTCATTTCTTTTAAAATAAATAGATTTAGGATCACATCACTTAATTAAAATCAAGTTGGAATGAGGCCCAGTAATTAATTCATTTATTTGAGAATTTTTAGACTATAGGCCCATTTTTAGTTGAAATTAAAATGAATAGACTTAGGCTCACTTATTCACATGTAAGCACATCCTTAGTCCAATTCAGTTATAAATAAAATATATGGAATTAGCTAATTTTAATTAATAAAATTAACCTAGTTTAGACTTAGGGACACTTCTACCTTTTATATGCATTTTTTACATGTAATTTTATGATATGTTGCCTTTTTGGGTTAGATGGATGTTTAATTAGGGTTTAAATAAAATTACATATAATTAGAGAATAAAATAGAAATTCATAAAATAAATCTAAATGAACACAAGACTGAAAGAAGTTAGTATTTCGTTCCTAGAATTTCCTAATTGTGGTGCTAGCTTTCTTTTAGAGAATCAAGTACCACCTTTCGATTTGTCCCAGTTATTACCCTGGGTGGTGACTCCTCATCTCTATGTCATGTCTTTGTGACAATGGTTAGTGTGTTCTCTAGGGCCTTGAGCCCAAACAGTATTGCTGTTATTAAAATCTTGGACATGCGCTAAACTTCGCCGTCTACAGCGTGTGCCTAAATCCCCTCCAAGGAGTATGCTATGGACTCATAAGCTAGAGGGGGCTAAGCTAGATCAATCTATAGTTGGAGAATAAGTTGTGGACCATACTGTTCAAATTAAGAGCTAATACATAGAGTTTATCCAGACCCGCCTCTTGCAAACGGTTCCTTTAGTTGCTGCCTCCGCCTCTCCCTTTTCATCCAAAATTATCATGTCTCAACACAGTTTTCTCTTATTTTCAGGCCACAATGACAAGACCTACACCCCAGGCTATACCTCAGGTATAAGAGAGAGAGCCTCTAAGATGCTGTCTAGATCCGAGCAGAGAGGGGACTTCGACTACGACTGAGGAGATGAGACCCCCCACCATCTCTAGCTCCTAGTTTGTCACTGGTAGTTTCATTCACACCCCCCGACTCTTTACCTTATTGTTAGGTTCCTCTCGGGGAATTGTCTCGTCATTTCTTGACCTTATATGAGGAGCTTACACTTGCATAAGTTTAATGCGATTATTTATTGCAATATTGTTATTGAATTTCATCCTATTGTCTTTACTTTGAATCTTCGTACTGATCTTGTTCCTTTTTCTAAGCTTTATAGTCAACTTTTATCTTATGTAATTCTTTTGTGAAGCAACTAAAGTTCACTTTCATAACATCTTTTTATTCGACCTCCTAGTTTTTCTCAACCTTACCCTGACTTATCACTGATGTAACATTCTCCATGGAGCCCTAATAGCAACAAATGTAAATGCCAAATTTATGGTTATCATAACCACACAACTGATCACTGTAAGCGTTAGTATAACCCTCGTCCATCTCCATAAAGCTTAGAAAAAGGAACAGGATCAGTATGAAGATTCAAAGCAGAGATAATAGGATGAAATCCAATACCAATATTATGATAAATAATCACATTAAACTCGGTAGAGGAGATAGTTCTTCTAGCAAAAGTAAGCTCATCAGCAAGAGCTTTGGCTTTATGCAAATATTAAGCAATGGACATGTCATTTTTCTTCAACTCTTGGAGTTCTACATGTAGTTAAAGCTGTTAATTATGAGATTCAGAACAAAAAGCACTTTCTAGTGCTCTCCAAGCCATTAAAGATGTAGTACAACCTATGATATAGGATAAAACGTCTTCAGATAGAAAGGAAAAAATCCATATGAGCAGTAGTTAATCACATTCAAACCATTGTGTAAATTTTGGATTTGGAGTGGTTTCATTTTGGTTAGTGGATGAAGGTACAGTCTAGGAAGGAGGTGGAGTGCCATGGATAAAAGAGTTCATGTTATAAAATTAAGAAATGGAAGAAATTGAGTCTTCCATGCTAGGTAATTATATAAAGTGAGCTTGTTGGCAAAGGTGTAGCTTGTTGTAGATGATGGAGTTACGGTAGTAGTGTTGTTGTTAGAAACAGGAACAATTTGGTCAGCCATGGTAAATGCTCTAATATTATGTAATGTTTGGGAAAATGATAATATCGTGTATTGTATATCAAATGATACTTATAAAGTACAAGATGTATATGTAGAATACATAGCACTATTTTATCTAAATACAAACACTACCTATCTCTGTGTAACAATATGATGAGATAAGAATGACTATAAACAAACAAATGAGGACTCTATCTAACAATGATTGCTAAATATTCAAGCTAATGAAATTGAAGTGTGAATTTGGTTGCCAACTAACCTAAGTGATGGTATTGCATATTCACAATCTGTAGGTTGTCAGCTTAAAGGCAATTTATTAACTTGCTAAAACTTTATAGGGCCCATGAAAATTTTGGGAAATTTTAGGCTGTAGGTTTTGGGCCTATAAATAGACCTTGTCGCATGTCATTTTATATGGGGAAAATTTCATTCCATGATCCAGTCAACCCATTTAATTTCATTCATAGTAGATCCATTGTTTTTCTTTCAAATTTGTTTTTATTGCTTTCACTTTTTGTTGCAAAAATGGGACATTTTTTAAAACCCTACCTCATCTTTGGCATTTGGCGTGTTTCCTTCTTCTTCTTTTAATTGTTTTTTATCTATTGATTATTCTTGAAGTTATTTTTTTTAATTTAAATTGATTGTATGTATTTATTTGATGTGGATATTTTAAATAATTTAATTTTATACTATAAATAACAATTTTTATTTATTTATTTTGAAGCTTACTATTGTTTAGAATATAAAAATTAAGCTAATTAAACAAAAAAATTACCTGAAGTTTTTAATAATTATTTCTTATAATTATTAAGAATTTAGATATCAAACTAATAAAAGTAAAAATTACACATAGTATTTAATAATTATTTTTTTAATAAAAACAACAACGAAATTATGAAATATGTCAAATAAATTATTATTTTTAGTATACTAGTAAAAGTAAAAATTATTTTATGGCCTTAATTTTATTATTAATGATGAAAAAACTGGAAAAAGAACAAAAATCAAAAATTATAAAATTATGTTGCTTTTGTTGGTTTTAGTTTATTTTTGTTGTTTTAATTATAGGTTTCAATTGTTTTTGTTGTTTCTATTTCTTTATTTTTGTTAAAAATAAAAAATAACAATAAAAATTATGAGATATATAAAAAATTATCATTTTCATAATTAGTACTAATAAAAGTAAAAATTTTATTTATGGCCTTACTTTTGTCATTAATAATGAAAAAATAATTTAAAAAATAGTAAAAAATCAACAAATCAACAAATAGAAATAGAAATAAACAACAATCAACAACATAAATTTTTGTTGTTTTTAGTTCTTTTTGTTATTTCGGTTTTTTGATTTTTTTATTTTTTCGGATTTTTTGTTAATGTTACAAATACATCATAAGATTATAAACTTATTATATATTGATAATCAATAAGTATCAAATATTTTTTTTTAGAAAAATAAATTGTTAGACATTTTAATAAACAAGTTAAAGTAGAAAAAATAAAATCTTTATTTTTTAGAAATCTAAAAGTTGAAAATTTTGTTTATTTATTATTGTTATAACAGTTGAAGATATTTATTGTTTGATTTAACAACAATTGAATATATTTAGTTTATAATTGTTTATTCGAAAAAAAGAAAAGTTTTAAGGAAAAAAATAACAAAAAAGAAAAAGTTAAAAATAAAATGAATATAGTACCAAAAAAAAATAGTTAAGCAAAAAAAATTTGTAAAAAAAGATGAAGACATTAAAAAAATGTTAAGAAAAAAAAAATATAGTATTATAAAAATAGAAAAAAAATGTTAGAGAAAAATGTTGAGTAAAAAAATATTGAGAAAAAATAGATAAAAATAATAAAAAATATATTGAAAAAAATAATATAAAACAATTGTTAAAAAACAAATAAAATGTTGAAAATAAACTATAAACTAAAAAAGAGTTGAAAAAATCAATAAAAAAGAAAAAATATTAAAAAAAAGATAATTCTAAAAATAAAAATGACAAAAAAATTAATTTTATTTAAAAAAATTAATTTTATAAAAATATTTTTAAAAACCCTAGAGAGCGTGAAAAGGCGGTGGCCACATTATATAAGAAACAAAAAATATTTATTAAAATGTCCCAAAAATTCAAATCAACAGTTAAAGTACATTAACTTTTTTTTTATTATCAGCATGCCCTGTAACCAAAAATAATTACACAAATACATCAATTTCCGTCATTCGCGGGCCTTTCTTGTGAATGTTAAACTGCGGAAAAAAAAGAAATGGTCCTTTTCTTTTTCTTCTTCTTGCAAAAAATCAATCTCAACAAAAATTCTTCAACAAATTGAATCATTCTTATTCAAATCTTAGAACTCAAAAAGCTACAATAAATTAACAGCAAATCAAGAAAACAAAAAAGCAAAACAATCAAGCAAGAAATTTTGACTTATAAGTGCAGCACTACGAGTGGCAATTGCATCAATGTAAGTGCTGCCATCTCTTCCCTTTGCAAACTTAAGTCCGTAAGGCTGAGTCAACACCACTTCATACTCTTCATATTGCTCCTCGCCTTCTCCTTCTCCTTCACTTTCACTCTCTGATTTTGATGTCTTAGACTTGGTTTCAGATGCTTTAACAATCAAAATAGAAGGCTTTAGCAAAAGAGTATTGGAGAAAGATGAGAAAAAAGAGTGGTTCTTGGACAAAAGTTGACTGATTTGATGAGATAAACTGGGTTTGTTCTTGAGTTTAATTATATGTGGAGAAGAGATAATAAAGGGGTAAGATTTAAAGGAGAAATAGAATATGCTTTTATAAGTAGTAGTAATGTTGGAAGCAGAAAGTTAGAAACAGAAAAGACTTGGAAAAAAAGAAAAAGACTTTTGAATGGGCCTTTATATGAATGTTTAAAGAAAGAAAAGACAGAAGAACGTGAACAAGGAGAAAGAAATGGGGTAATAAATATAGTCAAATGTCAACAAAAGAAAAAGATAAAAATAAACAGAACTTGTAGAGTCAGGAGAAAGTCTGCATAATGTCAATCCTTTCTAGTGGTTAGGTGAGTGTTTGGTCCCACTCGGAATGAATGGTGCAGAATAAGGAATAACAACTGTTGATTCAGGCCCTCATCACAAGAAAACTTTTCCCTTTACCTTTTCCTTTTTCTATCTCTGTATTTATATCTAATTAGAGATAGTTTGATTAATTTGATGTACTTCACAAGTCTCTAATCCACGTTTATTATAATTATAATTACATATGAAACTTGTGTGTGTCATCAATCAACACTAGTACATGTAAAATATTCATAACATGAAATATGGATATTATTATTATTATTATTATAACATGAAACATGGCCAAGACACATGCATGATTTGTTTATGGATTTAATTTTTTGGTATATTTTTAATTTAATTTTTTATATGAGAGAGTCTCTTACACTTTTATTTAGTTTATTATAATTTTTATTATCTTTAATTAAATATATTATTATTATTATTATTATTATTATTATTATTAGTATCATGACTATTATATTATTATTTTTAATTTAATTTTATTGTATTTGGTTATTTTATTTTTATTTTGCCTTTAATCATTTGTTCTTATCACTTAATGTATATACATGCTAAACTTCCTCATGCAACTAATTTATGATTGTTGTCTATTTAACTTAACTTGATCAATTCATGTGTGAATTTGATCAATTGTCTCTTATATATTATGTAATAAATACATAATATTGCAAGACAAAATCAAAAATCTCATATACAATCTTCAAAAAAAAAAAAATTAAAACATAAAAAATGAATTGGAAACCAAAATGATACAAATAAATGAATCATAAACAAAAAATAAATCAAAAGGATACAAAAAATATGAATCAAAAATAAAAAATAAACCAAAAACAGATTCAAAAGAAAATCAAAATTATAACTCTACTTCAATTATGAAATATTTGGACATACAATAAAGATTGAATAAATACAACAAACATACAAAAATAAACTATGTGATTCAACTACATTGCTATTAATAAAACAAAAAAGTATTAGAAACAAAAAAAAAATCAAAATGATACAAATTAAACAAAAGGCATTAGAAACTAAAAGAAAAACCAAAATGATACCAAATTATAAACGCAACATAAAACAACAACATCCTCTTACAACTCAACAACATCAAAAAAATTAAAAATATATTCATTTTTTTAAAATTTCTATTACAATAATTACAACTCGTTTAAGTCTGAAGGAAATGATTAGCTTTAAGTTATAGTATATTTTTTGTATATTTTTGGTTTATATTTAGTTTCCTATATAATAATAAAAGGAGACTTTAAAATATAGTCAGATATGTGCTACCTCTTTTGTGGTGGATGACTGTATAATATCCCGTGTTTTTAAATATTTTTACACTGTATCGGGATATGCAGTGTTAATAATTTTTGTATATATATTATGATATTTTACGAGTTGATATTTATTTAAAACCTATTTTTATTGTGTCTTATTTACAGTGCTTTACGTAAAATTTTTCCGAGACTTTTATTTTCGGGGAAATTTTCACGTAAATAATTTATTATTAATTATTTTAAATATATTTTCGGACTTGCATGAACTCATACGTATTTTTAAAATACTAAACACCGTATATATGTGTACCTATTTATTTAATTAGGGTTTAGTATATTACCCTAATATTTTATTAATTAATTAATTAATTATTTGTTATTTAATTATTTTTAATTAATATTAAATTTTAAAATATTAAATATTAAGTGTGTGGGTGTGATTTTTTTTCAAATATTTTATTAAAATTATTATTTTTTTATTTTTCTTTTTCTTTTTCTTTTCTTTTTCTTTCCTTTTCTTCTTCTTTTCTTTACTTCTTCCCTTCTCTTCTTCCTTCCCGTGCCCGATCACCAACCACCGCTGCAACTGCCGTTCCCCTACCGTCGGTGTGCCACCAGCAGCTCCGCCTTCCCCAGCCAGCTGCTCCGCCGCCCCAAGCTTCTTCCCCGGCACCGGCTAACCCCATTTTCCCCATTTTGGCCGAAACTTCCTCTCCTCGCCGTCGACCACGATTTCGGCCACCGTTTTTGACACCGCCAGTCTCTTTCTTCTCCTTGAGCTTTGGTGAGTGTGATTCTAGCTTTGGTTTGAGCTGAAATGGTCTTGATTTGCTTAGGTTTCGAATTTTCAATTTCGGCCATATTAGGGTTTTTGATTTTTTTGAGCTTCGAATTGATTGATTCATGAAAACTCCCTTCACAAATATTGTTCCTAGTAGCTTAATCTACATGTATAAATTTTTTTGGAAGTTTTGGAGATTATTTTGATTTTTGGGTATTTTTGAATATTTTAATATTATTTTCTAATTTTCGGAAATTAATTAAATAAATTATGAAATTGTGTTTTATGGTTAAATTAGGTGTTGAAATGAATTATAGGAATTTATTTGTAATTTTTATGAATTTCTATGTATTTATTTTGAATTATTGAAGTTTATGTAATTTTGGGAAATTAGGATTAATTATGTTTTTAATTGAAATTAATTGGATAATTGAGTTTAATTATTCATATTATTGATAAATATGTTGATAAAATTAATTTTGGATAATTATACTATTTTTAGTAAATTTTTGAATGAATTTTAGTATATTTACATATATAGAGGTATTTTGGTAATTTTACATAAAATTGGCTAAAAATGTAATTTAATTGGTTTTAATAGTTATTTAAGGTATAAAAATGATTTCTACAAATTATTTAGTATTTTTAGCTAATTAAAACTATTTTTCGTGAATTATTTTCAATTATATATATAATATACGATTTTACTAATAAAATGAGTTTTTATCGGTTTTTACTGTGTTTAAAGGTTAATTATGTAATTTATATGTATAAAATGTATTTCTATATTATAAGGGTATTTTTGGTATTTCTAAATTATTCTGTATTTGTGGACCCCGATCGGTAGACTGTAGTTTGAAGTCCGACCGAGGGGTTGTGGATTTGTTGTTGTGCCTATTTTTCGAAGTGTATTTCTTTGCAGGGTCGGCTCTACTCTTTGAGTAGAGAGATGTCCATTTTACAGGAGAGGTTCTGCCGAATTTTCGGTAGAATTCTCGTAAAACGTGATGTCTGGTCGATCCCTAATCTCGATTTTGTGTTTAATATTCTAGATCGAATTCTAGGATTTCTGTTAGGGTTATTCTGATTTCTGTCGTTATTGTTTGTTTAGTTGCACCGAGACCGAGGCCTAGTGGACCAGGCCCATCAGATCCATCTCGAGGAGTGCACTAATTTGTGAGTTGCTATTTTATATATATATGCTTTAGGATACATGATTTTAGAAATACATGTTTCATTTTGACTAAATATGCATAAATAATGTGATTTGTATTTAAGTATATTTTTGGTTTATTTTTGGTATATATTAAATTATATGCATGTTTTATTAATGAACTGTATTTAAAATGTTTTCAAATATATCTCTAGTTTATTTTGTAATTTAACTGGATTTATTTGACGTATATATACTCGAAATATACCTGGTTTACTTTTGGTATATTTTCGGTATATATATGGTTTATATTGTTATTTTATTTAATTTTATGCATCATTTATTATGAATGGATGTTTTATATTTATTAATGAAGGATATCAATAGAACGTGCTACCTAGTGGGCAACACTAGGACCGAGTACGTACCGGTACGCCTATAGCATTTAAGCTATATTTCTAACCATTTGTGGATATTGATTGATTATAATTATTTGATGTGTGAGATGTGATTGGGTGTGATTGTTGGAGCTCAGTTGACCAAGTTTCTCGGGGCCAATCACACTGGCAGTCAGACTGCTGGAGCTCAGTTGACTTAGTGTCTCGGGGCCAGTCTACTATCTAAATGGATTAAGTGGATATATTTGGATTAAGTGAGCCTGTATGGCTAGAGTGTTGTCTAACACTGATTGAGGTTTCGATATCATAGGGTTCTATTTGATCCTTCATAAAAGATGATTTTCAATGAAATATATAAAATGATTTTATTGCATCTGTGTGTAATTGCATGTATATATACATATTAGATATATACTGTTGATTGTATGCATTGTCATTTAGTGTGTATGTATATATATTATAGTAATTCACTCAGTGAGGTTTGACTCCCCTCCGTTGACAATTTTTCTGGAGAGTCAACATCTTCAGACCTCAATAGCAGGCCTGTACGCCAAATTTCTTCCGCCCCGGCTTCTTTATGTAAACTGCTTCCCTGAGTCTTGTGTTTATTTTATCTAGACACTGCAGTAGTCGTTAAATATTTAAAGAGATGTTGTATTATATTTGAACTGGATTTATATTAAAAGATTTTATATATATGTAATTGTGAGGATTTGATTTAAATCCAGTTGGTGAAAATAATATTGTGATATTTATGATATTTATGATTTTTATTTTCGCTGCATTATATATTGTTATTATTACTGCATGTTTTATTTTATTTTTAGGCTTGCTACGGGTTCTGGATTCGAAAGAATTCCCGTTCCCTAGCGCCGGTCATGGCCCCTGTTTTGGGTCGTGACAGACTGACAAAATCATCTTCAGCATCCTACAAATACAAAATTAAATAAGAAACCAAAAAGTAATAAAAAATTAATTACAAAAAATTAATAATAGTATATACCATATGAACATCCTCCATATTCTGTCCACTATAACCAGCAAAATGAGTAGGAACAGAAACAGAATCACAATTTTCAACACCCTATTCAATAAAAAAAATATCAAATAAACAAAACATATATAAAAAAGTATTTCATAAAGCAATGCATGCTAGCCTCATATAACAAAACATTAATTCAAAGAAAGTATTAAATTTTTAACTATTTTATTTATAGGATTATGTGATTGTATATATTTTGGTTTATTGGAATTAAAAAATTAACATTTAGAAAATAATGGTACATTTATTGAAAAATAAAGAGAACATAAAAATAAAAAAGAGGGAACAAAGAAATAAAAATAAAAAGAGATTGTATTTCAACAAAAAATGTCAAAAATTTTATGAAATAAAATTCGAAAAAATATATATTGGCTAATGTTCCACTAATATAAAAAAGATGGAAAAATAACAAAAAAATGAGAAAATAAAAATTTTGAAAAAATAAGAAAAGGAAAAAAAGGAAGGAGAAAAGAACACATATGAAAAAATAAAAAAAAAATTTATAAAAAAAAAGAATAATGAATAAAGAGAATAAAAATAAAAAAAGAAAGGAAAAAGTAAAAATAAAACAAAAAATAAAGTAAAAGAAAGAAGGGTGTATATTTGTAAATAAAATGGACACTCATGTAAATAAAAGGGATAAAATTATTAAATAATGAAAACTTAAGGTATTTTGGTTAATAAAATAAAAAATTCATATTTTTATACAAATCTCAAAAAGTGGTAGGTGCACATTGTCATTCTATTTTTTTGAACTAATACAAATGGTTAATTCTCATCACCATAAAAAGAGAGAGAGGGGAGTTGGGGGGGGGGGGGGTTTGAATCATGCTCTTCTTAGATTGAATATTCACACTTTTTACCACTTGAACTACTCATAGGAGACATCACTCTATTGAATATGCCAAATGTATTACATTGAATTATCAAATTAAACAAAAAAACCCACTAATGGCGTTTGTGTGTGTGCTATTCTCAGATTGAATATCCACACTTTTTGCCACTTGAACTACTCGTAGGAGACATCACTCTATTGAATATGCCAAATGTATTACATTGAATTATCAAATTAAAAAAAAATACCCACTAATGGCATTTGATTTTACTTGTTAAAAATGGATATCAATAAGGTTGGATCAACTAACCTTTTTGTTTCTTTGAATTCTTGTTCAAGCTAAGATTGATATTTCCTCCAAAAATTTGCTTCTTAAAGCTTATATATATATATATATTGTAATAACCGAAAACACACACATAACACAATGATAGCACATGTCATCTAATAAAAACATGATAATTTTATTAGACGTGGAATGATGTATATGCTATACACACATATTCTAAGTTAGAATGGTATATCTCTGATATTGGATCCCATATTATTGAAAAAACGAAGAAGCTTATATCATTCTTTACTAATGTCTCAAGAAGTAAAAATTTTAAACTCTCTTAAATAATACTTCAAGGCGCTTTATCTAGAAAAGCTAGTAAAAGAGTTTTGTTCCCCTTATACAGTTCATCCAATTTTTGAATTCCATAATAGTTAAGATCAATATTGATACTGTCTAGAATGTTTTCGCCTAATTAGGGGCCCCTTACCCCCTAAATAGGGACCCTTGGATTAGCAAGAAGGCAGATTCGTCTGAAATGGGGACTACCCTCAAGTGGAGTCCTAAGCATAAAAGGAACACTCTCCTACTAAGATTATGTTTCACTATCCCACGCAGAATCCGACTCCATCCAGGTTTGAGTATTACTATATATAGGGCCCTACATCCTTTACAAGGGGACATCTCATTCTCACATATTCTAACTATCTTGCATTCTCCTTGCTTCTATTCTCTAACTTAGGCATCATAGTGTTCGTGGGGACTCTCCCCACCTCTCACCTTGCCTTATATTCGTGGATTGCAGGATACTAAGCCCAAGAGTTCCGAAAACTAGTTATTGAATATAGTTATCAGATACCAAAAACACTAAATACAAAAACATATAAAATATGCATATGAATGTATGTATATCATTCTTCTAATTGTTTGGAAATTGAAAACCATTAAAATGGATGGTAACCATACTTATACATGTTAAATTAATGACCAAAGTACTTGAAAGTAAAATTGTTTAGAATATTAAATATCAATTTCCAATTGAATTATCAGGGTTGTTGGCAAGTTTGTCATAGTATTTAGCAATCCAAGATGCAATGATTTTGATCTCTTTGTTTCTTTGTTCAAATAACCAGACAGGGTCATGTTCCTGAGGAGTTAATATATCCAAGCAATGAGCACCTAAGTACTATAACAAGACTTCCTGTTAAGTAAATGAGCATTGGTGTTGATTAAAAAGAAGGAAAAAACACAAACTTGAAGCAACTATATATACCTTGATCAGTGTGTACGGAGACAATGCTTTCTGATATATCTTCTAAAATTCTACGAGCCAAAAAGTTTAATAATTAAGAAATGGACTAGTTCCATGATCATTTCTTGTGAGTGACATTCGTGTAATTAAGATGTTCAAGAATTTTTTTTACCCTCATATGCTCCATGGATCGTATAGTCCATTAAAGAAAATAATGTTGTTGCTAAAATCTTTCAGCATAAATTTTATGTCTTGAAAATTAAGCAAGAGCATTAGAAATTTCCAGGTTTCTTAGGAAGGAAAAATGATTATGAAGAACGTACAAAGGGGAGCTTACATGACCACTAAATTGTATAGGAGCCCAGTAAGGCCTAGCCTAAAGAACCAAAATAATTTTATGAATGATAGCCATAAAGGTGCTTGTGATGAGAATGTCATCAACATAAATAAGAATGAAAGTAGAATTTGCACCTGCTTTGCTATAAAACAAGGAATGATATGCTTGTACTATAAATAATTATTTATATATAATCATTCTTACCTTATCTTGTTGTTACATAAAGATAGGTAGTGTTTGTATTTATATAAAACAATTCTATGTATTTTTAATATACATCTTGTACTCTATAAGTACCATTTGTTATACAATACACAATATTATCATTTTCCTAAACATTACATAGTATTAGAGCATTTACCATGGCTAACCAAATCATTCCTGTTTCTAACAACAATACTGTTGCCATAACTCCATCGTTTACAACAAGCTACACTTTGCCATCAAGCTTACTTCACATAATTACCTAGTATAAAAGACTGAATTTCTTCCACTTCTTAATTATCATAACATGAACTCTTTAATCGATGGTACTCTACCTTCTTCCTAAACTGTACCTTCATCCACTAACCAAAATAAAACCACTCCAAATCCAACATTTACATAATGGTTTAAACGTGGTCAAGTACTACTCAAATGGATTTTTTCCTCACTATTGGAAGAGCTTTTCTCATATATCATAGGCTGCACTACATCTTTAATGGCCTAGAGAGCACTAAAAAGTGCTTTTGGTTATGTATCTCAGAATAAACAACTTCAATTACGTGTAGAACTCCAAGAGTTGAAGAAAAATGACATGTCCATTGCTCAATTTTTGCAAAAAGCTAAATGTCATGACCCAAACTGGGAAGTCATGATCGACGTTGGGGAACAGGAATTCTTTCGAATCCAGAACCCGTAGCAAGCCTTAAAAATAAAAACACATGTAATAATAATATTAAAAATATGCAGAATTAAAAAATTTATTTAATATAAAAGAAAATCTTAAATATTATATCATAATAAATATTTTCATGCAATATTTGGGAACAATATCCAAATATTACAACATACTACCAATACAATAACACTACTACTGCAATGATTACTAAAAATACAAGAAGACAACAGTTTAGTGTTTACACAAATCAGCCAAAGTGGAAAGAGTTCGACAAATAGTACTACGGGGGAGGTCTGAAGTAGAAGATCTTGTAAAAGAATATTAAGGGGAGTTAGACCTTATTAAGTAAATTATTATAATATATATACATGCAACCTAAAGTCATATACAGTCAAATATATATATATATATATATATATATATATATATATATATATATATATATATATATATATCATCTATGCATTTTCACATAGATGATAAAATCCACTTTTATATAATAATAAATGCATAAAAAGTTTATTTGAGTGAAGGATCAAAGTAGAACCCTAGAATATTACGCAACCTCAATCAATAAATCTCACTAGCCAACATACTTACTTAATTCTAAAATAATTCTCTTTTTCATTTTTAGACAGTAGACTGGCTTTGAGACACTAAGTCAACCGAGGTCTTGTAGTCTTACTGTCAGTGTGATTGGCCCCGAGACATTAGGTCAACCGAGCTCCTGTAATCACATAAATCTCACACCATAATTCTCAATAATCAAATAATCAAGACTCACATCAAAATAACTTCATAATCTTAACCTTAAAATCTAATGCATTGGTACATACACAGTCCTAGTGCAACCCACTAGGTAGCACGTTCTACTGTTATCATTTAAATAAATCATATAATTATTAAAAATAATAACATGCATAATTTAAACAAAATGACATCCATTTTTAAATAAATATACCACTTGTATACCAAACATATACAAAGCATATACGAAATATATGCCAATTGTATACAAAAAAATATACCAAATATGTGTTGAATATATACCAAAAATATACTAAAAATATACCAAATATATATGTCACATTTATACCAAAAGTATACTAGATATATACATAATCATTTGGTAAATAATTCATGATCAAATGCATTATGAAAATATGGATGCTCATAATTATGTATCATATATGCAATGCATATATAAAATAATAACTCACAGTTGTGCGCTCCTTTGAATAAAGTAGACTGACCTGATCCGGTAAGCTTCGGTCTTAGCGCAACTATAGAAAATAAATGAATAATAAAAAATATTATAATCCAGAATTCTTATTTTATTTGACCGATATTATATAAAACATATTCATGGAAATTAGTAAAAAATTATGTATTTAGGTAGTTACTAAAAATATGTAATTTCTATATACAATTTGATAATAATAAAAATTTATATAATCTCTTAATTATATAAGTTTTTTTATGTAGTTAATCAAATTTATATTTTAAAAAATTTTCATTTTTTAAAAAATTAATTAAGATTACATAATTTAAAATTATGATTTAACAATTATGATTATGTTATTTTTTAATGATAAGATTGAAAATTAGTTTATAAATACGAATTAATAGGAGAATAATAAATATCATACATATACATAATATTTAGTATTAAAAGTACCAAATACTAGGAAATATTTTTCTTTTTTTACCATAATTTGGTAAATATCTCAGGCTCAACACACACACCACTCATGCATAAATAATAATAATAATAATAATAATAATAATAATAATAATAATAATAATAAAAATAATAAATGTTAAAATGAATAAACAAAAAATTATAATATTATTATAAATATGATAATTTTTTTTAATAATATTATAATTAATTAGTTATAAAGATTATAAAATTTAAATTAAAAAATGATGAATTTAAAAAATAAGAAAATGATAAATTTTTATTAACATATAACTAAAATTATATTTATGAAGTTACATTATAATTGTATTTTTAATTGCTAATTATCTAATGTAATATAAAAAATGTGACATTTAAAATTTAAAAACATAAAAGTCATAATATTATTATAATTATGATATTATTTTTAACATAATTATAATTAATCAATCATAATCATTATAATATTAAAATTTAAAATTTAGAAAAATAGGCCAATTACATAAAACACATAACAATCATATTAGTACAATAGTAATTATAATAAGAACATAGTAATATGTTTGATAAGTTATTGTTTAATGATAAACAAATAACATGTAAAAATAAACTAAATTAAAATTGACAAAACTTCTTTTTTCATACTTTGGACCATAAACCATTAAACATCATTGAAAAATTATTTAAACAATCAAATTTTCACATTCAAACTATGAACAAACATTAGGCAAATATGGTGTCACTTCTTTATTCAATCCTTCAACCAATATAACCATCTCATCATCATTATTATTATTATTATTATTATCATTGTCAACATCATTATCATCATTGTCATTGTCATCATCATCTTCATTAAAAAAAATCCTCTTCATCATCCTTATCAGTATTTTTAACATCACATAACTCCTCGTAATCATCATCAAGTTCATGATCTTCCTCCTCATCAACACATGCATCATCCTTCTCCTCCTCCTCAATTTCAAGTTCATTATGATTAATGTTTGAGGTCCTGCTTCATTAGAATTGGGATACCTCATTCCACTATCACTAATTTCAACATATATTTTAATTGTGGCCCAGCTAGGAAATTGACTAACCATTTCAAACATTTATCTAACATTATATGCTCCCTGAATTTTCATAAAACCAAAAGTCATTTGTCTACCATATCCTATAACTGGATGTCTAAACAATATTTTCTTAATCATCATAGCATTGGCTATTCCAAGTGCTTATGTAATTTTATTTTGTAATCCGTCAAAATCAAAATCCTCACTAAAATTGACCATTATTGAATGTACATTCGTAACATTCGGGCCATACTCGGAGTCAATTATTTGACCACCCCAATAAATCATTGGATATTGTGTTGTTATCATGTTCCCCTATTTCGTATAACAATTATTAAAATTTCAAATTATTTTATAAAAAGCAAATAATATTAATTACAAATTTAATATAAATTTTTTTATAATTAATTTAATTACATGATATGTTAAATTATTTCAATGTAACTAATTATATAAGAAAAATTTTCGCAATTGCAAATATAATGACAATAGTTGTTTTGAATCACAGGTAAAAAATAATTAAATAAAATATCATTGTTATTCACAATTAAAAAAAAACTCTTTGATGCTAAATTAGAAATCGAGCGACTACGATGTTCCTCCAAAATAATCTATACAATCACAACAAATTGAAAAAAAAATTTTAAAATCTAAACAAGTAATAATTAATTAAATAATTTACACATTTTATATGTTCACAAAAAAAAAAACAATTCATTTCTTTGACCTTACAATAAATAGAGAAAACACTTTATCACAATAAAATAATCTAAAAATACTTGTCAATTAATCTATTATTTTCATAACACACATTTAACATGCAAATCCAAAAATAGTTTTTTATTAATTAATGCAAAATTAAAAATAATGTAAATCATACCATGATCTAATTCATATTTTGTTACGTCCAAAAGTGTCATTATAGTTATTATAAAAAAAAATAATGTTATTGATTTTCTTTGTGAAAAATAGTGTCATTTATTCTATTATTTTTGTAATAAAATGTAATGACCTTATATTTTAAATAATATAAATAGATTTTGGGATATGTAGTGTTGATAAAAAATTTAAAATTTTATTTATATATTATTATTAATTGTGTATATTCTTTATTTATTTTATTTTAAAAGTGTTATTTACGTAAAATGATTTATTTGAGATTTCTATTAAAAAAATAATAATCATTAAAGTTATTAATACTACTATTGTCATTATTATTATTATTATTATTATTGTTGTTGTTGTTGTTGTTGTTATTGTTGTTGTTGTTGTTGTTGTTGTTGTTGTTGTTATTGTTTTTGGACAAAACATGGTTAAAAACAAAACAATTCATACCATTCCCTTCTCTTCCATTTTCTGTCCTGTTTCTTCTCCTTTTGCTCTCCCTCTCTCGGTGTCTTCTTCACAACATCACCATCATCACCTTCTCTTCATGCCATCACCATCATCACCTTCTCTTCATGCCATCACCACCATCAACTTCTTCTTCTCTTCTTTGTTGTCCCTGCGATCCAGCCTTCCTCTCCTCCTTCTTCATCTTGCGCTGGAGATAGTAGCCAACATCTTCTAGCTCTTGCTGAGACGTCCAGCTCCTCTGCCACTTGTAGCCACTAGAGACAAAGGCTACTTCGGCACCAGGTGACAGCTCCTCTTTCCCCTGTCCTGAATCTTAGCTTTGGTGGGGTTTGATGGGTTAGGAGTTAGTTGATTTTAGGTTGGTTCTTAATTAGTTTTAGGTTGTTTGTTAGTTGATTGTTAGTTATTTGAGTTTATTTTAATTATTGGTTAATTAATATAATATTTGCTTAATTACTCAAAATTTATTTTTAATGTTTGGTTAATTTTTTTGAGTTGATCTATGTATATATTCAGTTGATTTTAATTATGGGGATATAAAAATGATTTATGTATTAAATTAATATTTAAGAAGTTTTGAATAATTAATTTTAGATATTTTAAGTGTTATGTGTATTTTGTTAATTATGTTAATTAATTATTTTGGTTGGAAAAATTGGAGTAATTGGAGTTAGTAATTTTAGTATTAATAAAATGATTTTTAGTAAATTTATATAATTTTTGAGAAATTACTATTTTATGTGAATATTGGAATTATAGGTTAACTGTGTGATTTTGTTAAAAATATAGTTAAATAATATGTTCTAAATGATTTTAAAATTTTATAGGGTATTAAACTAATTTTTACAAATTACTTACTTTTTTAGCTAATTAATACTAATTTTTGAAAATTATATTCAAATAATAAATTATTTACTATTTTTTTTAATTAAATGGGTTTTTAACTAATTTTATAATATATTTAAACTAATTGAATGTTTAAATGTGAATTTGACAATCTGCATTAGAAGTGATGATGTACCTAAGTTGACATTTTAGACTAGGTATGACCATTATGAATTCCTAATGATGTCCTTTGGGTTGACTGATGCCCCAACAACCTTTATAGACTTGATGAACAGGGTGTTTACGCCATTCTTAGACCAATTTGTGATCGTGTTTATTGATGACATTCTGGTTTATTCCAAGAATAAGGCAAAGCATGTGATGCATTTAAGATTAATGCTGCAAACTTTAAGAGAACACTAGCTCTATGCCAAGTTTTCAAAATGTGAATTCTGGTTAGACAAAGTGGCATTCTTAGGCCATTTGGTATCTAAATATGGCATTTAAGTAGATTCCAAGAAGATAGAGGCAATCACTGAGTGGCCAAGACCCACAACGATTATAAAAGTGAGAAGTTTTCTAGGTTTAGCAGGTTATAATAGGAGATTTATGAAGAATTTCTCTAAGATTGTCGTGCCTTTGACCATACTGACCCAGAAGAGTGTTAAGTTTATGTGGACTGATAGATGTGAGGAGCATTTTCAGTTGCTTAAGGATTTATTGACTTTGGCTCCATTGCTGACTTTGCCTTTTAGTGAAGATGGATACACAGTGTATTATGATGCTTCCTGAGTAGGATTGGGCTATGTGCTAATGCATAATGGTAGAGTGGTTGCTTATGCTTCAAGATGGCTAAAGAAGCATGAGCAGAATTATCCTACTCATGATTTGGAGATGGCAATAGTTGTATTTATACTAAACATTTGGAGGCATTACCTGTACGATGTCACTTTTGAAATATGCATCAACCATAAGAGCTTGAAGTATATATTTGAGTAGAGGGATTTAAACCTAAGGTAGAGAAGATGGATGGAACTTTGATGGACTACGATTATTCGATTCTTTACCATCCAGGTAAGGCGAATGTAGTAGGAGATGCGTTAAATAGAAAATCAGTAGGCAGTCTTGCCCATATCAGTATTGAGAGGAGGCCAATTATTTAGGAATTGCATAAGCTGATTGATTAGGGTTTATAGTGGAAAGTGACTAAGAAATTTCTTTTAGCTCAGTTCAGGGTACGATCAGTGTATTTGGATAGAGTTAAAGCAGCTCAAAAAAGGGACCCACAACTATAGAGAATCATGTTTGAGGTACAACAGGGTCAATCCAAAGAGTTTATGATTGATAGTGAAGGTGTTTTATGCTTAGGTACTCAGTTATGTGTGCCAGACATTGATGATCTAAAGAAAGAGATCTTGGAAGAGGCACATTTTTCTACTTATAGTATTCATCTAAGTTGCACCAAGATGTATCATAATTTAAAGGATACATAATGGTGGAATGGAATGAAGAAAGATATTGCAGAATTTGTATCCAGGTGTCTCACATGTTAGTCGGTGAAGCTAGAGCATCAAAGGTCCTTATGATTGTTATAGCCCATGCCTATCTTAAAGTGGAAATGGGATATGATTGCCATGGATTTTGTGACTAGTTTTCCTCAAATAACTAGTGGATTTAATGCTATTTGGGTGATAGTTGGTAGGTTAACCAAGTTAGCTCACTTTCTATCGATAAAAAAGACATACTCCACTGACAGGTTAGCACGGTTGTATGTTAGCAGAATTGTTTATCTTCGTACAGTTTCAATGAGCATAATATCTGACAGAGGAGTCACTTTTACATTAGTTTTCTAGCAAGAGTTACATAAAGCTTTAGGTATAAAGTTAGACTTCAGTACAATATTTCATCCTCAAACTGATGGTCAATCATAAAGGACCATTCAGACTTTAGAGGATATGCTAAGAATGTGTGTGATGGATTTTGGAGGTCAATGGGATAACCATTTGCCACTTATTGAATTTGCATATAACAATAGTTATCATGCAAGTATTGAAATGACTCCGTATGAAGTGATGTATGGTAGGAAGTGCATATCATCTTTATGTTAGAAAATTGGTGAGAGACAACTAACAGGTCCAAAGTTAGTGCATATTACTTCTGAGAAAGTCCCTATCATTCAGCATAAGCTTTCAGCAGACATAAGAATTATGTTGATCCTAGAAGGAAAGATGTTTCCTTTCTAATTAGGGATATGGTGCTGAAGGTATCTCCAATGAAAGGAGTTATGAGGTTCGGTAAAAAGGGTAAGTTGGCTCCTAGATACATTAGACCTTTCGACATATAATCATGAGTTGGAGAAGTAGCCTATAGACTAGTGTTGCCACTTGAATTATCTCGAATCCATCCAATGTTCCATGTGTCTATGTTGAGAAAATATATTCCTGATCCTTTTTATGTACTTCAGCCTCAAGCAGTGGAGCTCAACGAAGATCTATCTTATGAGGAGTATCTAGTGGCAATTATGGATAGCTAGGTTCGTCAACTTCTCTCCAAGGGACTTCTGATAGTAAAGGTACTGTGGAGTAACCACACAGCAGAAGATTGTGTATGGGAAACAGAATCCAGGATGCAAGCCACTTATCCCTATCTTTTTCATCAATAAACCTTATTTTTCCTTGCTTTTCTTTGAATTCGAGGAATTTTGAGATATGCAGTGTTGATAAAAAAAATTTAAATTTTATTTATATATTATTACTAATTGTGTATGTTCTTTATTTAATTTATTTTTAAAGTGTTATTTATGTAAAATGATTTATTTGAGAGTTCTATTAAAAAATAATAAATATTAAAGTTATCAATAATAGTATTGTCATTATTATTTTTATTATTATTTTTGGACAAAACTTAGTTAAAGATAAAATAATTCAGACCATTCCCTTCTCTTCCATTTTTTGTCTTGTTTCTTCTCCTTCTACTCTCCCTCTCTTGGTGTCTTCTTCGCAGCATCACCATCAGCTTCTACTTCTCTTCCTTGCTGTCCCTATGATCCAGCCTTCCTCTCCTCCTTCTTCATCTTGCACTGGAGACAGCAGTCAGCATCTTCTAGCTCCTACTGTGACGTCTAACTCCTCCTCCACCTTCAGCCATCGGAGACAACAGCTACTCCGGCACCAGGTGATAGTTCCTCCTTCCACTATCCTAAATCTTAGCTTTGGTGGGGTTAGATGGGTTAGGAGTTAGATGATTTTAGGTTTGTTCTTAGTTAATTTCAGGTTGTTTGTTAGTTATTTGAGTTTATTTTAATTTTTGGTTAATTAATATAATATTTGCTTAATTACTTAGAATTTATTTTTAATATTTGGTTAATATTTTTGGGTTGATCTATGTATATATTTAGTTGATTTTAATTATGGGGATATAAAAATGATTTATGTTAATTAACTTAATATTTAAGAAGTTTTGAATAATTAATTTTAGGTATTTTAAGTGTTATGTGTATTTTTTTAATTAGTTATTTTGGTTGGAAAAATTGGAGTAATTGGAGTTAGTAACTTTAGTATCAATAAAATGAATTTTTAGTAAATTTATATAATTTTTGAGAAATTATTATTTGTATGTGAATATTGGAATTATAGGTTAATTGTGTAATTTTGTTGAAAATATAGTTAAATAATATGTTTTAAATGATTTTAGAATTTTATAGGGTATTAAATTAATTTTTATAAATTACTTACTATTTTTAGGTAATTAATACTAATTTTTGAAAATTATATTCAAATAATAAATTATTTACTATTTTGTGATTAAATGGGGTTTTAAGTAATTTTATAATATATTTAAACTAATTGAATATTTAAATATGAATTTGACTATTTATATTGAATATTTGAAATTTTGGATTTTTATAAAATTATATAAATTATTTGAGATTTCTATTAACTATTGTGAAAAATATTTTAATTTAGTGTTTTGATGTTTAAATAAATTAAATTGTGATTTATTATTGATTTTATGGATTTTTAGTGATTTTAAAATATTATTATTTAATATTTATTTTTATCGCGTATTATGAACCTCAATGGGGAATTGTGTAGTTTGGGGTCCCAACCTGAGGTGTTGAACTATTATGAAGTTCAGAAGTGTGTTTGCTTGCAAGATTAACTCTACTTCTATAGAGGAATGTGTAATATCCCGTGTTTTTAAAATATTTTTACACTGTACCAGGATACACAGTGTCAATAATTTTTATGCATTATACGATATTTTTATGAGTTGATATGTATTTTAAACCTATTTTAATTACTGTGTTTTATATACAGTGTTTTACGTAAAATTTTCCCGGGACTTTCATTTTCGGGGAAATTTCCACGTAAACAATGTATTATTAATTATTTTAAATGTATTTACGGGTTTGCATAAACTCATACATATTTTTAAATTATTAAATAAAGCCTGTGTGTGTATATTTATTTAATTAGGGTTTATTATTACCCTAATATTTTATTATTTATTTATTATTATTTGATTATTTTATTTATTATTAAATTATTAAAATTTATTATTTTATTATTAATTATTTATTAATATTTAATTATTTTAATTTATTTTATTTTTTTTTCTTTTTCTTTTTTTTTTCTTTTCCTTTTTCTTTCTTTTTCTTTTTCTTTTTCTTTTTCTTTCCTTTTCTTTCTTTTTCTTTTTCTTCTTCTTCTTCTTTCTCTCCCGCGCCCGACGCCGACCACCATTTTCTCACCGCCGTTTCTCCCTCCTCCGGCCACCGTTTTCGACACCGCTGGTCTCTATCTTCTCCTTGAGCTCCGGTGAGTGTTATTCTAGCTTTGTTTTGAGCTAAAATGGTCTAGAATTGCTTAGGTTTCGATTTGAAAATTTCGGCCTCTTTGGGTTTTCGATTTTTTTGAACTTCGATTTGGATGATTCATGGAAACTTCCTTCACAAATGTTGTTCCTGGTAGCTTAATGTTCATGTATGAATTTTTACAGAATTTTTGGAGGTTGTTTGGATTTTTGGGTATTTTTGAATACTTTAATATTATTTTCTAATTTTCGGAAATTAATTATTTAAATTATGAAATTGGAGTTTTTGGATAAATTAGGTGTTGAAATGAATTATAGGAATTTATTTGGAATTTTTATGAATTTCTAAGTATTTATTTTGAATTAATTGAGTTTATGTAATATTGAGAAAATTAGGTTAAATGTGTTTTAAATTGAATTTAATTGGTTAATTGGGTTTAAATATTTATATTATTGATAAATATGTTGAGAAAATTAATTTTGGATAATTGTATGATTTTTGGTGAATTTTTGAAGTAATTTAGGTATATATATATATATAGGGGTATTTTGGTAATTTTACCCTAAATTGTCTAAAAATGTAATTTAATTGGTTTTAATATTTATTTAAGGTATAAAAATGATTTCTACAAAATATTTAGTATTTTTAACTAATTAAAACTATTTTTCGGGAATTATTTTCAATTATATATATAATATACGGTTTTTCTAATAAAATGAGTTTTAATCGGTTTTTACAGTGTTTCAAGATTTATTATGTAATTTCTACCTATAAAATGTATTTTTATGATTTAAGGATATTTTTGGTATATTGGAATATATATTCTGTGTTTGTGGACCCCGGTCGACAGATTGTAGTCTGGAGTCCGACCGAGGGGTTGTGATTGATTGTGGTGTTTATTTTTGAAGTGTATTTTCTTTGCAGGGTCGGCTCTACTCTTTTGAGTAGAGAGATGTCCGTTTTACAGGGGAGGTTCTGCCGAATTTCTGGTAGAATTCTCGTAAAACGTGATATCCAGTCGAACCCTAATTCTGTTTCCGTATTTTAATACTCTAGATTGAATTCTAGGATTTCTGTTAGGGTTATTCTGATGTCGATTAATTATTTCTTGTTTAGTTGCGCCGAGACCGAGGGTTAGTGGACCAGGCCCGTCGGACCTGTCTCGTGGAGCGCATTAGGTGAGTTACTATATTATATATATATGCTTAGGACGCATGATTTAGAAAATGCATGTTTTATTTTGACTAAATATGCATAAATAACATGATTTATATTCAAGTATATTTTTGGTATATAATAAATTATATACATGTTTTATTAATAAAATATATTTAAAATGCTTTTAAATATATTTTTAGTTTAATTCATGATTTGATTGGATTTAATTTGACATATATATACTCAAAATATACCTGGTTTATGTTTGGTATATTTTCGGTATATATATGGTTTATATTGCTATTTCATTTATATCCATGCATCATTTATTTTTGTGAATGAATGTTTTATATTTAAGAATGAAGGATATCAATAGAACGTGCTACCTAGTGGGCAGCACTAGGACCGAGTACGTACCGGTACGCCTATAGTATTTAGGCTTTATTACTAACTTATTTGTGGATATTGATTTGATTATGATTATTGATATGTGAGATGTGGTTTGGGGTGTGATTGCTGGAGCTCGGTTGACCAAGTGTCTCGGGGCCAATCACACTGGCAGTCAGACTGCTGGAGCTCGGTTGACTTAGTGTCTCGGGGCCAGTCTACTGTCCAAATGGATTAAGTGGATATATTTGGATTAAGTGAGCCTGTATGGCTAGAGTGTTGTTTAACACTATTTTTCTGAGGTTGCGATATTCTAGGGTTCTATGTGATCCTTCATAAAAGTTGATTTTCAGACAAAATATATATAAAAATGATTTTTCTGCATCTGTATGAACTTGCCTGTATATATACATATTACTCATATACTGTTGACTGTATGCAATATCACTTAGAGTGTATGTATATATATTATAGTAATTCACTCAGTGAGGTCTGACTCCCCTCCGTTGACTATTTTTCAGGAGAGTCAACTTCCTCAGACCTCAGTAGCAGGTCGATACGCCGGATTTCTTCCGCCCCGGCTTCTTTATGTAAATTGTATACTTGAGTCTTATTTATTTTATCTAGACACTGCAGTAGTTGTGATTTGCAGTAGTTGTGAATTAAAGTATGGGATTTTATGTACTTTATTTTAAATAGATGTATTATATTGAACTGGATTTGTATTAAACAGATTTTATGTATGAGATGAGTTTTGAAGTAAATCCAGTTGATATGGATAATATTATGACATTATGATTTTTTTTATTTCCGCTGCATATTATATTTTTATGGTTATTATTGCATATTTATTTTATTTTTAGGCTTGCTACGGGTTCCGGATTCGAAAGAATTCCCATTCCCTAGCGCCGGTCATGGCCCCTGTTTTGGGTCGTGACAGAATGTCTGTTTTACAAAGGAGACTCTACTGAATTTTTGATAGATTTCTCATAAAACATGACATTGGATCAATCTTAAATTTTGAATTCTAAGTCGAGTCTTCCTTAAAAATTATAGAAGTTAGGGTTTCTATTTTTTGATAGTGGTTTTATTTTCTATTTTTTAGCTGCCCCTTCGGTCATGTCTACCAGTCAAGGTCGGACACAACGTAGCAGAGAAGCGCCTTCATCTTGTAAGTTAATATTCAATATGCATGTTGGGTTTTTGAATTAAATATATAAATTCTTGATGAATTTAAATTTATGAGAATTCAAGTTAGTATTCTTTATATTATATTGCATGGTTTAATTTATAGTTGTTTAATTTATTTTTATTTATTGCAATTTTCCCTATTTTATTTATTTTCATTTATTTTAAATAAACTACGATAGAACAGACTACCTAATGGGTTTCATTAGGATCGTATGTGTGCTGGTAAAATATTTGGCTGTATTGATTATATTACTGAGGCCAAAGGTCTAGTAATGCTTTGCTCTCAGACACCACTAGTAGTATGATATTTGATTATATTCATTAAAATACTAGGGTTGAAGGTCTGGTGATACTTTGCTCTTGGACACCGCCAGTGATATTGGATTAGGTGATGTGACTGCGGTTGTTTATCTTGGTGATGTGTTACTCTTGGGATCCAACAATGATGGATATAAGTGAGCTGCTTGACTGTTAGAATTGAGGACTAAGGTTCTACCTAGTTTTTTTTTATAGATTATAATGTTTTAAAAGCATTTAAAAATTTATCCCTCCTTTTAAAAAATGGTTTTCTTATATATATATATATATATCAAAAGATTTTAATAAAATATAACTGTATTATATTTTCATAAAAACTTATTTATAAAAAGGAGACTTCAAACCGCATTTATTTCTTTTATTAGCTTACTCAGTGAGATCTGACTCCCTTCAACTTTTTTTTTTCAAGAGTTTGGGAGTCTTCTGTTAGACCTACTTCCCTACGCCGGGTAGCTTCCTCACTGGCTATCTTATGTAGGTCTATATAGTTATGTTTGTATTAGTATTTATGTACCACATTAGAGAAATTGTACAACTGCATACTTTAATTTGGATATTATGTATTTGAGATTTATGCATTGAGATATTATTTTATATAACTAATTATTACTATATTATGCATGATGATGGTATGGTTTATTTAAATTGAGAAAAAAATATTTTAATAATGTGCATCATGATTTAATTATTGCATTGTAAAGTTTTAAAGGTGAAATGTTCCATATTTTTCTTTTAAGGCTTACTAAGGGTTTCGGTAAATTTAAGCTTTCCCATTTCCTATTGTTAGTCACGTGCCCCCTCCCATTCCCTAGTGTCGGTCACGTGCCCCCAGGTTCGGGTCGTGACATAAAAATCTAAAATGCAAATCCAAATATTAAAAGCCAATAAAATTAATTAAGTCACTAACCATCAAAATATAGAAAACACTTTATTCACAATATAGTTTTCTATCAATTAATTTATATAATTGGTGTCAATTAATATATTTTAAGTGTCAATTTTTTAAAATTTGTGTCATTAAATATAAAAATTATTGTGGATCCCTTATTTTCATAATAAACATATCACATGCAAATCTAATAATTACATCCAAAAATTTTTTTTTAAAAAAAACACTAACCATCAACATAGAAAAAACATTTTAATCACAATAAATTAATCTAATAATTAATGTCAATTAATCTATTATGTGCATAATAAACATTTAACATGCAAATCCAAAAATAATTTTATATTTATTAATGCAAATCTAAAAATAATGTAAAACCAATATGTATTTCATATTATTTTACATATGTGATTGTCATTATTTTTATTATAATAAAATAATGTTATTGATTTTATTTTACAATAAATATAAATAAAAGTTATATAAATTTTGAATAACAATCATCAACGTAAATTAATTAGAATTTCTTAAATTTAATCAATAAAATAGAGAAAACATACCTCTTTTGCAGAAAATAATTGTTTTATATTGACAACACCCTTCAAATAATTTGTAATAACATTATAATATAAAATAAAATTATAAAACAATTTAATCAAATGTAACAATTTAATCAAATGTAACAAACAACTGCACAATTTAACATACTAAATAAATTATAATAATATTTACATCCTTAATTTTTAGAACTATTATATATTTTCTTAAGATCACATTATTTTTATATTTTAAAATATTCTAACAAAATATACAAATTTTTATCACCGTATGACTTAAAGTTCATTATATATTGTTTTATTTTAACTAAAATTATATTTATCAACTTACATTATAATTGTATTTTTAACAACAATGTACAACTATAAAATTATATATTACTTACTATTTAACTAATGCAATATATATAATTTATATTTACACTAACATTATGTCACGACCCAAACTAGGAGTCATGACCGGTGCTAGGGAACGGGAATTCTTTCGAGTCCAGAACCCGTAGCAAGCCTAAGAAAAATAAAATCATACAATAAATAAATAAAAGTACAACCAAATTAAAATTTTTTCTGAATCAATATATAAAATAAATACTCCAAATCCTTTTATAAATGAATACATATTCGTACAATTTTCAAATACAAATTCTTAGAGTATTTAATATCCAAACAAAATAATACAATTCCAATATAATAACACTACTACTGCAGTTTCTAGAATACAATTCAAAGTTTAGAATATACATTTGCATAAAATAGTCGGGACTGAAGAACACCGACGAGGAACTCTACAACTAAGGTCTGACGATATGGAATCTCCTGAAAAAAATAATTGAGGGGGGTCAGACCTCACTGAGTGAATTATTATACTATATATACATGCAAACTAAACCATAACAATCAGGCATTATATATATATGTATGTATATACACACATTTCACACGAATGCCAAACTTTGCTTTTATAAATATACTAAATATAGAAAACGTTTGTTTTAATTTATGAAGGATCCATAGAACCCTAAATAATAACAACCTCAAACAATCCCATCATCACTCTAGCCATACAGGCTCACTTGATTCCAAATAGAACACTTATTCCAATCTGGACAGCAGACTGGCCCCGAGACACTAAGTCGACCGAGCTCCAGCAGTCTGGCTGTCAGTGTGATTGGCCCCGAGACACTTGGTCAACCGAGCTCCAGCAATCACACTATCTATCACCTCACATCTTAATCAACCCAATAGATCATTCAATTCACTTATGGACAGTAGACTGGCCCCGAGACACTAAGTCAACCGAGCTCCAGCAATCTGACTGTCAGTGTGATTGGCCCCGCAATCACACTATCTAACATACCATTAATCTTAGTCAAATCAATTAAATCAATTATAATTACCCAATTTAACTCTCACTCAATCCTTATCTATCGTACCGGTACGTACACGGTCCTAGTGCTGCCCACTAGGAAGCACGTTCTATTGATATCCTACACTTCGAATAAATCATTCATTCGAAAAATAATTAATGTAGAACAATATTCATAATAGTAAAACCAACCATATATATATATACCAAAAATATACCCAGTATATTTCAGGTATATATATATATATATATATATATATATATATATATATATATATATATATATATATATATAGTCAAATAAAATATGAAATAAACTAAAGATAAATCATTAATATAGTTAAAAACAATTTAAATGAGTAACAATAATATAACATGCATTATCTTAAAAAAAATATACTTAAATATGCAAAAGATATACCCTAAGTACTCAAATCATTTAATAAACCATTTATGCATAAATATTCATTTATATACGTGTTTGTGTTTAACATATATTCACAAATATCCTAAAAATAAACCTAATTATCTAGCATGCATATATCAAAAATAAACCTTAAATATACCACTAATATGCTAGGTTTAATTTAATAATAAAACATTTATTTATTCGAAAATAAATCAAAATATACCAAAAATAAACTTAAAAATAATTTAAGTATAGGTTTATAATTTAGCATGCAATTATTTAAGAATAAACCTAAAATCTACTGAAACTATACCTAAAGTATACTAATCATTTAATAAAATAATTATGTCTAAGTGTATATTTTAAAACATGTGTATATTACTCAAAGGTATTAAACCTAAACCTAATTGTTTAATGTGCATATATCAAACTAACATGCATAATTATTTAATATGCATATATATAAAAATGCAACCCCAGATATACCAAAAATATTATAATTTAAATCATTTTTAAAACATACAATGAAAATGAAAAAGTCTAAATAATGCACCCTATATGCAGTGCATATATATAGAGTATAATAACTCACATGTTAGCGCTCCACGAGACAAACTCGACGGGCCTGATCCGTTAGGCCTCGGTCTCGGCGCAGCTAGACAATAAATGACAACATGAAATCAGAATAAATTTAACAAAAACTCTAAAGACTCGATCTAGAATTTTAGACACAGCTTTAGAATAGGAATTTGACCGGATATCACGTTTTACGAGAATTCTACCGAAAATCCGACAGAACCTCCCTTGTAAAACGGACATCTCTCTACTCAAAGAGTAGAGCCGGTCCTGCAAAAAAATACACTTCGGAATAAACACAGGATTACAATCAAAATCCCTCGGTCGGACTCCAAACTACAATTCACCGACCGAGGTTCACAATTCACAGAATATTTATAAAATACCGAAAATGCCCTTATATAATAAAAATACATTTTATAAATCCAAATTACGTAATTAACCCTAAAACATACTAAAAATAAATAAAAACCCATTTATTTAGAAAAATAGTATATTATATATAATTTGAAAATAATTTACGAAAAATAGTTTTAATTAGTTAAAAATACTAAAAATTTGCAGAAATCATTTTTATACCCTAAATAACTATTAAAACCAATTTAATTACATTTTTAACCAATTTAGTGTAAAATTATCAAAATACCCCTATATATATATATATTCACTATAAATGTTCAAAAATTCACCAAAAATTATATAATTACTCAAAAATTAATTTCTCAACATATAATTCAATAATATCAATAAATATACTCAATTTACCAATTTATTTCAATTAAACACATAATTAACCCTATTTTTCAAAATTACCTAAACTTAATAAATTCCAAATAAATACATAAAAATTCACAAAAATTACAAATAAATTTCTATAATTCATTTCAACTCCTATATTCACCATAAAACACAATTTCATAATTTAATTAATTAATTTTCAAAAATTAGAAAATAATAATAAAATAATAAAAAATTCACAAAAATTAAAATAAATTCCAAAAAATCACAAAAAATTATGGGATGTAGATTAAGCTTGGGGATCAACTTTTGTTAAGGAATTTTCCATGAATCCACCAAAAATTCCCGAAAAAAAATAAAAATCCAAAAATGGCCGAAATAAAAAAATCGAAAAATAGCAAAAATGGAGGGGTTAGAGCTCAAACCGAAGCTTGGATTGAGTTCACCGGAGCTTGAGGAGCTCAAGGACACCAGAATCGCGAAGAATGGTGGTCGGAATCGCTTGGAACCACGGTGAGCTCGAGTTTCGATTCCTTGCTGCCACAGCCGCTTGCCGACGCCGGAGAAGAAGGTAGAAGATGGCGGAAGGCGACTGGAGCTGCTAGAAGGCCGGACGGCACACCGACGATAGGGGATCAACGGTGACAGGCGATGGTGGATGGTGGTTTGGGTGGGTTTCGGGTGAGATGAGTTTGTGTGTGTGTGTTTTATGTTTAATGTACATATATATACATATAATACTTTATATTATAATAATACAATATACATATATATATATACTAATCTCCACACACACATATAGTAATATATATATACACACACATACATATATTCACACACACAATTAAAATAATACAACCCTAATATATGTGTGTATGTATATGTAGCACATATATTAATCACGTAGATAATGTAGTTTAATAAAATGAACAATATTAAAATAAAATACACTAAGTTAAATACTATTAAAATAATATCATTCAAAGTAATAAATATGAATAACGTAAATAAATTCTCTAAAATACTGAGTCTCAAAATAAATATTAAATTATTTACGTGTCAATTTCCCCGAAAATACAATTCCCGGGAAAATTTTACGTAAAGTACTTAAAATAATATAAAATAATTAAAATTAGCTTTAAACAAATAACAACTCTTAAAATATCATAAATATATACAAAAATTATTAACACTGCATATCCCGATGCAGTATAAAATAACTATTTAAAAACTCGGGATATTACAGTCTTCCCCCCTTATAAGAATTCGTCCCCGAATTCCAAAAAAAAATTTACAAGATCAAGAAAGGAAGAGATACGGGTAAGAAGCTCGTATCCCAACTTCAGTCTTTTACGTAAGCTCTTTTACTTTGTTGCCACGTCACGGAACCTTGATTATCTGAATCTAGTTCGAACCTAACTATCGAGCTTGATAATCTACAATCACAACTGATTCCTTCTCAAACTTCAGATCTTCATTCAGTTCTATATTGTTCAACGCATCTCATCACACCACATGTCGGAGACATCTTCAGAATTACAGTCTTCGATCTGAAACTCCATATCTCTGCATCTAGGATCCACATCGTTCTTTTGATCACAGTAACTTTCTCTGCTGTATTTTGAACCATCTCATATCTAGTTAAGGCTTCTTTCCATAAAAGCTTCAGGTGGTGTCATTCTAATACTGCTATGGTAGCTGTTATTATAAGCGAATTCTATAAGTAGCATATAATCAACCTAGCTACCTTCTAGATCCAAAACACACATCTTCAACATACTGTTTAGTGTTTGGATCATCCTCTCAGACTGTCATCTGTCTGAGGATGAAAAGCAGTATTGAAATCCAATCAGGTGTCTATTACTTTCCACAATCTCTACCAAAATCGAAAGGTAAACACTGTACCTTTACCATATACAATGGACACAGGTAGTCTATGCAGGCACACAATATGCTTCATATGCAGCTTAGCCAACTTAGCTACTGAATAAGTGGCTTCCACTGGCCAAAAATTAGTTGACTTGGTCAATTTGTCTACAATCATTCCAACAGAATTATATTCACCCTTCGAATGAGGTAACCAACCATAAAAATTATCACAATTCTCTCTTATTTCTACCCAAATTCAAAAGAGATCAAAACTTCCCAGAAGACTTCTGATATTCAGCTTTCATCGACTGATAATTTTAACACTTAGAAATACCATCAGTCACATCCTTCTATAATCCAACCCACTAGTACTGATCCTGAATACGGTGATAATTCTTGGTAACCATTTGGATGTACACTGCAAGTTCATTTCCACAGCTTATATAGAATCTCTTTCTCATATTACAACATCAACCCTGTATCATTAACTTGGGCATCTCCTATCAGCAGATCATTCTATGGTGATATGCCATGATGACATGCTATGATGAATGTCATGATGAGATGATCTAAGGAAATTTTATGATGAAATGCTAGAATGAAATGTCGTGATGAAATGCTGTAATGAGATGCTATGATGACATGATGAAATGCTGTAATGATATCAGGTCTTATCCTCTAAAGTTCACGTAACTCTCAGATCAATCAGTCTTCTTCAGTACTTGGAAGCTGTTCTAACAAACATCTGTTCACACAATCTTCCCATTCTTCTGAGTTATGAGGGTCATAGGAGCTATAATTCTAGAGAATTCTATTCAGATTTCCTATGATACCCAATTAAACCCAAAAAAATTACAGATCTCAATGGATTCAGTCAGTCTGGGCCACTCAGATGCTATTTTGATCTTTTGTGGATCAACTCAAATTCTATCTTTAAATGCCACAATTCTAGGAAAAATAACACTCTCCACCCAATGATCACACTTCCCGAATTCAGCATAAAGCTGACATTCTCTTAGTGTCTGTAGTATAGTCCTTAAGTGATATACGTGCCCTTTCATTCACTTTGAATACATTAGTATATCATTAATGAAGACTACTACAAACTGATCCACAACTAATGATAACCCGACTTCAAATCAATTTTTGAAAAGAACTGTGCACTCTGTAGCTGATCAGACAGGTCATCTATCCTCAAAAGAGGTTACTTGTCCTTCACTGTTACCCTGTTCATCTCTCTACAGTCAATGTATAGTTTCAAGGTACCATCCTTCTTCCTTACAACAGGACTAGTGCACCTCAAAGGGAAACATAATGTCTGATAAAACCTTGGTCATACAGCTCTCGTAATTGCTCCTACAGCTCTACAAAAAGTCATTTTGTAGGGCTACGTTGAAATAGGAGTTATATCAGGAACCACATCGATACAGAATTCAATCTCTATAAAGTGGTAAACCTAGTAACTCACAGGCAATTAAAACATCTGGGAGAGACAACTTTTCCACTGAAGTATACTCAACTAGAGCCACATATTCCTAACAACCCTTTCACATTTCATCAAGATTAATTACACCCCAAAGACTGAATTCATAATAACTCTCTGAGTCTTAATTCTCGATTTAGATGCCAATATATTACGCGTAATCCTGTAACATATAATTCCACCAGTCTCCTCTTATATTGTATTATGTCTTCAGCATGACGTATCAGATTGAAGAGTTTATAGGTAATCTTCTCAACTGATTGCTATTCCCTTACTCTATGCAATAGCTTATACAGGTAATTATCCTTCCTTAAAGGTGGATGGAAGTATCTTAGAAATCCCCCTTTAACTCAAATTATGTGTTGCAGTCAGAACTGACAGCTTGCCATAAAGAGTACAAGAGTGCTTCATCTTCATTAGACATTTTCCAATTCCCCCATCAAGCATATTCAAACAACTGTCAAACTTGACTAAATGCTATCAAGCTCTTATTAGTCTCGGCTATCGTAGTCACAATTGCTGCAAGTTCAAGTCCAAAAGAAATGCTTGTACTGCTTACAATGACTTCCTTAACCCTTGAGTTATAGTTGCCTCTAACCTGCCCTTATACTAGATGGGTATAGAAGAGTTAAAACTATAACCACCACTTCAACTTGAAAAGACAGATTATCAACATTGTCTCGCTAGAAGAAACAATTCACATTCACTACGCTGAAAAGATATAGAAATCAATAGAATTCAGAATATAGAATATACGCATAATTCACATGTCTCAAGTTCTCGACTGAAAAGAAATTACATATGCTAAACGATAGAAGGTATCAGCATTGCATCCTGCGAAACTCCTGTTGTAGAAGCAACATCATTGCAATGCTAAGCCACCAGCTCCTCATTCAGTTATTCTTGCTGTCAACAGCGATCATCAGGCCTTCTAAATCCATCTCTACCCCTACGCCTAACAGGATGCATAGGGGGTAGAACCTCGTGCCCAGAAGATCAACTATCATCGATCTCATTGATCGATGGAGCGATTCACGCTCAAGGCAATCAACAAGGAGCAAAAATAAACAATTAGTTCAAACAATCACAAACATCCACAGACACCCTAACGGTTAGGCGGAATTCCTAATGCAAGGAAGACTTTTCAAAGACATAACCGAACCTAATTCACTGCAGTAGTTTAACAGAAAACACAATTTTGAAAACTAGGGCCACAACTCCAACAACTAAGCCCTGACACAGAACTCTGCTCTGATACCAACTTTGTCACGACCCAATCTCCACACACACATATAGTAATATATATATACACACACATACATATATTCACACACACAATTAAAATAATACAACCCTAATATATGTGTGTATATATATGTAGCACATATATTAATCACGTAGATAATGTAGTTTAATAAAATGAACAATATTAAAATAAAATACACTAAGGTAAATACTATTAAAATAATATCATTCAAAGTAATAAATATGAATAACGTAAATAAATTCTCTAAAATACTGAGTCTCAAAATAAATATTAAATTATTTACGTGTCAATTTCCCCGAAAATACAATTCCCGGGAAAATTTTACGTAAAGTACTTAAAATAATATAAAATAATTAAAATTAGCTTTAAAAAAATAACAACTCTTAAAATATCATAAATATATACAAAAATTATTAACACTGCATATCCCGATGCAGTATAAAATAATTATTTAAAAACTCGGGATATTACACATTAAATATGACAATAAATATTAGAAAATAACTAAAAACATACCTTATAATTTATATGTTGTTGAATATTTTCTCTGGGAATAACATCAATATGGAAAGAAGAACAATATATATTAGAAAATGCAAAAACAAGGAGAATAAAATGAGGAGCAAAAGGAAGAATAACAAAAAGTGGAGAACAACAAGAAGAAGAAAAATAAGAAGAGAATGAATGATGAGAGGTGGTGGTAGCTACTGAATAATAAGGGCATGTAAAGAGCAATTGTGTTAGTAATCGAGGGAAAAATTATTGAAGTTTGAAACAAATAGTTATTTTGTCATTCATACATCTATTAATTTTAGAGATTCTACTATATTATTGCAATAGAATTTAAATTTTTTTTTTTTTTGACAAAGTCCTCCAGTTCATCAATTTCTCTAAGGGAGTTGCAAGAGCTGTATAAGGTTGTGGTGCGTGTAGGCTTCAAGCTAATTGTCTAAGTTGACACTTCTCTTTTTTTTTTTTAAACTATAGTGAAGTCTGCCAGTCAAACTGGCATACTTCCTTTAATTTGCCCACCTGCATAATGCAGATACATATAAAAAGTCCGTCAGTTTAATTAGTGGACTTCAGTACATTAATTTTTTAAAAAAATTTAAGCATCTCAGCCAATAGAGTAAGCAGATTTGTGCCAAAAATACACTATTCAACTGACAATTGTCAATCCCTAACTCATAACCTATACAGTCCTCACTGATAGCCTCAAAAACAACTTTATAGTCTGTGAAAAAATTGGATGAAGTCTTCGTCATAATTTTTTAAAAAATAAAAGAAAGCCATGCATTTACCGCAAAAAACTCTCGGGTTGATGGGACAAAAGATAAATATTATTTTCAAATAAAAAAAACAAAGGCATACAAGTAACCATCTCAGTTTGATGGGGAAAAAAGATAAATAATAATAATAATAATAATAATAATAATAATAATAATAATATTATTATTATTATTATTATTATTATTATTTTATTATTATATGCTTGAATGTTGTGTGTATGACCTAGTTTTTTTAATTTTTAATTTTATTGTTAATTATTAACGTGTTCAATTATTAACTAATTATTAACTTATAATGAACACAAATTGAAATAACATGCATGAAACTAATGGCTATAAACTTGCATGAAACTAACAACCATGACTATAAAATGTTGTTTTTCCTATGAATTACCTTAAACTTGCAATGATGGCCAAGACTTAAAAAAAACATTTCAATTGACAACTCTGCCATTTTGGGTGGCAGAGTTGTCTTTTAATTAAAAAAAATTACACCAAAATATTTTAATTAACTTTTGCAAATTTCTCATAAGTCCGCCATTTTTGTTGGAAAATACTTACTATTAGGTTTTTATTATCATTACTGTTGTAATAATAATAATAATAATAATAATAATAATAATAATAATAATAATAATAATAATAATTATTATTATTATTATTATTATTATTATTATCATCTTCATTAATTATAATTTTATCAACTTACATAATTATTAACTTTATTAATTAAATTCATCATTTTATTATTCCATTATTGTATATTGTTTATGAATATATATAATATTTTGTTTATTAATATTATGAGATATATATTTTTTAACTAATAGATAATATAATTGCCAACACATTTAATTATTTTAATATATTAAAATATATATTGTATTAACTATATTTAGTCCAATTATTAGTATGAAAAGTTAATTATTAACTAATCATTAGCTTATCACTTGAATTGATACAATTAACCAATTATTAACTAATCATTAACCAACCATATGCATGAAATTAATGCTTGCATGAATTTTATTGCATTTCAATTGCCCATAAATGTTGTTCCTATATTAACTTCCCTCTAACATAGAAACTACTGATTGACAACAAGAAAAGCAGCCAAGAAAAAAAAAATCTTTTTTAATCAAGAACTGGTGAACTTACTGAAATTCTACACATTTTCCAGATTTTTGCCAACTAGGTTGGTGGATTTGTTATTTTTATTTATTTTTTACAAAAAAAGTATTGTCAATCTATCACGACCTAAACTGAGGAGTCATGACTAGAGCTAGAGAACGAGAATTCTTTCGAATTCGAAACCCTTAGCAAGCCTTAAAAATAAAAATGCATGCGATAAATAAATAAATAAAAATGCACAAGAATTAAAAATTTAATCAATATGAAAATAAATCCTTAAATGTCATATTCTAATGAAATATTCATACAACATTTTGAATACATATCTCAAATCAAACATCATACTACTAGTATAATAACACTACTACTACATTCTCTATAGTACAATAAGAGTTCAGATAATAAATTTATATAATTTAGTCGGGGCTAAAGAAGACTGATGAAGAGGTATACTACTGAGGTCTGAAGTAGAAGAATCTCCTAACAAAAAATATTGACGAAGATCAGACCTCACTGAGTGAATTATTGTATTATATATATATGTAACCTAAGTCATATATATATATATATATATATACATGTAATTCATATAGATGTTGAAATCCACTTTTGATGATAATAACAAATGCATAAAAATATTTTTGGTTGAAGAATCAGAAAAAAACCCTAAATAATCTACAACTTTGTATTCATTTATCCAACTCAAGGTAGTAGACTGGCCCTGAGTACACTAGGTCAACCGAGGATCCACAATCTCACTAACGACATGACTACCCTTGAATACACTATGTCAACTGACGATCCACAACCATCTTTTCCAATAACTAACACCTCGATAATCAAATATAAGATTTTCAACCTAATTCCATCGTACTATCGTGCAACAGTCCTAGCGTAGCCCACTAGATAGTACGTTCTACTGCTATCCTTCAAATCAATGTTATAATTATTAAAATAATGAAAATGCATAATGTAAACGTGATAGCATCCATTTACAGAGAAATATACCAATTATATATAGAAAATATACCAAATGTATACTGAAAATATACTAAATGTATACCAAACATATGCTGGGTATATATATAATAAATATACAAAATATATACCAAAAATAAACCAACTATATACCAAAGATATATTATAATATATTTCACATTTAAGGAAGTAAATCATTCTTAAATATATTATAAAAATTATGGATGCTCATTATTATGCATTCTACATGCAATGCATATATAAGATAATAACTCACAATTTTGCACTCCTCTAAATAGACCCGACTGGCCTGATCCAATAAATCTTGGTTTCAGCACAACTAGGAAAATAAATTATAATAACAATCAAAATCAAAAACCTAATTTATACTTCTAAAATTCTAAAGGGTGACTCGATCTAGACACGATTCGACCACAAAACCAAAAACTTAAGATCGACTTGATGTCATGTTTCACGAGAATTCTACTAAAAATTTGGCAAAGCCTACTCTATAAAATGAATGTCTCTCTACTAAAAAGTAGAGTCGATCCTATAAGCAAACACACTTCTAAAATCACAATAGCTCAACGCCTCGGGTTGGGATCTCGAACTGCACAATTCCCAATAAAATCAACATTTAATAATAATATAATAAAAATCATTAAAATCCATAAATATCAATAAAATAGCCATAATACAATATATTTAATCATCAAAAACATTAAATATGATTATTTTCACATTAATTAAATAAAATCTCAAAAAAATTATATAATATTAATAAAAATCCATTTTTCAAATATTTAAATTCAAATAGTAAAATTTATAAATAAATTATCCAAATTGTTTAAATATGTAATAAAAATAGTTAAAAAAAACTCATTTCTTCACAAAAATAATAAATAAAACTATTATTTGAATATATTTTTGGAAATTATTATTAATTAGTTAAAAATAGTAAATAATTCATAAAAATTATTTTAATAGCATTTATTATTCCAAAATTATTTAAAAAATATAATTTAACTATAATTTCAATAAAAATACATAATTTACCCATAAATCCAAAAATTACATAATACCAAATATTTTCCAAAAATTACTCAAAATTACTAAAAATTATTTTCTCACTTCCAAAATTAATAATTTAAATTAACTATACTAATTTAGTATAATTTCACTACACAACACATAAAACACATAATTAATAAAAATTCATTTTCATTATAAAAAATACAATAATTATACATAATTCAAATAAATTCAAAAAAATAAACTAAAAATATATTTAGGAAGCTAAAAGTTCATATAATAGCATTATTTAAAGAAATAATCATGAATCAAACACAATCAAGCTAAAAAAAAATAAAAACCCTAAATAGACATAAACTAAACTTGGAGATATCTATCTAACCAAACGTTGTAAAGTTGAAATGAGTATCCCATGTCGAGAGGAGTCGAACGAGCCCAGAAACGCAAGCTGAAACCATTGGATTCTCACAAGAGTTACTGTAGCAATCCCTCAATTTTCGGTGACTGAAGGCTTCTAGGCGATAGCGAGAAGGTGAGGGAGGAAGGGAAGGTGGCGGTGAGCTTCGTGGTGGTCTGGGGCGGCATTGGAAGGCTTCGGGTGGTGCTCTGCAAATTGGTAATAGCAAAAATGGACATGGAAAGAAGAAGAAGAAGAAGAAGAAAGAGACAAAAGGAAGAAGGGGAGGTTGACCCGTGAAAAGCTTTTGACCATTCTTATATATATATATATATACACAAACACACACACACACACACAACACATACACAATACACACATATGCATATAAAATAATAACAAAAATAACAGTAATAGTAATATAATAATAATAATAATTTCCAAAATAATGTCCTTTAAATAAATAAAATATTTAGAATAAAAATAAATAAATAATATTCATAAATAATTATAATATATAAAAATTTAAAATATTACTAATACTGCATATCTTAAAATAATTTTATATTATTTAAAATATTGGGTCATTACACAATCAGGGTGGTGGTACTTAGTTGTCTTGTAGTATTTCCACCACACAAAATGGTGAAATAGCTCTTGATCCTTTTTTTTTGAATTATTTTTTTACCTTAAAGTGGGAAATATTTTAAAAACTACCCTAAAATTGGAAATAAAGTGTTTTGCACCCTAAATGGGTAAAAAGCCAGCCACTCAAGAATATTCACTAAGCTTCTAGTAAACCGACATCGAGGGAAAAGTTCAGAAGAACCGACATAAGCAAATATAAATAGGGCTTAGGCTATTGTAATGTGAGTGGGAGTGTGAGTGTGTGACATGTGAGTGCATGAGAGTTAGTGAAAGAGCAAATACAGTGGTGGTATGTGAGTGTCAAGTGAGAATGCAAAAATGGTGTGTGCTGTAAGTGAGATTAATGCAAGTGTGAGTGTCTTGTGTCTCATGAGTATATAAACACTTAGGTGTTTTGTAAGAATATTTTGTGTGTGTTTTGTGTACAAGTATTCTTGTACTAATTTTTTTAATAAAAATACTTTTATTATAAATTAAATCCTCCACATATTCTATAGGCAATTCAACTGGAAATTGATATTTAATATTTTGAAGAATTTTACTTTCAAGCACTTTGGCCATTGATTTAACATGTATATGTATGGTTACCATCCATACATGAAAATGATAAGGACTTTGGTCATTGATTTAACATGTATAAGTATGGTTACCATCTATACTTTTATATGTATATATAAGTAAATAGATGATAAGATTGTGTCAAGCTAATCATTATTCACAGATTAGTAAAGCTAGTGTTGTAGTTTACTTACGTTACTTTATTTGCAATCATCTTGTATTTATTAATTACGTGTATATTTTGTATTTAAACACTTATTCAGGTTAATGAAATCAGTCACGTTTTAGTCTCATTAGCATAATTGACTTAGTATCAAAGCTTCAGACCTATCATCATAACAACTTCAAGTTCCTTTTCTACATTAATTGCTTCTTCTTCTTCTTCTTTTTTTCTTCTTCTTCTTTTTTTTTCTTCTTCTTCTTTTTCTTCTTCTTCTTCTTTTTCTTCTTCTTCTTCTTCCTTAACTACCTCTGATGCCATAGCCTTGCCTTCTATATTCTCACCTTCCTCTTTAACTCATGTTCAACATTCATTCTCCATCAAACTCAACTTTAAAAACTATATTCCATGGAAGCTACAGTTTACTCCTCTTCTTAATTACTATAACTTACATGAATTGTTAATGGAACTGAAAACCCACCACTTAAGGAGATTATTGATTCAAACACAAATCAAACTATTATTAATCCAGAGTATACAGTCTGGTTTAATAAGGATCAACTCCTATTTTCTTGGCTACTCTCTTCCATTTCAAAGGAGGTTTATCCCTAACTCATTGGATTGAATTCAGCAACTAAAGCATAGAGAGCCTTGGGGACTACTTATGGTGTTATTAGTCATGCGTAGAAAACTCAAATCCACATCAAGTTGCATAACTTGTCCAAGGATGATAAGTTAGTCTCATAATATCTTTATCAGGTAAAGGCTCTAGCCGTTTTGTTGACATTGGTTGGACAGCCTATACTGCCTTCTGAGTTTAATGCGATTGTTTTTCATAGATTGGGTGCTTAATATAATGGAGTAATTGCTGCCTTGCAACAGTGCACAAAAAAGCTCTCCTTCAATGACCTTGATGATTAATTAGTGGCTTATGAGTTGCTATTAAACTCACAACAACCACAACTTCCTTCATCAAACTAATCAATTATCCACATATTAGTTAAGCTTATGTTATAGTTCACTTACGTTATTCTATTTGCAATCATCTTGTATTTATCAATTACTTGTATATTGTGTATTTAAACACTTATTCAGGTTAATGAAATTAGTCACGTTTTAGTCTCATTAGCATCATTTACTAATTGAAAATAAAAGTTAAAAGTTGAGAGAAATAATGGCTAGAGAATTGAAAAGTTGAAGAAAATAATAGCTTGAAAGTTGAAAGGTTGAAAAAGATAATGAGTAAAAAATTAAGACTAAAAAAAATTGTTTCAACTTCAATAAAATATTGAGAAAGAGGAAGATGCAAAATTTGCAAGTAATTAAATTTCAATAAATACAAAATAAAGTATATTAAAATCTAAATACATTTTTAAAAAAATTAAAGACTTTAAAGGAGAACTAATTAAATTTTGCTAATAAGTATTACATGTAAATCTAATAGTTAGCCACTTGGCACAATTTGATTAACTTGTAGTGTACACCCAGCTTTATTAAAGAAGATATATAGATATAGATTGCTATTGGTTTCATGTGCAAATGGAACTTTTATGAATGTGGGCCACTTTTATTAATGTATATGTCAATTTCTTTAGTTATTTATGTCATATGGATATAAATCAATTTCAAATCTAAAAAATACATAAAACTTAAATATGTAAAAGTGGAATGAGTGGTGTATATTAAATTTTAAAACAAATTAATTATAACCATAAGTTGGTGATAATGATTTTATATATATATAAATTTAACGTGACTATATATATTATAATTTTAATTCAAGATATCATTTAAGGAAGAACAACTCTTACCGACTAAAATTTGTGTAATTTTTTTATTAATAAGAAAGTCAAATGATTTATAAACCAACGGAATGCAAATATATAAAAGACAGGCTTGAACTTGAATATTGAAACAAGCTAAAACAACTAAAATGAAGTTTAAAAAAAAATAAAGTTTCTTTGTTATTCAAAAGAGATAAATTAATATTTCATATCGGAGGGGATCAGGATGTGATAGAATTTTAAGTCTTTAGCCGACTTTTAAGACTTTTGGAATACATCACCATCTAGGAGACTATAATGTTGACTACTATAGTGCTAATAAAAGACCAGCAAGCTTTACTATCTATACAAACCTAAAGTCCATCCTGAAAGGCAGTGTAGACACCCGTCCATGTTAGGGGACGAATTAGGGTTGCTCAGTTTGACCAGCCCATTGTCAAGCCTAATGATGAGAATGTGAACTTGGACATGGGAATGAAGCCTGAATCTTTACGTGGAAAGTGGACTTGAAAACCTAAAAGCCTGAAAAACCCAAAACCGAGCCCAACTATCCAAATTCGGCCCAAGCCAGCTTGGCCCAGCGGAGGCCCAGGCCAAAGAGGCATCGCCTCAGTGTAATGAGGTGATCACCTCATTGATGAGGCGTCGCCTCTATGGCAGCCCGCTTGCAGTTGCATTTAATGCAGCTGCAATCATGACAACCAGAGCCCCACTTTCTAGACCTACTTCTTACGTGAGAAAAAGACTTTTGGGGAAGGAAACAAGGCTAGGAGAGCTTATGATGGGCTAGGAAGCTTAGGGGCATGGGAAAGCTAAGGAATAAAAGAAAAAAAAGAGAGAGAAGAAAAGAGGAGGTTGGTGAAAAAGGAGAGAGGAAGCTTTGAAAAAAAAAGACAAAGGGAAAAGAAAAGAAAAAATATCCTCAAGAAAAGGGAGGAAGGTTGAAGAAAAGAGGTCCACTTTCTCCATAAGAGAAGAAGGAAGAAACTTGTGTCAAAGGTAGATACCATATCCTAGCAAGGATCTCAATCAAAATAGCTCTGAGGGCCTCTTATTTTGGTATAAAATCTGCACTTAAACTTGACATGTTCATCATTTTGGGTGTTCATGCTTATGTGTAACTGAGCCATTAGTGCATTTTAGGTTTATCTTTAGTGTGTCATGCCTTATATCTCATTTTATTGATGGATCTTTGAATACTTTGCATGTAGTCATAGTATAATGAGTGTAGAGTGTGTATATGCTTATTTTGGTTACTTAGAGTAGAAGTCTATACATCTTAGGAGTCAGAGCCAGCTTGGTGATCAGGTGATGCCTCTTCACAGAGGTGTCACCTCATCTCAATAAGGCGATCGCCTCATTGATGAGGCGATCGCCCCATTGATAGGCCTTTAGGGAGTCTATCTTTTGTGTGTGTGTTACCTTTTTTGCTTTAGAATTGTAAGAGCCCATGTTGATGAGGCATCTCCTCATCAATGAGGTGACCACCTCATTGACAAGGTTAACCTGCTTCCTGCTTCATTTTTTTTATTAATGTTTATCATGATGTCTGCTTCGGTATGTCCCCTTTTAACCTTAAATATGTCTGTATGATTGCATGATGGTGATTATCTTGATTATTTGATGGTTTCTTTAGTCCATAATGTGAAAACCCTATTTTTTATATAGAGTCTCCTTGTAAATATTGTCACATGTGATTTCATTTTTTTTGTGAAAGGAAGGGCTAACCGTGTGTTATTTGTAGGAATTACTTGATGATTTCTATCATCGAGTAATCACTTTTGCTAGTTATCCCTTGTACATTACCGCTTTCATGTTATTTTATTGGTTTATTTTCTATATATTATTTCATTTATTTAGCTAAAAAGCATTGTAATCCTTAACCCCTTTCCCCATTCAATTTTGAATGTATGGTTGTAAATTATTATTTATTTCATTTACTGTATTTTTTAAATGTCGGGACTTAAAGGCATGAAATTGGACTAATGTGCAAACTTGGACTTGATTGTAAAATTTGGCAATTATCCGAAGGCATTTTTTATGTGTGGTAAATGAGGAAATAATTAAATGGTAATAAAATTCAAAACACAAATAGAGGCCAACCACAAGGTTGGGTGAGCATTCAAATGCTCATACGCAGTTTTTGAACTCGATCTTTGATGACGGCTTCTGGGAACCTCTGTGGGATCTAGTTGTTGTACAGTGTGTCCTGACTTTTATTCGGGTAGTGACTCCATCTCCGAATAGGCTTAAGACCTATATCATATTTCCTAGTGGGCCTCGAGCTCGCACAGTGCTGTGGTCGCCAAACACTTGGGCGCGCGCTAAACCCCACCGCCTATAGTGGTGACTCCACTAGGGATAGAGAAACTGATTCTAGTGTTTTGTGTTTTATCATCTTTAATTATTTTCTTATTTCTTTTGCATTTATGCATTCACTACAAATTTTGCACACAATGAGCACTTAAGTCCCAAATAAACCTAACAATAGTCAGTACTTCGCTACCTACTTTTCACTCAAACCTGGTGGTGGAATATTTGATTATTGTCACTCATGACACGTACTAATTTGCATTGTTTGACCCTTGAGTGGGGAGACGTATATGGATGTATATCGTTGTGGGAGCCGAAGCCTTTTTTACTTAAAACTCAAGCCCATGTAATGACCTAACAACTATCCTTAGGAATTTTCCTATTTGCATATGTATTATGCCATATAATGGACCCTTAAAATAAATCTCGAGCCCATCAATAAGTAGTCCAAAATAAAATAGGCCCTCGTGTCCAACCAAAGCCCATTATAAATAATCTAGTCAACAAAGGCCTCTCATGCCTACTCATAACCCATTTTAAATGGGCCTTGACAAGTAAGTTTATGGTGCTAAGGATCTTGGCTCATATAAAGTGGACTCAGGCTTTATTTAAAGGAACCATCGCTTATCTGAATCATTTTGAGAGTTTTCCTGCATGTGTCAATTTTATTATCCCCCACTGATAATTAAAACCCAAGACAAAAATCCTAGGATAAGATACTTGCCATTGAACACGTGTGTGGGAGAAATAAGGGCGAAAGTTTGCATGTTTAAGTTCCGTGTTTTGATCTTGTATATCTTTTTGTGTGTGACCTTTTCTTTCTAAATAAAATGAACTTTCATATCATGCATACACGTCATGCATCATTCTAACCAATTGTTTTGCAGTGCTATAGATCCTTTAAGCTCAATAGGGTGGGTCCGAGCTAGTTCAGGTCGTTTAGTCAGAAATTCAGAATTAGGAATGGCAAGAGGGTTCGATCCAGAGGCATTTGGGGCATGGTGGAAAGAAGAAGTAATAATATAAACCCAGGCTATGATGAGAGAAATGATGGGGGAGATTACTAAGCTTATAAGAGAAAGTCAACCAACACAGCCACCCAATGCACCACCAATCGATTTGATCGATCTTGATGAGGAAATATCGATTAGAGGAAGGGAAGAAGGTGATGTGACGATATTGGCCAATTCGATGAATCAAAGAAATTTCATCCCAGCTGAGGATGTGCGTCAAACCGAGAAGGCTAAGAATATGACCAAAGTGATGAACCAGATGTAGGTGATGATGAAGGAGAAGGGTATGGTTGCCGCTTAGATTACGATATGAACTTGGAAAAGGGTGATGAACCACTACCTCGTAAGTTTAAATTCCCAAACATGAAGAAGTATACTGGTGTCGAGGATCCCTATTTGCATTTGAAGCAATATGTAACATACATGAAGGCTATTGAGCTAACTGAGAGCCAAATTGTTAAGCAATTCCCTATTTCATTGGAAGGAGCGCTGATTCATTGGTATTACACCTTGGAATCACATGTTCAGTCAGATTGGAAAGAATTGTGCATTGCTTTTGTCAAGCAATATGGTCATAATGTTTAACTAGAGGTGTCCCTGAGAGATCTACAAAATACAAAATAGAACTTTAACGAGTTTTTTGCTGATTACCTGACTCATTAGAGGGGAAAATTGTCCTTGATGAGGCATAGGCCATCTGAGTCCAACTAGTTGGTCCTGGCAATAGAAGGGTGTGTTCCCACATTGTCTAGGAAATTGAGGGATCTGGGGATTATGAATTTTGAAGAATTATATAGATTTAGGGTCTAGAAAGAATCATATTTGGCTCAAGAGAAGAAATTCTTCGGAAGAGGTTCTGGGGGCAAAGAGGGGGCCAATTCGAGTAGTAACATTCAGATTCATGCTATTTGACCACTGAGCAGTAATGTACAAGTCAGTGCAGTTAGACAGCCCTAAAGATTTTCTAATCTGGGACATATTATGTCCAAACGATAAGCTCATTGAGAAGAACCTACTATGACCTTTGCCTTCGCAACAACCCTTGCTTAGAGCCAACCCAAAGCTTTTCTGTAAATTTCATCAGACCATCAAGCATGACACAGATAGTTGTGCCCGATTAAAGCATGAAATCCAAGATTTGATAGACTCAGGCAAAATTATCGACCTAGAAAATAGAAAACCAAACATTCAAACCAACCCATTACCCAATTACCAAAATGTACCACCTTTTAACCCATCCATTATGATGGTCAGCTCTGGCCTAATAGAAGAACAAGTCCTAAACTCCTTCTTTGATGTCTCTCACAATTCCCAATAGGCCAAGCCTGAAAACTTAAGAACAAGCAAACAACCCACAGAGTTACAGGTACAAGTCTTGGACATATGGAGTTCTAATAATGAAAGCAGAGAATGAGATGACCTATGGGACAATGAGGGGTGTGAGCCAAATCAGTCTGTGGGAAAGGTCAAAGAAAAGAAAAAAGAAATCGAGGTTACCAAGACTGGGCTCGAAAAGGCAGAATGTGCAGAGAAGGGAAAGGAGGTAGAACAAAGCAGAGAGACCATTACTAGTGTTTGGGAGTTACTCATGCATTCTAGGGATCATAGGGAATCCTTGGTCCTGGCATTAGACCAAAGAAAGATTTCTACTAATTCCACTCCAGAACAGATGGTCTAGTCACTAACGGAAACTCCTCAAGGAATGATAACATTTCCCAATGATGATCTACCTCTAGAAAGGAGGGATCACCATAAAGCCCTGTTTATAAAGCTAAGGTAAAAGGGAAGATGACCTGTTATGTGATGGTTGATAATGGTTTTGCCATTAATGTGTGTCCATTGAAGATTCTACCAAAGCTAGGGTTAACGGTAGTCGACTTAAAGCCTTATGAAGTAGTTATCAAGGCTTATGATGACACCAAAAGATCTGTGGAGGGAACTTTCAGGGCATTAGTCAGAACAGGGCCTATAGAAGTCTGGGTTGACCTGCATATGATTGATATCCCAGTAACCTTTGCCATTGTATTGGGGAGGCCTTGGTTTCACCCCCTGGGTGGCATTCCATCCATTGTTCATTAAAAGATTAAGTTTCCACATGAAGGAAGGGTTGTCACCATCTCAACTGAAACTGAAGTCGCTATAGCTACATTGAAGTTAATCCCTAAGGAGATTTCCATTAGCCCCAGTTTTGAAGTCTGTGTGATCTATGAAGATGAGATGGATGAAAGGGTTCTGAGAATGATATGCACTATGAAATTTCTGCCCAACATGGGATTAGGGAAAAATCAGAGCAGAGAAACAAAGTACCTATTTTAAAGCATGAGTTAAGGTTTAAAGAGGTTGACGAAGCTAGGAAAGAGATAGGTATGTTGAATCGGTCTGAAGAAAAAGAGAAGGAAACTGTAGCTAGGAAGAAGACTATGTGGGAAATCTTTGTAAAGGAAGGCACCAACCACCCATACAGTGGGACTCTAGAACCTCTCCTAATTGTTGGGGAAGTTATCTTGGGATTCGAGATTTTTGCTGAATTTATGAACAAAATCAGGGAAGCTGCTATCAAAAAGGCCCCTACTGAGGAGTTGATACTGGTTAAAGAGGAGTCTAAAAAAGATGAAGCTACTTCGGAGCATAAAGGCTTTGATGATCAAAACAAAGACCTAGACTTTGAGACCTACATCCTCAATTCTATCATAGATACCTTTTATAATGACTTTGATGTTTCCCTGGCTTCTCTGTTTGAAACTGACGATCTTTACTTTTTAAAAGTGAATGCAATGAAATCTGAATTTGCTTATTTGTGTGATGTGTTCCCTAATGGTTATTCTATTTGTGATGATCATTTCATGCATATGTTTGATGTTAATTCCATGCAAACCGAATCATTTAATTTAAGCACAGACGATAATCCTAAAAATATATTGTTTACTTCTAGTTTAACTCATGGTGAGAGAGGAAAAGTGGAAGAAATCTTAAAAAAGAGACAGAAAGTATTTGCTTGGGGTTATGAAGACATGCTCAGAATTGATAGGGAGATCTCATAACATAAAATCCCCACATACCCTTACATAGTGCCAATAAAGCAGAAGCAATGGAGGCTAAGGCTAGAATGGGCTCTCTTGGTTAAAGAAGAAGTCAAAAAGCAACTAAAGGCAAAGTTTTTAGAAGTGGTAGAGAACACTCAGTGGTTAGCAAATATAGTTCCACTTCCTAAGAAGGATGGAAGGGTCAGAGTGTGTGTGGACTATCGAGATTTGAATAAAGCCTGCCCTAAGGATGACTTTCCCCTACCGCATATCAATACATTGATTGATAGTGCAGCTTCCAATGCAATGTACTCTTTTATGGATGGATTTTTGGGATATAATCAGATCATGATGGTAGTAATGGATAGATTGAAGACATCATTCATCACCGAATGGGGCATATACTGTTACCAAGTGATGCCCTTCGGGTTGAAGAATGCAGGGGCCACTTATTAGAGGATGGCGATTGCCTTACTGCATGACATGATCAATAAAGAGGTCAAAGTGTATGTGGATGATATGATGGTGAAATATGCAACTAGGGAAGGCCATTTTGAAGCACTAGACAAGTTTCTGGTTAGAGCATAAAAGTATAATCTTAGACTAAACTTGAAGAAGTGTGTTTTTGGGGTCACATCTGGGAAACTATTAGGACACTTTGTCAGCTAGAAAGGAATAGATATGGATCCAGATAAGATTAGAGCAATCAAGGATATGCCCATACCAAAGAACAAAAAAGAGGTCCGAGGGTTTTTAGGGCATTTACAGTATATCAACAGATTCATAGCCAAACTAACAACCATCTACAATCCTATCTTTAAGCTTCTGAAGAAAGACCAACCTACTGTGTGGAATAAGAGATGTCAATAGGCTTTTGAAAGTATCAAGGATTATCTTATGAATACCCCTGTCTTACAACCACCGAGGACAGGTAAAATCTTAATCCTATATTTGGCAATTAAAAAGGATGCAATAGGGGCGATGCTGGCATAGGAAGGTGAAAGGAAGATAGAGCATGTCATATATTACCTGAGTAAAAAGCCTCTACGCTATAAAGCTACTTATAGTTTAGTAGAGAAAACTTGTCTAGCAGTGATTTGGGCAACGAGGAAGCTTCGACACTACTTCTAGTCTTACAAAGTGCAAGCAGTTTCCAACATGATCCCCTCAGGTACCTCCAACAGACCCCATCTCTTATAGGAAAATTGGCTAGGTGGCTCATTTTGGTCACAGAATTTGATATAGAGTATATGGCCAAAAAGACAGTAAAAGGAAGAGCAGTAGCAGACTTCTTGGCATAAAGCCCGGTGGGGGATGCCTAAGAGTGGAAGCTGGAATTCCCCAATGAGCATTTAGGGGCGATAGAGATACAAGATTGGGAAATGTGCTTTGATGGAGTTGTCAATAACAAGGAGGCCGAGATAGGAGAGATTTTGGTTAGGCCAGAAGGAGAAATGATCCCGATGGCAAAAAGGCTTGAATTTGAAGTGACCAATAACCAAGCAAAATACGAAGCTTGCATCTTTGGCTTAAAAGCATTGCATAGCACATGGGCGGAAAATGTCACTGTCTATAGGGATTCCATACTAGTCATGAAACAAGCCACCAAAGAATGGGAGATAAAAGAAGACAGATTACAGCTGTACTGGGAATACTTGACCACCATCCTGTGCTCCTTCATACAGTGTAAATTCATCCATTTGCCAAGGGAAGGAAACCAGGTAGTTGACGCCCTAGCCATACTGGCCTCAATGTGGGAAAGTGGGAAACAACTAGAGGCCAAACCCTTAATTCTCACAAAGTCTCGAGTCCCCTATTACGAAGAGGTGAGAGTAACGCCAGTTGATGCCATTGAGAAACCTTGGTTCTATGATTTACAAAGGTATCTAGAAACTAGGCAATTTTTGGATGACCTTGATAAAAAAGAAAGATATCCCTGTAAATATTGTCTCGATAGTTCATAAGCCATGGTGGGATGTTATACAAAAGAATGCTAGTTGAGGTACACCTCAGGTGCATCGGCAAGGATGAAGATCAGAAGCTTATGGAAGCAATTCATGAAGGGGTGTGTGGACCACACATGAATGGGACTGTCTTGGCAAAGAAAATAGCCCACTAGGGGTACTTTTGGCTCACCATGGAAGCGAATTGTGTTGGATTTATGAAGAAATGTCACAATTGCCAAACATATGGTGATATTAGCCACCTACCATCTATGGAACTTCAAGGAATGACGTCTCCTTGGTCATTTGTTGTATGGGGAATTGACATCATAAGGGAGGTAAGGCCAAAAGCAACTAATGGCAATTGGTACATCTTTGTGGCCATCGACTACTTCTCCAAGTGGGTTGAGGCTAAATCTTATGCTACCGTGGGGGCGAGGCAGATGTCGAGGTTCATAAAAAAGAACATAATCTACAGATATGGTCTGCCACACCACGTAGTTACAGATAATGGTGTTCAGTTTCGAGCAGAGATGGCCACACTACTAAAGGACTATAAGATTGAGTACCACAGATCATCTCCATATAGGCCACAGGCAAATGAAATGATGGAAGCAGCAAATAAGAATGTAAAAAAGATCTTGGGCAAGGTGCTGGAAAATTACCGAGATTGGGCTGAATACTTATAGTTCGCATTGTGGGGGGTATCGAACTACTGCTAGGACTTCGACAAGAGCCACTCTGTACTCTTTAGTCTATGGGTGTGAGGCTATTTTACTAGTAGAGGTTGAGATAAGGTCATTGAGAGTCCTTCTAGAATCTAAACTCCCTGAGTATTAGTGGGTCGAAAGTCAGTTAGCTCAGTTAACACTGTTGGACAAAAAAAGGATGAAGGCTATGTATCATTCTCAACTGTATCAAAGAAGAATAGCTTGTGCCTACAATAAGAAGATCAAGTCGGGCAAGATTCGAGAAGGGGATTTGGTGTTAAAGCTTACGAGATCACTCATGACCGACCCTCGGGGGAAATTCAGACCCAATTAGGAGGGATCATATTTGGTAAAAAAGTTATTTTCGAAAGGCGTTGCCATTTTTTCTGATATGGAGGGGAACGAGTTCAAGGAACCTATCAACCTAGATAAGCTCAAGAAATACTTTATGTAAAAAGTCTTACTATGGAGAAAACCTTGAAAAGAAGCTGTCTAGGCAAAAGTTAGAGACTAAAAAAAAGGGAAGGGTCTTGCTGGACTGAAAACCTTGAAAGAGGCGGTCCAGGAAAAAGTTAAGGACATGTAAAAGGGCAAGGAGAGGCACAAAATGGTTAGTTGGAAAACTTACAAGGGCAAGCCAACTAATAGCATGAGATGTATCAAAAGCAAAATGTATATACGTTTTGCACTTAAATGAAATGAAATGGATTGCTTTAATTGTTGTTAAACATTTCATAATGTGTCCATTACAAGCCATTTAACTAGTACAAAAGGGAAATTACTTCTAATAAAAGGGAAAATGATGACTTCATTCCATGAGCTAGTTTTGTTTTCTCTTCTTTTGTTGCCTACCTTATGAACTTAACATTTTTAATTCTCTTGTTCTTTTATATTTAATAAATTCATATCTTTCTGTCTATTGCAAGCAAACCCACGCTTTGTAATAATCATCAGTGGTCTGATCACCATCGTAGCTTAAATTTCTTTTGATGGCTCTTTGAGGCCAAGTTGCCACTAGGTGGTCCAAAAAATTCTGAGAAAGCGGCTCAAACTCGTGAACAGGCTCTATAATCAGTTGTTTATGACTGTATTGGCGATAGAGGCAGGCTGGATTATAGAAAGTGGCAAAATGGAGACCGGTAGTTGGGACACAATATGTGTAATATCCCGTGTTTTTAAAATATTTTTACACTGTACCGGGATATGCAGTGTTAATAATTTCTGTATATTATATGATATTTTTATGAGTTGATATGTATTTAAAACCTATTTTAACTACTATGTATTATTTTCAGTGTTTTACGTAAAATTTTCCCGGGACTTGCATTTTCGGGGAAATTTTCACGTAAACAATGTAATATTAATTATTTTAAATATATTTACGGACTTGCATGAACTCATACATATTTTTAAATTATTAAATAAAGCCTGTGTGTGTATATTTAAGTAATTAGGGTTTATTATTACCCTAATATTTTATTAATTATTTATTTGTTTAATTGTTATTTAATTAATTTTATTTAGTATAAATTATTAAAATATTAATATTTTTATGTGTGTGGTGTATATTTGATGTGTGTAATTTAATATTATTTTAATATATAGTATAAAGTATATATATATACATATATTTGTCAAAAATCAAAAAGTTTAGAAAATTACCATTTTGCCCCCGACTTCTTCCTCTTCCTCCCGATTCTCCCTTCTCCATTTTCGGTCGCTGCCGTGCCGTTCCTTCACTGTGGGTGTGCCGTCCGGTGTGCCACCGTCTTCCCCGACCAATTTCGCCGCCTGAGGAGGCCGTTTCCGGCGTCTGGAGATCGATTTTGGCCGGAGAAGCCGAAAATCGATCCACCGTCTATCACGCCGATTCTGGCCACCGTTTTTGACACCGCCGGTCTCTTTCTTCTCCTTGAGCTCCGGTGAGTGTGATTCTAGCTTTGGTTTGAGCTAAAATGGTCTAGAATTGCTTAGGTTTCGATTTTGTCAATTTCAGCCTATTAGGGTTTTCGATTTTTTTGAGCTTCGAATTGGATGATTCATGGAAACTACCTTCACAAATGTTGTTCCTAGTAGCTTAATCTTCATGTATAAAATTTTGTAGAATTTTTGGAGGTTTTTTGGATTTTTGGGTATTTTTGAATATTTTAATATTATTTTCTAATTTTCGGAAATTAATTATTTAAATTATGAAATTGGAGTTTATGGTTAAATTAGGTGTTGAAATGAATTATAGGAATTTATTTGGAATTTTTATGAATTTCTAAGTATTTATTTTGAATTATTAAAGTTTATGGAATTTTGGAAAAATTAGGTTAAATGTGTTTTTAATTGAATTTAATTGGTTAATTGAGTTTAATTATTAATATTATTGATAAATATGTTGAGAAAATTAATTTTGGATAATTGTATTATTTTTGGTGAATTTTTGAAGTAATTTAAGTATATTTATATATATAGGGGTATTTTGGTAATTTTACCCTAAATTGGCTAAAAATGTAATTTAATTGGTTTTAATATTTATTTAAGGTATAAAAATGATTTCTACAAAATATTTGGTATTTTTAACTAATTAAAACTATTTTTCGTGAATTATTTTCAATTATATATATAATATACGGTTTTTCTAATAAAATGAGTTTTAATCGGTTTTTATAGTGTTTCAAGGTCAATTATGTAATTTTTATCTATAAAATGTATTTCTGTGATTTAAGGATATTTTTGGTATATCTGGAATCATTCTGTGTTTGTGGACCCCGGTCGGTGGACTGTAGTTTGGAGTCCGACCGTGGGATTTTGATTGTGTTGAGCTCGTTTTTCGAAGTGTATTTTCTTTGCAGGGTCGGCTCTACTCTTTTGAGTAGAGCGATGTCCGTTTTACAGGGGAGGTTCTACCGGATTTTCGGTAGAATTCTCGTAAAACGTGATGTCCAGTCGAACCCTAATTTTCGATTCTGTGTTTAATACTCTAGATTGAATTCTAGGATTTCTATTAGGTTTATTCTGATGTCGATTATTTATTGCTTGTTTAGTTGTGCCGAGACCGAGGGCTAGTGGACCAGGCCCGTCGGACCTGTCTCGTGGAGCGCATTAGGTGAGTTACTATATTATATATATATGCTTAGGATGCATGATTTAGCAATGCATGTTTTATGTTGATTAAATATGCATAAATAATTTGATTATTTCTTAAGTTTAAATTAAGTATATTTTTGGTTTATTTTTGGTATATAATAAATTATATGCATATTTTGTGAATAAAATATATTTAAAATGTTTTTAAATATATTTCCAGCTTAATTTATAATTTGATTGAATGTATTTGACATATATATACTTGAAATATACCTGGTTTACTTTTGGTATATTTCCGGTATATATATGGTTTATATTGTTATTTCATTTATATTCATGCATCATTTATTTTTGTGAATGAATGTTTTATATTTAAGAATGAAGGATATCAATAGAACGTGCTACCTAGTGGGCAGCACTAGGACCGAGTACGTACCGGTACGCCTATAGTATTTAGGCTATAATACTAACTTATTGTGGATATTGGTTTGATATGATTATTGATATGTGTGAGATGTGGTTTGGGTGTGATTGCTGGAGCTCGGTTGACCAAGTGTCTCGGGGCCAATCACACTGGCAGTCAGACTGCTGGAGCTCGGTTGACTTAGTGTCTCGGGGCTAGTCTACTGTCCATATGGATTAAGTGGATATATTTGGATTAAGTGAGCCTGTATGGCTTGAGTGTTGTTTAACACTATTTTCTGAGGTTGCGATATTCTAGGGTTCTATGTGATCCTTCATAAAAGATGATTTTCAATAAAACATATAAAAAAATGATTTTCTGCATTTGTGTGTATTTGCCTGTATATATATTAGATATATATATATACTGTTGACTGTATGCATTATCACTTAGTGTGTATGTATATATATTATAGTAATTCACTCAGTGAGGTCTGACTCCCCTCCGTTGACTATTTTTCAGGAGAGTCAACTTCCTCAGACCTCAGTAGCAGGTCGATACGTCGGATTTCTTCCGCCCCGGCTTCTTTATGTAAATTGTCTACTTGAGTCTTATTTATTTTATCTAGACACTGTAGTAGTTGTGAATTAAAGTATTGGATTTCATGTATTTTATTTTAAAGAGATGTATTATATTGAAACTGGATTTGTATTAAAGATTATATATTTATGAGACGAGTTTTGAATTAAATCCAGTGAATAAAAATGATATTATGATATTATGATTTTTATTTTCCGCTGCATATTATACTGTTACTGTTATTATGGCATGATTTATTTTATTTTTAGGCTTGCTACGGGTTCCGGATTCGAAAGAATTCCCGTTCCCTAGCGCCGATCATGGCCCCTGTTTTGGGTCGTGACAAAGTTGGTATCAGAGCGGAGTTCTGTGTAAGGGCTTAGTTATGTGAGTTGTGGCCCTAGTTTTAAAGTTGTGTTTTCTGTTGGACTACTGCAGTGTATTAGGTTCGAGTATATCTTGATAAGTATTCTTTGCTGTAGTTTTCAGCGTTATTCCTCCGTTTTCTGTTTTGTCTGAATCTTTCTGTTTGTCTTTTCAGAATGAGGAGGCGAGCGCGTGTCGCTCCACCGGTCGTTGAGGCCGAGGATGATGAGTCTTTTCAGGATGAGGTTTTACCTCCTGAGCAGCCAATTAGACGTAGAGGCCGTGGCAGAGGTAGACCTCGAGGAGCGGCAGGTCGCCGTAGGCAGAGAGAGTTACAGGACGAGGAGCCTATTGAGCCTGAGTTTGATGTTCCTGTTCCTCCAGTTGTTCAGCCTGTTCAGCCTGCCTATCAGCAGGGTATGTCTGACCCTGAGGCAGCTTTGTTCTATGCCCGAGTTGGCAGGATTGCTTTTGATGGTACTTCTGATCCTTTAGATTTTCTGCATGCGATTGAGACTAGGACTCGGACTGCTCATACCGAGTACCAGAGGATCATGATCGTCGAGTTGTCTGTCGAGGGACCAGCCTTAGATTGGTTCATTCAGATGATCCAGCCCTATATGATGACGATGACCTGGGCTCAGTTTCGAGAGCGATTCATGAGGAGATTTTGTCCAGAGCCTCTTCGTTTGAGTTATCGTCTCCGTTTGACTAGTATTTCTCGTGGAGATCGATCTGTAGAGGAGTATACCCGAGAGTTTCTTCATCTGGGTAGATATGCTGAGGATTTGATGCGAGATCAGTATTTCGCTGTTACTACCTACGTTACTGGTTTGGGTTTAGTTTTTGCTGGTATGCCTACAGCAGGTCTTACTCTGGAGTCTGTGATTGAGCTAGCTAAGGAGATTGAGCTGAGATTAGTTAGGCAGGGAGCGATGCCTGATTATTACCAGCTAGGAGTTCAGTCGAGTGGATCGCAGGCTACTCCATATTCGAGTTTTCATATTGGTTCGAGTAGTCAGCAGCGAGGTTCGACTCAGCAGAGTCAGAGACAGCAACAGCGAGTGCATCGGAGCAGTAGACATGGCCGTGGAGGTCAGCATAGATCGTTTAGATTCGGGTCAGGTGCTTCGAGCAGTAGCAGTGGTCGTAGTTCTGGATCAGCGGCCAGTGTTTGTCAGACTTGTGGTAGAGTCCATCAGGGACCGTGTTATCTAACACCGCTGACATGTTTCAGATGCGGGCAGACAGGACATTTTGCCAGATCGTGTCCTTATTCTGGGTATCAGCAACAGCAGATTCCGCGATTCCCACAGCAGTCGATTGCTAATGCAGCACCCGTGCCATTTCAGTTACCACCAGCCCAGCATCAGAGTTCTACTCAGTTTGTTCCACAGCAGAGTCGTGGTAGAGGTACTAGAGGAGGTGCCAGAGGTGTTGGCCAGGCTTCTACTAGTCAGCAGGGAGGTCGAGGTCAAGCCAGAGTTTTTCATCTGACTCAGTAGGATGCTCAGGCATCTAATGCAGTCGTGGCAGGTATTGTTTCTGTTTGTTACCTGGATGCATGGGTTTTGTTTGATCTGGGTGCCACACATTCGTTTGTTTCTCCTATTTTTGCTTCTAAATCTTGTTGGCAAACTTCGAGGATGGCTTTTCCTTTGTCTGTTGCCACTCCTCTGAGTGATTCTTTGGACGCCGATATTGTTCTTTCTGGTTGTCCAGTTCTCGTGGGAGATAGAGAATTACCCGATGATTTGATTTTGTTGGATGTGATGGAGTTCGATGTTATTTTGGGAATGGATTGGCTATCTCAGCACTATGCCGTGGTAGATTGCAGGAATAAGGAGGTGATTTTCAGAATTCCTGGTGAAGAAGATTTTAATTTTGTTGGTGATAGGAGTTCAGCACCTCAGAATCTTATTTCCGCTATTTCTGCTAGGAAGTTGTTGAGGAAAGGTTGTCAGGGGTTTTTGGCATTGGTTAGGGATACGTCAGTGGAGAAGTTATCATACACAGATGTTCCGGTTGCTTGTGAGTTTCCTGATGTTTTTCCCGAGGAGTTGCCAGGTTTACCACCTCATAGAGAGATTGAGTTCTGTATAGATGTGGTTCCAGGTACTACTCCTATATCTATGCCACCCTATCGTATGGCTCCTGCAGAGTTGAGAGAGTTGAAGGAGCAGTTGCAAGAGTTGTTGGATAAAGGTTTTATTAGACCTAGTGTTTCTCCTTGGGGTGCACCAGTCCTGTTTGTGAAGAAGAAGGATGGTACCCTGAGACTGTGCATTGACTACAGAGAGTTGAATAAGGTGACAGTGAAGAATAAGTATCCTCTCCCGATGATAGATGATTTGTTTGATCAGCTACAGGGTGCACAGTTCTTTTCTAAGGTCGACTTGAGGTCAGGTTATCATTAGTTGCGGATCAGTGAATCTGATATTCCTAAGACAGCGTTCCGCACTCGATATGGCCATTATGAGTTTCTGGTGATGTCTTTTGGTTTGACTAATGCACCAGCAGCTTTTATGGACCTGATGAACAGAGTATTCAGATCGTATGTGGATCAGTTTGTAGTAGTCTTCATTGATGATATACTAGTATATTCGAGGAGTATGGAAGAGCACGTATATCATTTGAGGATTGTACTACAGACACTGAGAGATCATCAGCTTTATGCTAAATTCTTGAAGTGTGATTTCTGGATGGAGAGTGTTTCTTTTCTTGGACACGTAGTGTCTAAAGAAGGTATTCAGGTTGATCCACAGAAGGTTGAGGCAGTATCTGAGTGGCCTAGACCTACTTCTGTTACGGAGATTCGGAGTTTTCTGGGTTTAGCCGGGTATTATAGGCGGTTTGTGCAGGATTTTTCCAGGATAGCAGCCCCTATGACTCGCTTGACTCAGAAGAATGTTAGATTCGAGTGGTCAGAAGCTTGTGAGAATAGTTTTCAGTTGTTGAAAGAGAAGTTGACCACAGCGCCAGTATTAGCTTTGCCTAATAGTGTGGATAAGTTCATAGTTTACTGTGATGCCTCTAGAATTGGTCTTGGTTGTGTGTTGATGCAGAATGGAAGGGTGATAGCCTATGCTTCGAGGCAGTTGAAGAAGCATGAGCAGAACTATCCTACACATGATCTTGAGATGGCTGCAGTGATCTTTGCTTTGAAGATTTGGAGACATTATCTGTACGGGGTGACTTGTGAGATATTTACTGATCACAAGAGCCTTAAGTACATTTTTCAGCAGCGAGATTTGAATTTGAGGCAGAGACGATGGTTGGAATTGTTGAAGGATTATGATTGCGAGATTCTTTACCATCCGGGTAAAGCTAATGTGGTAGCAGATGCCTTAAGTAGGAAGTCCTCAGGTAGTCTTGCTCACATCGGTGTTGAGAGGAGACCATTGATCTAGGAATTGCATCTGATGGTGGATCAAGGTCTGATGATGAAGATCAGTAGATCAGGTGGACTGTTAGCTCAGTTTAAAGTACGATCTGTACTGAGGGATAGGATTAAAGCAGCTCAGAGCCGAGATCCTATTCTAGAAGAGCTTGCAGAGAATGTCAGAGCAGGGAAGTTCACTGATTTCACACTCGATGATGATGGTGTGTTGTGGATCAGTGGTAGATTGTGTGTTCCAGATGTGGATGATTTGAGAGAAGAGATCCTAGAGGAAGCACATTCTACAGCCTACAGCGTTCATCCGGGTGTTACTAAGATGTACCACAGTATCAGAGATCTATACTGGTGGGATGGATTGAAGAAGGATGTCGCTGATTATGTTGCTAAGTGCTTGACGTGTCAGCAAGTGAAAGCCGAACATCAGAAGCCTTCTGGGAAGCTTCAGCCTCTTCCTATTCCCGAGTGGAAGTGGGAAAGGATAGTTATGGATTTTGTGGTCGGTTTACCTCGTTCGAAGGATGGATACGATTCCATCTGGGTGATTGTAGACAGGTTGACGAAGTCTGCACATTTCTTGCCTGTGAAAGCCACATATTCAATTGCTAGATTGGCGAAGTTGTATGTGAAGCATATTGTGTGCCTTCATGGAGTACCTGTGTCCATTGTGTCAGATAGAGGTTCGGTGTTTACTTCTCGTTTTTGGCAGAAGTTATAAGAAGCGATGGGCACTAGGTTGGATTTCAGTACTGCTTTTCATCCTCAGACAGATGGTCAGTCTGAGAGGACGATCCAGACACTGGAAGATATGTTGAGGATGTGTATCTTGGATTTGGGAGGTAGTTGGGATGATCATTTGTCGCTTGTTGAGTTTGCATATAATAACAGCTACCATAGCAGTATTGGCATGGCACCATATGAGGCGTTGTATGGAAGGAAGTGTAGATCCCCGTTGAGTTGGGATGAGATTGGTGAGAGAGCTTTGACTGGACCAGAGATGGTTCAGGATGCTGCAGAGAAAGTCGTCGTGATCAAGCACAGATTAGAGACCGCAGTTAGCAGACAAAAGAGTTATGTGGATCCTAGGCGCAGAGATGTGGAGTTTCAGGTTGGAGATCTCATTTTTCTAAAAGTATCTCCGATGAAGGGTGTGATGAGATTTGGCAGGAAGGGTAAGTTAGCACCGAGATACATTGGACCGTTTGAGATTCTGGAGAGAGTTGGCACTGTTGCATATCGGTTGGATTTGCCTCCGAGTATGTCACAGGTGCATCCAGTATTTCATATCTCGATGTTGAGGAAGTATATCTCAGACCCTTCACACGTGTTGCAGCCTGATAGTGTAGAAGTGAGTGAAGATTTGACGTTTGTGGAAGAACCTGTGGCGATCGTTGATTTTCAAGTTCGACAGTTGCGATCGAAGCAGATTCCGATGGTCAAGGTTCTGTGGCGTAGCGACAGAGTTGAAGAGCATACGTGGTAGACTGAAGCTGAGATGCGAGCTTCTTACCCGTATCTCTTTCCTTCTTGATCTTTTCTTTTTAGAATTCGGGGACGAATTCTTGTAAGGGGGGGAGACTGTAATATCCCGTGTTTTTAAAATATTTTTACACTGTACCGGGATATGCAGTGTTAATAATTTCTGTATATTATATGATATTTTTATGAGTTGATATGTATTTAAAACCTATTTTAACTACTATGTATTATTTTCAGTGTTTTACGTAAAATTTTCCCGGGACTTGCATTTTCGGGGAAATTTTCACGTAAACAATGTAATATTAATTATTTTAAATATATTTACGGACTTGCATGAACTCATACATATTTTTAAATTATTAAATAAAGCCTGTGTGTGTATATTTAAGTAATTAGGGTTTATTATTACCCTAATATTTTATTAATTATTTATTTGTTTAATTGTTATTTAATTAATTTTATTTAGTATAAATTATTAAAATATTAATATTTTTATGTGTGTGGTGTATATTTGATGTGTGTAATTTAATATTATTTTAATATATAGTATAAAGTATATATATATACATATATTTGTCAAAAATCAAAAAGTTTGGAAAATTACCATTTTGCCCCCGACTTCTTCTTCTTCCTCCCGATTCTCCCTTCTCCATTTCCGGTCGCTGCTGTGCCGTTCCTTCACCGTGGGTGTGCCTTCCGGTGTGCCACCGTCTTCCCCAACCAATTTTGCCTCCTGAGGAGGTCGTTTCCGGCGTCTGGAGATCGATTTTGGCCGGAGAAGCCGAAAATCGATCCACCGTCGATCACGCCGATTCCGGCCACCGTTTTCGACACCGTCAGTCTCTTTCTTCTCCTTGAGCTCCGGTGAGTGTGATTCTAGCTTTGGTTTGAGCTAAAATGGTCTAGAATTGCTTAGGTTTCGATTTTGTCAATTTCGGCCTATTAGGGTTTTCGATTTTTTTGAGCTTTGAATTGGATGATTCATGGAAACTCCCTTCACAAATGTTGTTCCTAGTAGCTTAATATTCATGTATGAATTTTTGTAGAATTTTTGGAGGTTGTTTGGATTTTTGGGTATTTTTGAATATTTTAATATTATTTTCTAATTTTCGGAAATTAATTATTTAAATTATGAAATTGGAGTTTATGGTTAAATTAGGTGTTGAAATGAATTATAGGAATTTATTTGGAATTTTTATGAATTTCTAAGTATTTATTTTGAATTATTAAAGTTTATGGAATTTTGGAAAAATTAGGTTAAATGTGTTTTTAATTGAATTTAATTGGTTAATTGAGTTTAATTATTAATATTATTGATAAATATGTTGAGAAAATTAATTTTGGATAATTGTATTATTTTTGGTGAATTTTTGAAGTAATTTAAGTATATTTATATATATAGGGGTATTTTGGTAATTTTACCCTAAATTGGCTAAAAATGTAATTTAATTGGTTTTAATATTTATTTAAGGTATAAAAATGATTTCTACAAAATATTTGGTATTTTTAACTAATTAAAACTATTTTTCGTGAATTATTTTCAATTATATATATAATATACGATTTTTCTAATAAAATGAGTTTTAATCTGTTTTTATAGTGTTTCAAGGTCAATTATGTAATTTTTATCTATAAAATGTATTTATGTGATTTAAGGATATTTTTGGCATATCTGGAATCATTCTGTGTTTGTGGACCTCGGTCGGTGGACTATAGTTTGGAGTCCGACCGTGGGATTTTGATTGTGTTGAGCTCGTTTTTCGAAGTGTATTTTCTTTGCAGGGTCGGCTCTACTCTTTTGAGTAGAGAGATGTCCGTTTTACAGGGGAGGTTCTGTCGGATTTTCGGTAGAATTCTCGTAAAACGTGATGTCCAGTCGAACCCTAATTTTTGATTATGTGTTTAATACTCTAGATTGAATTCTAGGATTTCTATTAGGTTTATTCTGATGTCGATTATTTATTGCTTATTTAGTTGCGCCGAGACCGAGGGCTAGTGGACCAGGCCCGTCGGACCTGTCTCGTGGAGCGCATTAGGTGAGTTACTATATTATATATATATGCTTAGGATGCATGATTTAGCAATGCATGTTTTATGTTGATTAAATATGCATAAATAATTTGATTATTTCTTAAGTTTAAATTAAGTATATTTTTGGTTTATTTTTGGTATATAATAAATTATATGCATATTTTGTGAATAAAATATATTTAAAATGTTTTTAAATATATTTCCAGCTTAATTTATAATTTGATTGAATGTATTTGACATATATATACTTGAAATATACCTGGTTTACTTTTGGTATATTTCCGGTATATATATGGTTTATATTGTTATTTCATTTATATTCATGCATCATTTATTTTTGTGAATGAATGTTTTATATTTAAGAATGAAGGATATCAATAGAACGTGCTACCTAGTGGGCAGCACTAGGACCGAGTACGTACCGGTACGCCTATAGTATTTAGGCTATAATACTAACTTATTGTGGATATTGGTTTGATATGATTATTGATATGTGTGAGATGTGGTTTGGGTGTGATTGCTGGAGCTCGGTTGACCAAGTGTCTCGGGGCCAATCACACTGGCAGTCAGACTGCTGGAGCTCGGTTGACTTAGTGTCTCGGGGCCAGTCTACTGTCCATATGGATTAAGTGGATATATTTGGATTAAGTGAGCCTGTATGGCTTGAGTGTTGTTTAACACTATTTTCTGAGGTTGCGATATTCTAGGGTTCTATGTGATCCTTCATAAAAGATGATTTTCAATAAAACATATAAAAAAATGATTTTCTGCATTTGTGTGTATTTGCCTGTATATATATTAGATATATATATATACTGTTGACTGTATGCATTATCACTTAGTGTGTATGTATATATATTATAGTAATTCACTCAGTGAGGTCTGACTCCCCTCCGTTGACTATTTTTCAGGAGAGTCAACTTCCTCAGACCTCAGTAGCAGGTCGATACGCCGGATTTCTTCCGCCCCGGCCTCTTTATGTAAATTGTCTACTTGAGTCTTATTTATTTTATCCAGACACTGCAGTAGTTGTGAATTAAAGTATTGGATTTCATGTATTTTATTTTAAAGAGATGTATTATATTGAAACTGGATTTGTATTAAAGATTATATATTTATGAGACGAGTTTTGAATTAAATCCAGTGAATAAAAATGATATTATGATATTATGATTTTTATTTTCCGCTGCATATTATACTGTTACTATTATTATGGCATGATTTATTTTATTTTTAGGCTTGCTACGGGTTCCGGATTCGAAAGAATTCCCGTTCCCTAGCGCCGGTCATGGCCCCTGTTTTGGGTCGTGACAATATGTATAAGACCCAAGGGTCACATGCTGTAACCCCCACCAGGGGAACATCCAGCAAATCAGTGTATCAAGGAATGTTGATAGCTAGCCACGAATGTCTACAGGGATAGGATGTAGTTTCCTTATTCGATAATGCTTGGCTTGGTAATGCCTAATGTTTTTGGGAGGTTCAATCAAGCCCAGCTGTTCATAAAACCACATCTGTAGGAATGCAAATGTTTTTGTATAGGTAGTATTGGTAGTTGGAAGTAGAGGAGGGGCAATGGGAAACTTACCTCTAGCAGGAAGGGGCTTCATGAGAATCATCACGTCCTTGTGCAGTCATCCAATCCAATGATGGTTTTTGCTAAGATGAGAGGGAAGGGGTTGAGCCCTGACTCCACTTGATCGAGGATAGAGAGGATCTTCGTATTACAATGCCCTGAGGGGGAAACTAACAGAAATTGAGCATACAAACAGAGGGCTAACATGTGGGGCCAGTAAGTTTCCCTTTTGTCCACATTCATGATGACTTTGAGGAGGGGCTCTAATTTGATTTTTGAGCCAGAGATACAGTGGAAGGAAGACCGGGGTGGAAGATTGAATATACGCGCCATTTGTTACTGAATGGAGCGAGAATCCTAGTTTTCAAGAGTAGGAATCGCAAGTTGGCAAACAGAATCTGCATGATGGCCGAGAATTGCCTCGAATTCCCCCAGTAGGGGATATATTTCTATTGTGTCGAGCCAAAAAACGTGTTTATGGGGATCCCAAAATTGAACTATGGCATGGAGAAAAAGGAAATTGATCCTTATAGTGTGGAGTGATTTGGTGAAACAGCTGTAACCTGGCCCAATATTTATTGTCTAAACCTTTCAAAATAGATTGTAGGGGCCTCCGAATTTGTTCTGTCATGTCAGTGGCTTTTTAGAGGCACCTAGAGAGAGAAACATAAGGTTAGGGACGAAGGAAACTCAAGAATGGGGGCTTTTATAGGTGCAGGACTTCCTATTACTGAGGCGGTCACCTCATCAATGAGCCGATCGCCTCATCAAAGAGGCGATTGCCTCTTCACCAAGGACCAATGAGGCGATCACCTCATAAGCAATATGAGCCGTTCTTTGAATCACACAGTCTAAACAGGTGGGATAGTTACGCATGCAAATAGTGAAATTAACTCACATATGAAGAAATGAGAAAAGCAAAACAAGTGGATTTTATAAAGGAAAATGTTGAATTATGTAAGCATTCTATTCATAAAATCAAAAACTAAAATTTTGTGTTCACTATTTGAAGACTACACAAGTTTTAACCCTGGTACATCAAGCATCCAGTCCAGTATCCACGGGGTCAGTCTCTCCTCTCGCACCGGTGCCACTCCTGTCTTTGTCCTCGTCGTCCTCATTAATCTGAAACACGTCAATATGATGCTTAAGGGTGGCGATCCTTACCCTACTAGCCTCATCCTGATCCTATTCAGACAAATCATAGGTTAGTAAACCATGCAAGCATGCATGCATGTAGAAAATAAAGAGGTTCTTACCCTCCAATGCTGGGTGACCTCCAGCATGTAGTCTCTCTAGGCCTCTATCATGCGATACATATATAGGCCCTACTCCAACAGAATCTGCATTATTGAAATAAATGTTGGAACTAACATTTGGTTTGAGAATTATAGTGAAAGTAGGTCAGGAAAAGAACATAAATGAGTAGCACCACCAGGGGTGCATGCAGGGGTTAGGTCCCCATCCAAGGTCAAGAACTGACGTGACAACTCCCCAGGAGGAACCCAACATCAGACTAGGGGGTCGAGGACATGGATAAAGCTGCCTGGGGCAAGCTCAGAACCAGGGGCAGTAGTCGGCCTGGCTTCCTCACCAGTTGCAGAAGTCTCCTCCCTGCCCGGATCCAATCGACGCCTCAAGGGCTCTCTCTCCCTCACTTGGGACCTAACCGGGGCCATGAGCCTAGCAGGTGCAGCCTAAAGACAAAAACAGGAGGAACATGTTAAGAATGCAGTGAATTTGCAAGAAAAGGGGAATCAACAAGGATTTACCTGAGAGGTAGAAGCAACTTAGAAGGGGACCATCAGCAGAAGGTGGGTATGGATGAACTCCACATATTAGCTCTTCACATGAATTGTGTGATCCACAGCTGGTGAGCCCGTAATGGCCTGAACAAGATCGTCACCCTCCAGCTCATTAGCCCAAATCATACTTTTAGGAGGAGACCTGGGTACCCGCCTAGCTCTAACCCCTGCCCTCAAATTCAGGACCCGCTCTCCTAAGTACCAAGCTCGATACCCAGGGCCACAAAGGAGTGCCCTCTTCCGGGCTAAAGGCCTAGAGTGAGTCATCTCAATGGTCCAAGTGTCCTCGGACCTCCATAAGTCATTTCGGATCTGCAAAAAGGAAAAAAGAAAGGGGAGATGTCAATATGTAAGTAAATTGAATATGAATAATTTACTAATAAGAAGGTTTGTGCTTTGTAGGTACTGCATCCCGTGTCAGGGAGTTTAAGTGCTATATGTGGATATAAACTTACACAAGGTACCTCTTCATGACGCGGCTGGTGCCCCACCTACTGAGGGCTAGGAAATAGTCTCCCACTCAGGTAACGTCCATAAGCAGTTGAGAAGACTGATGTAAGTAATTGGGCTCAGAACAAGATAAAGGAAAAAAAAAAGGGATCATGATGCACCAGAATGACATGCCAAAAGTCATAGAATCTCCTAGCCCCTCAGACCACCTCGTCCATGCTCTGGTACAAGTATGCTAAGGCACAACTAACCCAGTCGAATGTGGGAACCTGGTCAAGGTCCCAAAGGGTTGGTAGGAACATCAGATTGATGAAGCTGGCGGTGTTAGCAAAGAGGGTGGTACCGAGCAAGTAGAGCAAAAAAAGCCCTCACCACTTGGTCAATCTCAAGGGGAGAGACCATCGCTGTGGCTCGATCCCAGGTGTTGAAGCTCTTGATCGAGTCCAATATAAGGGTATGAGTCCCCTTTATGTTAGGAGTAATCCCTAAAAGTCGCTCGATATATGCGGTTATCCGGAGACAGCTGATGTAGACTCACATCAAAGGGAACAGGATCCCTGTCACAGGCAATCCCCATGATGGCAATAAATGATATCGAGTTTAGAGTAAGCTCACCAAATGGGAGGTGGAAGGTGTGGGTCATATCAAACCACCTCTCCATCAAGGCATGCAGTGGTTGGTAATCCGTGTACCCCTGCTCGGATGGAAGTGAGAGTATGAAGTCCTCAAACCTGTCTCCTGAATCTGGTCCCTCTACTCATCAGTCAAGTCATTGAAGAAGTCCCAGGCTCCATGAAAATTCCTGGCACCCTTGAACGTTTGAGCGTCATACTGTAAACAATAAATAGGGAAGTGAAATTTATGTATGTTATGGTTTCAGAAAAGGAATTCAGGTTTGCCCTATTAATGAAGCGATCACCTCATCGATGAGCCGATCGCCTCATTATAGAGGCGATGGCCTCATTGGAGAGGCAATCGGCTCTGTGAAAGGGCGATAGGTTATCGCCTCTTCGCAGAAGCTGATCGCCTCATCGATGAGACGATCGCCTCTACAATGAGGTGATCACCTTTATAAGGCGGGATGGGTACAGTTCCTGATTTCTAGCGATCAAAACATGAATTTCTCATTTGCTTAATAAATTAATATCCTACGTTGATAATTATGTTTGATTAATCACTAACCCAATGTAATTTTACAGGGTACTAACCTCTCTAGATGCAGACGAGCAAATGTGGACCCTAGGTCCGCTAAAAGAGGAATCGAGTCTCCGCGGGTCAATCCCAAGCTCCTAGAAGTGCTAATAAGAGGCGAGATGTGATCCCACTTAGGCATAGGGGGTGTTCTCTCATTCTCCATTGACTGTAAAAGCGGGGAAGGTGTAAGGAGTACAAGAAGTGTAAAGAGAAAAAACAGAGAGGAAAATAAAAGGTGACAAAAAATAGAAGGGAGAAAGGACAAAAGGAAGAAGTTATTTTTATAGCAAGAAAAGATGTAGGGTTTTCCCCTAAAAAAAATGAAAATGATGATGATGAAATGAAATGATGGGTGGAAATTAGTGCTGCATACTAAGGAGGCAAAATTCAGAGTACAAATTTTTGAGATGAAGTTTCTAGAGAAAAGGGCCAGGAAAAACCCACATCACAAAGAAAGGGTTTTTCGGGTTTGAATTCCCGAACCTCAAAGAAAGGGCTATTCAGTTTTGAATCCCCGAAGCTCAAAGAAAGGGTTATTCGGGTTTGAATCCTCGAAGCTCAAAGAAAGGGTTATTTGGGTTTGAATCCTCGAAGCTCAAGGAAAGGGCTGTTTGGGTTTGAATCCTCGAAGCTCAAAGGATCGAGATGACTGTTCGGGTAGTATCCCCAAAGTTAGAAGCGAATGACAACTGAGCTAGGAAAACCCGACAGTCTATGTCCCCAGAGGAGTGATAATTGGACCAAGAAAATATGAAAACCACATCCCCAATGATGATCAGGCCAGGAAAATCCAAGAATCAAGTTTCAGTATTACGAAGATCGGGCCAGGAAAACCCAAGAATCAAGTTTTCGTATTGCAAAGACCGGGCTAGGAAAACTCGAGAATCAAATTCCAATGTTGTAAAGGTCAGGCTAGGAAAACCCGAGGTTAATAGTTTTTAAATATCTCTATCAAATATTAATGAGTGGCTGATTAGGCCAGGAAAACTCGAGGATCACGGTCACGTTTCAAAATTGAAGGATTCATCTCTCGGGTGAAACCCAAGAGTCATATTTGTTGCTCATCTTATTGTTTGTTCACTGTTATGCATGCGATTTTTTGAAAAATGTTCATTGCATGCATTTGTTTTTTTTTTTGAAAAATCAGGGGGCAAACTGTAGATACCCGATTCGATCGGCCCGTGTTAGGGGATGAATTAGGGTTGCTCAGTTTGATCGGCCCATTGTCAAGCCCAATGATGAGAATGTGAACTTGGATATGGGAATGAAGCCTGAATCTCTAAGTGGAAAGTGGGCTTGAAAACCCAAAAGCTTGAAAAACCCAAAACTGAGCCCAACTTTCCAAATTCAGCCTAAGCCCGCTTGGCCCAGTGTAGGCCCGGGCCAAAGAGGCATCGCCTCAGTGTAATGAGGTAATCGCCTCTTTGGCAGCTGCCAATGAGGTGATCGCCTCATTATAAAGGTGATCGCCTCATCGATGAGGCGTCGCCTCTATGGCAGCCCACTTGTAGCTGCATTTAATATAGCTGTAATCATGATGATCAAGTGGTGCAGGCCCACTTTCTAGACCTACTTCTTGTGTGAGAAAAATACTTTTGGGGAAGGAAAAAAAGGCTAGGAGAGCTCATGATAGGCTAGGAGGTTTAGGGGCATAGAAAAGCTAAGGAATAAAAGAAAAAAGAGAGAGAAGAAAAGAGGAGGTTGGTGAAAAAGGAGAGAGGAAGCTCTAAAAAAAAAGACAGAGGGAAAAGAAAAGAAAAAATGTCCTCAAGAAAGGGGAGGAAGGTTGAAGAAAAGAGGTCCACTTTTTCCATAAGAGAAGAAGGAAGAAACTTATGTTAAAGGTAGATACCACATCCTAGCAAGGATCTCAATCAAAACAGCTCTGAGGGCCTCTCATTTTGGTATAAAATCTGCACTTAAACTTGACATGTTCATCATTTTGGGTGTTCATGCTTATGTGTAACTGAGCCATTAGTGCATTTTAGGTTTATCTCTAGTGTGTCATGCCTGATATCTCATTTTATTGATGGATCTTTGAATACTTTTGCATGTAGTCGTAGTATGATAAGTGTAGAGTGTGTATATGCATGTTTTGGTTACTTAAAGTAGAAGTCTGTACGTCTTGGGAGTCAGAGCTGGCCTGGTGATTGGGCGATGCCTCTTCATAGAGGCATCACCTCATCTCAATGAGGCGATCACCCTATTGACAGGCCTTTAGGGAGTCTATCTTTTGTGTGTGTGTGTTACCTTTTTTGCCTCAGAATTGTAAGAGCCCCTGTTGATGAGGCATCGCCTTATCAATGAGGCGACCACCTCATTGACAAGGTTAACCTGCTTCCTGCTTCATTTTTTTATTAATGTTTATCGTGATGTCTGCTTTGGAATGTCCCCTTTTGACCTTAAATATGTCTGAATGATTGCATGATGGTGATCATCTTGATTATTTGATGGTTTCTTTAGTCCATAATGTGAAAACCCCATTTTTTATATAGAGTCTCCTTGTAAATATTGTCACATGTGATTTTATTTTTTTGTGAAAGGAAGGGCTAACCATGTGTTATTTACAGGAATTACTTAATGATTTATGTCATCGAGTAATCACTTTTGCTAGTTATCCCTTATACATTGCCGCTTTAATGTTAGTTTATTGGTTTATTTTCCGTATATTATTTCGTTTATTTAACTAAAAAGCATTGTAATCCTTAATCCCTTTCCCCATTCAATTTTGAATGTATGGTTGTAAATTATTATTTATTTCATTTACTGCATTTTTTGAATGTTTGGACTTAAAGGCATGAAATTGGACTAATGTGCAAACTCGGACTTGATTGTAAAATTTGGCAATTATCCGAAGGCATTTTTTACGTGTGGTAAATGAGGAAATAATTAAATAATTAAATGGTAATAAAATGCAAAACATAAACGAAGGCCAACCGCAAGGTTGGGTGAGCATTCAAACACTCATACCCAATTTCTGAACCCGATCTTTGATGGTGGCTTCTGGAAACCTCCGTGGGATCCAGTTGCTGTACAGTGTGTCCCGGCTTTTATCTGGGTGGCGATTACATCTCCGAATAGGCTTAAGACCTATATCGTATTTCCTAGTAAGCCTCGAGCTCGCATAGTGTCATGGTCGCTAAACACTTAGGCATGTGCTAAACCCTGCCGCATACAGGCAGTATTGGTGGATAAATCAACATGGCTCTCATACAATTTTAGCCGTTAGTATTGCTTTTTATTCTCTCAAGAATAGCTCTATCATCTGCAAATAATCCTAGAGAATTTGGATTGGGAGCCATTAGACGATCCACACCCAGTAGCAATTGCAATATGTTCACTATTCTTTTGCCCCGACCATGAGATCGAGCCAAGTAGGCCTATCTAATAAAAATAGATAAGTGAAATTGGACCCTTAAATTTACTCTAAAATTTTCATTTGACTTTTATATTTTTTTATCCTAATATTCTTATAAATTTTAAAATTTGACAATCAAGTTATATATATTTTATTAAGAAATTTCATCAATAATTCTTGGTAGTTGAACTAATTTTTATTAATCAAATATTAAATTAAGTTTTTCTTTAATATATAGGACTTAATTGTAAATATTTCTTAAGGAAGGGACTGATATAATCTTATTTTAAAAGAAAAAGGTTCAAATGGGAATAAAAAGTATAAATGTCAAATGTAAAACTTTAGAGTAAAGTTGAGGATTCAATTTGCACCTTATCCATTACTTAAATTAAAATCTTTGCAGTTAAATCCTATAAATTAAAGAAAATTTAAATTTTTATTCGATTAATAAGAGGAATTATGAAAATTCTTAATAAAATATATATCATTTGATTATAAAATTTTAAAATTTTTTAGAATTTTTAAAATTTCTATAGAAATTTTTTTAAAATTTTAAAATACTTTTAAAAATTATTAAATTTATAAAAAATTTTCAAAATTTTTAAAATGTTTCTCATTTGATTGTAATTTTTTTAAAATCTATAAGTCAATAGAAAATATTTTTAAAATTTATGAAATATTTTTATAAACTTAAAAATTTTAAAAACTTTACAAACATAAATTTTAAAAGAAATTTCATCAATTTTCTTTGTTATTTGAACTAAATTTTATTAATCAACCGTCAAAATTATTTTTTTTTAATCTACAGGACTTAATTGTAAAAACTTTTAAAAAAGAGTCCAATATAGTCTCAATTTGAAAGAAAAATATTCTATTGGGACAAAAATAAATAAATAAATAAATACAAAGGTTAAATATGAACTTTAAAGTAAAGTTGAGGGGTCCAATTGGATCCTAATGCGGAAGAACAAGTTTCGAAGTTTTTAGAATGAGTTAATGAAAAATTAAATTTTAATCAGGAAATAAAATTAAAGCAATGCTAAACTAGGAGTAAAAATCAAATAATAATAATAATAATAATAATAATAATAATAAAATCTTCTATCTATTGTTCTGAAAAAACTAAGAGATTTGTTGTTCCCATCACATCCTTATCCCATTTTTTATTAGTTGGTCCACTGTTCAAACTTATCTCACAGCCCTAGACATGACTTTATGCCAATGCATTAAATCTTATTGGAGAATGACTACTCTGAGTTGGAGTTATAGCATACATAGTAAAAACAAATAGGTTGTGGGAGAAAATTGTGGTGAGAAAATTGTGGTTATACCATTATCGAATGAGATTAGTTATAATACAATGGGCTTTAGATATCAATATTTTAGACCAAAAAGCTTATTAGAGCAATTCTATTACAATTTTTTTATTTTTTTTAGATAGAGCAATTGTGTTACAATTAAGTAGAGAACATACAACTTGATTGGATAATAATCAAATTCCATTTTGCAGCATCGGTCTTATGGAGAATCATTACCATTTGGAACTGAGACATTTGCAAATGCAAGTACCGCCGGATACTTGAGCTCAGAACAGGCTTTGGCAGATTATGCACAGGTGATTACAGAAGTTAAGAAAAATCTGTCGGCAGAACATTGCCCTGTCATTGCTGTTGGAGGATCATATGGTGGAAGTGAGTATAAAACTTGAATTAGTATAAACATTGTTTCTATAGAGATGAGTCATCTAGTCTCCAGTAATACTGAGCCAAAACTCATTAATCATAAACTTGAGAACTTTAATTAATGCCAATGCTAATACCAATAATACTAATACCAATGCTAAAATTGTTCAGTGCTCGCATCATGGTTTCGACTGAAGTACCCCCACATTGTCATTGGTTCCTAGGCATCATCTGCTCCAATACTCTATTTCGTAGATATCACACCACAAGATGGATACGCAGCTGTAGTGTCCAGGGTTTTCAAAGTAAGAAATTCATCTAACAAACCTTGCACATGCTTGTCATTATTCAATTAGATTGGTGTATTTTTTTTTTAATAAATATGTTAACCTCTGTTCATCCAAGTGGTAGCATGTTTGTATTTTCTCAACTAAGAACTTAAGTTCAAGTCTTGTGTAGAGAGAAACACATGATTAGAGAGTTTTACTCTCCTTACGGGGTCCAATATGAAATAGTTGAGACCTAGGTGGGTATTGGGGCACCAAATGCACATATATATATATATATATACACACACACGCTGATGTTTGGTTAGTGCAGAACACAAGTGAGAGTTGTTACAACACCATAAAGCAGTCTTGGTCCGAGATCGACAGAGTTGCAGCTGAAACTAATGGTCTCTTGACCCTAGGCAACGTCTTCAACATTTGCACGTAATTCAGTAACTTTTTTTTTTAATCTGATCCTCTCTTGTTACTTAATGGCAGAACCGTATTCTAACGTGGAGATTATTTTTTAATGTCTTCTGTGCATCTTCTTTAAGTCCTTTGAACTCATCACAAGAGCTCAAAGACTACTTAGCAGATGTCTACATGGTTTCAGCTCAGTACAACAATCCACCAGATGATTACGTGGAAAATTTATGTAAGGCCATTGATGGAGCACCAGCTGGGACTGATGTTATTGGCCGACTTGCATCTGGCCTAAATGCCAGTACTATTTCCGGAGGTTCTTGCTTTTATGTATTTACACTTGCGAAATCCAGGAGTAGTGCATGGTCATGGAAGTATGTTTACGTTTCCATCCTTTAGATATCACTAGAGCTATTTTTATTATTCCCATGGCCAATTTAGAATCACAATTGGAAATCCAACCGAATTAATGAATTTTTTTATTTTAATATTATATTTTTTTCTCAGAGTTTTATGGGTAGATTTTTTTTTTTATTTTTTTTTGAGTAAAAGATTGGAGTCAAGAAATATTCTTTTTTAAGCACAAGATTTTATTAATAAAAATCTAGGAAAAACTTAACATGATAATGCCAATTATGTTCAACTCGACAGGCCTTCCAAAAAAACCCAACCTACCTAAGCTCATACTAAGTGTATAAACCTGAAGAATATATAATTAAAGTGCACATCTAGCTATATTAGATTCATAAATCTTGCTTGCAGACATGCACCGAGATCGTAATTCCAACAGGGGTTGATAACAATGATACAATGTTCGAAATATCGCCATTTGATCTGCTCGACTACACAAAATAATGCCAAAAATTTTTTGGTATCAAGCCTAGGCCTTACTGGGCTCCTATACAATTTGGTGGTCGTGTAAGCTCCCCTCTATACATTCTTCGTTATCATTTTTCCTTCCTAAGAAACCTGGACATGCTCTTACTTAATTTTCAGGACATAAAATTTGTGCTGAAAGATTGTGGCAGCAACATTATTTTCTCTAATGGACTACGCGATCCATGGAGCGCAGGAGGGTAAAAAAAAAATTCCTGAACATCTTAACTACACGAATGTTACTCACAAGAAATGATCATGGAACTGGTTCATATCTTAATTATTTCAACTTCTTGGCCCACAGAATTTTGGAAGATATATCAGAAAGCATTGTCTCCGTACATACTGATCAAGGTATATATAGTTGCTTCAAGTTTGCGTTTTTTCCTTCTTTTTAATCAACACCAATGCTCATTTACTTAACAGGAAGTCTTATTATGGTACTTAGGTGCTCATTGCTTCGATATATTAACTCCTCGGGCACATGACCCTGTCTGGTTGGTTGAACAAAGAAACAAAGAGATCAAAATCATTGTATCTTGGATTGCTAAATACTATGACAAACTTGCCAGCAACCCTGGCAATTCAACTGGAAATTGATATTTAATATTCTGAACAATTTTACTTCCAAGCACTTTGGTCATTAATTTAGCATGTATAAGTATGGTTACCATCAATTTCAATGGTTTTCAATTTCCAAACAATTAGAAGAATGATATACATACATTCATATGTATATTGTGTATGTTTTTGTATTTGGTGTTTTTGGTATCTGATAACTATATTTTGGAATTCGAAAACTGGATGAACTTATGGAACAAAACTCTTCTATCAGCTTTTCTATATAAAGTGCCTTGAAATATTATTTAAGAGACTTTAAAATTTTTACTACTTGAGACATTAGTAAAGAATGATATAAGCTTTTTTTTTTTTTTTTTAATTTTTTAACAATGTGGGATCCAATATCAGAGATAAACCATTCTAACTATAATAATTCGATATTTTAAATAATATAAAATTATATTGGGATATACAATGTTAATAAAATTTTAAATTTTATTTTTATATTATCATTATTTTTATATGTTATTCATTTATTTATTTCTAAATATTTTATTTATGTAAAATAATTATTTTGGAATTTTTATTATTTAAAAAGATTAAAGTTATTATCATTACTATTATTTTTAATAGTATTAGTGTTATTATTTTTATTGGTATTATTATTATTACTATTATTGTTATGATTATGATTATTTTTATTGTTATTATTATTAATAGTATTATTGCATGCATGTGTTATTATTATTATTGTTATTTTAATGATTATTGTAATTATCATTATTATTGTAATTATTATTATTATTATTATTATTATTACTATGTTGTTGTCGATATAATGTGCATGTGTAGTATATATATGTGTGTAATAAGTGTAAAGTTAAAGTGTATATATATATATATATATATATATATATATATATATATATATATATATATATATATATATATATATATTTTAATAGAAGATGGTCAAAAAGGGACAAATGCGTGGATCTTCTTTTTCCTTTCCTTCTCTATTTTATTGTTTTTCTTTCCTAGCTTTCTTCCTTTCTTCCCCACGAGCCATCAATCTAGCATTAGCCCATGCCACGCTGAAGCTGTCACTGCGCCACCAGCAACCACCACCACCTCCAGACGTCATCCTCCACCACCTGAAGTTGTCGGAGTTGCCTAAAAATGGGAGAGACTGAGAGAGCCACCATTTTTTCTGGTGAAGCTTTCGACAATGAGAGCTCTTGATTTTGGTATCTATTGGAAGCTCTTACATTGGTGAGTTTGATTCTAAGCTCGGTTTGAGCTTAAACTCCCCTTTTTTTTTGAGTTATGTCAAGTTTTAGTTTATGTGTCATTAGGGTTTCAAATTTTTTTAGTTAATTGTGTTTGATTCTTGGATTTTTGTTTTCATAATGTGATTATGGGTAGCTCAATCTACTTAAATATATTTTTTATATATTTTTTTTGAATTAACTTGAATAATGGGTATTTTTGAATATTATAATATTAAAAAATGGATTTTTGATTATTATGTTATTTAATTATTTTGAATGGAAATTTGGTTAAATTAGTGTTATTAATTTAAGTTAGTTGTTTTAGTATTGATAAAATAATTTTTAGTAATTTTATATAATTTTTGGGAATATATTTAGTATTATGTGATATTGGATTTATAGGTTAATTGTGTATTTTTGTTGAAATTATAGTTAAATAATATGTTTTAAATAATTTGGTATAATAAATGGTATTAAAATAATTTTTATGAATTATTTACTATTTTTAACTAATTAATACTAATTTTTGAAAATATATTCAAATAATAATTTTATATACTATTTTTGTGATTAAATAAGTTTTTAACTATTTTTAATATATATTTGGAATATTTAAGTAATTAAATGTGAATTTTACTATTTTATGCTTAATAATTGAAAATTTGGATTTTTATTAATATTATATAATTTATTTAAGATTTTATTTAATTAATGTGAAAATAATTATATTAAATGTTTTTTATGTTTAAATATATTATATTTTGGTATTTTATGGATATTTATGGAATTTAATTATTTTTATTATATTTATTACTTAATAATGATTTGTGGTGAATTGTGAATTTCGGTTGAAAATTTGTGTAATTCGATATTCCAACCCGAGGTGTTGAGCCTTGTGAATTTAGAAGTATGTTTTCTTGTAGGATCGGCTCTACCTTTCAGTAGAGAGATGTTCATTTTATAGAGGAGATTCTGTCAATTTTTGATAGAATTCTCGTAAAACGTGACGTTAGGTCTATCATGAGTTTCTATGATTGATTGAGTTTGAATTCTTAGATCGAGTCTGTAATATCCCGAGTTTTTAAATATTTTTATATTGCATCGGGATATGCAGTGTTAATAATTTTGTATATAATTATGATATTTTTATGAGTTTGTTATTTGTTTAAAACTAATTTTAATTATTTTACATTATTTTAAGTATTTTACGTAAAATTTTCCCGAAAATTATATTTTCGGGGGAAATTGACACGTAAATAATTTAATACTAATTATTTTAAATAGATTTACGAATTTGCATGAGTCCATGCACTATTTTAATTGTCATATTAAAATACATATATATACATGCATATATATCCATATATTTAATAATTTTAGGGTTTAGTAATTATTTTAATTATGTATGTATATATTATATAGTTGTTATTTAATTAACATGTGTATATGTATATATATTAACTATTTTTAAATTGTGTGGTGTAGAATTTTTGAATATAAACTTATTATATTAAAGTATAGATTATTAGAGTTAAAGATATATATATATATATATATATATATATATATATATATATATATATATATATATATATACAAATTTATAAAGTTTATCAAATTTACAAAACTTACCATTAACTCCTTCTCCCCTCAACCCGACGCCCTACCACCATCACCACTGCCTGTCATCTCGTTTTCAGGCCTTCGGTGTGCCACCGTGAGCTCCACCCTTCCCAGCCAGTAGCTCCACCGCCTTTTCTTCTCTTCTCCGGTGCCGTTTCCTTATGTTATTGTCGAAAAATCAAAAATTGATCCTACCGTCGATCATAGCGATTCCGGCCACCATTCTTCACGCCGCCAGTCTCTATCTTCTCCTTGAGCTCCGGTGAGTGTGATTCCAAGCTTTTTTTCACTTAAAATGGTCTAGATTTCCCTAGGTTTAAATTTTTTAATTTCGGCCTATTAGGGTTCTTGATTTTTTTTTAGCTTCAATTTTATTGATTCATGAAAACTTCCTTCACAACCTTTGATTCTTGTAGCTCAATCTATAGTTTTTAATTTTTGTAGAATTTTTTGGAATTTAGTTTGATTTTTGGGTATTTTTGATTATTTTATTAATGTTTTCTAATTTTTGAAAATTAATTAATTAAATTATGAAATTGTGTTTTATGGTGATTTTAGGTGTTGAAATGAATTATAGAAATTTATTTGTAATTTTTGTGAATTTTTATGTATTTATTTTGAATTTATTTAGTTTATGTAATTTTGAAAAATAGGGTTAATTATGTGTTTAATTGAAATCAATTGGTTAATTGAGTATATTTATTGATATTATGGAAATATATGTTGAGAAAATTAATTTTGAGTAATTCTATTATTTTTGGTGAATTTTTGGATTTATTTTAATATGTATATATATAAGGGTATTTTGGTAATTTTACACTAAATTGGCTAAAAATGTAATTAAATTGGTTTTACTAGTTATTTAGGGTATAAAAATGATTTCTAGAAATTATTTAGTATTTTTAACTAATTAAAACTATTTTTCGTAAATTATTTTCAAATTATATATATAATATACGATTTTTCTAATAAAATGATTTTTTATCGGTTTTTAACATGTTTTAGGGTTAATTATGTAATTTGGACTTATAAAATGTATTTTTATTATATAAGGGTATTTTCAGTATTTTATAAATATTTTGTGAATTGTGAACCTCGATCGGTAAATTGTAGTTTGGAGTCCGACCAAGGGGTTTTGGTTGTGAATTCTGTGTCTATTATCGAAGTGTATTTCTTTGCAGGACTGGCTCTACTCTTTGGGTAGAGAGATGTCCGCTTTACAGGGGAGGTTTTACCGAATTTTTGGTAAAATTCTTATAAAACGTGATGTCCAGTCGAATTCCTATTTGAATTATGTGTCTAGTATTCTAGATCGAGTCTTTGAAATTATGATAGATTTATTATGATATTTTGTGGTAGTTTGTTTGTTTAGTTGCGCCAAGACCGAGGCCTAATGGACCAGGCTCGTCGGACCCATCTCGAGGAGCGCAATAAATTGTGAGTTGTTATTTTATATATATATATATATATATATATATATATATATATATATATATATATATATATATATATATATATATATATATATATATGCTTTAGGGTGCATGATTTTAGAAATATATGTTTTATTGTGATTAAATATGCATAAATGATTTAATTAGTACTTAAGTTTATATTTTGGTTTATTTTTGATATATTTTAAATTATATGCATGCTTTATTAAATATTTATATTTAAAATGTTTTTAAATATATATTTAGTTTATTTTACAATTATACTAGATTTATTTGACGTATATATACTCGAAATATACCTGGTTTACTTTTAGTATATTTCTAGTATATATATGGTTTATATTGCTATTTTATTTAAATTCATGCATCATTTATTTTTATGAATGTATGTTTTATATTTTAATGAAGTATATCAATAGAACGTGCTACCTAGTGGGCAGCACTAGGACCGAACCGGTACGCTGATAGCATTTAGGCTATATCACTAACCTATTGGTAGATATTGATTGGATTTAATTTATTGATGTATGAGAAATGATTTGGGAGTGTGATTGCTGGAGCTCGGTTGACCAAGTGTCTCGGGGCCAATCACACTGATAGTCAGACTGTTGGAGCTCGGTTGACTTAGTGTCTCGGGGCCAGTCTACTGTCCAAATGGAACAAGTGAATATATTGGAATAAGTGAGCCTGTATGGCTAGAGTGTTGTCTAACACTGTTTTGAGGTTGCGATTTTCTAGGGTTCTATTTGATCCTTTATAAATAGTGATTTTTAATAAAAATATATAAAATGATTTTATTGCATCTGTGTGTATTTGCTTGTATACATACGTATTATATATTCTTTTGACTGTGTGCATTGTCATTTAGTATGCATGTATATATTATAGCAATTCACTCAGTGAGGTTTGACTCCCCTCCGATGACTATTTTTCAGGAGAGTCATCGTCTTCAGACCTCAGTAGCAGACCTATACGTTGGATTTCTTCTGCCCTGGCTTCATTATGTAATATGCTTACTTGAGCTTTATTTTATAATCTAAACACTGCAGTAGTTGAAAAAAAAAGATGTTGTATTATATTTGTATGAGTTATGTACTTTAAATATTTGAACTAGATTTGTATGAAAAGATTATTAATATATGAAATAAGGATGTTCGATTTGATATCATTGGCAGATTATTATTTTGTTTTATTTATGATTTATTTTCGCTACAGATTATTTTAATTATGTTATTATTATTATTATTGCATGTTTTATTTTATTTTAAGGCTTGCTACGGGTTTCGAATTCGCAAGAATTCCCATTCCCTAGCACCGGTCATGTCCCCTGTTTTGGGTCATGACAAAGTTGGAATCAGAGCGGAGTTTTATGTTAGGGCTTAGTTGTATGAGTCGTGGCCTTAGTTTTCAAAGTTATGTTTTTTGTTAAACTACTGCAGTGAATTAGGTTCGAGTATGTCTTGATAAGTAATCCTTGCTTTAGTTTCTGCATTATTCCTCCATTGTCTGTTTTGTCTGAATGGTTTCGTTTGTCTTTTTAGAAGGAGGAGGTGAGTGCATGTCACTCCATCGGTCGTTGAGGTCGAGGATGATGAGTCTTTTCAGGATGAGGTTTTACCTCTTGAGCCGCTAGTTAGATGCAGAGGTCATGGTAGAGGTAGACCTCGAGGAGCGGCAAGTCACCATAGGCAGAGAGAGATACAGGATGAGGAGCCTGTAGAGCCTGAGTTTGAGGATCTTGTACCTCCAGTCGTTCAGCTTGTTCAGCCTGCCTATCAGCAAGGTATGTCAGACCTTGAAGCAGCTCTGTTCTATGCCAGAGTTGGTAGGATCGCGTTTGATGGGACTTCCGATTCGTTAGATTTTCTGCATGCGATCGAGACTAGGACTTGGACTGCTCACACCGAGTACCAGTGGATTATGATCGTCAAGCTGTTTGTTGAGGGACCAGCCCTGGACTGGTTCATTCAGATGATCTAGCCCTATATGATGACGATGACTTGGGCTCAGTTTCGAGAGCAGTTTATGAGGAGGTTTTGCCTAGAGCCTCTCCGTATGAGCTATCATCTCCGGTTGACCAACATTTCTTGTGGTGATCGATCTGTAGAGGAGTACACCCGAGAGTTCCTTCGGCTGGGTAGATATGCAGAGGATCTAATGCGAGATCAGTATTTCGCAGTCACTACCTACATTATCAGATTGGGTTCAGCATTTGCTGGTATGCCTATAGTAGGCCTTACTCTGGAGTTTGTGATTGAGTTGGCTAAGGAGATTGAGCTGAGGCTAGTTAGGCAGGGAGCGATGCCTGATTATTACCAGTTGGCAGTTCAGTCGAGTGGATTGCAGGCTACTCCGCATTCTAGTTTTCATGTTGGTTCGAGTAGTCAGTAGAGAGGTCTGACTCAGTAGAGTCAGAGACAGTAGCAACGAGTGCATCGGAGCAGTAGACATGGCCGTGGAGGTCAGCGTAGACCATTCAGATTCAGGTCAGGTGCTCCGAGCAGCAGTAGTGGTCGCAGTTCTGGATCAGCTGCCAGTGTTTGCCAGACCTACGGTAGAGTCCATCAAGGACCGTGTTACCTGACACCGCTGACGTGTTTCAGATGTGGGCAGACAGGACATTATGCGAGATCGTGTCCTTACTTTGGGTATTAGCAGCCGTATATTCCATGATTTCCACTGTAGTCGATTGCTAGTGCTGCACCCATGCCATTTCAGTTGCCTCCAGCCCAGCATCAGAGTTCCACTCAGCTTGTTCCGTAGCAGGGTCATGGTGGAGGTACTAGAGGAGGTGCCAGAGGTGTTGGCCAGGCTTCTACCAGCCAGCAAGGAGTTCGAGGACAGGCCAAAGTCTTCCACCTTACTCAGCAGGATGCATAGGCATCCAATGCAGTTGTGGCAGGTATTATTTCTGTCTGTTACTTGGATGCATAGGTTCTGTTTGATTCGGGTGCCACGCATTCGTTTATTTCTCCCATTTTTGCTTCCAAGTCTTATTGGCAAGCTTCGAGGATGGTTTTTCCTTTGTCTGTTGCCACTCCTCTGAGTGATTCTTTGGACACCGATATTGTTCTTTCTGGTTGTCCAGTTCTCATGGGAGGTAGAGAATTGTCCATTGATTTGATTTTGTTGGATATGATAGAGTTTGATGTTATTTTGAGTATGGATTGATTATCTCAGCACTATGCCGTGGTAGATTGTTAGAATAAAGAGGTAACTTTTAGAATTCCTGGTGAAGAAGATTTTAAGTTTATGGGTGATAGGAGTTCAATACCTCAGAATCTTATTTCTGCTATTACGGCTAGGAAGTTGCTGAGGAAAGGATGTTAGGGATATTTGGCATTAGTCAGGGATACTTAAGTGGAGAAGTTGTCACTCATTGATGTTCTTGTTGCCTGTGAGTTTTCTGATGTTTTTCCTGAGGAGTTGCCAGGTTTACCACCTCATAGAGAGATTGAGTTCTGTATAGATGTGGTTCCAGGTACTACTCCTATATCTATGCCACCCTACAGAATGGCTCCTACAGAGTTGAAGGAGTTGAAGGAGCAGTTACAAGAGTTATTGGATAAGGGTTTTATTAGACCCAGTGTTTCTCCTTGGGGTGCACCAGTCCTATTTGTGAAGACGAAGGATGGTACCCTGAGACTGTGCATTGACTATAGAGAGTTGAACAAGGTGATAATGAAGAACAAGTATCCGCTCCCAAGGATAGATGACTTATTTGATCAGCTACAAGGTGCACATTTCTTTTTTAAGATTGATATGAGGTTGGGTTATCATCAGCTGCGGATTAGTGAAGCCGATATTCCTAAAATGGCATTCCGCACTAGATATGGCTATTATGAGTTTCTGGTGATGTCTTTTGGTTTGACTAATGCACCAGCAACTTTTATGGACCTGATGAACATGGTATTCAAACCATATGTGGATCAGTTTGTGGTAGTCTTCATCGATGATATATTGGTTTATTCAAGGAGTATGGAGGAGCATGTATATCACTTAAGGACTGTACTACAGACACTGAGAGATCATCAACTTTATGCTAAATTCTTGAAGTGTGATTTCTGGATGGAGAGTGTTTCTTTTCTTGGACACGTGGTGTCTAAAGAAGGTATCCAGGTTGATCCACAGTAGATTGAGGCAGTGTCTGAGTGGCCTAGACCGACTTCTGTTACTGAGATTCAAAGTTTTCTAGGTTTAACAGAGTATTATAGGCAGTTTGTGCAGGATTTTTCTAGAATTGCAGCCCCTATGACTCGCTTGACTCAAAATAATGTTAGATTTGAGTGGTCAGAAGCTTGTGAGAACAACTTTCAATTATTGAAGGAGAAATTGACCACAGCTCCAGTGTTAGCTTTGCCTAATAGTGTGGACAAGTTCACAGTTTATTGTGATGCCTCTAGAGTTGGCTTGGTTATGTGTTGATGCAGAATGGTCGAGTGATAGCCTATGCTTCGAGGCAGTTGAAAAAGCATGAGTAGAACTATCCCACACATGACCTTGAGATGGCTGTAGTGATCTTTGCTCTCAAGATTTGGAGACACTATCTGTATGGGATGACTTATGAGATTTTTACTGATCACAAGAGCCTTAAGTACATTTTCCAGCAAAGAGATCTGAATCTGAGGCAGAGAAGATGGTTGGAATTATTAAAGGATTATGACTGTGAGATATTATATCATCTGGGCAAGGCTAATATGGTATTAGATACCTTGAGTAGAAATTCCTCAGGCAGTCTTGCTGACATCAGTGTCGAGAGGAGACCATTGATCCAGGAGTTGCATCTGTTAGTGGATCAAGGTCTGATGATGAAGATTAGTAGGTTAGGTGGACTGCTAGCTCAGTTTAAGGTGCGATCTATACTGAGGGATAGGATTAAAGCAGCTTAGAGCCAAGATCCTATTCAAGAAGAGCTTGCAGAGAATGTTCGAGCAGGGAAGTTCACTAATTTCACACTCGATGATGATGGTGTGTTGTGGATCAGTGGTAGATTGTGTGTTCCTAATGTGGATGATTTGAGAGAAGAGATCCTAGAGGAAGCACATTCTACAGCTTATAGCGTACATTTGGGTGTCACTAAGATGTACCACGATATCAGAGATTTATACTGGTGGGATGGACTAAAGAAGGATGTCGCTGATTATGTTGCTAAGTGCCTGACGTGTCAGCAAGTGAAAGCTGAACATCAGAAGCCTTCTGGGAAGCTTCAACCTCTTCTTATTCCTAAGTGGAAGTGGGAAAGGATAACTATGGATTTTGTGGTTGGTTTACCTCGTTCTAAGGATGGATACGATTCCATCTGGGTGATTATAGATAGGTTGACGAAGTCTGCACATTTCTTTCCTGTGAAAGCCACCTATTCTATAGGTAGATTGGCGAAGCTATATGTGAAGCATATTGTGTGCCTTCATAGAGTACTTGAATCCATTGTGTCAAATAGAGGCTCAGTGTTTACCTCTCATTTTTAGCAGAAGTTGTAGGAAGCGATGGGCATTAGGTTGGATTTCAGTACTGCTTTTCATCCTCAGACAGATGGTCAGTCTGAGAGGACGATCCAGACACTAGAAGATATGTTAAAAATGTGTGTCCTGGATTATTAATATATGAAATAAGGATGTTCGATTTGATATCATTGGCAAATTATTATTTTGTTTTATTTATGATTTATTTCCACTGCAGATTATTTTAATTATGTTATTATTATTATTATTATTGCATGTTTTATTTTATTTTAAGGCTTGCTACGGGTTTCAGATTCAAAAGAATCCTTGTTCCTTATCGCCGGTCATGGCCCCTATTTTGGGTTATGACAGAGTCTTCCTTCAGAATTCTTAGAAGTATGAGTTAGAAATTTATTCTGATTTGTTATGAATATTTATTGTCTAGTTAAACCGAGATCGAGGCTTATTGGACAATGTCCATCGATTTTGTTTCGTGGAGCGCAAACCTATGAGTTATCATTTTATATATACATTGCATCTAGATACATGATTATGAGTTGTCATGTTTTGATATACGTTTAAACGTGAATTATATCATTAAATGAATAAGTATATTTTTAGTATACTTTTAGTATATTTTTGGTATATTTGATATGTATGTGACATCTTACTTAGTTTGTTTTTAGTATAGAATTTGTATATATGTGACATATATATGTTATCATGTTTTAGTATATATTCAATATATTTGACAAATACTCAACATATACATTCAGTATATTTTTGGTATATACTTAGTATATAAGTGGTATATCCTTTTTAAATGATTGACATTATATTTAAATTGTGCAATTTAGTATTTTCCATTAAAGTACGATTTATTTGAAGAATATCAAGAGAATGTGCTACCTAGTGGGCTGCATTAGGACTATGTACGTACCGGTTCATTAGACTTTAGAGTCGATATTGTAAGAATCACTTGAGGTGACATTTGATTTATTGATTATTGAAATTTAATGTGAATGAGTAGTGTGATTGTGAGAGCTCGATTGACCTAGTGTCTCAAGGCTAATCACACTGATAATGAGATTGCGGGAGCTCGATTGACTTAGTGTCTCGGGGCCAGTGTACTGTCCAAAATGGAATAAGAGAATTACTTTGGAATTAAGTGAGCCTTTACGACTAGTGAAATATTTTGATTGAGATTGCGAATATTTAGGGTTTTATTTGATCCTTCATTTAAATAAATATTTTTTACATTTATTATATATATAAAAATGAATTTTTAGCATTTGTGAGAAATGCCCGTATATATTTACATACATAGTAATGCTTGACTGTATATGATTTTAGGTTACATGTATATATATTATAATAATTCACTCATTGAGGTCTGACTCCCTCTCAACCATTTTTTTTTCAAAAGAGCATTCTTCGTCAAACCGTACTAGTAGTGCTTTACACCAGTCTTCTTCATCGTTGGCTAGACTACATAATTTTATTATCTCAACTCTTATTGTATTCTAGAAACTGCATTAGTAATATTGTTGTATCAATAGTGTGTTATTTTGATGTTGGGGTTTGTATTAAAATATTGTATGAATATTTTATTTTTTAAATGATATTTAAGTATTTATTTTATATCGATTTAAGTTTTAATTTTTTCGTATTTTTATATTATTTATTGCATTGTATTTTTATTTTTAAGGCTTGCTACGGATTTTGGATTCGAAAAAATTCTCGTTCCCTAGCGCCGGTGATGACTCTTGATTTGAATCTTGACACTAACTTAGAATGTATGTGTATAGTATATATATCATTTCATGTCTAACAAAATTATCATGATTTTATTAGATAGCATGTGGTGTCACTATGTTATGCATGTATGTTTTAGGTTATTACATTCTCAAGATATATATATATATATTGGGAGGAAATATCCATTTTGGTGGAAATATTTACAACAAAATTTTGGAGGAAATATCAATCTTAGCTTGAACAAGAATTCAAAGAAACAAAGAGGTTAGTTGATAAAACATGATTGATATCCATTTTTAACGGGTGAAATCATATGCTATTAGTGGGTATTTTCATTTAATTTGATAATTCAATGTAATACATTTGGCATATTCAATAGAGTGACGTCTTTCACGAGTAGTTCAAGTGGTAAAAATGTGGATATTCAATTTTGAGAAGAGCAGGGTTCGAATATAACTATTTGTACTGATTAAAAAAAATAGAATGACAATGTGCACCTACCACTTTTTGAGATTTGTACAAAAATAGGAATTTTTTTATTTTATTAACCAAAATATCTCAAGTTTTCATTATTTACTAATTTTATCCCTTTTATTTACATGAGTGTCCATTTTATTTACAAATATACACCTTTCTTTCTTTTACTTTATTTTTTGTTTTATTTTTATTTTTTCCTTTCTTTTTTATTTTTATTTTCTTTATTTAGTATTCTTTTTTTATAATTTTTTTTATGTTTTCATATTTATTCTTTCCTCCTTCCTTTCTTTTTTTCTTTTTTTCCTTTTCTTTTTTTTTTCAAAATTTTTATTTTCTCATTATTTTCTTTGTATTTTATATCTTTTTATATTAATGGAGCATTAGCCAATATATATTTTTTGAAATTTTATTTCATAAAATTTTTTGACATTTTATTTCATAAAATTTTTTGACATTTTATGCTGAAATACAATCTCTTTCTTATTCTTATTTCCTTGTTCCCTCTTTTTTTTTTCTCTTTATTTTTTTAATAAATGTACCATTATTTTCTAAATGTTAATTTTTTAATTCCAATAAACCAAAATAAATACAATTACATAATCCTATAAATAAAATAGTTAAAAATCTCATAGTATCATTGAATTAATTTTTTTTTATTAGGTTTTGTTAAATGAGGCTAGCATGCAGTGCTTTATAAAATACTTTTTTTATATATGTTTTTTTATTTGGTTTTTTTTTATTGAATAGGGTGTTGAAAATTGTGATTTTATTTCTATTCCTAATCATTTTGCTGGTCATGGTGGATAGAATATAAAAGGTGTTGATGTGGTATATACTGTTATTAATTATTTGTAATTAATTTTTTATTGCTTTTTGGTTTCTTTTTAAATTTTGTATTCACAGTATGTTGAAGATGATTTTATCAGTCATTATCCACATAAGAGGTAGCACAAGCATGCCTATATCTTAAAGTCTTCTTTTGTTAATATATAGGAAACTAAAAATAAACCAAAATTATACAAAAAAATATACTATAAGTTAAAGCTAAACATTTTCTTTGGACTTAAGTGAGTTGTAATTATTTTAATATGAATTTTTTAAAAAATGAATATATTTTTAAGTTTTTTGATGTTGTTGAGTAGTAAGAAGATGCTATTGTTTTATGTAGCGTTTATAATTTGGTATCATTTTGATTTTTCTTTTAGTTTCTTATACCTTTTTGTTTATTTTTGTTATGACGCAAAATTTTCATATAAATTATTAAATTCAATTATAAGATATACAATATTAATAAATATTTTTATTACTGATTATTTTAATATTTTAATTTTATTATTATTCTAATTATTTATTTTAGTAAATTGTAGCATTTGGTTATTGATGAGATTAAATTTTATTTCAAAAGTTATTATTTATTTTATTATAAATTGGTAATTATTGTTAAATTAAATATTTAAGTTAAATTTTATTGTTAATTATTATTTAATATTAATTTGGGGATTAATTATTGTTAATTAAGATTTTATTATTTATTTGATTATTATTATTATTTGTGGCGTACTTTTAATAAATCTAAATTAATTGTTGTATATATATATATATATATAAAGGAAAAAAAGTTTTTTTTTTTTTTTTGGTTTCTTCTTCCCCTCCTTTTTCTTTTTCATATTCTTCTTCTTCTCATATCACTGTCTCATGCTAGACCACCAACCAAACCTCCACGTGCCACCACCTCAGCAGCATCAGTAGTAATATCAGCAGCAGCAACAACAACAACAGTAGCAGCATCGATAGCAGTGCATGACAACACTGTGTGTAGTCCAGTCACCGATGAAGAAACCGATCGAGCTTAGGCTCATTTCAAAGTTCACGTTACGGGCTTCGATAATACATATTTAGTTTCAAGTAAATCGACTTGTAAGGATTCTAAAAACTCGATTTTATACTTATGTCAATATGTTTATTTTGATTTTTCTTATAGAATTTAATTTTATTTGGAGATGTGGTAGTTAGATAAATTTTTTGAGCTAAGATCTACCTAATAATTATTATTATTTATTTTTTGAAATTATTAAAAATATATATTCATATTTTTCGGGTTTGGTTACTGTTCACAATATGGGGTCCAGAAATTTTCTTATTTTATTAAATTCTATATATTATTTTGTGCAAGTTTCATGAAGGAAGTTTATTGAAATTGTATTCCGATTATTTATTATGAATTTTTGAATGTTTATGTGAAAAATGAATTTTTAGAAAAATTAGTGATTTTTATATTTTGGTTGAAATTATTGTTAATTATTATGTTCTGGGTAGTTTTTGAATAAAAAAATTATTAAATTAATTTTTGAATTATTCACTATTTTTAGCTAATTAATAATAATTTACAAAAATATATTCAAATAATAGTTTTATTTATTATTTTTATGATTAAATGAAATTTTAGCTATTTTATTATGTATTTGAGAAATTTAAATAATTATTGATAATTAATTGGTTTTGGATAGTTTTGAGTCATAATTGGCATTAAAATAATTTTTATAAATTAATTACTATTTTAGCTAATTAATGGTAATTTTTGAAAATATATTCAAATAATAATTTTAATTATTATTTTTAAAATTAAATAAGTTTTTAGGTATTTTTATTAAATAATTGGGCAGTTTAAATATTTATTAGTAATTTATACTATTTAATTTTGAATATTTGAAAAATAGATTTTTATTAATATTATTTTAGTATATTGAGATTTTATTAATTATTTTGACAATAAATATCTTTGATGTTTTTATTATTTAAATAGGTTGAGTTGTGGTATTTTATTAATTTTTTTTTTATGAATTTTAGTGATTTTTAATAATTATTATTTTATTATTTGATTTTAAGTATATTGGTTCTGAGTTGAGCAATTATTGTAGTTCGAAGGCCCAACTTGAGAAGTTGAGTATTTGTGAATATGTAAAGTGTGTTTGCGTGCAGGATCGACTCTACTTTTAGTAGAGAGACATTCGTTTTACAATGAAAACTCTATCGAATTTTTGATAGATTTTTCGTAAAACGTGACAATCGATCCGAGTCTAGTTTTGAAATTTTGCCCGAGTCGTATTTAGATCAAGCCATTCTTAGAAATTTTAGAGTTATTAAAATAGAAATTTTATTCTAATAATGATATTATTATTTTTCTTTACCTGTATCGTGAGCTTGGTCGACTAGACTGTCCCAGCCGAACCAAAACAGCGGAGCACATTAGTATTGTGAGTTACTATCATATATATACATTGTACGTAGATAAATATTATGAGCATTCATATATGTTAATAAATATGAATTTAGTTATGCTCTTTTCATTAAATTATATTTATTATTGTTAATATTATATTTATGATTTTATAAAGAAATATTGAGAATATTCATTTTTGATATTATATGTTGTTACATTTTTATATTAAATTTTCATTATTTGATTTCAATAAATATATTTGAAGGATAATAGTAGAATGTGCTACCTAGTGGGTTGCACTAGGACTGTGTACATACTAGTGCATTAGATTTTAGGGTTGATATTATGAAATAGTTGATGTGAGATTTAAATGATTGATTATTGAGATTTGCGATGAGAAAGTGGTGTGATTGCGGGAGCTCAGTTAACCTAGTGTCTCAAGGCCAATCACGCTGACAGTGAGACTATGTGAGCTCATTTGACTTAGTGTCTTAGGGCTAGTCTACTATTCAAAAATAGGAAAGAGAAATATTTTGGAATTAAGTGAACCTATTGGCTAATGTGGTTCAGTGATCGAGGTTGCAGAATATTTTAGGGTTTTGCTCTGATCCTTCACCCAAAATAAAGTTTTTAGAATCTATTATTACATAAAAGTGGATTTTAGCATCTATATGAAATGCATGTATATATATATATATATATAATACTAATACTTAATTGTATATGACTTTAGGTTGCATGTGTATATATTATAATAATTCACTCAGTGAGGTTTGACTCTTATCAATACTTTTTCAGGATCTTCTACTTTAGACCTCCCTCATAGTACTATTCACCAGACTCTTTCCTCTTTAGCTGATTTGTGTAAATATTGAATCGTCATTTTCTTATATCTTAGTAATCACTACAGGAGTAGTGTTATTGTGGTACTATTATGTTGTACTTGTTAAAGATTCTATATTTGAATTATGTATGGAGATATGTTTATTATGTTATGATATAAAGTTTATTTTATATTAAATAAAGTTTTTAATTCTAGTGTATTTTTGTATTTTATTGCATGTGTTTTTATTTTAAAGCTTGCTACAAGTTATAGAATCAAAAGAATTCATGTTCCCTAGTGCCGATCATAACTCCCCAGTTTGGGTCATGACAAAGTTAGTATCAGAGCGTAGGTTTAGTATTGTGGACCTAGGTTAGTGAAGTTGTGTTTTTTTTGAAACTATTGTAGTAATTAGTTTTGAATATGTCTTTGAAAAGTCTTCATTATTTTTTTGAAATTTCGCTTAACCGTTAAGGTGTTTGTTTATTGTCTATGATTATTTGAATTGTATGTTTTGCTTTTGTTCTTTTTTTATTATGGCAAGCGTAAGTCACTCCATCAGTAGATGAGATCAATGACGGAGAGTCTTTAAAGGATAAGGTTCTGCCCCATATACAACCAACTAGGCATAGGGGTAAAGGTGAATCTAAAGGGCTAGATGGTCACCTTAAACAACGAAAACAACAGAATGATGAGCCTATGGCTCAAGGTTTCGATGATGCTGCCCATGCACCAGGAGTTTCGCAAGGTGCAGTGTTGATTACTCTGGGTGTACAGTAGATGCAGCCTCTATTTCAGTAGAGAGCTTAGGATGTGTCAATTCTGCATATATTCTATATTTTGAATCTTATTAATTTATGTGTCTCTTTAAGTGAGGTGAATGCGAACTACTTTTACCATAGAGACAATATATATTGCTAAGCAGTCCTTTCAAGTTAAAGTTATGATTCTAGTTTCAACCCCTACTACATCTATCTAGTATAGGGGTAGATTAGAGGCAACATTAACTCAAGGGCCAAAGTAGTTATTTTAAGAGGTACAGTCAGCCTTTGAATTAGAACTTACAACATTTATGGCATGGATAAGCAAGATTAATAAGGGCTTGATATCACTTAACCAAGCATGAAAATTTTTTTGATTATGCTTTGATGAAGGAATCATAATGTTTAATGCAGACCCAACACTTTTGTACTCTTAATTATGAAATTATCAATTTTCACTACCGTATAAGATTAGTACATGCAGTCAAATTAGCTTTATGTGACTACTGTGACATGATTGGAGTTTAAAGAGTGATTTCTAAAATACTTCCATCCATCTTTAAAGAGGGATAATTACACATGGTGGCTATTGCCTAGAGTAAGAGAAGCATGGTTAGTTAAGAAGAATACCCGTGAACTCTTCAATTTGTCACGTCATACTGTAGAAGTGATACTGTATAAGTAAAGTATGGTAAAATTGTATGTTACAAGATTAAGTTCAGTATATTAGCCTTCGAGTTAAGGACTAAATATTTAGAGAGTTATTCGCAGATTCATTCTTTTTGGGTGTAATTGACTTAATGTGATTTTGAGAATGGATTTTGATATTATCCTTGGAATGGATGGATTGCCTCAGCATTTTGCCATTGTTGGTTATCAGAGTAAAGAGGTGATTTTCAAAATTATGAATGAATAAGAGTTTAAGTTTGTGGGTGATAAGAGTTATGCACCTCAAAATCTTATCTCCGCTATTACGGCTAGGAAGATGTTGAGAAAAGAGTTGCCAAGGATATTTAATAGTGGTCAGAGCCACTACAATGGAGAAGACTTCTGTTTCAAATGTCCTTATAGCTTGTGAATTCCTATATGTCTTTCCTGATGAGTTGCTAGGTTTACCACCTCATAGAGAGATTGAATTATATATCAATGTGGTTCCTAACACAACTCCTATTTCGATGTTGCCCTATATAATGGCTCCTGTAGAGTTGAAGGAATTAAGGGGGCAATTATAAGATTTACTGGACAAGGGTTTCATTAGACTTAACACTTCTCCTTGGAGTGCACTAGTCTTATTTTTAAAGAAGAAGGATGGTACACTGAGATTGTGCATAGATTATAAAGAGCTGAATAAGGTGATAGTGAAGAACAAGTATACTCTTCCGAGGTTAAATGATTTATTTGATCAACTTTAGGGTGCATAGTTTTTATCCAAGATTGATTTGAGATCAGGCTATCATCAGTTACAGATTAGAGAAGCCGATGTTCCTAAAATGACATTTTGTACTAGATATGGCCACTATAAGTTTCTGGTAATGTCATTTGGATTGACTAATGCTCTAACTGCTTTCACGAATATGATACCATATATGGATCAATTTATGATAGTTTTCATTGATAATATACTAGTGTATTAAAGAGTATGGAAGAACATGTATATCACTTAAGGATAATACTACAGACATTGAGAGAACATCAACTTTATGCTAAATTCTCGAAGTGTGATTTATGGACTGAGAGTATATTATTTCTTGGTCATGTGTTATTTAAAGATGGTATTCAGGTTGATCCATAAAAGATTGAAGCAGTATCTAAATGGCTCATACTAACATCTATCACTAAGATTTAAAGTTTCTTAGGTTTGGCTAGGTATTATAGGAGATTCGCTCAAGATTTCTTAAGAATTATAGCACCTATGACCCACCTAACTTAGAAGAATGTAAAGTTTGAGTGGTTAGATGCTTGTGAGAATAGTTTTTAGTTGTTAAAGGACGAGTTGACCACATCTCCAGTGCTAACTTTGCCAAATGGAGAAGACAAGTTCACTATTTATTGTGATGCCTCCAGAGTTAGTCTAGGTTGTGTGATAATGCAAAATGGTAGGTGTAAGCACCTAATTTCAGGATGTAATTACGCACAATTGTGATGTAAGCCCCTATCATGAAATTTATTCAAAAATTGAACTCAGTTATCAGTTTTCTAAACTTTAGGGACTAAATTGCAATATTTTTAGGTTTTCTGGACTTTAAGGACTAAATTGCACAATGCTAATACATGAAAAATCCTGTATTTCAAATTTTTTTTGTCAATTTTTCTTTTTTTATTGGTTAAAAATTTATTTTATAGCAAATAATGTGGTCAAAATGCGTATTTTTTTTTTTTGAAAATTAAACAGATAGAGTCTATTTCCTGGAATTGAGGAAGGTCAACTTATAAGTCTCTGCTTTTAAAATCCAGAGATTGCATGAGTAAGGAGAAGATGACATGAAAAGAAAACCCTACTGCACGAAAGCCCTAGAATTGTGAAAAAACCAGACACACTACTAAGAAGAAAATTTGCACAACACTTAAAATATTTATTTCTTTTGTTTCTTAAAACCCTAGTTTTTTAATACTATTCTTCAAAGGCTTTGAAATGAATGATTTGTGTGTCTGAATGCAATCAGTCCTTGTCCATAATCAAAACAACGAGTTAAAAAATGGTGAGAATCCTAATATAAGGGGCCATCTAAGAGCATATGAACATCTTATTTCCATTTTCTCCTGTCTTTTTATTTTATTTTTAATTTAATTTCCTTTAATTATTATTTTATTATTTTACTCATTTGATTAATATGATTTTTGCTATTTTTTTTTTGTGTTTTCCTTTTGTAATCTAATTAGGGATTGATAAGGTCACTACCAGATATTTAGAAATCAAATAGAAGATCTATGGAATGTCACGAATTCTAAACTATGATTAGATTTTAGGGTTTGATGTTTCTAAATTTATTTTTTTTCTATGTTTTGTGTGTTAATTAATTTGGTTTTATAATTAATTTTAAGTTCCAGTACATAGAATATTGTAATAACCCCATTAGTGGGAATAGTAAAATTTTACTTTTATGCTTTTAAAATGAATTAGTAATTTAGGTTCAATTGGGTAAAAATCAATTAAAATCAATGATGGGTGTAGATTAATTTAGGGTTGCATGTAAATTGATTTAGGTTTTTTAGAAAATCATTAAAATGTATGTTTGATCTATGTTTTGTGTTTTATTTGTTTTGGACTTGTTTTTTTATGTTTCTATCCTTTCCGACCCTAAGCCCATGATAGGTTCAAACCCACTAAATAAAATAGGCTTAAAATGGTGTATGTTAATTAATTAAAATCAATTTAGGCGCATTAGGTTAATTTAGACTTAGGCTCATTTTTTAACTAAAAGTAATTTAGACTTAGTTTAGCCCATTTAATTTCATTTCCTTTAAAATAAATAGACTTAGGCCCACATTTCACTTAAAATAAAATCAAGTTAGATTAGACCCACTTATAAAATCCAATTTCTTTAAAACTTATAGATTTAGGCCCACCTTTAGATAATTAAAGTCAATAGACTTAAGCTCACTAACTAATAACAATGTAGGTCCACCTTTAGTTCATTTTCATTTGTAAATAAAAATTGTAAGTCTAGCTAACTTTCAATAAAATTAATCTATATTAGAATTAGGGATGATACGCTTGAATGCAGTTTTTATGCATGATTTTATTAACTAGATGCCTTAGGGTTATATGGATGTTTAAATAGGGTTTAATACAATTGCATGTTGTTGACCATTTGCATGATCAAACTCCTAATTTTGGAATTTGACAAAAAAAATTTATATTAATAATTTCAATTAAGTGTGTAGGGAATTATATACCAAACATATACCAAGTATATACACTTTTGGATGTATAGTGACTTTTCGGGCTGATTGAACCTCTAAGATTGAAGAAGGCTTTTGACATATTTAGAGCTCTTAAATGAGAAAATGAACTTCTTAACATTTGAAGTAGACATCTTGAGATTTCTGAATTGGGCTTTTTTTTAAAAATCCAAGTTCATTTGGTTATGAAAATTTTGAGTTGAAATTCACATATATGTCTACCATCTCAAACTGCACATCTCTTAGTATTTTAGACATATCTTGAGTTACAGAAGTCAAATTAAGGTGATTAAAAATGATATGAAAATATAAGTCAAATATATACAACTTTTATGAAGAAAATATAGGCAAATTCAAATTTATTCAGGAGCAGATCATGGCTTCAACTTGTGTATAGCTGTCTGACAGTATTCTGCATTTGAGATTGCATAATCCTCAATAATTTGGACATTTCCCAAGCTACAGAAGTCAAATTTAGGTGATTAAAAATTTCATGGAAATATAATTCAAATATCTACATCTTTCATGAAGAAAGTATGAGCAAATTCAAGTTTCTTCAGGATCAAATCATGGCTTCAATTTGAGTATAGCTGTTTGACCGTAGTCTGCATTACAGATTGCACAACCCTTAGTATTTTGGATATATATTAAGTTAAAGAAGTCCAATTTAGGTGATTCAAGTTGATATTGAAATATAATTCAAATATCTACAGATTTTATGAAGAAAGTATGGGCAAATTCAAACTTCATGAGGATCCAATTATGGTTTCAATCCATGAATAGCTATCTAACAACATTAGTCTCAATAATTCAAAATATAGATGTTGGACACATCATTTGCACCTCCAACAGCTATATTTTTTTATATAAATACCTCTAGAGCTGAATGGAAGAAAAGAAACTTATTTTATCATTTTTTATCTCTTAAGCTTTCATTGAGCTCTCAAATTCTCTTAAATAATTCTTTGTTTGTATAACTCTTGTGAGAGTTGGGTGTGTGTTAGAAATAGAATTTCTCTTCATCTTAAATCTTGGGTTAGATTAGAAGGGAAGTGAGATTTATTTCTAAAGGAATTGGTTTAAGTGTTGTCCATTAAAACACTTGGGTTTTGGTTTTTTGAGTGAGCCTTGAAAACTCATGTTGTAAGGTTATAAGAGTGAGCTATAAAACTCTTGTATAATCTTAATCCTGTGAATAAGATTATGGGTGATTGAAAATCCTAACTTGGGGATAAGTTAGGTGGAGACTTAGGATTGTTATTGAATCCGAACGCCTTAAATCTTTGTGTTCTTCAGTCTTCGTTCTCAACTTCTATTTAATTCTTGCAAAGAATTCTTTTAATTTCTTATTTTTATTTGATAGTCCTATTCACCCCCCTCTAGGACTCTTTTCACATGTAATTAGAGAATGAAGTAATAATTTATAAAGTAATTCTAAATGAACACAAGACTAAAAGAAGTTAGTATTCCATTCCCAAAATCTTATAGTTATGGTGCTAGCTTTCTTTTAGAGAATTGAGTACCACCTTTCAATTTATCCCAATTGTTACCCTGGGTGGCAACCCCTCATCTCCATACCATGTCTTTATGACAATGGTTAGTGTGATCTCTAGGGCTCTAAGCCTAAATAGTGTCGCAGTTGCTAAAATCTTGGATGTGCGTTAAACCTTGTCATCTACAGTGGTGACTCCACTGAGGATAAGAGATACTGATTCTACTTGTGTTCTTTAAAATTATTTTATTGATTATTATTTCATTCTTGTATTCATTCTGCATGTCCCTATTAAACCGATGGCATTAGTTTATGATTCTATAATTCCACTAGATTCATGGAGTTATAAATTGGTTAACCATCGCTTTTAGCCTTAACTCGATTCAAGGGAGATTACTGGGCTCATCTAACCAAAGTTTGTAACCCAACTCCTAAAGGGGGTAATATTCTCTTGAGTTAGTAAAGGATTTCGAGCCCCTCTGACCTTGGCCTGAAACTCAACATCCATAATGGAGGGCATCTTGCTAAGGGAACCTTGACCATTTCACTAGACTCCAACCACATATAATGGCTTAGTTACTTCCATTAGGATCTACCCAAATTGCTTATATGATTTTTTCTTTAAGGTATTTCTATCTATAAAAGCCCAAGCTTATACTTTTGAAGCCCATTTGGGCAAATAAAGATTGGGATAGAACTTTATACTTAGAAATGTGGTTTTTATACTTATTACCATGAGGTATTTCTATCTGTAAAAGCTCAGGTCCATACTTTTGAAGCCCACTTGGGCCAATAAAGATTGGGCTAGACCTTTATACCTAGGAATGTTATTTCTATGCTTTACTACTTTAAGAGAGATTTGGCATGCACGTTGGTCCCTGATATCCCCTGTTGATATTAAGACCAAGATAAAAAAATCCTAGGATAAGAAATTCGCCATTGAACATGTGTGTGGGAGGAATAAGGCTGGAAGGATGTATGATGTGCACTTGATTGATACTTGCTACTTGTTGTATAGCACGTGCATCATGCATACATGCATTCCATGCATCATACTAACACATTGTTTTGTAGACATCATAGATTCATCTAGGTCTTCTTGTATATGGGATGGAAAGGTGGCAAATTAATCAGAGCAGATCTAAGCACTAAATCAATAGCTCAAGAGATCCTTTAAGAACTAGAGAAGAGTCATATCAACCCACTTTACCTAGATGCCAAACTGACTCAAATTGAATAGATATAAATGGAACAATAACCAGAGATATGGACCTTAGAGGACATTAAGGGAGCTTTGATGTATAACATGAGAGCTATGATGCAAGATAAACTGAGGCAAGCTCTTGTTGGACTAGTGCAACCTACTGTTGTACCACCACCTATTGTTGAACAACCACATGTTGTTGTTATTGAACAAACACCTACTATAAGAGCTCCACCTGTTGCTAATAATGCTGGGGGGCAACCTATTACTAGAAACATACCTGTTAATGATGTGAGACTTGAGGACATCGAGAACTACATGATAGAAAAGGTGAAGAGAAAATCACTTGAATTGGTCCAAGATCATGAGTCCAAGTAGATGCAAGAACTAACTCATAAAATATCTAAGATGAAAGAGTTAATTAGAGGGTAAGTAATGGGGTATTCATTTGACTTCGATGACATGTTATAAATAGGAGACGATAGGCTACCTGATAAGTTCAAGATGCCACAACTAAAAAAATTTCACAAGAGAGGAGATCTGAGGATTCATTTTAGCTAGCACACAAAAACCATAAGCACTACTAAAGCACCATTAGAATTGATCATTAGGTTATTTGACTATCTTTAAAGGGAATGGCTGTAAACTAGTATCATGAGCTAGAAAAATCTTTAAAAACTGACTAGAAAGAATTATGTACTGCTTTTTTGAAATAGTATGACTATAACACTAGGTAGGAAGTGTCTATTAGAGACTTAGAATTGACAAACCAAAAACCCAATGAATCCTTCTCTGATTTTCTTACAAGGTTCATGAACAAGGCAGGACTGATGAAGAACAAGCTAGTTGAGAAGGATCAGGTTAGGATGATAGTCCGTAATGTATCACCTAATATGGTTGAGAGATTGTAGATGATGAGCCCCAAAACATTCATAGACTTGTATGATGATGGTTTTCAAACAGAAGAGATTGAGAGTGAGAAAAAAAAAAGAAATGATAAAAGAATTAGAACCCAAAACTACCAAACTGGGGGCATACAATAAGGAAGTACTAGCCAAGTTATGGAGGTGCATGCAGTCCAGCAACCTCAAAGATTCTCCAACTTCAACCAACCACCCTCCGAAGTCTTAGAATGATTAATCCAAAAAGGCCTACTTCGACCGTTAACCTTTTCTAAGCCACAAAACCCAAATGTCCTCAGTTTTGACCCTAATAGTTATTGCAAATTCCACTAAGCTATTGGCCATTCCATAGACAACTATATCTGCCTAAAATATGAGATCCAAAACATGATAAATTCCAAAAAAATACAGACCTTGAAAAGTCCAACTCTAACCTAAACATCAGAAAATAACCCTTTCCTAGACTATGGACCAACCACCATGATGATCAATTCAGGGGTTAGCGAAGAAGAAGTGCTAAACACCTTTGAAAATATAAACCCTATAGCTAATGAAGAATCCCTTGGACAACCATAGAGAGGAGTGGAGGATTTACTTGGCCAACCCTTAGGTAAGTTTGATTACAAGGTTTTCTACTTAAAACCACCCTTTGTTGATATCCCTATTGAATCAATCGAGCCTTAGGTTGGGGTGATGAGTTTGATGATAAGCAAATGAAAGAAGAAAAAGAACCTAAAACTTCTGAACAACCACAGAGAGGAGTTAAAGATCTATTGGGACAACTTTCAGGCAAGTTTAATTATAGAGTATTTTACTCTAAGCCCGCTTTAGCTGATATACCAATTGAAGAATTTGTGCCTACAAAATGGGGTGATGAGTTTGAAGATGAACCTTTAGCTCCCGAATAGTCTTAAGAAGGAGTTGAAGGATGGATACGATGGATTTTATGACTGGGCTACCTAATTTTAAGGATGGATACAATTCCATTTGGGTGATCATGGACAGGTTAACCAAATTAACTCACTTTTTACCAGTTAAAGCTACCTTTTCTGTAGCCAAGTTAGCCAAGCTGTATGTTAACCATATTGTATGCCTACATGGAGTACCTATGTCCATCGTATCTTATAGAGGTTCTGTGTTCACCTCTCAATTTTGGTAGAAATTACAAGAAGCTATGGGCATTAAACTTGAATTCAGTACTACCTTTCACCCTCAGATAAATGGTCAGACTGAGAGGACAATCTAGTCACTTGAGGATATGTTGAGAATGTGTATAATGGATCTTGTAGGTAGTTAGGATGATCATCTACCACTGGTAGAGTTTACTTATAATAATAGCTACCACATTAGCATTGAAATGGCATTATAAGAGGCTTGGCATGAGAGGAAGTGTAGATCCCCTTTATGTTGGAATGAAGTGGGAGAGAGACAGCTTACTACAGCTGAGATTATCTAGGATGTAGTTGAGAAAGGTGCTTTGATAAGAAAAAAATTAGAAACCATAGCTAGCAAATATAAGAGTTATATGGATATGAAGTGTAAGTATGTGGAGTTTCAGGTTAGAGATATGTGTTTTTTAAAGTGTCATCGATGAGGGATGTAATGAGATTTGGCAAGAAGGGGAAGTTAGCACCGAGATACATTAGACCATTCAAGATTTTAGAGAGAGTGGGCATGGCTGCATATCGGTTGGCTTTGTCTCCAAATTTATCTTAAGTTCATCCAGTGTCCCATGACTCAATGTTGAGGAAGTACATTTCAGACTCTTCCAACGTGTTGTGGCCCTAGAGTATGGAAGTGAATGAACATCTGACTTACATGGAAGAGCCAATTGTGATTGTGTATTATCAAGTTCGACAACTACGTTCAAAAGAAATCCCGATGGTCAAAGTGTTATGGAGGAACAACAACTCAAAAAAATACACGTGGGAGACAGAAGCTGAGATGCGAACAATGTACCCCTATCTTTTTCCTCAATGATTTCTTATATTCCTTTCTTTTATTCTAAAAATTCAAGGATGAATTTTTATAAAGAGGGAAGACTATTATAACTTGAAATTTTCATATAAATTATTAAATTAAATTATACGATATGCAGTACTAATAAATATTTTTATTAATGATTATTTAATATTTTAATTTTATTATTATTCTAATTATTTATTTTAGTAAATTGTAGCATTTGGTTATTGATGAAATTAAATTTTATTTCGAAAGTTATTATTTATTTTATTATAAATATGTAATTATTGTTAAATTAAAGATTTAAGTTAAATTTTATTGTTGTTTCTTATTTAATATTATTAATATTAATTTGGGGATTTAATTAGTGTTAATTAAAATTTGATTATTATTATTATTATTTGTGATGTAATCTTAATAAATCTAAATTAATTGTTGTATAAATATATGTGTGTATATATAAGGAGAAAAAGCTCTTTTTTTTGGTTTCTTCTTCCCCTCCTTTTTCTTTTTCTTTTTCTTCTTCTTTTCTCACGTCACTGCCTCACGCCGAACCACCAACCAAACCTCTACGTGCTACTACCTCAGTAGCACCTGCAGCAGCAACAGCAGTAATAATAATAGTAGCAACAATAGTAGCACCAATAGCAGTGCATGATAGCACTGTGTGAACAGTGTTGTCCAATCGCCGATGAGGAAATCGGTTGACCTTAGGTTCATTTCGAAGCTCACACTATAAGCTTTAATAATATGTCGTTAGTTTCAAGTAAATCGACTGGTAAGGACTCTGAAAACTCAATTTTATATTTTTCTTATAGAATTTTAATTTTATTATTTTTCTTTAGCTGTACTGCGAGTTTGGCCAACCAGATCGAGTGCAGTAGTACTGTGAGTTATTATCATATATAAACATTGCTTGTAGATTAATATTATGAGTATTCATATATGTTAATAATATGAATTTAATTATGCTCTTTTCATTTAATTATATTTATTATTGTTAATATTATATTTATGATTTTCTATAGAAATATTAAGAATATTCATTTTCAATATTATATGTTGTTATATTTTTATATTAAATTTTCATTTTTTGATTTTGATAAATATATTTAAAGGATAGCAATAGAACATGTTGTCTAGTGGGTTGCACTAAAACTGTGTACGTATCAGTGTGTTAGATTTTAGGGTTGATATTATGAAATACTTGATATGAGATTTAAATAATTGATTATTGAGATTTATGGTGAGAAAGTGGTGTGATTAAAGGAGCTTGGTTGACCTAGTGTCTCAGGGCCAATCATGTCAATAGTGAGACTGCGGGAGCTCAGTTGACTTAGTGTCTCAGGGCAAGTCTACTGTCTAAAAATGGAAAACAGAAATATTTTGAAATTACACAAGCATGTTGGCTAGTGAGGTTCAGTGATTGAGGTTGCGGAATATGTTAGGGTTCTACTACGATACTTCACTCAAAATAATTTTTTTTTGTATCTATTATTATTATAAAAGTGTTTTTAGCATATGTATAAAATGCACATATATATATATATATACACACACACACACACACACATGTGCTTGATTGTATATGACTTTAGGTTGCATGTATATATATTATAATAATTCACTCAGTAAGGTCTGACTCCCCTCAATATTTTTTTTCAGAATATTCTACTTTAGACCTCTCCCGTAATACTATTCACTGGACTCTTTCCTCTTTGGCTGATTTGTGTAAATACTGAACTATCATTTTTTTGTATCTTAGTAATCACTGCAGTAGTAGTATTATTGTGGTAGCATTATGTTGTACTTGTTAGAGATTATGTATTTGAATTATGTATGAAAATATTTTTATTATGTTATGATATAAAGTTTTATTTTATATTAAATAAAGTTTTTAATTCTAGTGTATTTTTGTATTATTATTGCATGTATTTTTATTTTAAGGCTTGCTACAATTCCGGATTCGAAAGAATTACTATTCCTTAGTGCCAGTAATGACTCTTCGGTTTGGATCGTGACAAATTTGTATCATTTTGATTTTTTTTTTTGGTTTCTAATACTTTTTTGTTTTATTAATAGCAATGTAGTTGAATCACAAAGTTTCTTTTTGTATGGTTATTGTATTTATGCAATCTTTATTTTATGTCCAAATATTCCATAGTTGAAGTAGAGTTATAATTTTGATTTTGAATATGTTTTTGGTTTATTTTTTATTTATATTTTTTGTATCCTTTTAATTTATTTTTTATTTATGATTCATTTATTTGTAACATTTTGGTTTATTTTTGGTTTTCAATTCATTTTTTTATGTTTTAGTTTCAGTTTTAGTTTTTTTTTTTTGTGTGGTTTTGAAGATTGTATATGAGATTTTTGGGTTTGTCCTGCAATATTATGTATTTATTACATAATATATAAGATGAAATTGATCAAATTTAATTAAATAGACAATAATCATAAATTAGTTACAGGAGGAGGTTTATATATATATATATATATATATATATAAAATGTGATAAGAACTAAGGGCAAAACAAAAATAAAATAACCAAATACAACAAAATTGAATTAAAAATAATAATATAATAGTCATGAGACTAATAATAATAATAATAATAATAATAATAATAATATATTTAATTAAAGATAATAAAAATATAATGAACTAAATAAAAGTGTAAGAGACTCTCATATAAAAAATTAAATTAAAAATATACCAAAAAAATAAATCAATAAACAAATCATGCATGTCTCTTGGCCATGTTTCATGTAATAATAATAATAATAATAATAATAATAATAATAATAATAATAATAATAATAATAATAATAATAATAATAATAATAATAATAATATTATTATTATTATTATTATTATTATTATTATTATTATTATTATTATATCCATATTTCATGTTATGCATATTTTACATGTTCTAGTGTTGATTGATGACACACACAAGTTTCATATGTTATTTAATTATAATTATAATAAATGTGGATTAGAGATTTGTGAAGTACATGAAATTAATCAAACTATCTCTAGTAATATAGATATAAATAGATAGAGATATGTTGCGTTTAAAATATTCGCAAGCGCACGGTTGTGATTGTAGTGTAAAGAATTATCGTTTTTATAGGGATTGATTATTGATTACCAATAATTCTTACTTATTATCTTAGCTATAAAATCAATTTAATAAATTGGGTAAAAAAAATGACTAATAGCTTTAAAAAGTAAAATCAATTAATCGTAAACACAGAGTCTAGGTCTAGTTTCACTATTCCAATAAAATCATGAGTACGACATTAATTTAATTAACCTAGAATTCAGTTAAGGATAACTACTCTAATTTACCTAAAGTTTCTCTTGAGTTCAATTAATCATGCAAAGATTAGGATTTAACCTACTCTCGTGATTAAAATTCTAATCCAAACTTATTAAGTTCTTTAGCAATTATTTGCCACCGTATCTCTATAGTTGTGACTCCTCGAAGAGCTCGCCTACTCTTGTGGCCGAGTGATCCTAACTCTCTTTAGTGAAATTTTCCATAAAGATGAAGCTTAAAAAATTCTAGAATGAATCACAAGACAATTATTGAAACATAAAGAATTAACTGAAAACCAAATCAATTATAATTAAGAATAAGCATTCAAATCATGTCATGAAATAACTACTCCTAATTGAGACTCTGTAAATAAAATTAGCCACTCATGGCTAGGACAAATCAATGAATAATAAAAGAAATAAGATAAGACTAATGAACACTGAAAAGTGCTGAGCTCAATCTCTTGAAAAATTATTTGCCTCTTCAGTATCTTGATCCCTCTCTTCTCCTTTTTTTTAACCCTAGATATATTTTTTTCCTTTTATATTACTTAGGGTAGGTAAGGAGTCCTTGAGATCATCTAATTCCTTAAAACATGCATAATTGGGAAAAATCTTCATGGCACGGTTTGGTGTCATGTCTATGACTTAAAACTAAAATAAACATTGAATTAAGCCCAAGAAGGGTGTAGCTTGTCGTCATGGCTTCAGGCGTGTTTCCATGTCATGCAATTCACTACTTCTTAGGTACACTTGACATGACATCATGAAAGTCATGCAAAATTCTTGTGCAAGCCGTGACATATTCTTTAATTTTTAGGCTTTCATGGCTTGGACTTGGGATCAATTTAGCTTCCTTCTCATTTTCCATTCAACCAAAATCTGTTGTTCTTTAGCTTATCAAATTCAAAGTCTCAAGGCCCATTAAAAGGTAAAAACCATAAATTAGTAAAAATTCCACCAAAAGCACATTAATAAACCAAAAAGCACAAATAAGTCCCTAAACTATTCTAATGTCCTAATTGTACCCAAAAACAACATTAATTAAGTTATTATTTATTTAAAACTTATTAAAATTCAACTCTAAGACATGTAAATAATTTACACATCAAATTCCCGCACACTTAAGCTTTGCTTGCCCTCAAGCAAAAATCAAGTTTGAAAAATAATAAACTCAAATCACAATAAAGTCAACTAGCTTCTAAGAATTAATTCTTGGAATCACCGAGACCAAAACCCATTTATTAAAGAAGATAGCCAAATAAAAATACAATATATACGAGCAATGTACTAATCACAACCTAAGTATTCACCCTTTTAAAATTAACCAAGCATAACTCCAAAAAGAAAAGCATTAATATTCTCATTTTTTTTATGGCACACACAATTTTCCCACTAAATGTGTTTTATGCTCCAGCTTACTAATTTTTTATTTTTATCTTTCTCAATTCACCTTTCCACTTAAAGCAATCCTCGTCATTCCTGTACTACTAAGCATGGATACCGTAGAGTGGGTTTTATGGATACTTATACCCTATTTAGAGCATTGGAGTAGAATTAAGAGTGCACAAAAATTTAATTCAAGTACAACTCTTGGAAAAAGACAGTGTGTTTTTTTTAACTAAAAACCATAGTGCAATCCTTCTTAGAATCATACTCAATCTCAATTGCTAGGATTATGCTTAGGTTATAAAAACTAAAACACTCATATAGAAAGATTATGTTTAACCATCTTAATTAATAAACCATTCGATAGTTGGTGATCAAACCAAATATCAAGCTTATCCACCAATATATACCCTAGTGCGATAAGGTCTCAAAATAATTTAAAAAAAAAATAGGACAAATAAATCATTAATATGGGGAAACGAGTTGAAGGTTAATAAATTTTAAACAAAAAAAAAATCATCAAAAATTTTTTAATTGAATTAGACACTTAAATCAATCAATGAGATCACCCCCCCCCCCCCACAATATCCATGGCATTGTCCTCAATGACATAAAATAAAAAGTTAAACCATAAAAGAGATAGAAGGGTGATAGGGGTACTTCCCTTATTTGTGTAAGCATCTAGAAGACGTAAAAAAAAAACTAAAACAGAAAAACATAAGACAAAAACAAAAAGATAATAGTCATAATATTTGAACATAAAGAGAAAAAATATAAACAGACATAAACAAATTTGAAAAGAGTGGAAGAAGGGGGGTTTAAATAGATAGAAAATGCACACGAGTTGGGGACATGATGTGTCCAATGTCTATATTTTGGATCATTGAAAGTGATGTTGTCAGACAACTATTCATGGATTAAAATAGTGATTAGCTACTTAAGACATTTGAATTTGCCCATACTTTTTTCATAGAAGCTCTAGATATTTGAATTATCTTTCCATATCATTTTGAATAACCTAAATTAGACATCTTTAGCTCAGGATATGTCTAAAATACTAAGAGTTATAGAATTTGAAATGTAGAATACTATGAGACAACTATACCTAAGTTGATGCCGTGATTTGCACCTAAAGAAATTTGAATTTACCCATAATTTCTTCATGAAAGTTGTAGATATTTGACATATATTGATATATCATTTTGAATCACCTAAATTGGACTTTTTTCTCTCAGGATATGTCCAAAATACTAAGAGTTATGCAATCTGAAATGTAGAATATTGTCAGACAACTATACAGAAGTTGAAGCCGTGATTTTATCCTAAATAAATTTTAATTTAACTATTATTTCTTCATGAAATTTTTAGATATTTGAATTATATATCCATATCATTTTGAATTACCTTAATTGGACTTTTTTAACTCAAGATATGTCCAAAATATTAAGAGATGTGCAGTATGAGATGACAGACATATATGTGGATTTCGACTCAAAATTTGCATAAACAAATGAACTTGGATTTTGAAAAATAACCCCAATTCAGAAATCTCAAGATGTCTACTTAAAATTTGAAGAAGATAACTTTCTCATTATAAAGCTCTATGGATTTCAAAAGCCTCCTTGAATCTCAAAGGTCCAATCACCCTAAGATAATTATACTTTCAATCGAGTCCTAATTTATACACACTTAAATAAACAAATTAAATGTTCAAAATTAAGTTTTTTAAGATCAAAATTAAGATTGAATATTTCTAAGGTCAACAGGGGTCCATATTCATAAACGTTCCATTTGCATATGAAACCAATGGCAATTTCCTCTAAAAATTAGAGTCCTATTTTGGCAAACATATACATATCTATACAAATAGAATTATAAGCTAGTACATTAATTTTTATTTTATTATAACTTTTTTATTTGATATCTCTGATATTCAATAAACACAAAAACCCTGACTATTCCAGAGTCAAATTGGATAATTATAACTATTGATATATATTGCTTGTAATATAACTAGTGCATGTAATAATTTTTTTTAATTAAAATTTAAGTGAAAATAACTATTTGAATCCTATTTCTATACACATGTGTACACATACCATAGCAAAAGCTTAAAAATTGAGTCTTGCCCTACACTATTTGGAGTTACATGTAAATTTGGCATCTTTAAAATTACATTGCAGATTTGTGGTCGAGAATAATAATTTGAAAAAAAGGAAAAATTTTAGCCTATTAATTGCAAATCTTTGTGGAAAGTTTGGAATAATAATCTACAATCCAAAATGAAATAGTTTTGATCTCTTTGTCTTTGTTTAACCAATCAGGCAAGGTCAGTTGGTGCAAGAGTTAATATATCTAGGCAATTAGCACCTAATTTTATATTGTCTTTAGTATTAGCAACCAATCATTGTCTCTACCCATTGATTAGAATCTTATAGACATTGTATAGTTCTGACACTTATTTACAAGGAAAAATAGACATCTATTTTATAGAAGTCAACCAAATAAATCCAAAAGCACAATTTGACATGTTAATGGATTTGGCTGTGTTGATGTTAAATTATGCGTGGTTTTAGGTATCTAATTTGCATGCATTTATATATTTTGAATAACATTTAATGTAGGAAATCATATAGAATTAGATACTTTTATGTATTCTTTATTTGTTAGGGAAAAGGAATTTAGAGGTGGTTTAAGGAGAAAAGAGGAAGAAAAGAACATAAAAAGAGTAGAGTGCAGCTGAGCAGAACAAATGACGCGTTCTCAGGATGCCCAAAATGCCAACCCTTGAGTGATGTCAAGCCTGCCATGAGCACAAACCTAAAGCGATAGTGGTTTTCCATCAAGCCAACCTTCTGTCATAAGAATGACCCTTTCCCATAGGCCCTTCATATATGAGTGTGGGTCTTCCACGATTGCAACCTCATCATTTCAAGCATAGAACATGCTGAGGTGTATTGAATTTGATAAAATATTTAAAAGGGATGTGAAAGGACTTGTTCTAAAAGGGCTAAAAAGAACAAATGGCATATTGTCATACCTTAAATTTGATTGTCCCTAAAAAGGTCCAATGATGAAATGAATCCTCGAGATAACTAGAGTTTGCTCGTTCGTAACACCTATGAAATGTGCAACCATAAAAACCTAACTTACCCCACCAGTGTGCAAAATTGATCACTGAGCCATTAAGTTGTGCCCCGACCTTATGAAATATAAATTATCCGAATAATGAGAGGTTTATTTAGAGAAAACTCCTCTTAAAGTACTCAGCTCATAGGGTCAGAGTGGATTTCATTAGATTGGGACCCAGCTTTGTAAAAAAATGGAAACTAATTTTGATAAAACGGACCTCAGAAACACATCCAAAAGCCCCCAAAACCTTTAGAATTTCTCTCTAAATGGTCCAACACAACCCAAGGATCAATGTGTATTGCTCAAAAGTGTGCATAAATGTCCTTAGGTGTCATTTGTTAAAATCGAGTTTAAATTTGGCAAAAAAGACTTTAAAAATGCATCTAGAAGGTTTAAAAACCCCCAAAACCAACCCTAGAACAATATGCATAAAACCCAGGAAGTGTGCATGGAAGGCCAAAGTGCACGTGGATCACACCTGTATGCGCATGACCACACACACACTGTGCGTGACCATATGCACTTGGCATGGCCTCACGTAAAATCCACAATATGTGCATGTGACCATGCCCCTACCACCCCATTCTAACCAATTTTCCAAATAAATAGACCCCCTCATACCCCATTTTGGAGGGAGGAGCAAGTGGAAACACACACACTTAAAAATTAGTTTGATTAAAGGTGTTGGAAACCCCTTTCTAGATAGTTTTTGTTCTCCCACAGCCTTTCTCTTAGGTTGTTATATCCCTTTTCCTCCAAACCAAGTCTCATCTTTATCCAACCATGCTTCAAAGGAATAAAATCTAGAATCATTCTACTATCATTTTGAACCTCTATATGAGGAAAGCTTAATTATCTCTTGAAGTTAAAGCTTCAAAACTCACATAACCTTAGTCAAGTCTAAGGACCACACAATTATTTTAGCATGTTTATTTTATTGTATTTCATTTTATTTTACTATCGCCAATATTTAAGAATACTGTTGTGCTTGTGTGATGAGACTAGTAAACTTACATGCTACATGAATGATAAATGCTTTATTATATTTATTTCACATCATCATTTTGTATCCTTTGTTTTTGAAATTATGAAACCACATTGTAAATACCAATAATGTGAAAAGTTCATATCTCGAAATAGAGTCATCATGCTCTCAGTCCAGTGATGACCTCATGCATCCTTTATATTATCATCATACATCGTCATAGCATAAATAATCATTGCATGCATGCATGGTCATCCTATTATTCATGAAATTGAGCAAGCTATGTGAATGGTTGTGTTAATCTTACAAATCAATCATATGCAAATTAGATTTAATTTTCCATAAAATTTTCCTTTTCATATGTATTTTATTAGGAAAGCAATGAAATAAATAAATTTTTATTTTTATTATCTTTCACTATCTAATGTATTGTGTGAATGCTATACAAATTGTCATTACTAGAACTAAGGTATTGCAGTAGCTATACATCTCTCCATATAGTGCCCACTTTAGAGCATATAGAACAACATCAAGAGTACTTGAAAGTGGATTCTTTTGGCCTATGCTATTCCAAGATGTAAGGGAATTTGTTAAAAAATGTGACAGTTGTCAAAGAATAGGGAACATCACTAGGCATGATGAAATGCCCCTTTTAAACTTTTAAGAAATTGAGCTTTTTAATGTTTGGGGTATGGAATTTGTTTGGCCTTTCCCCTTTTTTGATAGAATCAGTCCATTTTGGTTGGTATAGGTTATTTGTCAAAGTGGGTAAAGGCTATAGTAACACTAACTAATGATAGTAGAGCAGTCATCAAGTTTTTGAAGAAAATTTTTATAAGATTTAGTGTTCCAAAAGCTTTGATAAGTGATGGAGGATCACATTTCTGTAATAAGCAACTTGAGACACTTCTATACAGGTATAGAGTCCATCATAAGATAGTAACACCATACCATCCTTAGCAAATGACCAAGCTAAGATCACTAATAGAACTTTAAAGCAAATTTTGGAAAAAATGGTAAGCAACTCAAGGAAGGATTGGTTAACAAAATTTGATGATGCTTTATGGGACTACCAAACAGCTTTTAAAACACCAATAGGCATGAATTCATATTAATTCATATATGGTAAAGCATGTCACTTGCTAGTTGAGCTCAAGCACAAGGCATATTGGACAACTAAAGCCCTAACTTTTGATATACATGCAACTAGAAAGAAGAGAATCTTACAACTCTATGAACTTGAAGAACTTTGTCAATTAGCTTATAAAAATGCCAAGTTATACAAGGAATAAACCAAAAATTGGCATCATAAAAAAATTGCCCTTAAAATCTTTAGAGAGGGTGACTTAGTTCTATTATTCAACTTGAGATTGCAATTATTTCCAAGGAAGCTCAAGTGTAAATGGAGTGGACCTTTCAAGGATGTGCATGTTATTTGATCGTAGAGCACTTACATTGGAAAATGCAAAAAGAGAGCAATTCAAGGTCAATGGACAAAGTTGCAAACTATACCAGAATGGAATGATGATGCAAAATGAGGATGCACTTCCTCTCCATCTCACCAACTAAAGATATCCTTGAACAGTCAAGCTATATACTATAAATTTAGCATGTTTATAACATTATCAGCATTATTAGTTTTTAACATTGTTTAGTTATTATTTTCATCTTTATTCAATGTTTTAGTAATGCCTTATTAATGGTTTATTTGAATTGAGCTGCAAAGGTAAAGAGTGATTAAAGCTAATATATGTCTTTTTGGCAATATATTAAATGCAAGGTAAAATCCGTGATCAATGAAATTAATTCATTCACCTAATAATATTTCTAGGAAATATCCATGATCACACTTTAATCATGATTGTGTCTCCCCTATTGTAACTTGTTCATGACTTTTTGTTTTGATCGCAATTTTTTCGCGATCACTACCTTGGTCAAACTTTGCTACTTGTGATCATGTGATAACTATGATTGTGTACGTCACAAATCTCTCTTAAAGCTTATACTATGGGTGAGAATCAAAATGTGATAAAAAAGATTAAACACTAATCTTTCTATTGTGATCATGTCTTCTACACAATCGCTTTATCTTACTAGACCAAAAGGCATTATTTACTCCACCACTTCCATTTTCAAAAATCCTCCCCCAGTGTCTCTCTATTATCTATTTCCTTTCTCTTTATATACAAACCCTAGCCACCTAACCCATTCTTCATACTCTTAAAACTTTTATACACTCTTAAATTATTTGTACACCACTATGCCCCCTAGTACCAGAGCATCCAGGAATTGAAAAGGGAAATAGTCGATGGTGGAAAAGAGTAAACTTAATAGGGAGTGATCCTGATTGTCGTCGCAATTATTATTCCACCAACCACCACTCAGTATTGATTATTTTAGTTAGTATAATGCTCCATTCCCCATCTATAATCATGATGAGGGTTTCAAGGTATGTTTCTCTTATTTCTCGCAAAATGTTAGCATGCAAATTCTTTGATGTTGCATTATTACAATAATTAAGTTTATAGGGAAATCTAGAATTGTTGTGCACTAAGTTCGGTTGGGTTAAGTTTATCACTTTACACCATGACACATACAAAGAGCTCACACTTAAGTGCTTTACTACTTTACGACCCTCTAAGTCATGTGACAATGCTCTTTCTTACTGTTTCTTTGGAAAACCATATGAAATAATTGTGATTGAAATTTTTAGTTTTTTTAAAAGAAGGATCAACAATGGGTCATTTTCATTATACACAATTTTGGAGAACCCTTTCTCAATCAACTCACTATCTAAGAAGTGGTGCTCTTCCAAACAACATGATTAGAGATAATTGTTACTTGATTTTGCATCGATTCATGAGTTCCACAATTTTTGGGAAAAATGAAGGGTCTCAAAATAAGAGTTACTACTATTATGGGGGTTACACCATAAAACCCCTATCAACCCCATTCATTTTATTTTTCAATAACTGCTGCATAAGGGCATAAGTTCTAAGGTTAAAATTTCCATGGGTCACATAGTCATAACACTTGCATTACATTTTCGTACTTTTGATCCTACATCCACTCACATTACTATGATTCCATTTGGCTCTATTAATTATGGTTTCCTTTCATGCTTTAGAGCTACACCGCCAATGGAGTCAATCATGCTTTAGAGCTAGCCGATCCATAGGACTAGCTAAAGAATTCAACCCCATTCTAGCAAAGTTGTTTGAAGATGACCTAGTGGACTCAATGGAACAACATGTCCCACAATAACCTAATGAGGATGGATGGAAAATAGTGATGGCTAAACTAGAGCAAATGGAGTGAGACCTTAATGTCACAAATGAAGAGCTTAAAGAAGATATCATATTTATAAGAAACAGGCTTAACAATTTCATGATAGCTATAGGATATGGTATTCCCTCACCTCTCCATCACCTCAACCCTCTTATCCGAGAGGGTAGTAAACTATTTTCATTAATTTCTTTTTATTTTCTTTATTTTCTTTTATTTTTTTCATTTAGTTTAGTTTTACAATGCATGCATTTCATGTTTATACATTTATGAGTGTGAATTTTAATTTTAATTTTTAAGACTATTTTATGCATTTGTTATTACTTGCATTTTAAGTCTCTAACATACATTGAGGGCAATGTGCAATTCAAGTGGAGAGGAATCATTTTGCATTTTTAGTATATTTTTTATTTATTTTAGGCATATCATGCATTGTATTTATGTAATTTGACTTAAAATTTTGCAATTACTCTTGAATTTTTACCAAATTATCTCAGTATTGAATTTTTTGTATGTTTATTGGTTTTGTTGATGCTAATATGTTAATCTCCTATTAATGGTTAGTTTTATGTCTTTTAAATTTGGTTAACACTTTGAGTTGAATTTTTTTGTCTTTTCATCAACTTAATGCATGTTATTGCTTGCTTAATCATTATTTTGAATGATTTTTTTAGGATTTAGCATTGTGAATAAATCAAACTCCTCTTTAGAGCCATTTTTTAGTTGTATGTGCTTAAGAACTTGAATTCTTATTTACTCCAATGCTCTTATGAAAGAGTATAAGTACTTAAAGAGCCCTCTCGAGGTGTTCATATTGAGTAGTTCGAGAAAGACTGAAAACTACTAAGAGAGCACAAAATAGAAGAAAACAATAAAAAGGTTAAGAGTTGATTTTCGTATGCCAAATTAAGATAATGACCTTAAATTGGAGTTTTTTCATTCATGCTTGCTCTTCTTTTGATTCTATGTTTTTGTAATTGCAAGAAAATAACATGTTTTTCAATTAGTAATTCTAATTCTTGACTTGATTTGCTAACCTTATTTTGAGATATGTAAACTAATTATTAAATGGAGATTTGTATGTATGCTTGATAAGACTATGGATATACACCTAGTTCTTTATGTTAATGATTTGTGTTCTTGAGTTTACTTAAGGACAAGTAGAGATTCAAGTGTGGGGGTATTTGTTAAAGTTAAATTATGCATAGTTTTAGATGTGTAATTTGCATGCATTTGTGTAGTTTGAATAGAATTTCATATAGGAAATCATATAGAGTTAGATACTTTTATGTTTTCTTATTTTGTTAGGGAAAAGAGTTTGGAGGTGATTTGAGGAGAAAAAGGAAGAGAAGAAGAGAAAAAGAGCAGAGTGCAGCTGAGCAGTTGAAATGATGTGATCATTGCCTAAAATGCAATTACAGGATGCCTAGAATGCCAGGCCTCAAGTGATGTTGAGCCCACTGTAAGAGCAGCTTGAAGCGTAATCACAATTGTTAATCAAGCCAACCTTTTATTGCTAGCGTAGCCAATGCGTGAGTGTGATTCTTTCCCATATGCCCTTCATATATGAGCATAGGTCTTCCATGATCGTAGCCTCATTTTTTTCAACACAAAACAAGTTGAGGTGTATTGAATTCGAGAAAATATCCAAGGGGAGGTGAAAGGACTTGTTCTAGAAGGGCTAAAAAGGACAAATGGCATGCATCACTTGGGAGGAGGTTAGATTCACACACATATCATCTCACTTAGACAAAAAGAGAAGAAGGAGAGAGAGAGAATGAGAAAAAGAAGCTGAAGCAAAGAGACCCATTAGAATATTTAAGCTTCTTTGGATATCATTTCTTACTCTTATCCTTATTCTAATCTCTTATATGTAATTGAATATTGAATCTTGGTTTTAATAGCCATTAGTGGCTAAGTTTTATATATTATTGGGATTTTTGGAAACCTATTTGAATTAAGTTCATTTAATATATTAGTTCTTATTTATTAATTGCATATTGTGTATGTCAAGCTTGTTGAGTGATGTATTGTTGCCAAATGCATCCTTTGTTGGAATCTATGCAATGAGAGTTGGTAGATTCAATAGACCCACATACACTTAGTAGATCTTTTAATGAATTGAGAAAGCTTATTTAGATTTAATCCTCTATAAGTTTTATGAATGCCTTCCAAGTTAGATTTATTCTTATTTTATGATGATGATGAGAATTAAGTTTTATAATGAGATTTGATTAGTACTTATTAGTGAGATTAATCTTACTTGAGAGAGATTATTAATTTAGTTTTTGAAAGCTTAAGGTGTGTATAAGAACTTGAACTAATATGTTATTTGGCTTAAGGAAAATGTGGTATGCCATTTGTCCCAATAACATGCTTTAATGTTGTTTTTTTCTTATTATTTTGATTTGAAAGAGCCTCACTTACATTCTTTAGTTTAATTATTAATTTTTTTATTTACCTACTTTGACCAACCAACCATTTATAGCTCTAAATATATACAATTGAGATTAATCGGTGATTAGTCCTTAATCCTTATAGAGATGATACTGTACTTACCACTTTATTACTTGTCGACCTTGTGCACTTGCGGATAATCGCAATAGGCTGCACATTGAAAAAATGATATGCTATTTAAAAATCCTCCCCTACAAAAAAATTATGAGCTATTAATACTCAATGGAACATTAGACCAAACATGTTTATGCTTTATCAGTCTGCATGCCTCCCTTAAAAATAATGAGAATTGAGATAATTTATCTTCTTATATTATATATATATATATATATATATACACACACATACATTCTCAAAAGAATTGGAGTGGTGATTAAGCAAGAATGAGCTCATCATCCACATGTGTAAAGGAATAAAGAAAACTAAATAACTAAGTTTAACTAGTTACAATTTACAATTATATCTACTACTTCTGTTAGCCCCCCTCAAGTTGGAGCATAAATATCTTGTCTATTTAGCTTGCATATAAAGTGATGGAAGGCAGGACTGGGGAGAGCTTTAGTGAAACAATCCACCATCTGGTGTTGGGATCAAATAGGAAGAAGATGAATGAGACCCTGAGCTAGTTTCTCTCTCACAATGTGACAATCCAACTCAATGTGTTTGGTGAATTCATGAAAGATTAGATTATGAGCAAGGTGAACAGTGGATTGATTATCATACTAGATTACAACTGCTTTAGTATATGATTGTTGAAGATCAATAAATAGATAAGAAATCCATTGAATTTCACATGTTTTTTGGACTTCTAAGATATGAGGGATGATCTTAAAAATATGCAAAATCTAGCGATGGAATTTCTAGTATCTGGATAGGATCCCTAATTTGAGTTAGAGAAAGCCTTAAACTAACATGAAGATATCATAGAAAAATGCAATCTCTGACTAAGAGCACCCTTTAAATATCTAATGACAAAATGCACAACTTATTAATGATTAATGGTAGGTGCCTCCATAAATTGATATACCTGTTGGATAATAAATGAGATGTCTAGTCTGGTGGTGCACAAATAGAGTAATCTACAAATAATTTTCCTATATGTAGTGGGGTCAAATAGTAAAGTGGAATCATTCTTAGCTAGCTTTCCTTTCACAACAAATGGGGTGCTTTATGGTTTACAATCTATAAATCCAGTCTCTTTGAGTATGTCTAACACATTGTTCCATTAAGATATGTTGATATCTATAGAGTTATGAGCAAACTCAATTCCAAGAAAGCAACTTAGAGAGACAAGATCCTTGATGGTAATAGCTACGTAGAGAGTATCTTTTACCTCATTGATTAGATCAATATTAGTGCTAGTAAGGTGTACATCGTCAACATATATAAGATGAATAGTAAAAGAATCTCTCTTAGCTTTAGTGAACATAGAAGGATCAAATTATGATTGCTTAAAACCTTATTGTAAGAGAAGAGAAGTTAACTTTAAGTACCATTATCAGTTGGCTTGTTAGAGTCCATATAAGGACTTAATTAATTTGCATACTTGATTTTGTTTTTGTGGCTGGAAACCAAGTGGCAATGTCATATATACATCTTCAGTCAAATCTCCATATAAGAAGGCATTATTGATGTTCAATTGGTGAAGATGTCAATTTTTCATTGCTATAAGTGCCACTAGTAGCCTAATAGTTGTCATTTTTGCCACATGGGAGTAAGTATCCAAATAATAAACCTATTATACCTTAAGTTTGATTATCCCCAAAAAGGTTAACAATGAAATGAATCTTTTAAATGACTAGAGCCTAGTCATTCATAAAACTTTTGAAGTGTGTAACCATAAAAACCTTAACTGACTCCATTGGTGTGCAAAATCAATCATTGATCCATTAAGTTATACTCTATTCTAACAAAATATGAACTATTGGAATAATAAGAGGCTTATTTTGAGCAATATCCTCTCAAAATTCATAGTTAGTTAAGTCGATATTCATTTCACCAGGCCGGGACCCAACTTCGTGAAAAAATAGAAATTGATTTGAACAAAATGGGCTTTAAAAACATGTATGAAAGGCTTTAAAATCTCTAGAACTAGTCCTGAAATAGTAAAAAGCAATATGAGGAATAGCACATATTGGTTAGAAGTTCATGGATAGCTATAAATACCCTTAGGTGTCATGTATTAAAATCGAGGCTGAATTAGACAAAATAGACTTTAGAAACACATTTAGAAGGCCCAAAAACCCTAAAAACCAACTTCAAAATAGCTCGAAAGAGCCTCAATTTATATGCGCATCAGGGAAAAGTGCACGTGACCATGCACGAGCAAGCTCTCAGTCATGTGCACTTCATATGGCTATATGCTCCATCCTAAGGACATGCGCATGACCATCCTAAGGGTCTCCACACCACATTTTAAGGGGGAAGCAAGAGAAAAACATACACACACACTCAGAAATTTGTCCGTTTGAAGATATTAGAAACCCACTTCTAGATAGTTTTAGCTCTCGTACTGCATTCTTAGGTTATTAAATCTCCTTTCTACCAAACCTAGCCTCATCTTTGTCAAAGCATGCTTTAAAGCTTTAAAACTCATAAAAGCTCAGTTGAATATGAGGACCACATAATAATTTTAGCATGTTTATTTTATCACACTACATTTTACTTTATTATTTCCAATATTTGTGAAATTTATTATGCTTGTATGATAACACTAACAATTTGCATGCTATATGAATAATTTATGCTCTATGTTGCTCATCTGATATCATCATTTTGCATCCTCTAGTTTTGAAACATGAAATCATACTGTGCATATCAATAACATGAAAAGTTCATATTTCAAACCAGAGTCATCATGTTTTTTTATCCAATAATGTCATCATGCATCCTTTATATCATTATCATATATCATCTGGCATAATAATTACTAAAAATATGCATGATTATGTACATTCTACTTACTCTTTCAAATGATTGAGTGTCCATTACTTATCCCATTATTCATGTGATTGAGCAAGCTATGTGCATAGTTGTGCTAACCTTGCAAGTTTATTATATTTAAGCTAGATTTACTTTTTTGCTATCCTTTTTGTCCCTTATATGTTTTTATTAGGAAAGCTATGTAATAATGATATTTTAGCTTTATTGCCTCCCATTATCTAATGTATTGTGTGAATCCTATATAAACTGTCATTACCAAAACTAGGGTGTTGTGAAAGCTGTACATTAAATATCATAAAATGAGAAATAGTCAAAAAGCATATGTGATCCCTTAAATCTAGAAATCTCTATTGGGGGCAATACTCATTGAGTGGCATGATGCTGCCCCTTTCTTTTCCCAATTTTTTAAAAATCAGGTGGCGACTCTATAAAATCATAAAAGCATCTCGTTCCTCCCAATATTCATTTGTCCCTATTTTTTAAAGTTGACATGTCCCTTAGAAATACAAAATCCTAGATTCTCCTCTTCACTCATCCCAAAGTGAGGGAGGAAAAGAAAGGGTCACTTACAATGGTGACTCCACTGGGGACTTTTAAATAAGAGAGATCAACTTGAAAATGACTATTTCTCATTATGCAATACTCAATTGTATAGAGCTCCTTACCATTGCATTTTCATTACACATCACACGTGCACCAATTGTCCCTAAACCCTTGATAATATTAAATGACAATGCCACTATAATTCCACTCGAGTCATAGGGTAACGAAGATATGTATTATCACATTTAGTCCTTATTTGTGCATTCATCGGGGTCATCTGACTAGATTCTATAATCCAAGTCCTAAAGGAGGGCGATTGAGTTATCAAAAGAATGTTAGACTCATTAATCGAAGTTTGTAACCCTAGTCATATAGGGGCATTATCGCTAAAGGAACCCTTAGCCTTTAACTTTCACTCAGCTCATGCAAATAAACTAGTAGTAACTTCTATTAAGATCTCACCAATCTTTGCATGTTACCCCATCCTAATGCTGTCCATTTGACCTGCCATTTACAAATGACATGACTCTCCTAGTGTCTATCATCAAATGACGTCATAATATTAGTTTTCATAGAATGTTTATGCTTAGATCCATATGATTCGCATGTACTTCATATGAACCCAAAGCATAAGGAATGATAAGAATCATGTACCTCAACTTGAATTGTCTATGCAAGAAAAAAATGATGACATCACTTAATAACATAACCTATGAGACATCATCCATTTGTTCTTATTAGATCAAATGAATGGGTTAGGAATTCAACTAGATTGTGGAGCTTTACGTTGTTAAAATCAAATTATAAACTATTAAATGATACTTTTATGACTCTCGGTAAACATATCAAATATCGATACGAGGGGTAAGAACTTGGACTCCTTTTAATTAACCTCGACCCTATGCATACAGGCTCTGTTCATCATTCAAAGCCTGAGAATTAATCCCTTCATTGACATCATATGATTACCTTAAGTACATTTTAACATCATTCCTCAGCTTATCTTTTGGTTCTAATTAAGATAAATCGAAACACCCTAGTTCTGAGAGCGAAATCATAGTCCATTGATGATTATAGGTTCAAAACCCACCTAGGGAAGAGACTGAACACCTCATGGAGAAATAAGGTTGGAAGCAAGAGCGACCTTATGATTGGTTTGTTCACTATGTAGGAAAAACTGACAAACTTTCTAGATTAATCATGCATACATAACATACATGTAGTTAGCATACATTAACCACTATTTAGTGCAACAAATATTATCTTTCATCATAGAAATTTTCATGCATTGCATGCATACATGTACACCCTTTTCTTTTGCAGGCACACATCATGCATCATTCATTTAGCTAACCTTAATAAATGTGTAGGAAAAAAACATTCAACATAAGTGATCATGAAGTTGAATCTTCTCAATGAAGTAATGGAAAATTGAAAGCTAGGATCCAAAGCTTTCTTGAGGATGGTGTCATGGTCAAAAAATTTTAAGCCCAAACTAGCATCACTAGACATTTCCTTCATAATCTTGATAATGTTAACTTGAAAAGCTTGTAACTATACAAAATGTTATGTATCAAGACATTCCAGCATGTTTACCTTGATTGTGAACTCCTAAATATTGCAGTGCCATTTTAGGAACCCTAAGAGCACGTATTATGATTCAATACTATAGAGTTATGCCCGTTACCTGAAGAAGTAATTTTCACTAACCAAAATGTCAAATACTCAAGATTTGGAGCCTCTTTTCTTGATCTAAGCTCACTAAAGCTTGATGAATTAGTCATCGAGCACGAATTACTAATTCCCATACAAATAATAGTTGTGTGCATAACCAAGAAGTCTAGTACCTTAATTTGGGCATGCCTCTTTGCGTGTTACCTCTTTATGTAATATTTCACCCTCTCAAATGATGGGCTAGGAGACTACAGGATACTCTAGGTCATTAAAGGAATAAAATGCGAGATGACTCCCTTCCTACTAATTTTAGTAGAAACCATTCAAGGTTTAGAAGACCTCAAAAATATGAAAAGTTTGAACTTTGATGGGAGTCCTCTATTGCTTTAAATTTTGTTGCAAGAAAAGTTAACTTTGCTCAACAAACCTATAAGTAACTGGATGAGATACCAAACTAAGAATCACCTAAAGAGACACTACAACGATGTTCATAGGTGGTTAACTCACATCACAGCCCAAGAATGGATCGAATGCATGAAGGATACTCCAGAATACCAAGTGAGATGGATGTGTTCATATTGGAATTTGGAACATGTGACTCTTTGCGTGTATGTAAATTGTGTGCCAACCTAAGGATTCAGATAATGTACCCACTACTATATGGCACTAGTAAAAAGATAGTTTGGTGAGACATGACACATACCTTTTGAGCTTGTAGATTTTTCTAGAGGTAGGATACAATAAAGGTTTATGGATCACTTCAAAATAACATGGAGGAAGAGAATCATCCACCATTTTACTGTTAGTAGTAGGGATAATGTTATTGATGAGACATACAAACAATAGGTGATTCAAAGATAGAACCATCTATCAAGCGACTGATCCAAAGAAATGTGCATTGCATTGATAAAAACATTAGCATCTTTATCATTCATTCCATATGTATTGAATCATTTAACAATGACATAGAATCTGAACCACACATTCTATATATTTCAAAAGATGTTACCCCTAAAGAGGTGAGAGAAATTGAACAAAAATTAATAAAAATATTTAAAAGTATTTACCTAGGCATACGACAACATGCTTGGTATTGATAGAGACATTGCTCAACACTTCATTCTTGCCAAAGATAGGTGCAAACCAGTAAAGCAAAAATTGAGAAGACTCAATCTAGAATAGGCCCAATATGTAAAAAAAGACATTGAGAAGTAGATCAAAGCAAAATTCCTAAAGGTAGTAGACTATATGAAATCGTTAGCAAATGTGGTGCTAATACCAAAGAAAGATAGAAGTGTTAGAATCTATGTCGACTAAAGAGATTCGAACAAGGCCTACTTGAAAGATGATTTCCCATTACCTCACATAGATATCTGGTTGATAGTGCCACCACATGTGCAATGTACTCCTTTATGGATGGAATCTCCATAACATAATGGGGCACTTATTGCTATAAATTAATGTGTTTCAGTTTAAAGAATGTAGGAGCAACTTACTAAAGGATGGCAACCACAATGTTCTATGACATGATACATAAAGAAGTGGAAGTGTACGTCGATGACATAATGGTCAAGTAAAAAACTAGAGAAGAACACCTATTCAATCTCAAAAAATTCCCTAAAAGAGTTAAAAAGTATAGTCTTAGGCTTAATCCAAAAAAATTCATGTTCAGGGTCACTTTAGGAAAGATGTTGGGGTATATTGTTAGTTAAAATGTGATTGAAATGGATTTAGATAAAGTAAAAGCAGTCAAAGAGATGCCAATTCCAAAAAAAAAAATATCAAAGGGTTTCTAGGAAACTAAAATTCATCAATAGATTCATTGCTAAGTTAATAATAATGTGTGAACCAATATTCAAGCTACTCATAAAAGATTAGCTAGTTGAGTGAAATGAATAATGTCAGTCGGCATTCAATAAGATCATAAGCTACCTAGCTAACCCATAGGTTTAGAAACCTTTAACCATGTATTTAGCAATTGAAGGAAATGCAATTGGTGCAATGTTAGCTCAAGAAGGAGAAATAAAAGTGGAACATGTATTCTATGACTTAAGTATGAAGATGTTACCATATGAGGAAAAGTACAACCAAGTCGAGTAGATATGCTTGGAAATGGTATAAGCAATGAAGAAAGTCTAACATTACTTTCAGTCCTATAAAATTCAAGTCATGTCTAAAATGGATTTGATGAAAAACCTCTATGAAGCCCCCACTGGTGGGAAAACTTCCCAAGTGACTTATGTTATTTTAGAATTTAATGTGCATTATCTAACTAATAAAGTAGTAAAGGGAAGAATAGTGGCTGAATTTCTTGCTCCTAACCCCATTTCAGACTTATAAGAAATCTAAATAGACTTCCCAGACAACCTCAGTTTAGCCATCAAGATTCAAGGATGGCAGATGTATTTTTATAGAGCAGTTTATCAATATGGCATAGGAGTCAAGTTCATATTGTAATCTCTAAAAGGCAAAGTAGTACTGATTGCTAAAAAGCTAAAGTTTAAAGTTAGAAATAACGAAGAAAAATATAAGGCACTAATAGCCCTTGATGTTACAAAATTCAAAATCTTCAGAGATTCCATGCTAGTAATTAATCACACCATAAAAGAGTGGGAATTAAAGGAATAACACTTAAAACCTTACTTGGATCACTTGAGGCTGCTTGCCATAACCTTCTGAAAATACAAATTCATTCATCTCCCTAGGAGTCAAAATCAGATGGCAGATGCACTTACTTCCTTAGAATTAGTATGGGAAGGACCATCTGAAATGCCCATGAAGCCTTATAAGCACCCAATTTTAGGATGCAATTGTGCACAATTATGACATAAGCCCCTATAAAGAAATTTATTCAAAAATTGAACTTGGTTATTGATTTTTTGGACTTTAAGGACTAAATTGCAACATTTTTTAGGATTTGATTATAAATAAGTCATTTTTTAAGGGTCTTTTGGTAATTAAAAGTTGAAAAAAATTTAGGATCAGCAGTAGTGTAATGCCGACTAGCATTACATAATGTTGACCATAATGCTAATCGGCATTATACAATGTCGGTCGGCATTGCACAATACTGATGTGCAATAATTCCATTTGTTAATTTTTTTTGTATGTTTTTCCTTATTTTTTCAGTATTGTGATCGGTTGAAAAATTTAAATTTTTATCTAATGAGGTTTTTTTTTTAAAAGAAATGCAAAAGTTATTTTTTTTAAATCAAAATAAACGCTATCTGATCATCAGTCCGTTAAGTTCAGTATGCACAGACTCTGCATTTAAAAGCAGAGTCTGCATCCATGCATGAAGGGGAGGTTTTTTTGGAGAGGTTTTTACTGGAGGGACTTCTTTTTTCTTATGGTTTTCGAAAGGATTTTTTACAGGCAGAGACTGAGAGAAAGAAGACACAGTGAGAAAAAAGAGAGACTACGAGCATAAAACCCTAATTTTTTATACTAAAATTTCTGAAGGCAGTAGTCCAGAATCAACAATATCTTAATTTTAATGGTGATAATTCAATCTGAGGGGCTCACAAAGAGGCATTTTCACAACATCTAAATCTCTAGTGTTATAAGTGTCAAATTTATAGGGGAGTGTCATAAGTGTCAAATTCATAGGGATGTCAGTCACCTTCCTCCAATAGAATTACACTACATCTCCTCTCCATGGCCTTCCTTAGTATGGGGACTAGACATAATTGGGAAAATTCACTAGGCAGCCTTGAACTGACATAATTACATCTTAGTAGCAATGAATTACTTTATAAAGTGGGTCGAAGTATAATTATTCACAAGGATAGGAGCCAAGAAAGTGGTTAAGTTTGTCAAAAGAAATATTTTCTATTAATATAAGATCCCCTATAATATCATCTCCAAAAACGGTGTTCAATTCCAAGGGGAAGTCAAAGAACTATTAAGGAGTTATAAGGTGGAACATTACAAATCTTCTCCTTATCAACCACAAGCAAATGGGGTTGTCGAAGCCGCAAATATGAATATCAAGAATATTTTATTAAAAATGAATTTTATCATCAAGACTGGGCATATAGATTACCATATGCTTTATGGAGGTTACCAAATGACAATCAGAATCTCAACTAGAGCAATTCCTTTCTCATTAGTATATAGGTCAGAAGCAGTACTCCTAGTTCAAATAGAAATCAAGTTTCTTCAGGTAGCAACCAAATCTAAATTTTTATAAGTACAATGGGCTTAATAGAGGCATGATAATCTCACTCTCTAAAATAGTCAAAGGCTTAAGGCTTTACACCACACACAGTTGTATCAGGCCCGACTAGCTAAAAAATTTAATAGAAAGGTAAAACACAAGAGCGTGAAAGTAGCAGATAGGGTGTTAAATCAAGCAAGATAGAAAATTTTAGACCCTAGAGGGAAATTCAGACCAAACTGGGAAGGCCTATACTTGGTCAAACATGTCTTATAAAAAAGAACAGTCAAACTAATGGATTTTGAGGGATATGAATTCTTTGAACCTATAAATATAGACCACCTAAAGAAGTACTATGTGTAGAGCAAGAAGAGAAAACCTACTAAGTTAAAAACCTAAAAATGGCAGCTCAAGCAAAAGTTAAGCATTTCTTGCTAGGTTGAAAACCTTGCATAGGCAACCTAGGTAAAAATTAAGGAAAGAGAGAAAATACTTTATTAGAAAAACTAAGAAGGCTAGTTAGGGATAGGGATAACCTCAAATTTGAAATTTGTATGAATGCACCTATGCTTTTATTAAATGATTTTAATGGAATAAGAATGATTGCCAATTTATGTGAAATGTCATTGAAAAGTGCAATACATTTTTATCATCATGAAATGTATCGAGCATGCTTTGCATTTTCTTACCATCTTCTCTAAACTCTCTCCTCAAGATAAGCCACTATCATCAAAGCCTAAAAAAAAGCCCAGCTAGGTGTGAAAAGTTCCAAAAGGAGATGTCCTATGCAAAAAAAGGAAGAAAAAACAAAAAAGAAAACCTAACTAAGTGCAAAGAGCTTTGAAAGGAGATGCCTTAGGAAAAAGAGGGAAAAATAAAAGAGGTAGACAATAATAATTTCAAACATCACTAGGCATAACAATGACATACAACAAGAAACATAAACACTGCAAGTCATCATCGTACATGTAACATAGAAACAGATGTAAGAAAAATGCCCAAATACAACACCAAGAGTCCATGCCCTTAGGAAAATACTATAACAAAGCAACCACAAGCTAAAAAGCCATACACCTAGCCTTTAAAACAACTAGATCGACTGTGGCTGCCATTAGAAGCAAGCATCAATCCTACTCAAGCATCCCCATCATATGTTCTAGGCTCCTTATTATTCATCACGAAGGATGATAGCCATGACTCTAGCTCACTAATATGATCACGATAAGCTGTGTGCTCCCACTCCCACTTGTGACTAGCATGGAGATGTTCAACCTGCATTACATGAAAATTGCATATCATACATGCATACATAAAACATATGCATAAATAAACAAGTGCAATAAAGAAGGCATCCCTTTTGATTACTTGTAAACTCCAAAAAGTATTGTTGTGCACTCCTTGCAATAGTATACTAGTACTGACTATTAGAGATGAGGATCTATGAAGAGCAAGCAAATAAGTGAAGCACCAATCATCAAATAAATGAAATAAAGGAAAAAAATTTGAAATAAAGCATGAACATAGGAAGCGTCAAGAGGGATAACATATGACTAAGGATAGTCAAAATAAGGCAAATCAAAATACACTCCCCTAACAAAGATATTCATCCCAGATAAAATTAGGGATGATCTAGCTGCCAAACCTCCAATAATGGTACTGCTAGAAGCTATACCACTAGGATGAATGGTTTCCTTAGTGCTTCCTCAAAGCAAGATCCTAATGATCTCTTTCAATGAGATCCCTTTTATTATAGATAAGTCATTATAACTATATTGATTATAGTTCACTACTAACAAATTTTGTTACACACTTGTAAAAAATAGGAATAAAAGCCTACCAAATTATAAGAAGCAACTCTCAACTATCCACGTGATTCCCCATTCCTCAAATCCAAGGGACAAGCCTTATATGCTTGAGGAGGTCAAGGTGGAGGAACAAAGTCACTAGCCACAACATCAATCAATTATGGAATCAATTCATTAGCATAAAGAGAGCTTGCATCCTCTAGGAGACTCTCAAAAGGATATCCTATCATGGTAGTAGCAAGCTCATCTGGACTAAGCTCATGACTCTATAACATGTCACTAAAAGGAGGAATATGGACTCTTTTTACAAATGGACCATCCTACTAATGATGGAATTGCTCACCTAAATACCACACCTTGCTAGCAAGAATAAGTAGTAGCACTTGGCCCTATATTAGCTGTTATGCTATCACCATCTCTACCAACCAATGTGATCCCGTTGCCCACCAATAAAGAAGAATCGGCATAAAAAGCAAAAATGAATAAAATAATCTCCATGAAATGGGATAGCCAACATAGCAGGAATCAAGCATACCTGTCTAGGGGACAGTTTACCCATGTAGTCCCGAGCCTCTACATAATCCTTAATCAAGTCAATGGTCTTCCTAATCCACCAATAGTAATAAGGATAACCATCCTCCAAAAGATGCTCAGTAGTCGAATAAGGATGAACCTTAAACTTATAAGCCTAGATCTATCAAAATTAGAACCTAAAGAGTTAGAAAATTAAGCAAAAGTAAAAAACAAAAGGACATAAATAAGAAATCTTACTCAAATCTAGCATAAATAAGCATCCATAAATCCTTCAGCCACCTCTGCATGCTATGTCTAAACCTGAGTACATGTGGTTGAAAGTGGCAATACCCTAGTTGTATCTCGATAAGCTATCCAAGTCCCTTTAAATAAGCAATAGCTATAGACTACCTGTACTTGAAGGATTCAAGAAGATGACAGCACTCAGTAAGTAGAATAAGAAGTAGTAGGCCAACTACTTTAATGAAACAAGATTAGCATCATACATAGTCTATACAGTAGAGATAAACTCAGTGTAATGAGTGAGGTATGAACAACTAGACTTTATAAGAGCAATCACCCCCAAGTAACTTTATAGTAAGGTGCCTCCTCACTACCACAAAAGAACACTCCTCCTTACTAAAAGGAACTATCATACCTCAAATTTGACTATCCCCAAAAGGTCCAATAATGAAATAAACCTCTAAGATGACTAGAGTCTGCTCAATTATAACACCTCTGTGTTGGGTTTCATGATTCCATATATAATGAAAAAATAAAATTTGAATCATAAACCCAAACCTAGATCCAAATAATTTAATTAATTGATTAAATCTAAGGTTTTTATTTTCTTACCACAAACGCAGAAGAGGCAAGAAATCTAGAAAGAAAAGAGGATGTTCACTCTGTTGACACCCTACCTCGAGCTTTTAATTTAGTTGTTCGAATTTGAGACATCTCTAAAAGAATTTATCCTACATAAGTGTCCACACAAATAGCCCTTGTTTTTGAAAAATGAATATTTGTGTGCTAGTACCTTCTATTGATTTCTTATAAATTAAGAATAAAAGAACTTTGTGTTTAATTTTCTAAAAGGAGAAAAAATGATTTTGGCAGTAGAATGAGGAGAGTATTTAAAATCCTAGAAAATATAACATATTTATAGAAATTTAGATTAGGGTTTCACTTACCAAACAATATTTGGAAATTTTTCACTTATTCTTATTATGATTTTATTTAAAATTAAATCAGAAATAACATACCCTATAGGTTCACATGACGTTGGCAGTTGGCCTTAAATCTCTATTTAGGCCTACAAGTCATAAGTGGCCTCTAGCAAGATATTATGACTACCCAAGTCATGTGAAGTCAATAATCTGACATCACTTAATATACAGTGAATATTCTAGTCCCTTCATCACATGATATCTTGATTGAATATAACACATATATTATGTCATCCTTATAGAATTTAATCATATAATTTCCTGATTCCAAGTAGACTAAGAATGATAACTCTTTATCAATTTAATTTAGCATGACCATGCATTTTCCTCAGTCTATCTTATCAAGGGGCCTATAGGTATCTTACTCATATTAAATGAGAGACAAATTCCTTCTCAATCACTTAAATTTCTCACATTTCTCAGATTTCTCACATAACTCATTTTACACCCAACAACAACCTATTTTATCATCTGGTTAAAGATAATGTAAGATTATGTCAAAATATAAAATAGTTATCTAGAAATCCATGGTGATTTCAAGGTTAGAGGACTATGCCAATATTACTATGATGAGAATCACTTGTGCCAATTATCTATGTAGTATTCTCATTATGAGTCAATCCAACACTTTATTTTTCAAATAACTACCTATGAGTTGACTTAATATCTCATATTCATGATTTGTAAAACATAATCATCAATAAACACCATACTAGCCATAATACATTGTTATGACTAGGGATAATTTGAATAGAACTCATATTTAATCTAAGGGTTTTACTATCAAGTCACATACTTGATGACCTTAGTAAGAATTGAATATTCAAGTAATTATCATAACATAAAATGATAATGAAAAATGCCTCTTTATTAAATAAAATGATAAAGTGAAAACATGGTCATACATGATTGACCTAGTGCATATCATTAACAATCTCCCATTTGCACTAGGCCCAATCTATATTAAAACTAATACCCATAGACCTAGTATTACTCACATGCTTAGGCTATGGAAGAGGCTTAGTCAATGGATCATCAACATTATCATTTTTAGGTACTCTATATATCTTTATATCTCCTCTCTTAATGATTTCTCGAATGAGATGATAATGCCTGAGTATGTGTTTGGATCTCTAATGTGATTTAGGCTCCTTAGCTTGAGCTATAGCTCTATTATTGTCATAGTATAAGTTCACTAGATATGATATAGTGGGAATAACACCTAGTCTACTTATGAACTTCTTAATCCAGACAGCCTCCTTAGCTGCTTCTGAGGCAACTATATACGCAACTTCTATTGTAGAATCAATAATGGTTTCTTACTTGGAACTCCTCTAGCTCATTACACCTCCATTCAAATAAAACACATAACCTAAATGTGATAAAAAATCATCTTTGTCAATTTGGAAACTAGCATATGTGTAACCATTTACAACTAGCTCACCTTCATTACCACCATACAGTAAAAATGCATCATTAGTTCTTAAGTACTTAAGGATATTTTTAACTGTTGTCCAATGACTTGGACCTGGGCTTGACTAGTATTAGCTCATTATGCTTAAGGCATATAAAACATAAGGTCGAGTACACATCATTGCATACATAATTGATCCAATAGCAGAAGTATATGGAATCTTACTTATATGGTCTTGCTCATCTTATGTCATAGGACACTAAGTCTTGCTGAAACTAATGCCATGTGACATTGGCATGAATCCTCTCTTAGAGTCTTACATGCTAAACCTATTCAATACCTTATCAATGTAAGCGCTCTGACTTAGGCCAATAAGCTTTTTAGATCTATCTCTATAGATCTTGATGCCTAATATACAAGCAGCTTCACCTAAGTCTTTAATTGAGAAATAATTCCCTAGCCATGATTTAACATTTGTAAAATAGGGATATCATTTCCAATGAGTAGTACATCATTAACTTACAGCACTAAAAACACAATTGCGCTCCCACTAACCTTCTTGTAGAGATAAGGTTCATCTTCATTCTTAATGAATCCAAACTCTTTGATTGCTTCATCAAAACAAAGATTCCAACTTTGAGATGCTTACTTTAGTCCATAAATTGACCTTTAAAGCTTGCATACCTTTCCAAAATTCTCAGGAATGACAAAACCCTCTAGATATGTCATGTACACATCCTCAAGTTGGTTTTTATTAAGAAACACTGTTTTGACATCCATTTGCCATATCTCATAATCATAGTATACAACTACAACAAAGAGAATTTGAATAGATTTCAACATAACAACTAGTGAAAAGGTTTCATTATAGTCTATACCATATGTTTGTTTGAAACCCTTTATAACTAGTCCTGCCTTAAAGGTATGCACATTGCCATCCATGTCTATTTTCTTTTTAAAAACCCATTTGCATCCAATAGTTTTTAAGCCATCAGATGGGTTAATCAAGGTCCAGACTTGATTATCATACATGGATTACATTTTTGATTTCATGGCTTCTAGCCATTTCTTAGAGTCAAGACTATTTATGGCCTCTTAATAGGATGTGGGTTCACTTTGATCCACAATCAACACATCAAGATCATTAGTTATGAGAAATCCATATCTCATAAGGATTTGACATGTCCTACCAAACCTTATTGGGCCTTTTAGTACTTATGTAGGTTTAATAGTTACTTGTTGATCCAACTACGATTCTATACTTTGTATAATGCTATTTTATGGGCTTGAATTTCTTCAAGTTGGATTGTGCTCCCACTAGATCCTTCGAAAATAAATTTACTTTCCAAAAATACATCATTTTGAGCAACAAACACTTTGTGCTTAGAAACATTATAGAAATAATATCCTTTAGTTTCTTTAGGATATCCCACAAAAAGGAATTTATCATATTTAGGTGCTAGTTTATCTGAGATTTGACACTTCATATAAGCATCACATCCCTAAATCTTAAGAAAAGACAAACTAGGAGGTTTCCGGTCCACATATCATATGGTGTCTTTTCATCTGCCTTTGTTAAAACTCTATTAAAAAAGAATGCAGTAGTTTCTAAAACGTATCCCCAAAAAGAGATTAGAAGATTAGATTGACTCATCATTGATTGAACCATATCCAATAAAGTCTAATTTCTCTGTTCGGACACACCATTCCATTGTGGTGTACCTGGAGGAGTCAATTATGAAATAATTACACAATCTCTAAGATGATCTATAAATTCTTGGCTTAAATATTCACCACCTTAATCAGATCTTAGTGTTTTATTATTTTTACCAAGTTGGTTTTGTACTTCATTCTTGAAAACTTTGAACTTTTCAAAAGATTTAGATTTATGTTTCATTAGATAGACATAGCCATATCTACTGAAATCATATATGAAAGAGATAAAGTACTATAAACCTCCTCTAGCAGTTGAGCTTAATGGTCCACATACATCTGAATGTGTAAGGCCCAATAAATCATTAGCTCTCTCACCTTTTCCAATAAAAGGTTTTTTTAGTCATTTTTTCTAGTAAAAAAGAATCATATGTTTCAAATGATTCATAATTAAATGAATTCAAAAGCCCATTTTGATGAAGCTTTTAAATGCATTTCTCATTTATGTGGCCTAAATGAAAATGCTAGAGCTAGGTAGTATTTAAATAATTAGATTTAAACTTCTTTGTATCATTGTTATAAATTGACTTTTCATTAGTGTCTTCAACATTTAGAGCATAAAGACCACTTGTGTGTGGATCAAATCCATAGAAAATGTTACCATGAAAAATATTACATTCATTATTCCTAATAATAAATTCAAAACCTTTATTGTCCAAACATGAAACAAAAATAATATTCCTACACATAGTAGGCACATAATAACAATTTTCCAAATTTAAAACAAGCCCACTAGGCAAATTTTACTCATAAGTCCCTACAGCTAAAGTAACAATTCTTGCTCCATTACCAACTCATAGGTCCACTTCGCCTCTACCCAATGATCTACTCCTTTTTAGACCTTGCATATTAGTAAAAATGTGAGATCCTGATCTAGTATCCAATACCCAAGAATCAGAAGTAGACAAATTAATCTCTATAATATGAATACCTGAAGAGGTAGTTGCATTACCCTTATTCTTATTTAGATCATTCAAATATAGCTTGTAATTTTTTTTCCAATGACCTAGCTCATTGCAGAAAAAGCATATTCCCTCATTTAGTGGCTTTGCTTGGGGTTTAGCCTTAAACTTGGGCTTGGGCTTTAGTTTTGGTTTTTGAAAGCCTTTAGGAGCCTTGCCCTTGCCTTTTCTAACCTTTTTCATACCCTTTCCCTTATTGACTATTAGAATATCCTTAGTGGAATTCTTAATGTTCTTTTCAGCAGTTTTAAGCATCCCATGCAACTCTGAAATAGTTTTGTCCATACTATGCATATTGAAATTCATGATGAAACCATTATAAGCTTCAGGCAAAGATTGGAGAATGATATCAAGAGCTAATGCTTGTTCAATCTTGAGACCAAGTTTGTCCAAGTGTTCAAGATGAACCTTCATCTTGAGAACATGGGGACTGACAAAGCCACTAGTAGTCAACTTATTGAAGAGCAATGCCCTGATGGTATTGAACCTTTTGATTCTAGCTTTCTCTTACAACATTTCCTTAAGATGGCCTATAATAGTATAAGCTTCCATTTGCATCAATTGCTTTTAAAGCTCAAACTCCATGCATCCAAGCATGAGACAAGTGACATCAACTAAATCATTAAGATGCTTACTATAAGCATCATTTTGTGCTCTAGGAGCATTAGCAGTTAGTTCCTCTAGGATGGGTTAATCAAGGATATATTCCTTTCTTTCTTGCCTAAGAAAAATTCTTAGGTTTCTATACCAGTCAAAAAAGTTAGTCCCATTTAGGTTATCCTTCTCAAGGATCGATCGTAGTGATACGGTAGGTGCAGTGTTTGATGTCAATATTTACAATAAATATATATAAAGTACATTCAATTTTATTATAAAAATGCATAAGAAAAATCCCACTAAATTTTCATAAATTATAAAACCCTTAAACTAATTTCAATAATTAAAATTGGTAATGGGTCAAGATCCATATATCACCTTACTTCAAGTAAGCTTTGGCTTATCACTTAAAGTGTGGTTATATAGGTAGGTAACACTTTACCAATTACATCTTATGTAATTCCTAGATAAGTATAGGATATTGAAATTACATGTACTGGCATATCCAATCAAATGCCTCAGGTCCAAAACTGTTTTGATAACCTAGTTAAGTTTAACCAACTCAAACATATGGATATCACTATTATCCATCTTATCATATTTAAATGGCTTTATACATAATGCTTTGGCATAACCTATATATAGCAATCCAACCCTTAATAAATGCTAATTAATGGGAGGCATTTTAATGGCTTAATATTCAATGAGGGTTTAGTTAATTTTTATCTTATTTAGTTATTATTATATTCATCACATACATGGCATCACAAGGCATCGTATGCATAACATAGTAACATAATAAGATAAACATGACATAGCATGGTCCATAACTAAGTTGATCTTCATAAGACAATATAAAGATCAAAGGTCAAACTTAGGTGATATTACAAATACAAATTAAGCCTTCAATTTGGATCTCCATCTTCTACCATGGACCTCCTCCTTGGGCTCCTACCTTGGATCTCCATCATGGGCCTCTAACTTGAATTTGCATATTGGGTCTTGATTTACATTACATATTGTAATTAAAGTTATTCTATTATATCTAATAAAAAAGTAAAATAATTACAACAAATAAAATGACTCGTGTGTTGTATTTTAAAAATTACAACCCAATAAAATAAAATCCAAACACATTGGTTCAAAGGCCATGCTATTCACCATGCATTTAACAATAAACACATATTCTAAAACAATTCAATTTACAAATTAATTAAATTATTACATTAAAAAAAATGCATAACAAATCCATTCGAGGTCAAGGGGCAGCGCGTAGCCCCTTAGCGAGGTCCTAGGACAGCGCCCTAGGCGATAGTTTCATGATTCCATACACAACGAAAAAATAAAATTTGAATAAAAAACCCAAACCCATATCTAAATAATTCATTACTTGATTAAATCTAGGGTTTTCATTTTCTTACCGCAAATGCAAAAAAGGTAAGAAATCTGGAAGGAAGAGAGGAGGTTCACTTCGTTGACACCCAACCTTGAGCTTTTAATTTAGCAATTCAAGTTTGAGATGTCTCCAAAAGAATTCATCCTCCATAAGTGTCCACATGAACAACCCTTGTTTTTGAAAAATAAATATTTGTGTGGTAGCACCTTCTCTTTGGTAATTTCTCACTTATTCTCATTCTGATTTTAAGTAAAATTAAATCATAAATAATATTCTATTTATTTAAGATTGCCTTTACCCTAAATAAATAAATAATTTTTTTATTTATTTCAAGAGAGCTTATTTGGGCTTGTTAAACCCATATTCGTTTTGGGCTTGTTCAAAGTGTGTGACCCTATGGGTTCACATGACGTTGGTAGTGGACCTTAAATCTCTATTTAGGCCTACAATGGTAGTGATATGCACTAGGTCAATCATTTGTGATTATGTATTGACTTTCTTATTTTATTAATAAAGAGGTGTTTCTTTATCATTTGATTTTATGATAATTATATGAATGGTTAATTCTTACTAAGGCCATCAAGTATATGACTTGATAGTAAAACCCTTAGATTAAAATAAGAGTTCTATTCTAATTATCCCTAGCCATTTATTCATTATATAAGTATTAAAGTATTAAAGCTAGTATGATGTTGATTGATGGTTATGTTTTACTAATCTTGAATATGAGATATTAAGTCAGATTGACCCACTATGAGAATACTACATAGATTATTGTCATAAGTATTTCTCATCACAGTAATTTTATTTTAGTCCTTTGACCTTGAAATCATCATAGATTTCTATATAGCTATTTTATGTTTTGACACATTCTAACATTATCTTTAATCGAACGATTAAATAGGATGTTGTTGGATATGAAATTAGTTATGTGAGGAATGTGAGTGATTCAGAAGGAATTTATCCCTCATTAATATGAGAAAGATATCTATGGGGCCCTTGATGAGATAGACTGAAGGAAAATGCATGGCCATGCTGAAATGAATTGATAAAGAGTTATCATTTTTAATCTACTTGGAATCAAGTCATAATATTGAACTATATAACGATGACATTCTATGCATTATGTTTAATTAAAATATCATGTGATAAAGGGACGATAAAATTCACTATAATTAGGTTATCTCAGATTATTGACTTCATATGACTTGGGTGGTCATAATGTCTTGCTAGAGGCCACTTATGACTTATAGGTCTAAATAGAGATTTAGGCCCACTACCAATGTTATGTGAACCTATAGGGTCACACGCTTAGAACAAGCCCAAAACGAATATGGGTTTAATAAGCCAAAAATAAACTCTGTGGAAATAAATAATTAAAGTGTTTTATTTATTTATTTACTTAAGATAAATGTTATTTCAAATAAATAAATAATATATTATTTCTAATTTGTTTTTAAAACAAAATCAGAATATAATAAATGGGAAATTACCAAAAGGTCATTGGTAGGTGAAACCCTAATTTGGAGTCTATAAATATGTTATATTTTCTAGGGTTTAACTCACTTGTTTTTCTTGCCTCTAAATTCATTTTCTCTTTTCTTAGAAAACAAACACAGAGTTTTTCTTTTGTTCTTGATTTGTGAGACAATAAAGAAAGTTGCTAGCACACACTCCAATTCATTTTTGTGAAGGGTTATTTATGTGGATACCTATAGAGGATGCATCCTTTTGGAGACATCTAGATCCAAATAACCAAAGAAAAATGGTTGAGGTAAGGTGTCATCAGTGTCAACCTCCTCTCATCCTTCCAAAAAATCTTGCCTCTTCTGCATTTTGATGAGATTCTTAAACCCTTAGATTTAATCAAGTAGTCGAATTACATGGATCCAGGTTTAGGAACGTGATAAATTTTTATTTTTTTGCTGCATTTGTATCATGAATCCCAACATATATGTCATAAGTGGCCTTTAGCAAGACATTATGACTACCCAAGTCATGTGAAGTCAATAATCCGACATAACCTAATATACAGTGAATATTCTAGTCCCTTTGTCACTTGATATCTTAATTGAAGATAAGACATATATTATGTCATCCTTATAGAATTCAATCATATAATTTCTTAATTCCAAGTAGACTAAGAATGATAGCTCTTTATCAATTTAATTTAGCATGGCCATGCATTTTCCTCAATCTATCTTATCAAGGGGCCCATAGATATCTTACTTATATTAAATGAGGGACAAATTCCTTCTCAATCACTCACATTTCTTACATAACTCATTTTATACCCAACAACAACCTATTTTATCATCCAGTTAAAGATAAATATAAAATAGTTACATAGAAATCCATGGTGATTTCAAGGTCAAAGAACTAAGCCTATATTACTATGATGAGAATTACTTATGACAATTATCTATGTAGTATTCTCGTTATAGGTCTATCCAGCACTTTATTTCTCAAATAAGTACCTAAGAGTTGATTTAATATCTCATATTCATTATTAGTAAAACATAATCATCAATCAACACCATACTAGCCATAATACATTGTTATGACTAAGGATAATTTGAATAGAACTCATATTTAATCTAAGAGTTTTACTATCAAGTCACATACTTAGTGACCTTAGTAAGAATTGACTATTCAAGATATTATCATAACACAAAACAATAATGAAAAATGCCTCTTTATTAAATAAAATGATAAAGTGAAAATATGGTCTTATATAATGGACCTAGTGCATATCACTAACACTCTGAAGTGTGCAACCTTAAAAAAGTAACTGACCCTACAAGTGTGCAAAATCGATCACTAAGCCATTAAGTTGTGCTCCAACCTTATGAAATATGAATTATAGAAACATTGAGAAGATTATTTTGAGAATTTCTTTTCAAAAAACTCATCTTGTTAGGCTAATGTTCATTTCTTTAAACTAGGACCCAACTTTGTATAAAAATAGAAATCAATTTTGACAAAAATGAACTTTGGAAACACATCTAAAAGGCTATAAAATCTTCAAAAGTGGTCTTAGAATAGTCCAAAATAACATGAGGATTAGCACTTATCACTCCAAAGTGCACATATACACTCCTAGGTGTCATACACTAAAATTGAGGTCGAATTAGAAAAAATGGACATCGGGAAACGCTTTCAGAAGGCCTAAAAACCCTAGGAACCAACCTCAATATAGCCTACGTAAGCCCTGGTTAGAGCACATAATAAGCAAAAGAGTGTGTGAGAGCACGCATGGCTTGCGCCAAGTACGTGACCACACGCTCAACCCATGACCATACGCTCAACCCATGACCATGTGCACTTTGCATGGCCACGTGCTTCGTCCTAAGGACACGCACTTAACCACGCCTATACCCCCTATTCCATATATTTGTCACTATAAGTAGACACCTCCATACCCCATTTTGAGGGGGGAGGGAAGCAAGTGGAAAAATGCACACACACTTAAAAATTTATTCGATCTAATGTATTGGAAACCCCTTTCCAAATAGTTTTTGCTCTCCCACTGCCTTTTTTTAGGTGATTAGATCCCTTTTCCACCAAATCAAGCCTCATCTTTATCAAAGCATGCTTTAAAGGTATACAAACTAGCATCATTTTATTGTCATTTTGAACCTCTTAATGAGGAAAGCTTAATAATCCCTCAAAGCTAAAGCTTCAAAAACTACACAAGCTTAATTGAGTCTAAGGACCACACAATCATTTTAGTACATTTATTTTATCATATTGCGTTTTATTTTTTTATTGCAACCATTTGGGAATATTTTTGTGCTTGTGTGAAGAGATTGGCAATTTTGCATTTTATATGAATAATTTATGATTTATTATGCTTATTTCATATCATCATTTTGCATCCTTTAGTTCTAAAATATGAAATCACGTTGTAAATATCAATAATATGAAAAGTTTATATCCCATAATAAAGTCATTATATTTGCGATTTAGTGATAACATAATGCATCCCCTATATTATCATCATATATCATTACATCATAAATAATCACTATAAACATGCATGATCATCTACATTTTGCTTACTCTTTCAAGTGATCGAGTATCCATTGCTTATCCCATTATTCATACGATCGAGCAAGCTGTGTGAATGGTTATATTTACCGTGTGCATTCATCATATCTAAATTAGATTTACTTTTTTGTAATCCTTTTTTTCCTTTATATGAATTTACTAAAAAAGTGATGTAATAGTAATATCTTCATATTTATTATCTTCCACTATATGATGAATTGTGTGAATGCTATACAAACTATCATTACTGAAACTAGGGTGTTTAGGTAGCTATACATCGAACATCGTATAATGAGAAATAGTAAAAAAGTATATATGATCTTCTTAACCCAAAAGTCTTTACTGGGGGCAATACTCATTGATTGACTGGATGTTGTCCCTTTCTTTTCTTGATTTTATAAAAATCAGGTGGTGACTCCACAAAATTAAAAAAGTGCCTTGTTCCTCCCGAGACCAATCATTTGCCCCTATTTGGTAAAATTTCCATGTCCTTCAAAAACAAAACAAAAAGACCCTTATGGAACCAATTCACCTCGAATCAGAAAATAAGAATAGTAGCTCACAATGGTGACTCCACTAGGGACCTCTATGTAAGAGAGATCAACTTGAAAATGTCTATTTCTCATTATGCAATACTCAATCGTATAGAGCCCCTTACCACTGCATCTTCACTGCACATCACATGTGCACCATTGGTCCCTAAAAGCCTCGATAATTCTAAATGACATTGCAAACATGATTCCACTCAAGTCACTGGGCGATAAAGATAAGGTATTATCACCTTTAGTCTTTACTCATGCATTCATTAGACTTATCTCACTATAATTTATAACTCAAGTCCTAAAGGGGGGTGACTGAGTTATCAAAAGAATGCTAGACTCACTGACTGGAGTCCATAACCTGAGTTAGATGAGGGCATTCTTGCTAAAAGAACCCTTAGCCTTTCACCTTGGCTCAACTCATATAGATAAATAAATAGTAACATCCACTAGGATTCCACCAAGTTGTGTGTGCTATCCCTGTCCTAACACTATCTGTCTGACCTTATATTCATAACATGACATGACTGTCCTATTGTGTATCATTGAATAATGGCATAATGTCAGTTTTCATAGAATATTCATGCTCAAGACTACATGATTCTCATATACTTCATGCAAACCCAAAGCATGGGGAATGATAAGAATTATGAACCTTAGCTTGAATACTCTATGTAAACTAACAAATTATGAGATCCCTTAATGATAGAACCTATGAGACATCATTCAATTATCCTTATTAGATCAAATGAATGGGTTAGGAATCCAACTAGATTATGGACCTTTATGTCGATAAAATCAAACTGTAAACTATGGAACGATACTTTCATGACTCCCAGTAAACATATCAAATATTTATATGGTGGTAAGAACTTGGACTCCCTTTGATTGTCCTTAGTCCTATGCATATGGGTGCATGTGGACTCTAGACAATATTTGAATTCCAACAATTGACCTTTACATCAACATCATGTGGTTAACTCAAGCACATTTTAGTATCGCTCCTTAATTTACCATTTGGTTCTAATCAACATAAATCAAAATAGCTTAGTTCTAAGAGCAGAATCATAGCCCCCTAATGACTAAAGGTTTAAAACCTACCTAGGAAAGAGACTAAATAAAATCATGGAGATATAAAGTAGGAAGTAAGAGCTTGCTTGTGATTGGTTTGTTCACTATGCAGGAAAAACTAACCAGCTTTAACCATGCATACATAACATACATGTAAATAAGCATATACTAACCACTATTTCTTATAAAACAATCGTCTTTCACCATAGGATTTTACATCCACTCCATGTATACATGCTCACCCTTTTCTGTTACAGGCACACATCATGCATCATTCATTTAGCTATCCTTGATAAATGATCAAGAATATAACATGAGTAATCATGAAGCTGAATCTTCTCATTAGGATCTAAGATATTCTCGAGGATGGCATCATGGTTGAAAATCCCCAAACCCAAACTAGCAACACTAGACATTTCCTCTAAAACGTTAATAAGGCCGACTGGAAGAGCTTATAACCATATGAAATGCTATGCATTAAGATATTTTAGCATGTGTACCTCAACTGTGAACTCTTGAATGCTAATGTGTCATTTTAGGACCTTCAAGAGCATATATTCTGATTCAATACCATAGAACTATACTTATTGTATGGGGAATTCAATGCCATAATGGGGTGAATCCCTACAAAGACTGAAGAAGTAATCTTCACTAACTAAGATATCAAATACCCAAAACTTGGAGTTGCTTCTCTTGATCTAAGCTCATAAAAGATTGATGAGTTAGTCATAAAATGCAAATGACTGATTCCTATACAAGTCCTAGTTGCTTGCACCACCAAGAAGACTGGTACCTTAATTTGGGCATGCCTCCTTGCATGTTACCTCTTTATGAAATATTTCATCCTCTTGAATGATGGGTTAGGAGATTATAGAATACCCTAAGTCATCGAAGGAATAGAATGCAGAATGACTCCCTTCCCACTCATTTTAGTAGAGGCCATTCAAGGTTTAGATGACCTCAAAAATGGGAAAAGTTCAAACTTCACTGAGAGCTCCCTATTGCTTCAAATATGGTTACATGAAAAGCTAAGTCTACTTAATAAACCTATAGGTAACTAGATGAAATACCAACCTATGAATCACCTGGAGAGACACTACAAGGATGTTTACGGATGCTTAACCCATATCATAGCCTAAGAATAGGTCGAATACAAGAAGGATGCGCCATAATACCAAGTGAGATGGATGTGTCTATGGTAGAAGCTACAACATATGACTCTCTACACATATGTCAAATGCATGCCAATCTTAGGATTTAAGTCATGCACCCACTACTATCCAGCACTAGTGAAGAGATAGTTTAGCAAGAAATAACATGTATCTTTTGAGCTTGTAGATTTCTATGGCGGTAGGATACAATAAAGATTTATGGATCACTTCAGAATGACATGGGGGAAGAGAATCATCCATCACTTTACTACTAGTAGTGAGGACAATATTACTAATAAGATGCACAAATAGTGGGTAATCCAAAGACAGAACCACCTATCAAGCAATTGATCCATATGAAGTTTGCTTCCTTAATTTTTGCACTTTTTCTTTGTTTGAAACTGATGATATAATGAACTCTAAAGTTAATGCAATGAAATTAAATTTTTCTTACTTGATTGATGTCTTTCTTGATGATAGTGTGCATTGTATTAATCAAAACGTTAACATATTTGACATTCATTCCATATGAACTAAATCATTTAACATTGGAATGAAATTTGAACAATGCATTCTACATATTTTGAAAGTTGATACCCCTAAAGAGAGGAGAGAAATTGGAAAACTATTAATAAAATATTCAAAAGCATTTGCCTAGACAAGAATGGGCCTAATTAGTAAAAGAAGACATCGAGAAGTAAAGCAAGGAAAAATTCCTAGAGGTAGTAGACAATCCCAAATGGTTAGCAAATGTGGTGCTAGTACCAAAGAAAGATGGAAGGGTTAGAATTTACATTGACTACAGAGATCTGAACAAGACATGTCTAAAAGATGATTGCCCACTACATTATATAGCTATGCTGGTTGACAATGTCGCCATATGTATAATATACTCCTTCATATATTGATTCTCTAGGAACAATCAAATCCTAATGGCCATTGTCATTAAAGCAATGACAATTTTCATAATGGAATGGGGTACTTATTACTACAAAGTAATGTCCTTTGGACTAAAGAATGTGGGACCAACTTACTAAAGAATCCTATTTAAAGTCTATAAGTATTCTCATGACATTGTAGAGATAAATATGAATTAATAAGTACTATGTCAATTCTTTAAATCCTTAAGGAGAAACACTTGTCTCCAAGTAGTTTCCTAACCCTTAAATGACTTCAATTGTTGTTCCATCAAAATGCATTAATTCTCATTATACATACTTGATTAATAAGTTATACATAGTGGCCAACCATAAATAACACATTTTAGCACTCAATTAAAATTAACTCATTCATATGATTGTAAAAGAGAATAGTTCTTTGACTCATTCCTCCTTGCAATTCTAACTATAATTATTTCACTAATACACATAATAGACATATTCAAACAACATCTGGAAAGTAAAATAAATATTAAGCACTAATGGAGAGAAAGATAGAACTTGAATATTGATAGCTTTCTTGAATAATTCTTGACTTCCTTGAATGTTCTTCAATAAAATATTCAAGATACTTTTTAACTAAACATTAGTAATAATAAACAAGATATACTAAGTTTTTTTTAATCTCCCTCTCCTCTCTTCTCTTCTTCCGCTTTTGTAAAAGAGAATACATCTATTTATAGATCTTCTAAGCATCCAAATTCATACACTTTTCAAAAGAGGTCAAATGTGAAGAGTTATGAAGAAAGGTTGTATTAACTACTTGGCACCATTGTACTGAGTCAGGTGTAAGTTGGCATAATGTGCCTCTATAACGACTCGACACTATGGTGTAAGTTGGCACTAGTCTTCCATCATGGCTTGACTTAGCCCTTTAATATGGGATGAGTTGGCACCAACAGAATGAGTCAGCATGATGGGTTGCTATAATGGGTCGACACCATTAGAACGAGTTGGCACTAACCCTAGCTCACTTCCTTTGATTCCAAACTTCATTCAAATGCACTCCATTGCCACTATAAGCATGAGATTAGCATAAAAAGACCTACAAATCATATAGAGAACATCAAAACATAAGAGAAAAAAAAATTAAACATAAAGTTAATGCAAACTAAAAAGAAAGTTAACAAAAAGACCTTAAATGAGTATGCTAAATTGCATTATATCAAATTCCCCAACACTTAGATCTTATTTTCCTTTAAGCAAGAAGGAAAGAGCTAAGTAAGATAATTCAAACAAAGGTTTTATCCTCTCCTCAATAAATGTAGCCATCTCCACCAAGTCATCTTAATCATGAAAGGAAATTTAAGAAACATATAATTAATAACCAATGTTATAATGATTAATAATAATAAGAGGAACAAGTTTCATAGTATAAGTGATACGTTTAGCATTTTATCTCAATTAACTAAAAACAAAAACAAGAATGTAGCATCAAAGTGCTAACCAAGCTATCTAACTAAAATGCTCATTCTCCAAACTTGGTGTTTCAAAAGGCAAAAGCAATCATGGGACAAGTATTAAGCACATGCATCACTTGCATTTCTCATGGTATTTTTAGACCCAACTATTATATATATATATATATATATATATATATATATATATTCAAACAATTGGATGCATCCTTTCCAAATGAATGTAAATGAGGAGCAAACACAAATACATATAACTTACTTGGAATACATCTACATGTGATATTGTGCGTTCTTTTTGAATGAATGTAACTAAGGAGCATACTCAATTACACATGACTTACTTGAAATACATCTAGTTAATAAGCAAGATTTTTTTTAATTTGATAGCCCTCATCCATTGTTGAAATGCTAGCTACTCGAATTATGGCTATAGTTTCCCTAAATTGCTTAATATAATGAAAACTAAGTTTAAGTCCTAAGCACCTTATCATTAAGCATAGCTAGTAAGTTTACTCCTTAGATTTTGAAAATAAATAATAAAAATAAATATACTAAAAATAAAAGCTTATATTACATGAAACTTTAATATCCTACCAATTAAGCATAATAAAACTATGTTATTAGCATAACATCAAATATTAAACTTCAGTCATGATTAAAATATATTTGAAATAGAGACTAAAATAATAAATATAAAGAAGAAAAATTATACACACTACTTAACATATAAAATATGAATGAAAACATAATTAAACACATACTACTAATAAAATCCCTTCCCGCACACTTGACATCCACATTGTCCCCAATGTGTGAAAATTAAAAGTAAAAAGTAAATAAGGAAAGGAAAGAGGGACTCCCTTAATCGTCCAAAGGAGATGGTGGAGGAGACTCGATGGGATGACCACATTGTGTAAAGTGTTGGTTCATTTCGTACTCTATCCTCCTTTGGCGTTGATTTAATTGATGATTAAAAACTACCACGCCATCTAATTGGCATTTCATTTCCTTTTGGTTTGTAAGAACTTGTTCCCAAATGTGACATTAACCGCTTGAAGATCCACTAGCATCACCTTGCACAGGAATGAAAAAGGAGGAATATTGACATTATCATGGGGAACTCCTTCTTGTGAACCCTCCTCGGCCTCCTCTTCTACTTCTTCATCGTCCTCCTTTTCTAAAGGTGGGGGATGTGTCAAGCCTCTCTAATAAGACCTAGACCTTACTGGTATGGCACATAATGCAGTATTAATAACTTCACGTCCCACAAATGCTTGTTTAGTGAAATATAAGCACTCAATAACATGAGTAAAATCAGTAAGATTAACATTCAAAGCCTTAGGAATAATGCTAATAATGTGACTATGGGTTAATGGGGCATCCTTACATGGAGCACAACTTAACAATTGATTAAAAATCTAGTAAGTCCAACATACTTGTTTCTTGTTATGAATGCACCACATAAAAATAACTCTCGTACAGAAACTCAATTAAATTTACTTACGAAAAACCACACATGCAAGCACCTTATGCAACAACCAGAATTTTAAGTCTTTTATGAACATGGCCTTACCCTTTCTTGCTTAGAATGGTGTTTGTAAGTCTGTTAAAAAGGTCCAAAATTCATTAACTCAAAAAGTCATAGGGGGGATCACATAAGCCATATTTTTTAAAGCCAAATACACGTTGCATGAAGAAATATGTAAGCTTATGTTCATTCCTTAAAAATCAAAATTCTAGAATTTGAGTGTTGGTTGCATTTACATCCAAGGTAGTATAAAATTCTATAATTAATTCTACATAAGAATTTTCATGCATGGAAACAAATTTCTTAAGGCCAAAGGTTGTTAACATTTAATCAAAAGAATTATACATGCCACATCTCTAAGGAGAGAATGAGGAATATACTTACAACCAATTATTTCTTTGACCTTTAGAATAATAAATCGTGCACCTTCCTCATGGGTAAAAATTAGAAATTTAGCCTTGTAAGTTAGTACAAGATCCTCCTTTTCTATATCTTCTTCTTATGGTCTCTTAGATTGAGAGATTCGAGATGCTTCAACCTTTGTTCCTCCCATGGAAAATGAAATGAGATTTTTCTATAGAGGGTGAGTGAAGAGATTAAAATGAAAATGGGTAGAGTGAAGAGAAGAAAGTGAAGGAATAGAAAATGGGTATGGGATTCAGTTGATTGATACTTTTAAGAAGAGATATAGACTTGATACATTTAATGGTTGATATTTGGACTATATACTTTTTGTAATGCTAAAGTGAATAGAGAGAGATTAGCTCCCTAGGAAGAACTACTTCACCCACCAAGTAAGGTTTGAGACAATGGCCATTCACTTTGAAGGTCTCTCCCTTATCATTAGCAACATCTACATTACCATAAGGATAAAATTTTATAATTTTAAAAGGACCGGACCACCTTGACTTTAACTTAGTGGGAAACAGCTTCAACCTGGAGTTCTAAAGTAGGACCAATTCTCCGTCATGAAATTCTTTCTTATGTATATGCTTATCATGCCAGAATTTAGTACAATCCTTATACAACTTTGCATTCTCATAAGCATTCATCCTTAATTCCTCTAATTCATTTAGCTAAAGTAACATTTTTATGCCCGCCTTCTTTAAATCAAAATTCAAAGCCCTTGTTGCCCAATATGCCACGAGTAAGTGACAAGACTTTCCATAGATCGATTGGTAAAGAGTAAGAGAAATTAGTGTTTTAAAAGTTATCCTATATGCCCATAAAGTGTCATCCAACTTCAACACCCAATCCTTCCTTGAAGAAGACACAATTTTTTCAAGAATCCATTTGATCTCTCTATTGCTCACTTCGACTTGCCCACTTATTTATGGATGGTATAGAGTAGCTACCTTGTAGGTTACCTTATATTTCTTCAAAAGAGATTCTCTTACATGATTGTGAAAATGTGAACCTCCATCACTGATCAATGCTCTAGGTGTACCAAACCTTGGAAAAATAATTATCTTAAGCATCTTTTTTAACAATCTTGGCATTATTTGTAACAATTGAAATTGCTTGCACCCAATTTGAGACATAATCAACCATAAATAATATATATTTATGACCTAAAGAACTAGGAAAAGGGCCCATGGCCCCAAACATCATAAATCTCAACTTCTAGAATTCCTTTCAAGGGCATCTTATGCTTTCTAAATAAATTACCCATTCTTTGGCACCTATCACTTATAAGCACAAATTCTCTGGCATCCTTAAATAATGTAGGCCACTAAAAACCATATTGAAGTACATTTTAAGCTATCTTTAATGCACTAAAATGTCCTCATGCATCCAAAGAATGATAATGTCTCAAAACATTATGAACTTCCTCTTGAGGAACACATCTTTTAATCAAACTGTCTCCACATCTCTTGTAAAGCAATGGTTCTTCCTAATAGTAGAACTTGCTATCATGTAGAAATTTCTTCGTTTGTCTATAATCCAACCCATAAGGGAGGACGCCACTCACAAGGTAGTTTGCAAAATTTGCATACCATGGAATCTCCTTTAATGTCAAATTAAGAAGATGTTCACCATGAAATGACTTATTAATCGGCACACCATCATCATTCTTATGCAATCCCTTTGGACCCAATCACAATAAATGATCCATAACTAGATTCTCACTACCTTTCTTATCCCTCACTTCCCAATCAAACTCTTAGTGCATTAGAATCCACCTTAAGAGCCTAGGTTTTGAATATTTCTTACTGAGAAGATACTTGAGGGTAGTATGATCATAACGCACAATGACTTTTTTCCCCACAAGATATACTCTAAACTTGTCAAATGCATATACAATAGCACACAACTCTTTCTCAATTGTTTTATAATTAATCTACATATCATTACGTAGCTTGCTAGCATAATACCTTCTCTTCATTGACCTAAAATAACCCCAACTACAAAATTACTTACATCACACATGATCTCAAATGGTTGCTCCTAATTAGGTGGTTATAATACCGATGTTGAAGTAAGAGCTTTCTTTAAGTTTCTAAATGCCTCCATACATGCATCGTTCATCTCAAAAATGGCCTCCTTTGTAAGAAGTTTGCATAATGGCTTTGCGATCTTAGAAAAATCCTTGATGAACCTTCTATAAAAACCCATACGGCCAAGAAAACTCTTTACATCCTTGACACTTTGGAGGTGGCAAACTAGCAATGACTTCTACTTTTGCTCTATTAACTTCTATACCTTTATATGAGACCAAATGACCTAGAACAATCCATTCTTGTGTAATAAAATGGCACTTCTACCAATTAAGAACTAATTCATGCTCCTTACACCTATCAAGAACTTTAGAAAGATTTTCTAGGCAATTGGTAAAGTTATATCTATAAACACTAAAGTCATCCATGTAAACTTCCATGCACTCATCTATTAAATCACTAAAAATGAAAAACATGCATCTTTGGAAGGTAGCAGGAGCATTACATATACCAAAAGGCATATGCCTAAAGGTGAAGGTACCATAAGGACAAGTGAAAATAGTTTTATCTTGGTTGTTCAAATGAATAGGGATTTGATAAAAACCACTATGCCCATCAAGATAACAAATATAAAAAAAATTACTAATCTTTCTAGGACTTAATCAATAAAAGGTAATAGGAAATGATCTTTCTTAGTAGCTTTATTTAGCTTCCTATAGTCAATGCACATATGCCAACTCGTGATGGTCCTAGTAGGCACTAAATAATTATATTCATTTTGCACAACGGTCAAGCCACCTTTTTTACGAATAACTTGAACCATACTAACCCATTTACTATCACTTATGGAATATATTATCCTATTGTCAAGCAACTTAATTACTTCCTTTCTAACCACTACCTTAAGAGTTGGATTTAACCTCCTTGGAGCTTCAATGGTAGGCTTAGCATCCTCTTCTAAAAGAATTCTATACATGTAAATAATTGGGCTTAGTCCTTTCAAGTCATTATTTGAATATCCTATCACACTTTTATGTTTACTCAAAACATTACACAAAGCATGTACTTCATCCTTAGGTAGCAAAGAATTAACAATAAAGGGAAAAGGAGATTTAGAGTCAAGAAATGTGCACCTTAGAGTGGAGGGAAAGGCTTGAGCTCCAACTTTGGTGCTTCACCTGACAATGAAGGTCTATGAGGATCCTCATTCCTTAGTGTCTCAAATTGTTGATGCCTATAAGGATAGACATGTGGACTCGAATCCAATGTCCTTAAACAAGTTACTACTTCTTATGGGAACTTTTCTCATTAGCCCCTTATGATATGGAAATTGCTAAAGGGTTTTGACCTACACACTCGTACACAACTTCTTTTATGCATTCATTAATGATATCAAGTGAATTAATCTCTCCATAAACTTCAATGGGTGGTTTTGTCCTAATCATTTTTAAAACATAACAAATAATAGACTCATCATTTTTCATGTTAATGACAACTCCCGTGGTCACTAAAAATGGTCTCCCTAGCAATATAGGAATTTCAGGGTCCTCCTCCATATCTACCACGACAAAATTTGTTGGGATAATAAACTTACCCACCTTGGTGGAAACATTCTCAAGCACACCAAGTGGGTATGTAGTAGACTTATCTGCCATAAAAAGACAAATGGTAGTAGGCTTCAAATCACCGACATCTATCTTCTTGTGTAATGAACAAGGCATTAAACTCACACTTTCACCTATATCACACTAAGCTTTATTAAATGCAGTATCACCAATTTTACAAGGAATAGTAAAACAACCTGGATCCTTGAGTTTTGGTGGGGTCTTTGTGAATATTGCCTTTGACTCTTTAATAAGTGAAACCAGCCCATATTCTTTAATCTTACCTTTATGATTTACAATGTCCTTCAAAAATTTACCCCATGAAGGCATATCTCTAATAGCTTCCAAAAGGGTATAGTAATAGTTATATCTATTTTACCTTTAAGAAAAGGAGTTCCTCTAATGAATAAATATGAAGGATGTGGAAAAATGTTGGTATGTTTATTGTAATATTTATTTCTTTATTTGATTTTTAATTTTATTACTTGGAGATTCATTAGTTATCAACTGTAGATTCATTATTATTAATCTTGAAGTTCAATCTCTATTTATGGTACAAGCTAATGCACTCATGAATTATTTGGAAAAAAAATGGTACTAAAAAAGGAAATAGTATGTCAAATTATGTTGAAGTGTTGCTCAAAATGCCTTAGAGATCAAGGAAACCAAATTCAGATTGCGATGTCTATTGCATAAGGCATATGGAAACATATAAAGGAAAAGGAGATAATTGGTACAGTGGTATAAAAAGATGATTTAAGTTGTTATTATTATTATTTTTAAGTTATTCTCTAAAAATATTTTATTATTGTGCATGTTTTTTTAATGTTTTTAATTTTATTATTTGTAGGAAATTTTCATGAAGTCCTTAAAGGCAAAATATTGTGCTTATATCTTAATGATGGAGAAAAATATTCATAGGGATGATGTGCTCAAGCAAGCGACAATGAAATTTGCTGAGTTAAAATTGTAGGGATGATGGCAGTTTTTTTGTTATGTTTTTTTAATTGTAAAGATACAATTTACATATAATTTTTCTGATGTTGAATTGGAGAAGTATAATGTAAATATTAGATGTTCATTTTGAAATTGTAGTAGTGATGAATTTGTAGGTTATGTTTGATGAATTTGCAGAGCTAAGCTAATGAGCTTTTGGTTTTAAGGTCTGGTGAATTTACTAAAGAAAAATGGACATGAAGTTTTCTATATATATATATATATATATATATATATATATATATATAGTTTTTATCATTGTGTAATGGATCATAAATGAACTTTGAATTAATTAACAAAAAATATAAACTATTATAAACCTGTAAGTATTTCATTATGAAAGTGTTATTCACTATGAATGAACATGCAAGTAATTATTAATGAATATCTAGGTTTAAATTAATGTATTTTCTCAAAGGTATGAGAAAAGTTAAATGAATGTCCAGGCAAAGGTTCCTAACCCTACAGGTGAAGGTCAATGAACTTAATTAATGAAGCTATGAATATCAATAAAAATGGAATAAACTTTGCATTAACAAAAAGAAAATATTAACTATGATGAACATCATTTTGAAGGTGAGCAACATTGTCATCAATTTGAATCTCATTGAGAGGTAAGGATTGTCATCATCAAATTTGATGGATTAAAGAGTAAAAGATGAAAGGAATTCAATTATGAAAGAAGGATAAGATGGAAAAGGTGAAAAAGCAAAATCATAAATCCCACCTCTGAGGAGAAGATCTTAGACTTCATTATAGCATCCAATAGCATTGAGAATAGGTTCATGCATGAACCTTGAGGGAATGAAAACTTTTTTTTGGAATAGAGACATCTTTTTCTTAATTTTTTAAGAAGATTAAGGAGAAGAAGAATAAGTTCTCTTAGGTTTATCCTTTTTAGAAGAAGGAGGAGCTTAAAAAGATAAAGGAGCATTGCTTAGTTTCTTAAGGGCTATTAGGAGAGAATAGTTATAAAAAGTGTAAAGAAAGAAAAGACTTTATTTGAGATGAAAAATCAATTGGGAATAGAGTGGTTTTTATAGGTAAGCGATTAGGGTTATAAATAGTGTAGAATTTGAATTTGAATTTGAACTAAATAGGAACCTAAAAATTCATTCCTGATTTTGATTGGAAAGTTAAAAAGGTAAAAAAAAATGTGAATTCCTAATGTTGTCATAAGCTATGTCCCGATCGGGACATGCTTCCATCTCAATTGTGACATGATGTCCTAAGTGATATCTCAATCAAGATATCCATTTGGGATAGGTTCTATGTAAAAACACAGAACTAGCAGATTCCATCCCAATTGGGACATGATGTCCTGAGTGATATCTCGATCAGGATATCCATTTGGGATAGTTTATATGTAAAAACACAAAACTAGCAGATCATGTTCCCGAGCAAAACTAGGGTCCTATCCATAAAAGTTTTAAAAAATTTTGCAATTAAGTCCAAAAGTCTTGCAATTAAGTCAAAAAGTCTTTGCAAATTTAATTTGCATCAATTAGACTAAATTGACAATTTTTGAAGGAAATAAATGAGTAAATGAAATAGACTCATTTAAGGAAGGATACATTTTGCTAAAAATTAAAATAATTAACTTAATGAAGATTTCATAAATTAATTATTAATTTTGTAAAATAGGAATAAATTAAAATAAATCAAATGAACATGTATCATATACCAAAAATAAATATAGAATAAACTTAAATGTTTATCAAAATCAAGATAAACTAGATCCATCAATCATGTCAAGTTTGTGTTTAATGAACTTTAATCTCTCTTCATTAAGAGGTTTGGTGAAAATAACAGCAAGTTGATTATTTGTATCGATACAATCAAGCAAGATATCATTAAATTGAACATGATCATGTAAAAAATGATGTCAAATGTCTATATGCTTAGTTCTAGAATGTTAAATGGGATTCTTGCTAAGGTTAATAGCACTTGTGTTGTCACATTTGATAGGAGTGTGATCAAGTTTTATACCATAGTCCATCAATTGTTGTTTTTTCCATAAGACTTGCGAACAATAAAGACTTACTACAATGTATTTAGCTTCAGTAGTGGATAAGGCAATCGAAACTTCTTTCTTGCTAAAACAAGAAACTAAACATTATTCTAAACATTGAAAAGTTCCAAAAGTGCTCTTTCTATCTAAAAAACTACCAACAAAGTCTAGATCCAAATAGCTAATTAAGTCAAATAAAGAACTCCTAGGATACCAAAGACCTAAATGCATTGTACCACAATCATATTTCAAAATTCTTTTGATAGCATTTAAATAAGTCTCTCTAGGACTTGATTGAAATCTATCACATAAGCAAGTAGCAAACATAATATCGGGTATACTAGCAGTTAGATAAAGAAGGGATATGATTATACCTCTAAATTTCTTGTCATAAACTAGTTTGCTATTCTCATCTTTGTTATGTTTGGTTGTGGTGCCCATTGGAGTTTTGCTTGTCTTAGTTCCATCCATTCCAAACTTCTTGAGAATGTCTCTTGCATATTTTGTTTGATTAATGAAAATTCCATCTTTGCATTATTGATTTATAGTCCAAGAAAGAATTTGAGTTCTCCTATCATACTCATCTCAAATTCTCTTTGCATTAATTTGGAGAATTCCTCACACCAACAATGATTAGTAGCACTGAAAATAATATCATCAACATATGTTTGCATAATTAATAAATCATGTTTGGACTTCTTTATAAAAAGAGTTGTGTCAACCTTTTCTTTAGAGAAACCTTCCTTTAGCAAAAAGTTAATCAATCTTTCATACCAAGCTCTTAGAGCTTATTTTAATCCATACAATGCTTTTGAAAGTTTAAAAACATGATTTGGATAATCAAAATTTTCAAAACCCAGAGGTTGCTCAACATATGCCTCCTTTCTAATGAAACCATCTAGAAATGCACTTTTAACATCCATTTGATAAATTTTAATATCCATGAATGATGCAAATTCAAGTAGCAATTTAATAGCTTCTAACCTTGCAATCGGGGCAAAGGTTTCATCATAATCAATGCCTTCCTCATGATTATATCCTTTAGCTACTAGTTTAGCTTTATTCCTACTTATGACTCCTTGTTCATTAATCTTATTTTTAAACATCCACTTGGTGCATATAATAGGATGAAGGTCCAAAACTTGTTTCTCTCAAATTGATTTAATTCTTCTTGCATAGCAAGGATCCAAAATTCATCACTTAATGCATCATCAACATTTTTTGAATCAATTTGAGAAATAAAGGTTAAATTGATAATAGACTTTAATTTAGATCTAGTAGCTACCCCTTTTGTAGTGTCAGCTATAATGAGGTCTTGAGGATGAGCTTTCTTAAATTGTCAATCCTTTGGAAGTTCTTCCTTCAAGGTAGGTTGAGATGTCTCTTTATTTTCCTTTTTGCTTGGACCTTCAAGTTTCAAAAGCTTACTAGCAATTTCTTCTTAAGTTTCCATAATCTCATTGTCACCCACAAGATCATTAATGCTACAAACATCCTTTCTAGGATCAAGTGAGTTTGATTTATCGAATACAGCATGCATTGACTCTTTAACTACTAGAGTTCTTTTATTAATAACTCTAGATTGTTTTCCCTTTTAACAAGCATCATAAGGTTTATCCTTAGTGAATTTAATCTTTGGTAAACTAATCACAAGTTGATGTTTACAAAGATCATTCAAAATCTCAAATTTTGCATGTCCTAACCTTCTATGCCATATCCATATGTCATGGGAAATAGACGTTAAGTATTTTTTTTGTTTGTTATCAATTTTATTTAAATCAATAACATAAACATTATCTACTCTTTCACCATTAAAAATTACTTTGTCTTCATCAAGACTATTAATAAAGCAATTTCTAGGATAGAAAGTCACTTTATTTCCTATATCACATAATTGACTTATACTAAGTAAATTATGTTTAAGACCATTAACAAATAATACATGATGTAAAGCTATGGATTGAGGATTACCAATTTCTCCAATGCCAATAATTTTTCCTTTTGCATTGTCTCCAAAAGTAACATGTCCTCCATCCTTAGCATCGAGCTTATTAAATTGCTCTTTGTCTCTTGTCATTTTCCTTGAACATCCACTATCGAGATAACACTTGCTTTTTGTTCTTATGGATTTCAAGCACACCTACACAAAATAACTTAAGTGTTCTTTTGAACCCAAACCTTTCTTGGTCTAGCTTGGTTAGTTTCAAGATAATCCAACGGAAGCAAATTCATGTGTAGTCTTCTATAGAACTAGAAATTATTGGTATGCCTTTGATCATGCAATATGAATATACAACATTTTCAAATTTGTTTCTCCTAGGATGATATGCTTCCTAGTGTGCAAAGCATGTCTTTTAAGTAGTGTTGGTGTGTGCTTCCTATAACCCTTTTGAGTCATAGTGTGAGACATACATTGACAATGACAATGTATATTTTGATAGGTTTATGTAACATGTTTATGCACATTGTGTTATGTAGCATGCCTAATGTTAATATGTCTAGTGTACATATAAGCATGCTTGGGTTGAGGTGCTCTAGTTTAAGCCTTACCTCTTTATGTTAATAAAGGGTAAGTCTTATAAGACTTTCCTCAAATATTTGACATATAAGACTTATTTTCTTTAAAAGCTTGAGTCTCAATCAATTTTGAAGTAGAGAGAATGGAAGTGCATGATGTTTCAATAAATTTAATATGTGATGATGATGAGGCCATTCCATTAGTTTATCCAATTCCATAAGTATCTCCATAGAATTTCTAAGAGTCAAGTAAATTATCTAAACTCTTTTTTCCTTTTTGGAATTTTGATATAGAATTTTTTAGCTCAACTACTTTATTAGAAAGTTTATGATTTTCATCATTAGCTTTCCTAAGTTACTCTTCTAAGGAATTAAAAGATTTTAAATCACTAGTAAGTTTATCATTTGATTTAATAAGACTAGAGAATTCAATTTTCAACTTCTTAAATTCCTTGTTAAGTTGTTTAACTCATGTTTATAATGTTTTTTTAGATAATAAGCTTTTGTATTTGAGCAAGAGTTTGCTCACAATAGAGCTCTTAACATCATCATTATCATATTCATCATAAGCATAATATTCATCATAAAAAGAGTTAGAAGTGGATGGTACCTCTTTTTCATCTTCAAGAGCCATGAAGCAAAGATTGTTGACTTCTTATTGTTCCTCTTCCTCTTCAGATTCGAAGAAATCATCCCAAATAGCTTTGAATGCCTTCTTCTTATCTTTTGTTCCCTTATTCTTAAATTTGGGATTAAGGCACTCACTTCTAGTATGTCCTGGTTTCCTACATTTATAGCAAGTAACCTCTTTAATTTTCTTCTTGCCTTCTCCTTCATACTTCTTATTGAAATCCCTTATTTTTGAGAAATTTTTCTTTCTTAAAAACTTCTTGAAGTTCCTAGTGAGCATGGAAATATCACCATCTTCATCACTAGAGTCTTTAATGCTTTCTTCTTCATTATCTTCTTAAAGAGCTTTTAGTGTTATGCTCTTTTTTTCTCTTCCTTCTCTTTTTGCTCTTCACCTCTTTGTTTGATTGTAAGCTCATGTGTCAATAGCTTCCCAATAAGCACATTAATTCAGAGAGTAGAGAGGTCTTGAGTTCCTTAATTGAAGTAACTTGAGATTCCCAATGCTTCTTAAGTAGGATTCTTAAAATCTTGTTGTTTACCTCTTCCTTAGTTAAATGCTTACTAAGTTTCTTAAGAATAGTAAGAAGGACATTGAGTCAATTTTTCATCTCCATGTTTGAATCTTGAGGCTTCATTTTAAAGAGTTCATATTCATACATTTAAAATTGAACCTTCTAGCTTTTAACTTGTATGTTTCCTTCATAATGATTTTCCAAGGTCTCCCACATTTCCTTGGCCGACATACAATGTAGAAGCTTACCTCCTTCTTCTCTTGTCATGGAAGAGACTAGAGTAATCATAGCCTCTTTATTTTTACGATTTTCTTCCTTTTAATCAATGCTCCATTAGCTTCTTGAAAGAGTAGTTACCACATCATCAATGATAGTTATACGTGGTTCCCAACCTTTTAGGGTAATGTCCAAAAGTTTGATGGAATTATAATCAAGATATAACTCCATTTTGAGCTTCCAATGAGGATAGTCAATACCATCAAAGAATGGTCTAAGTGAAGAAATGTTTTATGATTCACTCCCTATGATCTTGTATTCTATTAATAAAGTTCCTAGAATTCCAGCTTTGATAGCAATTGAAAGAGTCTTAAACAGGGGTGAATAGGACTAGCGAACAATAATAGCAAATTAAAAGGTTTGAACAAGAATTAAAAGAATTATTAAGAAGGAAGAATGAAGAATACAAAGATTTAAGGAATTCTGATTCAACAATAATCCTACGTCTCCACCTAACTTATCCCCAAGTTAGGATTGTCAATCACCCACAATCTTATTCACATAATTAAGATTACACAAGAGTTTTTTGGCTCACTTTTATGACCTTACAACTTGAGTTTTCTAGGCTTACTCAGAAACCAAATTTCCAAATGTTTTAATGGCTAAATAATTAAACCAATTCTTTTAGACTAGAGTTCTATTTTCTAATCCTAAAAAATAGAAAAACAAGAATACCTATTCTAGCACTCACTAACTCTCACAAGAGTGTACAATAATAAAAGAAATTTAGAAAGAGTTTTAAAGAGCTTAATTTAATGCTTAAAAGTATATAATGAACAAACAAGTTTTTTAGCCTATAAAAATCTTTAGAGTTCATATTTATACTTGAGCAATCTAATTATAGTTGTTGGAGGTAATAATTTTGTTCCTAACAAAAACAAGGTTTGTTTGAATGAAATCATTTTTCTAGGACTTCTGAGCTATAATTTGTCAAATCATGTCAGAATATCATTTTTCTCAGTCAAGACTAGCATCAAATAATTGTTACGAGCCATTGTATTTAAAAAAATGCCCTTATCCTGATCAGGATATTGTGGTCTCAATCATGGCTACCTTGTCCCAAGCAGTGTCTCAATCCAGATATAGAATCGGGATAGGTACTACCCTTTTTAAGAATTTGCTCTTCTTTAGTCTCAGTTGGGAACACTTTAGTTTGGATTGGGAATATGACAAAAATTACAACTTTTTGTGCAATTCATTCCCTATAATGAGTCCATTCAAGATAGTACTTGTAATGACTTTTTGAAATCACTTTTCTTTGATAGTTCATCATTATTTTAACTTCTAAATTATTCTTAACTTATACACACTTAAAGCAAACACATTAGTTTCTCAAAATTAAGTTTGTTAAAATCAAAATCAAGATTGATAACTTGCTAAGGTTAATAAAAATTATTAAGCTTTAGTCTAATCTTAAGTAGTTAAATCAAATAGAATATGCTAATGTGTCCATTTGAGCTTAGCTGATTAAATTCATGTCTTCCTCTCTTTGTGATTTTAAAATCTATTTTAATTTAAGTTATTTTTAAAGATAAAAAATATACAATAAAGGCAAAAAAAAAAGAAGAAAGTAATGCTAATTGAACATCCAACTTTTTTTTCATCACTAATAGTGGCAAATCAATAGTTCAATCAGGTGAATATAAAAAAAATTAAAGAAAAGCAACTGTTGAACTTAGCAATAATCAATGTTATCTTTTGATCTTAAAAAACTTAATTTTGAGCATTTAATTTGTTTGTTTAAGTGTGTATAAATTAGGACTCTATTAAAAGTTAAAATAAACTATGAATATCTTTGGCTAATTCGACCTCTAAGATTTAAAGAAACTTTTGACATCCTCAGAGCTTTACAATGAGAAAGTTATCTTCTTCACATTTGAATTAGACATCTTAAGCTTTCAGAATTAAGCTTACTTATTAAAATTCGAGTTCATTTGGGTATGCAAAAATTGAGTCAAAATCAACGTATACTATCATTCTGTATTGCATGGCTCTTAGTATTTTGGACATATCTTAAGCTACTGAAGTCCAATTGAGGTGATTTAAAATGATATGGAAAGATAAGTCAAATATCTATAACTTTTATGAAGGTAGTCTAGGAAAATTCAAAATTCTCTAATAGAAAATCATAGTTTCAACTCATGTACAACTTTATAACAATAGCCTGCCATTTTAGATTGCATAACTCTTAGTATTTTGAAAATATCTTGCATTAAATAACTCCAATTAAGGTTATTATAAATGGTATAGAAATATAAGTCAAATATCTATAGCTTTTATAAAGAAAGTGTGGACAAATTCCAACATCTCCAGTAGCCAATCATGGTTTCAACCCATGCACAATAATATAATAGCATTACTCTCAATAATTCAAAATTATAAATGTTGGATTTAAAATATAGATGTTGGACACATTATTTGCACCTCCAATAGTTATAGTTTTGAGAGTTTATTTATATAAACACCTCTAAAGCTAAATGGAACTTAAGACATTTTTTCTTATTATCATTCTCTATCTTAACATTCATTAAAGCTCTCAAATTCTTAAATATTCACTCCTTGTTTATAACTCTTTTGAGAGTTGGTTGTATGTTAGAAATAAAATTTATGTTCATCTTAAATCTTAGGATAGATTAGTAGGGCAGGAGATTTATTTCTAAAGGAATTCCATCTCCACTAAAGTTTATTTTAGAAAGCACTATAGAAAAGGTAAATCTTAGTATTTCAATTGTTTATTTTCAATTGGTGTTGAGATTTTGGTGAGACTATTGTGAATTTGGTTGTGATGATGATGTTGCCCTGTGTTATGCTTAATGCCCAAAGCATTTTGGTGCTTTTTGTGTCTTAAAATTCTATGGAGTTGAATGATAATGATGTCGTGAACTTGTTTGATGTTCTTTAAACATAAATTTGTTGTTTTTATTTTTCCATGATTTGACATTTTTATTTCTCTAGATTGGTGGTGTTTGATGATTTTGTGGTTGAGAGTTGTTATTACTATGAGAATTTGAGAAATTTTCTGAGAAGTGTTGTCCATTGAAACACTTAGGATTTGGTTTTTTGAGTGAGACTTGAAAGCACATGTTGTAAGGTTGTAAAAGTGAACCATAAAACTCTTGTGTAATCTCAATCTTATTAATAAGATTATGGGTGATTGAAAATCCTAACTTGGGGATAAGTTAGGTGGAGACATAGGATTTTTGTTAAATCCAAACTCCTTAAATCATTGTGTTCTTCATTCTTCCTTCTCAACATTCTTTCAATTCTTGTAAAAAATTATTTTTTTTATTTCAATTTTTATTTAATAGCCATATTCACCCCCCAATGGCTTTTTCAATTGGTATTAGAGCTTGAATTCTAGGAGTTTCATTGCTAGAATATAAGATTATGGGGAGTGAATCACAAAATGTTTCTTCACTTAGACCATTATTCGATGGTAGTGACTATCCTGATTGGAAGTTCAAAATGGAGTTATACCTTGATTGTAATTCCATCAAACTTTAGGATAATGTCCTAAAAGGTTAGGAATCACCTACAACTACCATTGATGGTATGGTAATTACTTAAGTAAAGAGTCAATGGAACAATGAGTAAAAGGAAGGAAATCATAAAAATAAAAGGGTGATAATCACTCTAGTCTCTTCTATGACAAGGAAAGAAAGAGGCAAGGTTCAATATTGCATGTCAGCCAAGGAAATATGGAAGACCTTGAAAAACCATTATAAAGGCAATGTGCAAGTTAAAAGTAAGAAGGTTTAACTTCATATGTATTAATATGAACTTTTCAAGATGAAGCCTCATGAGTCAATCACGGTGATGAAAAATCAACTCAACACACTTATCATGACCCTCAAGAAAATTGGAAAGCATTTTCAAAGAAGAAGTAAACAACAAGATTCTAAGAATTCTACCTAAGAAGGATTAAGAATCTCAGGTTACTTCAATTAAGGAAGCTCAAGACCTCTCAACTCTCTCTACCAATGTGCTTATCAAAAAGCTCTTAGTACATGAGCTAACAATTAAGTAAAAAGGGGAAGAGTAAGAAGAAAATGAAAAGAAGAAGAAGAGCATTGCCTTAAAAGCTTCGCAAAAGGATAGTGAAGAAGAAAATATTAAAGGTTCTAGCGGTGAAGATGATGAAATTGCCATGCTTACTAGAAACTTCAAGAAGTTCTTGAAAAAGAAACATGCATCAAGAACAATAAACTTTAACAAGACATATGAAGGAGGAGGTAAAAAGAAAACTAAAAATGTTACTTGCTATGAAAGAAAAAAACTGGGTCACATCTGAAGTGAGTGTCCTAAACTCAAAAACAAGAGAAAAGGAACAAAAAAGAAAAGGAGGGCTTATAAGGCAACTTGGGATGACTCCTCCAAATTGAAAATGGAAGAGGAACAATAAGAAGTAGCCAACCTTTATTTCATGGCTCTTGAAAGTGAAAAAGAGGTGTGTTTAAAGTCCATAAGATCAAAAAGAAAATGGTATCTTAATAGTGGATGCTCAAGGCACATGATGGGAGATAAGGAACAATTTAATAAGCTTGATGCTAAAGATGGAGGACACATTATTTTTAGGGAAAATGCAAAAGGAAAGATTATTGGCATTAGAGAAATTGGTAATCCTCAATCCTTAACTATACACTATGTGTTGCTTGTTGATGGTCTTAAACATAACTTTCTTAGTATAAGATAAATATGTGATATGGGAAATAAGGTTATTTTCTATCCTAAGAATTCCTTTATTAGTAGTCTCGATGAAGGCAAAGTAATTTATAATGGTGAAAGAGTTGATAATGTTTATGTTATTGATTTGAATAAGATTGATAACAAATATATTAAATGCTTAATGTCAATTTCCCATGACACATAAATATTGCATAGAAGGTTAGGACATGTAAATTTTGAGCTATTGAATGATCTTTGTAAACATGAACTTATGATTGATTTACCAAAGCTTGAATTCACTAAGAATAAACATTATGATGCTTGCCAAAAGGGAAAACAATCTAAGTCCTCATTTAAGCTAAAAAATGTAGTGTCCACTTCTAAGCAACTTGAACTTATACATATGTATTTGTTTGGACAAACTAAAGTTGCTAGTCTCGGTGGTATGCACTATACATATGCATTGGTTAATGATTACTCTAGATTTACTTAGGTATGTTTTTTTTGCTCATAAGAATGATGCATTTAAAGCTTTTGAAAATTTTTCAAAAAGAGTTCAAAAAGAAAAAGGTTTTTGTATTTCTTCTATTAGAAGTGATCATGGAATTGAGTTTGAAAATGAATTTTTCAAAACCTTTTGTGATGAAAATAGTATATCATATACATTCTCGTCTCTTAAAACTCCTCAACAAAATGGGGTAGTTGAAAGGAAAATGGAACTCTTATGGAAATGGCTAGAACAATGTTTCATGAGTATAATTTGCCTCTATACTTTTAGTCATAAGTTGTTAACATGTCTTGCTACATTTCAAATAGAGTTTTCAAAAGACCAATTTTGAATAAAACTTCTTATGAGCTATAGAACAATAGAAAACCTAAAATCTCATATTTAAGAGTCTTTGGATATAAGTGTTTTATATTAAACAACAAGGATAATCTTAGAAAATTTGATTCCAAAGCTGATAAAGGAATTTTTCTAGGCTATTCTATTTCTAGTAAAGCATATATAGTTTTTAATAAGAGAACTCTAGTAGTTGAAGATTCAATGAATGTTGTATTTGATGAATCAAACTCACTTGATCCTAGAAAATATATTTGTAGTGTTGATGAACTTGTAAGTAATAATGATATTGTGGAAACTTAAGAAGAAAGTGCTGGTAAGCCTTTAGAACTTAAAGGTCTAAGCAAGGAGGACAATGAGGAAGAACCTCAACCTACCTCGAAGGATGAACTTCCAAAGGATTGGAAATTCAAGAAAGCTCATCCTCAAGACCTTATTATAGGTGATACTACAAAAAGGGTAACTACTAGATCTCAATTAAAGTCTATTGTTAATTTAGCTTTCAATTGTCAAATTGAACTAAAAATATTAATGATGCTTTGTGTGATGAATTTTGGGTCCTTACTATACAAGAAGAGTTAAATCAATTTGAGAGAAACAAGGTTTGGACTATTAGTGATATGCAATAAGTCAATCATGTATGACCATGTTTTGACTTCATTATTTAAGAGGCATTTTTCATTATCATTTTATGTTATGATAATTACTTGAATAGTCAATTCTTACTAAGGTCATCAAGTATGTGACTTGATAGTAAAACCCTTAGATTAAATGTGAGTTCTATTCAAATTATCCCTAGTCATAACAATATGTTATGGCTAATATGATGTTGATCGATGATTATGTTTTGTTGATCATGAATATAAGATATTAAGTTAACTCATAGGTGCTTATTTGGGAAATAATGTACTAGATTGACCTATTATAAGAATACTACATAGATAATTGTCATAAGTAATTCTCATCATAATAATATTGATTTAGTCCTTTAACCTTGAAATCATCATGGATTTCTACATAACTATTCTATATTTTGACACAATCTAACATTGTCTTTAACATGATGATTAAATAGATTATTGTTGGATATGAAAGAGTTAAGTGAGGAATGTGAGTGATTGAGAAGGAATTTATCCCTCATTTAATCTCAGTAAGATATCTATGGGCCCCTTGATAAGAAAGACTGATGAAAATGCATGGTCATGCTAAAGTGAATTGATAAAGAGTTCTCATTCTCAGTATACTTAGAGTCAAGAAATAATATGATTGAATTATATAAGGATGATAGAAACTATGCCTTATATTCAATCAAGATATCATGTGACAAAAGGATTATAATATTTATTATAAATTAGGTTATGTCAAATTATTGACTTCACATGACATGGGTAGTCATAATGTCTTACTAGAGGCCACTTATGACTTGTAGGCCTAAACAGAAATTTAAGGCCCACTGCCAATGTCGTGTGAACCTACAGTGTCACACACTTAGAACATGCTCAAAAATGGATATGGGTGTGAGAAGCCTAAATATGCTCTATGGAAATAAATAAATAGTTTATTTATTTATTTATTTAAGATAAAGGTTATCTTAAATAAATAGAATATTATTTTTGATTTAATTTTAAATAAAATCATAACAATAATAATTGAGAAATTACCAAAAAGTTATTTTGGTAAGTGAAACCCCAATTAGAGGTCTATAAATATATTATGTTCTCTAGGGTTTCACTAACTCAATTATTAGCCATCAAAAATTCATTTTTCTCCTGTTAGAAAAACTAAAACACATAGTGTTTTTGTTCTTGATTTGTGAGAAATCAAGAGAAGTGCTAGCACATAAAGTTTTTGTTTTAATCAAGGGCTGTTTGTGTGGACGCTTATGGAGGATGGATTCTTTTAGAGACGTCTTGATCCAAACAACTAAAATTGAAAGCTCGAGGTAAGGTGTCACTAGATTGAACCTCCTCTCTGCCTTCTATAAATCTTGCCTCTTCTATGTTTGTGGTAAGATTTGAAAACCCTAGTTTTAAATCAATTAATTGAATTACTTGGATCTGGGTTAGGGTTTATGATTAAAAATTTTAATTTTTGCCACATTTTTGAATCATGAATCCCAATAGTGGTGTTAGAGCCACTTGTGATTTGGTTAAATTGATTCTATATATGTGATATATATGTTTTTGAGTGATTCATTTTTTAAAAGGAGTTTTCAAAAATTTTACCAAATAGTTTTTTTTTTGTGACGTCCTCTTAAATCTATATGAAAACAATAGTACATGTTAATTTGATTAATGTTTATAATTGTTTAATATGATTAAATAGTAATCAGAATTTTGATTTTCTGGTTTAAGTATTTTATTTTTATGAAAAACTGAACATGTATATAGATTTTTGTCAAATGGTTATCTATTTAAGAGTTAAACATATCATGTAGAATAAAATGTTTAAGTGTTAAACAGAATAAATCTGTTTAGAATAAATTAATTAATCCATAATATGATTTATGAATAAATTAGGGTTTATGGTGGCGACTGTTTAAATGTTAAACATAAAGGAAAATGATATGTTTTGAACAAATCAATCAGACAGTAATTTAATTGCAAAAATTATTGTCATTTTAGGGTATTTTGGCAACAACTCATTCAAAGAGTTAAGGCAAATCATTTACCTTTGGGGGCACTACCCCTGAATCCCTATAAAGGGGCATTGCCCTTGGACCCCACTAGGGGTGCTGCCCCTTAGACCCCGCTAGGGACGCTGGCCTTTGCCCCCAAATGGATTTGTCATATAATTTATTTTTCATCATAATAATTAAATTAATGTGTAATTTGACTTATTATGCTATATATGTTTATTGTTAAATGTATGGCGCATAGCATGGCCCTTGAACTAATATGATTAGATTTTGTTATTTTATTTTATTGGGTTGTAATTTTTAAATACAACTTGTGAGTCATTTTATTTATTATAATTATTTTATTTTATTAGATAGTAATAGAATAGCTTTAATTACAACATATAATGTAAATCGAGATCCAAGATGTAAATTCAAGTTAGAGGCCCATGATGGGGATCACAAGTGGGAGCCCAAGGATGGGTCCATGGTAGAAGATGGAGATCCAAAATTAAAGGATCAATTTGTATTTGTAATATCACCTAGGTTTGATTTTTGATCTTCAGATTAGCTTATAAAGATCAACTTAGTTATGGGCCATGCTATGTCACGTTTATCTTATTATGTTAGTATGTTATCCATGTGATGCCATAAGATTCCATGTATGAGATGCAATATAACAATAACTAAATAAGATAAAAACTATCTAAATGCTCATCTAATATTAAGTCATTAAAATGCCTCCCATTAATCAACACTTATGAAGATTTGGATTGCTATATATAGGTTATGCCAAAGCATCGTACATAAGCCATCTAAATAAGATAAGATAGATAACGGTGATATCCATATGTTTGAATTGGTTAGACTTAACTACATTATCAAAACGGTTTTGGACCTAGGGCATTTGATAGGGTATGATGGTATATATGATATCCTATAATTATCCAAGAATTACATGAGATGTAATCAGTAAAGTGTTACCTACCTAAATAGCCACACTTTAAATGATAAGCCAAAGCTTACTTGAAGTAGGGTGAAATATGGATCTTGGCCCACTAAGAAATTTCAATTGTTGAAATTATTTTAAGGGTTTTATTATTTATGAAAATTTAGTGGGAGTTTTCTTATGCCTCTTTCATAATAAAATTGAATGTACTCTATATATATTTATTGTAGATAATGACATCAAACACTGCACCTACCATGTCACTATGATTGATCCTTAAGAAGGATAATCTAAATGGGACTAACTTTCTTGATTGGTGCAAAAACCTAAGAATTATTCTTAGGCAAGAAAGAAAGGAATATATTCTTGACCAACCTATCCCAGAGGAACCAGTTGCTAATGCTCCTAGAGCACAAAAGGATGCTTATAGTAAGCATCTTAATGATTCAGTTGATGTCACTTGTCTCATGCTAAGATGCATGGAGTCTGATCTTCAAAAGAAAATGATGGAAATGGAGGCTTATTCTATGATAGGCCATCTCAAGGAATGTTCCAAGAGAAAGCTAGAATCAAAAGGTTCAATACCATCAGAGCATTGCTTTCCTGCAAGTTCACTACTAGTGGCTCTGTTAGTCCTCATATTCTTAAGATGAAAGGTCATCTTGAACACTTGGACAAGCTTAGTCTCAAGATTGAACATGAATTGGCTATTGATATCATTCTCTAATCTTTGCCTAAAGCTTATGATGGTTTCATCATGAATTTCAATATGCATAGTATGGACAAAACTGTTTCAGAGTTGCATGGGATGCTTAAAATTGCTGAAAAGAACATCAAAAATTCCATCAAAGATGTTCTAATAGTCAATAAAGGAAAGGATATGAAAAAAATTAGAATTGGAAAGGGCAAGGGCAAGGCTCCTAAAGGCTTTCAGAAGCCAAAACCAAAGGCCAAGCCCAAGCCCAAGTTCAAAGCTGAACTCCAAGCAAAGCCACCAAAGGAGGGAATACGCTTTTTCTATAATGAACCAGGTCATTGGAAAGGAAATTGCAAGCTATATATGAATGATCTGAACAAGAATAATGGTAGTGTGACTACCTCTTCAGGTATTCATGTTGTAGAAATTAATTTATCTACTTATGATTCTTAGGTATTAGATACTGAATCAGGATCTCACATTTGTACTATTATGCAGGATCTAAAAAGGAGTAGATCATTGGCTAGAGGCGAAGTAGACCTATGAGTTGGCAATGGAGCAAGAGTTGTTGTTTTAACTGCAGGGACTTATGAATTAACTTTTCCTAGTGGACTTGTTTTAAATTTAGCAAATTGTTATTATATGCCTACTATCTGTAGGAATATTATTTATGTTTCTTATTTGGACAGGAAAGGATTTGAATTTATTATTAGGAATAATAAATGCAATATTTATCATGATAATGTTTTCTATGGATTTTCTCCATGCACTAGTGGTCTTTATGTTCTAAATGTTGAAGACACTAATGAAAAGTCAATCTATAACATTAATACAAAAAAGTTTAAATCTAATGATTTAAACACCACTGATCTCTAGCATTTTCATTTAGGCAACATAAATGAGAAACACATTTCAAAGCTTCTCCAGAATGGGCTTTTGAATTCATTTGATAATGAATCATTTAAAACATGTGAATCTTTTTTACTAGAAAAAATGACTAAAACACCTTTTACTAGAAAAGGTGAGAGAGCTAATGATTTATTGGGCCTTATACATTCAAATGTTTATGGGCCATTAAACTTAACTGCTAAAGGAGGTTTCCAGTACTTCATCTCTTTCATAGATGATTTTAGTAGATATGGCTATGTCTATTTGATGAAACATAAATATGAATCTTTTAAAAAGTTCAAAGTTTTCAAAAATGAAGTACAAAACCAACTTGGTAAAAATATTAAAACACTAAGATCTTATCGAGGTGGTGAATATTTAAGCCAATAATTTGTAGATCATCTGAGAAATTATAAGATTATTTCATAATTTACTCCTCTAGGTACACCATAATTAAAATGGTGTCCGAAAGGAGAAATCAAACTTTATTGGATATGGTTCAATCAATGATGAGTCAATCTAATCTTCTAATCTCTTTTTAGGGATATGCTTTGGAAATTGCTACATTCATTTTGAATAGAGTTCCAACAAAGGTAGTTGAAAAGACACCATATGAGATGTGGACTAGAAAACCTCCCAGTTTGTCTTTTCTCAAGATTTGGGGATGTGATGCTTATATGAAGCATCAAATATTAGATAAACTAGCACCCAAATCTAATAAATGTGTGGGATATCCTAAAGAAACTAAAGGATATTATTTTTACAATGCTTTTGAGAAAAAAGTGTTTGTCGCACGAAATAGTGTATTTTTGGAAAGATAATTTATTTCCAAAGGATCTAATGGGAGCACATTCCAACTTGAAGAAATTCAAGACCCACAAAATAGCATTGTACCAAGTATGGAACCGCAATTGGATCAACAAGTAACTGTTGGACCTGCACAAGTACCAAAAAGCCTAATGAGGTCTAGTAGGACACATAAAATCCAAAAGAGATATGGATTTCTCATAAATAATGATAATGATGTGTTGATTGTGGATCAAAGTGAGCCCACATCCTATCAAGAGGCTATAAATAGTCTTGACTCTGAGAAATGGCTAGAAGTCATGAAATCAGAAATGCAATCCATGTATGATAATCAAGTTTGGACCTTGATTGACCCAACTGTTGGCTTAAAAACTATTAGATGCAAATGGGTTTTTAAAAAGAAAACAGATATGGATGGTAATGTGCATACCTTTAAGGCAAGATTGGTTACAAAGGGTTTTAAACAAACACATGATATAGACTATAATGAAACCTTTTCACCAGTTGCTATGCTGAAATCTATTCAAATTCTCCTTATTGTAGTTGCATACTATGATTATGAGATATGGAAAATGGATGTCAAAATGGCATTTCTTAATGGAAACCTACTTGAGGATATGTATATGACACAACCAGAGGGTTTTGTCAATCCTGAGAATTCTGGAAAGGTATGCAAGCTTCAAAAGTCCATTTATGGACTAAAGCAAGCATCTCAGAGTTAGAATCTTCATTTTAATGAAGCAATCAAAAGAGTTTGGCTTCATTAAGAATGAAGATGAACCTTGTGTTTACAAGAAGGTTAATGCAAGCGCATTTGTGTTTTTAGTGTTGTATGTTGATGACATACTACTCATTGGAAATGATATCCCAATTTTACAAAATGTTAAATCATGGCTAGGGAATTATTTTTCAATGAAAGACTTGGGTGAAGCCACTTATATATTAGGCATCAAGATCTATAGAGATAGATCTACAAGGCTTATTGGCCTAAGTCAAAACACTTACATTGATAAGTTATTTAATAGGTTTAGCATGCAAGACTCTAAGAGAGGATTCTTGCCAATGTCACATGGCATTAGTCTCAGCAAGACTCAATGTCATATGACACAAGATGAGTGAGATCATATGAGTAAGATTCTATATGCTTCTGTTATTGGATCTATTATGTATGCAATGTTGGGTACTTAACCTAATGTTTCATGTGCCTCAAGCACAATGACTAAATACCAATTAGACCCAAGTGAAAGTTACTGGACAACAGTTAAAAATATCCTTAAGTACTTAAGAAGAACTAAGGAAGATGAGCTAGTTATAAATTGTTACACAGATGCCAACTTCCAAATTAACAAGGATGATTTTGGATCATAGCCAGGTTATGTGTTTTATTTGAATGGATGTGTAGTAAATTGGAGGACTTCCAAGCAAGACACCATTTCTGATTCTACAACAAAAGCTGAGTATATAGCTGCCTTAGAAGCATCTAAAGAGGCTGTTTGGATCAAGAAGTTCATAACTGGACTAGGTGTTATTCCTAGTATATCAGATCCAGTGAACTTATATTATGATAATAATAGAGCTATAGCTCAAACTAAGGAGTCCATATCATATTAGAGATCCAAACACATACTCAGGCATTATCATCTCACTTAAGAAATCATTAAGAAAGGAGACATAAAGATTTACAGAGTACCCATAAATGATAATGCTACTAATCGATTGACTAAGCCTCTTCCATAGCCTAAGCATGAGAGTTACACTAGGTCCATGAGTATTAGTTTTAATATAGATTAGGCCTAGTGCAAGTAGGAGATTATTAATGATATGCACTAGGTCAATCATGTATGATCATGTTTTGACTTTATCATTTTATTTAATAAAGAGGCATTTTTCATTATCATTTTATTTAATAAAGAGGCATTTTTTATTATCATTTTATGTTATGTTAATTACTTGAATAGTCAATTCTTACTAAGGTCATCAATTATATGACTTAATGTTGAATGATGATTCTATTTCACTAATCATGAATATGAGATATTAAGTTAACCCATCGATACTTATTTGGGAAATAATGTACTGGCTTGACCCATCATGAGAATACTATATAGATAATTTTCATAAGTAATTCTCATCATAATAATATTGATTTAGTCCTTTGACCTTAAAATCATCATGGATTCTGACATAACTATTATATATTTTGACAAAATCTAACATTATCTTTAATAGGATGATTAAATAGATTGTTATTGGATATGAAATAAGTTATGTGAGGAATGTGAGTGATTGAGAAGGAATTTGTCCCTCATTTAATCTGAGTAAGATATCTATGGGCCCTTTAATAAGATAGACTGACAAAAATGCATAGCCATGCTAAAGTGAATTACTAAGGAGTTCTCATTCTCAGTCTACTTAGACTCAAGACATAACATGATTGAATTATATAAGGATGACATAAATTATGCCTTATATTCAATCAAGTTATCATGTGACAAAGGCATTACAATATTTATTATAAATTAGGTTATGTCGGGTTATTGACTTCACATGACTTGGGTAGTCATAATGTCTTACTAGAGGCCACTTATGACTTGTAGGCCTAAATAGAAATTTAAGACCCACTACCAACATCATATGAACCTACAAGGTCATACACTTAGAATAGGCCCAAAACAGATATGGGTTTAAGAAGCCCAAATATGCTTTGTGGAAATAAATAAATAGTTTATTTATTTAAGGTAAATGATATCTTAAATAAATAGAATATTATTTCTAATTTAATTTTTAATAAAATAAAAAAAATAATAATTGAGAAATTACCAAAAGTTGTTTTGGTAAGTGAAACCCTAATTAGAGATCTATAAATATGTTATATTCTCTAGGGTTTTACTAACTCAATCACTAGCCACCAAAAATTCATTTTTCTCCTCTTATAAAAACTAAAACACATAGTGTTTTTGTTCTTTATTTTCAAGAAATCAAGAGAAGTGATAGCACAAAAAGTTTTCATTTTAATCAAGGGCTATTCATGTGGACGCTTGTAGAGGATAAATTCTTTTGGAGACATCTTAATCTGAACTATTAAAAAGTAAAGCTTGAGATAAGGTCTTACCGGAGTGAACCACCTCTCTGCCTTCTAGAAATCTTGCCTTTTCTGCATTTATGGTAAGATTTGAAAACCCTAGTTTTAAATTAATTAATCAAATTACTTAGATCTAGGTTAGGGTTTGTGATTAAAATTTTGAATTTTTACTGCATTTTTTATCACGAATCCCAACATGGACCTTAGTTCCTAGACTGAAACATCATCCTATTATAGGTGCAAAATGGGTGTTTAGAATTAAATGAATGAATAGTGTGTCATAAATAGGCATAAAGCTAGACTAGTAGCTAAAGGTTATAATCAAGAGGAAGGCATTGATTATGATGAAACCTATACCCCCATTGCAAGGTTAGAATCTATTAGAATGCTACTTGCATTTGTATCATTCATGGATTTCAAACTTTATCAAATGGATGTTAAAAGCTCATTTTAAATGGTTTTATTGAAGAAGAGGTGTATATTGAACAAGCTCCAGGTTTTAAAAGCTTTGATTTTCCAAATCATGTATTTAAACTTTTCAAAGCATTAAATAGATTGAAATAAGATCATGGAGCTTGGTATGAATGATTGAGCAACTTCTTATTAAAGAAAAGTTTCTCTAAAGGAAAAGTTAATACAACTCTTTTCATAAAGAAATCCAAGCATGATTTATTAATTGAGAATTTAATGCAAGGAGAATTTAAGATGAGTATGATGGGTGAACTCAAATTCTTTCTTAGACTACAAATCAAGCAATGCAAAAATGAGATTTTCATCAATCAAACTAAGTATGCAAGAGACATTCTCAAAATGTTTGGCATAGATAGAGCTAAGATAAGTAAAACTCTAATCAGTACCACAACTAAACTCAATAAAGATGAGAATGGCAAACTAGTTAATGAAAAGTGATTTAGAGGTATGATCAAATTCCTTTTTTATTTAACTACTAGTAGACCTAATATTATGTTTGCCACTTGCTTGTGTGCTATATTTCAATCTGGTCCTAAAGAGTCTCATTTGATTGCTATCAAAAGAATTTTCAAATATCTATGTGGTACAATACATTTAGGAATTTGGTATCCTAGGAGTTCATCTTTTGACTTGATTAGTTATTCTGATACAGACTTTGTTGGTAGTTTACTAGATAGAAAAAGCACTTTTAAAGCTTGTCAATTTTTAGGACAATGTTTAGTTTCTTGGCTTAGCAAGAAATAAGTTTCATTTGCCTTGTCCATTGTTAAAGTTGAATATATTGCAGCAAGTCTTTATTGTTCATAAGCTTTGTTGTAAAAACAACAGTTATTAGACTATGGTGTAAAACTTGATCACATTCCAATCTTTATAGTGTAAAAACAACAGTTATTAGACTAATGTGACAATACAAGTGCTATCAACCTTAGCAAAAATCTCATTCAACATTCTAGAACTAAGCATATAGACATTAGACATCATTTCTTATATGATCATGTCCAAATTGGTGATATCTCACTTGAATTTATTGATACAAATAATCAACTTTCAGATATCTTCACCAAACCTCTCAATGAAGAGAGGTTAAATTTCATTAAGAATGAACTTGACATAATTGATGGTTCTAGTCTATCTTGATTTTATGTTTAATTGATGGTTGAACTATTTTCATATGAAATCATGTTATACTTATTGATTACTTCGATTGATAAATATTTTGATTTTAATCTTAAAATTTTTTTTATATAGTTGTTAGTTTATATTTAGTTTATCTTTTTAAATTTCCTTTTGCATTTTGTCAAAGGAGGAGAAATCATTTTGAGTTTGCATGTATACCTAGTTAATTTTTTAAAAAATTTAAAACTCCCTAAAAAAATGTGTTAATGTTAGTGACATATTCTATTTTTTATTTGATATGGGGGAAGAAAATTTGCTTAAATTTTTGCATACATATTAACATTGTAAATATGGCTAATTTTATTGTACATCATATATGACAAAAGGCCTTATTTTGCTTACTTTGTTTATGTATGACATAAATTTTATAAAGATGTTGTATATCTTTGTTTTCATTTCCCTTTATATCTCCCTCTTTTCTTTTTGTTTTTGACAAAGGGTAAGAAATACATTTGAGTTTGTTATTTGTTAATATACATGTGTATAATATTTTATTATTGTATTTATACATGCATAATTTTTTCTTAGGAATTGTTTTGATCTTTGATAGGGCATGAATATTTTTACAAAGATTTGGTATATCTTTGCTTTATTCCTATAGGAATTTTGGCCCGTTTACGTTCATTTCCCCCCATATCTCTCTCTTTTCCTTTTGCCTTTGTACAAAGAGAGGAAAATATGTTATGGATAATTTGTGTTTATTTTTTTTATATGATAAGTGCTACATTATTGATTAGCTAGCTAAATTCTATATGATCATCTAATAGTTAAGCTCATTTAGCATCAACATTATTGTTATATGTACTATTTTTATAATGCTTTTTAGTGGCACTATATGCATATATGTTTAAAATTATTTCCTCATATTGCCTAACATTTATTTAAATAATCATGTTATCATATTTTATGTTTTTAATACATTTGTCAGAAGAATGCCATATTTTGATCCTTCTTACAATATTTTATGTTGTTTTTATTTTTTTGTCAAGGGAAATAATCTATAAATTTATGTTTCTTATCATGTCCATATTCGTAGGGGGAGAAATAAGGAAATATATTTTTATTTCATTTGGTATCATTATTATCACAAATATTATCATATACTTTACTTTATATTATTTTTTATTAAACTTAAAATAAGTTTGTGAAAATCAAAATATAGGGAGATTGTTGACCATAGCAATAATCAATCTTAATTTTTTATCTTAACAAACTTAATTTTGAGAATTTAATTTGTTTGCTTAACTGTGTATAAGTTAGGACTCTATTGGAAGTTAAATGAAGTATGAATATCTTGGGTTGATTTGACCTCTGAGATTCAAAGAGGCTTTTGACATCCTTAGAGCTTTATAAAGAGAAAGTTATCTTCTTTACATTTGAAGTAGACATCTTGGCCTTTCTGAATTAAGCTTACTTGTCAGAATTCGAGTTCATGTGGGTATGCAAATATTGAGTCGAAATGAACATATGTAGCTGCCATTTTAGATTGCATAGTTCTTAGTATTTTGGATATATCTTGAGCTACATAAGTCCAATTGAGGTGATTCAAAATGATATGGAAATCTAAGTCAAATATGTACAACTTTTATAAGGAAAGCATAAGCAAATGTGAACATCTCCAATAGAAAATCACAGTTTTCACTTGTGCACAACCTTTTGACAGTAGTCTGCCATTTTAGATTTCACAATTGTTAGTATTTTGAAAATATCTTAAGCTATAGAAGCTCAATTAAGGTGATTCAAAATTATTGGAAAGATAAGTCAAATATCTACAATGTTTATGAAGAAAGTGTGGGCAAATTTAAATGTCTCTAGTAGCCAATCACAGTTTCAACCCGTGTACAACAGTTTGATAGCATTACTTTCAATAATTCAAAATTATAAACATTAGATTCAAACTATAGATTTTGAACACCTTATTTGCACATTTAACATCTATATTTTTTAATGTTTCTCTATATAAACATCTCTAGAGATGAATGGAAGTTAAGACATTTTTTCTTATTATCATTCTATATCTTAACATTCATTAAAACTCTCAAATTCTCAAATATTCACTCTTTGTTTATAACTCTTGTGAGAGTTCATTATGTGTTAGAAGTAGAAATTTTATTCATCTTAAATCTTAGGATAGATTAGTAGGGAAGTGTGATTTATTACTAAAGGAATTGGTTTAAGTGTTGTCCATTGAAACACTTAGGATTTGATTTTTTGAGTGAGTCTTGAAAACTCATGTTGTAAGGTTGTAAGAGTGAGTCATAAAATTTTTGTGTAATTTCAATCTTGTTAATAAAATTGTGGGTAATTGAAAATCCTAACTTGAGGATAAGTTAGGTAGAGACGTAGGATTATTGTTTAATCTGAACTCCTTAAATCATTATGTTTTTCATTCTTCTTTCTCAACATTCTTTCAATTCTTGCAAACAATTATTTTTTTTAATTCCAATTTTTATTTAATAGCCTTATTCACCCCCCCCCCCCCCCTTCTAGTCTTTTTCAGTAACCAAGCAAACTCAGCCTCAGCAATATTGACATAAGAGAAGCCTCACAACTTGGTACTGATAGATATCAACACCTCACCTTGAGAGTTCATAACCACACAACTAATACCCATTTCTCCTGTTTGGTGACATATAGAATCATCAACATCATGTTGCTTGAAAAATTTCTTAGTACAGTTTTTATATCTTGAAAGATTTTTTTTTTTATAATTTTTCTTCGCTAAAAAATTATAAATTGCATAATAAATGATGATGATAATAATAACGCAAAAGCTTACATGCCCACTGAATTTCATTCTCGACCAATGAGGTCTTGGCATAATGCCAAAAACTTTTTCGCAGTCACTGGTGTAGTTGTTCAAATCTAAAGGGGATGATCCTTGGAACATTGTTTTATTGTAACCATATCCAATTGGAAACACCATCTCAGTATATTCCTAAAAGATAATCAGAACAAAGTCAATGAAAAAGTTGTTTAATGGCCATTTCTTTATAGACATTTTAAAGTGTAAAGTTTGAATTCTTTTTCTAGTCGTGCAGTCCATAATTATATCCGATTCTTATTTTTGGTGTAGTTCTATATGCATTAGAAGAGTAAATTTATGCATGTTTTAAATGAGATTCTTACCTACATCTAAATTTAAAAAAAATAGTGCTTATTTGTATTTATTTTTTAATATAATTGTTCTCTCTATAAAAAAAATATAGTATTTTAATATACTAATTGTACTCTCATATAATATTTTCCAATGATGAAATGAATTTTTATCTTTTAGGTAAAAAAAAATAAATAAAGGTAGCACACTCAAAGTTAAATAATTTCAAATTTTATTTAACTGAATTAATTAAATAACTTACCTGCTCAAAATGGTGTCATAAAAAATAAAACTCTGAGTTTTAAATAAGCCGAATTGCTTGTAAAATGTTCATAACTTAACTTGATAAAAATTCATATAATAAATGAGTTGAACTACTCATAAACTATTCGAAATTCAATTTGATAAAAACTCACTTAAATTCATTTAATAAATAAGTCAAATTCAAATTATTCAAAATTCAACTTGTAAAAATCAAGAACAAATTCAAATAAAAAACTCGTGAACTATATCATAATTTTAATGTATTAATGCCTCCTCCATCTTTAACACCATCTCCAAGATATTTCCAATCAAAACATTGAACCATAGATGCAATAGTTCCATTCATTATACTGAAAGCTAAGTGTGAAGCAGGACAGCTTCTCCTTCCTCCTCCAAATGGAACAAAATTTTGCTTATAATTATTAGTTTCCTTTTCTTGCAAGAACCTTTCTGGGCAAAACTCATTAGGATTATGCCACAGATATGGATCCCTCATTATCGAATACGCATCGATTATTGCTACAGTTTCTTTGGGTATATCAAATCCTCCAATTCTGCAATCTTCGCGGCATTCTCTAGGCATTGCAGGTATTGCTGGGTACATTCTCAGTGTTTCCTTGACCACTGCTTGCAAATAATGGAGACTTGAGATATCAGACTCTTCTACTAGTCTGTTGGTCCCAACAACTGTCTCTATCTCCTCTCTTAGTTTCTTGAATACATTAGGATGATTGATTAGCTCTGCCATGATCCACTGCATGGTTACTGAAATTTATATAAGATATATACAATATAAATTTTTATTCATAATAATATATAAAATATTAAAAATATATATTATTAGAATAAAATTATATTTTTATCAAATAAATTATAACTTATTTAGTAAATAATTTATTTCAAATTTTTAAATAATTATTTAAATTTATTATTTGAAATTTTTTTCAAATTCATTTAAATTTGTTTATGCCCGCAAATACTTTCCGAACATCAGTTGATATAAACGAGCTTCACTCAATTACAAACACATTTATATCGGAGCTAGCTAAAGCTAACTCTATCTCGGTCAATGGTCACAAAGTCGCAAAGAATTAAATGGAACATCGGTGGCCCAATATGAATCACATTATGTTTGAGTCTGCTTTTAAGTCACTTGTTGTAGCCCAGCTAGCTTTAAGTCAGTCAACTTTTGCAGTTGGCAATAATTTCATTCAAAATTACTGTCTTTGTCCGTGCAATACGTAAAAATATATAATTATTACTCTTTGGGTCCTTTTTATACGTGGATTTTGAGAGAATGTAAATTTAATTTAATTGTTATTTTTATATAATTAATAAAATGATGATTTTTTTTATGAATTTTATGAATATCCTTATCAATTTAAAATAATTAATACTCAATATTAAATTTTTAATCTTTTAAAATTTAAGAGTATTTTAATCTTTTAACTCCTTTTTTCCTAAATTTAAAATTAATTAATTATTTTTTCATTCAAGTAAAACTCCCTAAAGCAATAGATAAATAGAAACATAAAAAATAAATTATAGAAAATAATATTTAAAAATTTAATTAAAACTATTACATATCTATTATGTATTTATTATAATGGTATAATATAAAATTTCACAAAATAATTTTAACGTACTTTATAAAAATAAAATAAAATAATTCAATACTTTTATAATTAATTTGACATTTAATATTAGAACTCAAAAAATTCAATACTTTTAGCTTGAATGTGTTTTAACAAAAAAAAAAAAAAAAAAAACCTTTGAACATAATTATGATATTTTATTCTTGAACATAATTAATCCATTTAATTGTGGAAAAAAATGTGGTTTACTGGATGAAAGTTAATGAAATTATTGAAATTGTAAACAAAGAACAAAGAAACTGTACTAGGAGATGGTGGAGAGAAAAAAAAAATCCAAAGACATCATAATTTTTATAAAGACGAATCTTTAAATAATGAAAAAATAAGAAAATTATCGGAAATTTTTTTTAAAAAAAAGAATAAAATAAATTTAATTTTACTAAATTAAAGGAGAAAAGAGAATGAGTGGGACATGTGATGTGATACAACACCACATGTGCCACTTAATCGACATGAACAATTTAGATTTCGCTAGTGTTTTAACTTGTAATTCTACTATGTATTTTTTCTTTTTCTCTTTAATAATATTAGTTGGAAGTTCATGTGAAGTATAATACTAAGAGAGTATCATTCTAATACATCTTTGAAGTTCTCTCCAATGTTTCATTCCAAAAATTAGTCATATATTGCTGATAGTTAATGTTAACTAATAATCATTTTAATCTTAGAAGCGATCTTTATATTGTTTTGATCTTTACTTGAACGAAAATAAACCGTTAGTTAGAAATAGAAATAAAAAACACATATCTTTCAAAATATTACAATATAATTTTTTAGTATAGCATATTGAGACATTAAAAAGATTTAATATAATTAGCCACTTATTAGTACAACGACTCTTAATGCTTATTTTATTATTATACCTTTACGATTAATTAGACGTTTATTAACACATATAATTGGTTTGATTATGACTTTAGATATAAAAAATAACCATATAATGAGCTTTGATTTAAAATTTTATTCTATGCTTCAGTTAACTGATGCACTCTCCCTTATAAATTAGTCACAACCCACTGTAAAATTGAGAATTCTTTTTAATCAAAGAACCGTGTTTTAGCTACTTCCCAACAGAGTTACATTCTCACAGTTATACAATGAAAATTACAATTTCTATTTCTCTCAGTAAAATTTCTATCCATTGGCCAAAAGAAAAAAAAAATCTATTCCTTGGCAATTCATTGATTGCAATCTCCTCTATGTAAGCTAAAGAATTAAATTTTGAGAAAATAAGAGAAAAATTCAAGAAAATTCTATTTTTCATATATTCATAAAAGATGTTACATCTTTTATATATACATATAAAAAACCTAATTACATAATAATTAGGAATATAATAATATCGTAAATAAATCAAATATTTAATTTCTAACGATATACAAAGATTTGATTTCTAATATGTATAAATAAATCTTTCACTTTCTAGAGCGCACCTTAATACTCTACCTTAAGTTGGTGAATATATGTCAATCATTCACAATTTGCTAAGTGAGTTGTAGAACATTTTTCTAGATACAACCTTTGTAAGGATATCATCTAGTTGAGTTTGGAAATAAACAAATGAAAAACCAATTGTTCCTTAATTCAGATGATTTTTGATGAAGTGTCTGTCGACCTCCATATGTTTAGTTTGATCATGTTGAACCAAGTTGTTTGTAATAGTTATGGCTGCCTTATTATCACAATGTAACAATATATATTTCAGATGATTTAGTCCCAAATCCTGAACAATTCGCTTTATCTAAAGAAACTCATATACACTATAAGCAATTCCTTTAAACTGAGCTTCAACACTCGACCTTGCCACAACTTTCTATTTCTTTCTTCTCCAAGTGACCAAATTCTTTCTAACAAACGTAAAGTATCTAGATGTTGATTTTTGATTAATTTGATTTCCAGCCTAGTAAGCATTTGTATAACCTTTGCCTAGAGGAGACTTCTGATATCTCAACATTCAGTATACTGTATCTATATGTTCTTTACTCAGAGAATGAATGAATTAACTTACAACATTTACTACATAAGCAATATCTAGTCGAGTATAAGATAAATAAATTAATCTTCCTACCAGACTTTGATATTGATTCTTATCAGTTTGAACTTGATCTCCTCTGATGGATAGTCCATGGTTGAATTCAATTAGAGTCTCAACTGACTTACAATCAAGCATGCACATTTCTATCAATAGATCTATTACATACTTTCGCTAGCAAAGAGAAATTCATTGAGTTGATCTTACAACTTCAATCCCTAAAAAATATTTCAAGTTACCCATATCCTTAAGTTCAAACTCAGTTGCTAACTACCTTTGTAGAGTTATTATCTGATGTGGATGAGACTGCATTGACATTTATGGTTGAATTTGTAATATCCCGTGTTTTTAAATATTTTTACACTGTACCGGGATATGCAGTGTTAATAATTTTTGTATATATATTATGATATTTTTACGAGGTTGATAAGTATTTAAAATCTATTTTAATTATTATGTCTTATTTACAGTGCTTTACGTAAAATTTTCCCGAGACTTTTATTTTCGAGGAAATTTTTACGTAAATAATTTATTATTAATTATTTTAAATATATTTTCGGACTTTCATGAACTCATACGTATTTTTCAATTACTAAATAAAGCCTATGTGTGTATATATTTATTTAATTAGGGTTTAATATATTACCCTAATATTTTATTAATTATTTATTTATTTTATTGTTATTTAATTATTTTTAATTAATGTTAAATTTTAAAATATTAAATATTAAGTGTGTGGGTGTGATTTTTTTCAAATATTTTATTAAAATTATTTTTTTATTATTTTTCTTTTTTTTTCTTTTTCTTTTCTTTTCTTTTTCTTCTTCTTCTTCTTCTTCTTCTTCTTCTTCTTCCCGTGCACGACCACCTTCCCCTCACCGCTGTAACTCCCGATCCCCGGCCATCGGTGTGCCGCCAGTAGCTCCACCTTCCCCAGCCAGCCACTCCGCCGCCCCCAGCCTCCTTCCCCGACGCCGACAGCCTCTTTTCTTCCATTTTGGCCGAAATTCCTCTCCTCGTCGTTCACCAACTTTCCGGCCACCATTTTTGACACCGTCAATCTCTTTATTCTCCTTGAGCTCCAGTGAGTGTGATTCTAGCTTTGGTTTGAGCTTAAATGGTCTTGATTTGCTTAGGTTTTGAATTTTGATTTCGACCATATTAGGGTTTTTGATTTTTTTGAGCTTCGAATTGATTGATTCATGAAAAATACCTTCACAAATATTCTTTCCCTTAGCTTAATATACATGTATAAATTTTTGTAGAATTTTTGGAGATTTTTTGGATTTTTGGGTATTTTTGAATATTTTAATATTATTTTCTAATTTTCGGAAATTAATTATTTAAATTATGAAATTGTGTTTTATGGTTAAATTAGGTGTTGAAATGAATTATAGGAATTTATTTGGAATTTTTATGAATTTCTATGTATTTATTTTGAATTATTGAAGTTTATGTAAATTTTGAAAAAATAGGGTTAATTGTGTTTTTAATTGAAATTAATTGGTTAATTGAGTTTAATTATTGATATTATTGATAAATATGTTGATAAAATTAATTTTGGATAATTATACTATTTTTGGTGAATTTTTGAAGTAATTTTAGTATATTTATATATATAGGGGTATTTTGGTAATTTTACACAAAATTGGCTAAAAATGTAATTTAATTGGTTTTAATAGTTATTTAAGGTATAAAAATGATTTCTACAAATTATTTAGTATTTTTAACTAATTAAAACTATTTTTCGTGAATTATTTTCAATTATATATAAAATATACGATTTTTCTAATAAAATGAGTTTTTATCGATTTTTACAGTGTTTTAAGGCTAATCATGTAATTTCTACTTATAAAATGTATTTCTATGTTATAAGGGTATTTTTGGTATTTTTTGGAATTGTTCGGTGATTGTGGACCCCGGTCGGTAGATTGTAGTCTGGAGTCCGACCGAGGGGTTGTGGTTGAGTGTTGAGCTTGTTTTTCGAAGTGTGTTTCTTTGCAGGGTCGGCTCTACTCTTTGAGTATAGAGATGTCCGTTTTACAAGGGAGGTTCTGTCGAATTTTCAGTAGAATTCTCGTAAAACGTGATGTCCGGTCAAACCCTAATCTCAATTCTGTGTTTAATACTCTAGATCGAATTTTAGGATTTTTTGTTAGGTTTATTCTAATGTCGATTATTTATTATTTGTTTAGTTGCATCGAGACCGAGGGCTAGTGGACCAGGCCCGTCGGACCCATCTCGTGGAGCGCACTAGGGTGAGTTACTATACTATATATATATGCTTTAGGATGCATGATTTAGAAAAATACGTTTTATTTTGATTAAAATGCATAGATAATGTGATTTGTATTTAAGTATATTTTTGGTTTATTTTTGGTATATATTAAATTATATGCATGTTTTATTAATGAACTGTATTTAAAATGTTTTCAAATATATCTTTAGTTTATTTTGTAATTTAATTGGATTTATTTGACGTATATATACTCGAAATATACCTGGTTTACTTTTGGTATATTTTCAGTATATATATGGTTTATATTGTTATTTTATTTAAATTCATGCATCATTTATTTGTGAATGAATGTTTTATATTTATTAATGAAGGATATCGATAGAACGTGCTACCTAGTGGGCAGCACTATGGCCGAGTACGTACCGGTACGCCTATAGCATTTAGGCTATATTACTAACCTATTTGTGGATATTGATTGGTTATGATTATCTGATGTGTGAGATGTGATTTAGGTGTGATTGCTGGAGCTCGGTTGACCAAGTGTCTCGGGGCCAATCACACTGGCAGTCAGACTGTTGGAGCTCGGTCGACTTAGTGTCTCGGGGCCAGTCTATTGTCTAAATGGATTAAGTGGATATATTTGGATTAAGTGAGCCTGTATGGCTAGAGTGTTGTCTAACACTGATTGAGGTTTCGATATCATAGGGTTCTATTTGATCCTTCATAAAAGATGATTTTCAATGAAATATATAAAATGATTTTATTGTATCTATGTGTATTTGCCTGTATATATACATATTATATATATAAACTGTTGACTGTATGCATTGTCATTTAGTGTGTATGTATATATATTATAGTAATTCACTCAGTGAGGTCTGACTCCCCTCCGTTGATAATTTTTCAGGAGAGTCAACATCTTCAGACCTCAGTAGCAAGCCTGTACGCCGAATTTCTTCCGCCCCGGCTTCTTTATGTAAACTGCTTTCCTGAGTCTTGTGTTTATTTTATCTAGACACTGCAGTAGTCGTTAAATATTTAAAGAGATGTTGTATTATATTTGAACTGGATTTGTATTAAAAGATTTTATATATATGTAATGATGAGGATTTGATTTAAATCCAGTTGATGGAAATGTTATTATTATATTTATGATTTTCATTTCCGCTGCATTATATATTGCTACTATTATTGCATGTTTTATTTTATTTTTAGGCTTGCTACGGGTTCCGAATTCGAAAGAATTCCCATTCCCTAGCGCCGGTCATGGCCCCTGTTTTGGGTCGTGACATAATTTGACGAAGTGGGCATACACACTTGGGCTTCAAATGGATGGTTGTGCCAACCCCGATTGAACCACGGGTCCTATAATATATCAAATCAAAGCTAACTCAGAGCCCTATAATGGGTGCTATAATCCTCATCTATAGCAATCCATCTTTGGGGCCAAATTCCTTTGTTTAGACCCCTAAATTTGGCTTCAAAGTTTATGTTCTTTTTTGGGATTTTTTAGTCTTTTCTTCCTTTTTTGTTTTTAGGGTTTTTTCCTAAGCTCTATTTATTTTTCTCTTTAGGGTTGTTTGAGAATATTTTTATTAAATTGATAATCAAATTTATATTCTTCCAATATTCGATATTCCTTTGTGTGAATCAACAATTATTTATGCCTATTTTCTAGCATTTGTGTGCAAATCAATAAGTTATAAAAGATTATTAGACGACAATTGTGTGTGATTCAACGTCAAGCAATATTTATCTAATTTCCTAGGCTTACGCTACATCAATTGGTATTAGAGCCAACAACATTCCTAGGGTTTTAAATATATATATATATATATATATATACAACACGAAGAAAACAACAACAGCGCCTGGATGAGGTTTACGAATGGGAGGTTGATCAATAGGTTAAGCAGTGGTTCGAGCATGTAGAGCAAACAATAGGACAACTTGGGCAGATGGTTAGGCGAATAGGGCAAATGGTAGAGCAGATGAATGAGACAATAGTTGACCTAACAATCAACCATAACAAAAATACCAACAACCAAAATCGTCATAATCATCATAGGGCTTGTGTAGATAGGAGTTTTAATGAAAAGGAGGACAAGTATGAAGAAGAAGTATCGCACAGACGTAGTAAGGCTGCTATGGAAGAAGATAGATGTCGTTGGGAGTTTGGAATGTGAACTAAAATTCTATGGCAATCTTCAACCTAAAGAGTTCCTTGATCGGCTAGCGATGGTTGAGGAGTTCTTGGAATTTAAAGGAGTACCTAACGATAAATGAGTGCCTCTGGTGGTAACTAGATTGCGAGGGAGAGCTACAGCATGGTGGCAACAACTGATGTTGACTCACACCAGCTTGCGGAAGGAGAAAATCAACACCTAGGAGAAGATAAATAAACACATGCAAGCCACTTTCCTACCATATAATTACCTTACTAAAGTTAACAACACTCCCTACCATTGTCAGATTGCAAGACTCGAATTTTGCTCTGGTATTGCATGGTTACCATTTTGTAAAAGGCCTCAAAGCAAAACACACATCTCCTTTATTTGCAAGTAGGGATACCTAGGTCATCCGAGTACATTCATCAATAAACATTACAAAATATCGAGCACTAGATAGAGTAGGAATCCGGGCAAGTCGCCTCACATCAGAATGAATAGTCATAAATGAAATTGAATTTTTATTATAACTTGATACATATGAAATCTGGTGGCCTTTTGCCAATTTACAAATATCACACTTGAATTTAAAGTCTATAATACTCAAAAATAATTTTGGCTTTATTTGTTTAAGATAATTAAAAAAAAGATGTACAAAACGATGATGCCACAAAATAACTTGGTCTTTGTCCAAGCGACTACTACTAACACTATTAACTTGTCTTGATTTCTGACTCGAATCACCATGCAAATCAAGATAGTACAACTTTCCACATTTAACACCAGAGCCAAGAATCCGGTGTGTTGCAATGTCCTGAAATAAGTAATAGTTAGGCCAAAATTTGGCAACGCAGTTTAAGGTTTTACTGATTTTGCCAACAGATAATAGATTGCAAGAGAGAGATGGAACAACAAGAAAAATATCTAGATTAAAAGAGGCAGAGGTAGATACTAATATCTTACTAGTGGTTTTGACATTGTGCCAATATAAAAGCCAGATTTATTTCTGGCTCCAATTTCCATCTCCATGAGTTGTGACCATAGAGAATAGTTCGTATAATTAAGTATAATTGCAGTAGGGAAGGAAGAATTATCTTGAAGAGTTTGAATGAGAGTGGGCGTTTCATGGGATACAATGAATGTATTTTTAGTGATCATGAATTCAAAAATTCGATTTCAATAGGCATACTCTGATAACATGAAAAGTAAAATTCAGATAAAAAAAGAGAAAAATTCAAGGGAATTCTACTTTTCATATATTCACAAAAGAGATTACATCATTTATATATACATATAAAAAACCTAATTACATACTAATTATGAATAGAATAACATTTTAAATAAATAAAAAATTTAATTCCTAATTGTATATAAAGATTTGATTCCTAATATATACAAATAAATCTTTAACTTTCTAGAGCTCACCTCAACATAAGCAACTGATCTTGCTGCAGGACCATTTGGAGGCCATCAGATCCAAGCAATGGGCACCTAATTAGTCACAACAACGTAAATTTTTGTCTCAGTCAACAAGTTACGTATAAGCTTCTTATGAATCCGAAGCAATAAAAATCTACTAGCAATTACCTCATCATGTTGGTTCTCATCCTGCAATCTGCAATTACTGATGCTGAGTTCTGCATTTGAATTGATAATTTCTGGCTTGGATTGAAGATTACTACAATTTGAGATTGTAATTTTTCTGGGGCCGTTGAGCTCCCTGATGTCAGAAAATATTTTCAGATTAGGAAGACCAATGAATTTGAGTTCGGTTAAGGTAGAGGGCAGCTGCGGCATCTGTCCATTTTCTTTGTTGCTGTGATTTTCGGAAATGATGAATTTCAGCTTATTGCAACTTCTGGTGTCGATTAATTCTAATTTGGCCTGCAAACCCCTTTCTGGAAATGACTCAAGTTCATGACAACCTTGTATCTTCAAATGCATAAGTGAAGAGAGGAAAGAGTTCATAGAGATTTCAATCCTGAGAACTGGAGTTTTTATTACTTAGGAAAACAAAATTTTAGAGGCAAATAATATTAGTCCCTAAAAATTAAAATTTATTTAAAAATTACAACTTACAATTTTAAATTTAAACTAAAAATTAATGTATTAGTGACAAACAAGTTATACTAGTCCCTAAAATTTAAAATTTATTTTAAAAAATTACAGTTTTTAAATATTTTCTTATTAAATAGTGAAAAATATTATAATATTTAGTGACAATTGGTTTCTAGTAGAGTATAGAACGAAATGAAAAAAAAAAAAAAAGAGTTTTAGGTATTTATCAATTTTCGTTTCTATGACTAAATCAAATGATTAAAGCCTCATTCCATTAACTTAGTATATAAAATATAGAAAAATATTCACCTAAGATGTAGAAGTACTTACAAATTCTCTTCATGTACATGAAACAAGTGAATTGAAGCTCACTGATGTTTAAGAGAAGGGCAGCGTCATTCCTCAACTATAGAGCACAAAGTAATAATAATATTAATAAATATTAACCAGATAGCAATGTCAATATCTAAATTCAACAGAAACTAAAACATGAATACCGAAGAGAAATATTGTAATGAATAAATGAAAATGGCGAAACCATAAATTCTAAAAATTTAGGGAATATAAACAAAAAAAAACGTGTAAATACTAAAAATAAGAATATAAATATAAATTTTATATGTAAGTATTAAAAAAGTTTGTTTATTACTATCCATCAATAGTATAATTATAAATAATTTAATTTTATATAGTTAAAGAAAATATGAAATTCCATTTGAATTTATTTTATTTTTTGAGATAAAAATGTATTTTTTAACTTTTCAAATTTACAAAAATAATCCCAAAATATTTATGACAAGTTTTTTAAAATTTCAAAAATATATCTAAGGTGGAAAAACACATGCTAATTAAAATTTGTGTGCATCATAAATCATTATATGACATATGAAGCTCTAAAAGCTCTAGAAATAAAATAAAAAACAAAAACAAACAAACAAACAAACAAGTGGATTACCATTTTTTTTTTTACAATTGTTGTAGTGTTGTGTTAAGGTCCTTGGTCCAACGCCATTCATCCTTTTCTGCAGTTATATACACTTTCCAAAGCTTTGGTGCGCTGACAAATTTGCGAGAGAAAACCTTCATCTCAAGGCACTGTATCAAAATAACTTCTTTCAGAGATGGAAAATTTATGGTGCAAGTTGCCCAAGAAAATATACTAAGGTTTGTTAAACGATTGAGTGTTAGACTTTTCAATTTGTTGAGAGTGATATCACTATGTGCTTCATCTTCCTCGTTTGATATAATTTCCATCAACGTCTTGGTATGTTTTATATCCATTTCAGCAAGATGCACCATACTTTTGGCAGTTCTTGGTGTTACTAACTTCACCAATCCATCGCACTCCCACACTTTTAAGTTTGTTAGATTAGAGAAAGACACAGAAGATGGCACCAAACTGATCAAACTGTGGCAAAGATATACATCTAGGTCTTCAATATGTTGAAGGACTTGTTCTAGTTGAGATTTTTGGTTGCATGTTAGTATCAAATAAGGAAAATGACGCAGCCTTAGAGTTCGTATCCGTGCATGACTCCTTGCATGTTTCTTCTCAATGACAAGTTCATTTGAGAACAGCTCTTCGAAACCACAAGAATTAACAACAAGTGTCTATACATTTGGAAAATCTGGAAGGATATCAAAAGGAGAAGACGATGACTTCTTGTTATGAATACATAGTAACTCAAGTTGTTTTAGCGTGTGAAATGGGTCCTGCAACTGTATCATTGTGCTATCCTTACTCCTCAATGTCAATATTTTTAAGTTTGGAATGACCTGGATAGCAATTAGGCAAAACCAAGTTCAAGTCAGCATTTTTTACCTCAATCGATCCTTGCAACTTTGGCGTCTTTCACCATGAATAGAAATGGCTAAAGAAGGAAAATTTATGGTAATTCTGAAAGAAATTGAAATTTTGGTACAGAGAATTTGGAAGCAAACAAAAAGAAACTAAAATATTGTTATTTTATGGGCTATTGCATTGTACTTTTCATCTTACAACAATTATGATATGTCAGTAGCGAGGTGTCATATTTTAATATAATATAAATTAAGCATGTAGAATTATAAAATAATAAATTTATCATATCATCAAAATACACCATTTTTTCTTGTTAAAAGTTGTGTTAATCTTTTTAGAATATTTTTGTCCAAACGGGATGCAATACACTTAACGGTTCAATGTGGATAACAAAGATTTGTGATTTATTTTTAATGGCCAAATATTATAAACTTAGCTTATTTATCATACTTCTAATTATAGGGTGTATGCTCCTAATATAATGATCTTGATATTTAATGAGTTAAAGGTTAAATTAATAAAATTTCAGTTTTAAATTAAAATGATAAAAATTAAAATTTAATAGTAAATTGGTTTGATTTTTCAACTTATCAAAGACCAAAATTATTTTAAAATTTCTCATTCAAGGCCCGAGATAATAATCTTTCTTTTTGTGCATATAAAAAAAATGAGATAGTACTTATTGAATTATTTTGTATTTTAAATTATTTAAAAATGGTAATATAAATCTTTAGAATTGTTTTAAGCATTCATATGATAAAATAAAACGGGGACAAAAAAATTATTATGAAAAAAATTCATAGGAAAACGTTAATTCGCAGAAAAGAAAAATAGATTTAAACAACTTAACTTATTAAAAGTAAGTTGATATGTGCTATATTTTTTTTCATACATTTTCAAAGGAGAAAAGCGGTTGAACTTGAGTCTCATATTGCCTTTCGATGGTGAAAATCTACAAGTTTTGCAGCTGTGCTACTGCAAAAGTCTCCATATTATCACAGTCAAACATCCTTAAACTTTCTAGTATTGGCGTTTCTAAAATATGAATCTCTAAGTAAAAACTCTTTAGATTTGCTAATTTCTATAGTTCAATTTCTTTAAGTCTTGGAAACTAACATAGTGGAAGTCTAGAAAATCGGATAAATATTGCTTGATATTGAATTACGTATGATTGTCGTCTAACAATCTTCTATAACCTGTTTATTTGAGCACAAATGCTAAAAAATAGGTATCAATAATTGTTGATTCACACAAAGGAATATTGAATATTGGAAGAATATAAATTTGATTATCAATTCAACAAATGTCGTCCTCAAACAACCCCAAAAGAGACAAATAAATATAGTTTAAGAAAAAAATCCTAAAAACAAAAAAAGAAAGAAAAGACTAAAAATTCCCAAAAAGAAACATAAACTTTGAAGCAAAATTTAGGGGTCTAAACAAAGGAATTTGAGCCCAAAGATGGATTGCATTTATAGCACCCATTATAGGGTTCTGAGTCAGTTTCAATTTGATATATTATAGGCCCCGTGGTTCAATCGGGGTTGATACAACCGTTCATTTGAAGCCCAAGTGCGCACACCCACTTTGTCAAATCCATCCATAAATACTAATGCAGTCTCATCCACATCATTCCCCCTAGGTGATAGAAAATTCGGCCTCAAATTCGACATAGCATCATCATCAGAAGAATCACTAGTGAAGGGAATTAGATATTTAACATTAAATACATTTGTTGTGCAAAAATGTCTAGGTAGCTTCAGGCAATAACCATTGGAATTAATCTTCTACACCACTTTAACTGGACCAATCTTCCCGGCAGAAAGCTTGTTGTACTCTCCTGCTAGAAATTAGCCTTTTGTTAGGATTGTCCACACAAAATCACCTACCTCAAACTCCAAAGGTCTATGTTTCTAATACGCAATATGCTTGTACTTAGAGTTGGCAACAAATAGGTTGTCAAAGACTGTCTTGTGCACATCCTGCAAGTCAGAAACAAAATCTGCTATTTTTCCATGGACTCTTGTCTTGCTAGGTAAAGGCATCAAATCAAGAGGACCTCTTGGCTGAATGGAATAAACAAGCTGAAAAAGGACTAAATCCTATGCTGCGATTAACAATGTGGTTATGAGCAAATTTTGCCTGACATAGCTTTTGATCCTAACCCTTCACATGGTCCCCCACTAAATAGGTTGCCCAATGACCTGTTCACCACTTTAGTTTGCCCATATGGTTGAGGGTGATAGCCACTGTTGAAATTAAGTTGGGTATTAAACATCTTCTAAAGGCTTTGCCAGAAATAACTAAGGAAATGAGTATCTCTGTCAGAGACAATGGATGTAGGCAACCCGTGTAGATGATGCACATCCTAAAAGAATAGTTGTGCCACATTTACTGTGTTTATAGTCTTCTTCCAAGGAATAAAATGAACCATCTAAGAAAATTTATCAATAATAACAAATATGAAGTCATTACCTCACTACATTCGTAACAATCCCAATACAATGTCCATACTAATATCAACCCAAGGTTGAGAAGAGACTGGTAAAGGCATATAGAGCCCTACATTTGTGGTTGTCCCTTTAGAGGTTTGATAGATCTTGCACCTCTGCACATACTTCTCAACTTCTTTAGGAACTGAAGGCCAAAAGTAGGAGGCCTGGATTAATTACAAAGTTCTATCTCTACCAATGTGCCCCTCTCTATGCAATTCCCTTATGATCTACAAGTAAAGGCTATAGTCTAAGATACACAGCTAATTACCCTTGAACAAAAATCCATCATGCAATAAAAGCTGTGTCTTCCTCCCAGCTTGCACATCTTGTATCACTACAGAAAAATAAAGGTCAGATGCAAGCATATCATGAAAGGAATCAAACCTACGCACCTTAACTCTCATGGCCCCTAATAAATAATTCCTACGACTCAAAGCATCATCCACTCAATTAGTGACCCCAGACTTATGTTTTACCATATAGGTGAACCGCTCTAAATAGGCCACCCATCTTGCATGGCATAGTGACACCATATCCTGCTAGTGTAGGTGCCTCAAAGAGTTATGATATGTGTACAAAACAAACTCCCTATGTAATAGATAATGATGCCAATGCCTCACTGCATGCAAAACTACATTAAAATCAATATCATAAGTGTTGTAATTGAGTTTTGCCCCAACTAGTTTCTCAATAAAGAAAGCCACAGTCTTGCCATTTTGACTTAAGACTGCCTAAATGCCCACCTTGGAAGCATCTGTATGTAACTCGAAAGGTTAAGAAAAGTCTGGCAGCACCAAGATTAGTGCAGTTGTAAGGCATTTTTAATTAAATTGAATGTTGTCTCTGCCTCATATGTCCATTCAAGCCAACTACCTTTCATGCAATCTGCGATTGGTGCTATTATGGTGTTGAAATTAGAAATGAATCATGTATAAAAGGATGCTAGGCCCTGGAAACTCTGCATTTCTATCAAGATCTTTAGTATAAGCCACTATTTTATTGCTACCACCTTTGCCGCATCCACCTCCAAACCATATACCCTAAAAATAATACTTTGGGAGTCATAAAAGCACACTTCTTCATGATAGTATCAAATATCTCCTTGCGCAACACACTGAAAACCTCTCTGACATGTTGCATGTGCTCATCAAGGTTAGTGTTAAATATCATGATATCATCAAAGTACACTACAATAAATCTACCAATAAAGGCCGCAGTAATTGATTCATGACACATATAAAAGTACTATGAGCATTAGACAAACCAAATGGCATTACAAGCCATTCATATAACCCCTCCCTAGTCTTAAATATTGTTTTCCATTCATCCCTAAGTCTCATACGAATTTAATAATACCCACTTTTCAAATCAAGCTTAGTGAAAATAGTAGCACCACTAATCTGATCAAGCAAATCATCTAATTGAGGAATGGGAAATTTGTACCTCATAGTAATTTTATTGATGGCTTGTTGTCCATACACATATGCCATAAGCCATCTTTTTTTTTTGTTAAAAGGGCAGGTACAACACAAGGACCCATGCTTTCTCTAATATGGTCTTTGACTAGCAACTCTTCCACTTATCGACGTAATTCCTCATACTCACTGGGACTCATCCAATAATGTGGTTTATTAGGTAAGGTTGCTCTAGGCACCAAATTAATATGGTTTTAAATGTCACGTAAAGGTGGCAATCCTTTTGGTAACTCTTCAAGAAATAAATCACCAAACTTTGTAATAAGTTGAGCGATAACCTCTGGAACATGGGCTAAGTCGGTCACTTCCTTCCCTACTAGCATATACCCTATATCTGATTCTTAAAACTCCTCATCAAATTGGGCTAAGGACAATAGTGTATTGAATCCAACCCCAACACCTTCTTGCTTAGGCTTCTCAAACACCTGTCTACTAGGCAGTAATACAATTTTGACCCCCTTAAACATAAAACTATATGTATTAGTTCACCCATTATTTTTAACATCTCTATCATACTACCAAGGCCTTCCTTAAAGCAAGTGGAATGCATCCATGGCAATAACATAACACCAAATAGTATCTTTATATTTCAAACCAATTGAAAAAGGAATCAAGGCACGCTTAGACACTGAAACTTCACCACCTTTTTTTATGCTCTGATACCAACTGATATAGTGAAAGCCTAGGAAATTGGACAAATATTGCTCAACGTTGAATCACGCTTGATTGCCATCTAATAATCTTCTCTAACTTGTTGATTTATGCATAAATGCTGGGAAGTAGGCATTAATAATCATTGATTCACATAAAGGAATACCAAATATTGAAAGAATATAAATTTGATTATCAATTCAATAAAAATTGTCCTCAAACAACCCCAAAGAGACGAATAAATAGAGTTTAGGAAAAAAACCCTAAAAACAAAAAAAGGAAGAAAAGACTAAAAACTCCTAAAAAGGAACATAAACTTTGAAGCCAAATTTAGGGGTCTAAATAAAGGAATTTAGGCACAAAGATGGATTGCTACAAATGATGTGTGTAGTAACTATTATAGGGCTCTGAGTCAGCTTTAATTTGATCTATTATGAGCCTCATGATTTAATCGAGGTTGGCACAACCGTCCATTTGAAGCCTAAGTGCACACACCCACTTCGTCAAATCCATTGATAAATGCCAATGTAGTCTCATCCATATCAGAAATGCAAAATTATGAGTTGCTTCCACTCCTTCCTTCTTTGCTACAATGTTCTCCATACCACAGATAATAATATAGAGGACTTCAAGGTTTAGCAACCCTTTAGCTATTGATACAAGGAATACTCATTTCAAACTTGAATAATCCTTAGCATACACTTCGTAGAGATTGGGAAACGACAGAGTTCCTAAAGGATCCTCACTCCATATATGATTTAGATTTGGAAGATTACTTATTATCAAAGTCTGCAATTTATTAACAATGGATGTTTAATAATTTACTACTAGTTGTTCTTGCACATCAAATGCCTTTTCTACTAAATCATATTTCGTTACAATGAGAAACTCCAAAGTTTTTAGTATTCCAAATCCTAGCATGTTAGTTGGAAAAAATTTTACTAGTTCTTTTCCATCTTCTACTGTTAACTCCTTTAGCTTGCAAAATGAATCAGGAAGAAGTTAATTGTCCCATATCATCTTTAAGTTATCCATTTTCAAAATTTTAATAGTCTTTAAATTGGGCCAAGCAACCTGCAATACTTTGAATAATTTTAACTAAATAATGGTTCTACATAGAAAAAAATAAATAAATAAAAGAGAAAAGAACTTATATGTACCTTTTTATCGAAGAGAGTAGAGTTCATTATTTCTAATTCAGTACTGCTTGTACTTGCGAGGCTTGAACTTGCAGTACTAGAGATGAACCTCCCTAGTTTTGGGCAATTCTAGATCATCAAGGCTTTTAAGGCAGGGCATGTGATTAAATTGCAAGTGCAAAATTTTGTAAGCTTTCGATGATCTTTCAACTTCAAGAAATTAAGCTCTTCAAGCATAACTTCAGTCATTGTTTATCCTTCCATCATAATGACTTCTTCCATAATCTTATAATTGCATTTCTCAAGTTGTTGTAGATGCACAATGATTTTAACCATTGATGATGATAATAGATTTTTTAAATTATCACAACCATCCACAGTCAAACTTTTTAAATTGTGAATATAAAATGACAATTCCAGTTGGCTGATTTTCCATATTTTCTTAATGTCAACTAAAGATAGCTTTAGATCCTTCATGTTAAAGGAAAAATCTTGAAGAAAAAAAATGATATATTTATTAGAATATCTTTACATTCAATTTTTTGGGTAAAAATAAAATATTTTAGTAATTTGTACTTATTTCATTTTGCAATTTCTAGTGATTTGGTAAGGAATTTTCTTTTAGAAAAAATAAAAACAATAATAGAAGGCCTGATATATCTTGCCTTCATAACAGTAAGATGACCCTTTCACCATTTACAATTATGTAGGTGGCGGTTTTGGTCGTGTGCCCAACTGTTGGTGACCACGGCATTGTGTGAGCTTAGGGCTCACTAGGAAATACATAATGGGCTTGGGGCCCAAAATGGAGGTGGAGTCGCCACTCAGATGAAAGCTAGGACACACTATACAATAACTGGATTCCAATGAGGTTTCCAAAAGCCATCATCAGAGATTGAGTTCGAAAACTAGGTATAAGCTTTTGGAATGCCCACACAACCTTGCGATTGGTCTCCATGTGTGTTTTGTACTTTATTACCTTTGATTATTAATTTCATTCCTTTTATTAACATGCAAATCGTGATTAGTTTTCAATTTTATATTTTATTCCCATTTTGCACATTAGTCCTATTTCAGGTTTATATCCCTGACATTCAATCATAAATAAATAAATAAAATAAATAAAAATAATTTACAATCATTCATTCCAAATAAAAAGGGGAGAGGAATTAAGGATAATAACTTTTGGTGAAAATAAATATAAAAATATTAAAAATAAACCATACATAAACCAAAAATAAACTAATTAATTATACAAATTAATACTTTAAAAATGAAAAATAAATCAAACATCTAGTGATTAAAAATCACCAAATGGTTCCTAAAATGCATACAAGTTAATTCCATACAATAACAACAATGACATTTACAACTCATTAACATATAAAATTCACAAAAAATAAATGAACATAAACTCATAAACTGATCCAATACATAACATAAGAAAAGAAAATAACATAGGAACAATATTGATTGACATAGGAATCGTATATAATCATAAGAAATATAACAAATTAAACAAGGAAATCACATTAAACATGCAAAATATGGACAAAAAATCAAGGCATAATTAGACAAGACTCTGTCAAAGAGGAGACACCTCTTTAAAAAGGAATCGCCTCCTGACTAGGAGGCAATGCTTTTGTCACCTCATTATGAAGGGATGACACCTCTATAAAGAGACGTTGCCTCTTCAATAGAAGCAGGAAAACTCTACATTTCTTAAATCCTAAGAAATGCGATGATCAAGCAAGTGAATAAGAAACAGACACAAATATACAAGTATTAACAATCAATATTCAATATTTTATGTAACCATGCTTATCTATAACTTAAAATAAGTAACATGATTCAAGAAAACACATTAAAAAAGTAACCAATCAAGGCTTATAATGAAGGTAAAGAGTTTAAAACTTAGAAATAAGGGGACTCACTGCCTTGGACTAGTTGATGCTCTTAATTAAGCCCTCTGAGCTTGCATAATAAAGGAGTGGCTTTGAATGCAAGTAGGCTCCTTTTTCTTCTCAAGAATAAAGTCCCTTAATTTTCAAAGTCTCCTCCCTTGTTCCTTTCTTTCTTTTTTTTCTTTTCCTTTCCCTTTTCTCTTTGTTTTTTCTAGGCATTTTTTCTAACAACTAGCCAACCTCCCCTTAACTTTTTCCCCACATTCCCTTTTAAAGCCTCTATTATTTTTTTCCTTTTTAAAATTCCTAAAAACCCATTCTTACCCTCTCCTCATTATCTTTTTTTCATTTCTTAGGCTCTTTCCTACCTTTTTTCCTTTTCTTTTACGTCCAAAAAAGACCAAATCTCAGTAGGTGGACTTTTAATCACTGCATTAATGGCATTTAATGTTGTAGAGAGTGGATGTGATGAGGTAGTGCCTTATTGATGCCTGGGGTGAAGAGGCGACGCCTCTTTGTTGAGGCGATCACCTCTTCACCTGGGCCAGGTCAAGGCCTTTGGGTCAAAAGGTAATGGACTTGGGCTTTGGCTTAGTGTTTGGGCTTGGACATCGTTCTTTATGGGCCTAGCTTAGTTTTTGGGCTTTCAAAGATGATTTTAGAGAAGTCTTAAGCTCCCTTTACATTCAAAACTAAAACGTTCTCATCATTGGACTTTTATTGCAGGCCGATCAAACTAACAGTGTCCACTGTTTGCCTTCTTGGTTTTTTAAAAATTTGAATTTTCTAAAAATAATTTTTCTAAAAAGCAACATGCATATTAAATAATAAAAAGTAAGAATAAAAAACCTGACCTTAGAGCTTCGCTCGGGCTGTCAGCCTTTGGAATTCAAACCCAAGAGGTCAAACTTTATCTTTAAAATATGACTGTGATCCTTAGGTTTTCCTAACCCAATCAGTCACTCATTAATAAATTTTATTATGAATCTCTAGCATGGCCCAATCTTCATTCAGTAGAGACATAAGAGAAATGTAGCCATGATCCTCGAGTTAAGCTAACTTGATCAGCTGCTCATTATAAATTTGGCATGATTCCTAAGTTATCCTGGCTCGAGAAGTCACTAAGTAGAACAAATGAAGCATAACTATGTTCCTCGGGTTTTCATGGCCTAATAAGTTACTCATTATAGTTTGGCATGAATCTTGAGCATGGCCCAACCTCCACTCAATAAAAAGGGATGAAACATAACTGTGTTCCTCAGGTTTTCCTAGCCCGATTAGTTATTCATTATAGTTTGACATGAATCTTGAGCATGGCCTAACCTCCACTCAATAAAAAGGGATGAAACATAACTGTGTTCCTCAGGTTTTCCTAGCCCGATTAGTTTCTCATTATAGTTTGGCATGAATCTAAGCATGGCCCAACCTCTATTTAGTAAAAATGGATGAAACATAATCATGTTCCTTGGGTTTTCCTAGCCCTATCAGTTACTCATTATAGTTTGGCATAAAACTTGGGTTTTCCTAGCTTGAGAGTTACTCAGTAAAAGAAGAATGCACTTCAGGAATTTAAACCTGACCAAGCACCTCCTAAGATGCACACTTCAGGGATTCAAACCTGACCAAAAACTTTTTCTTTTATGCACTTCAGGGATTCAAAACTGACCAGATGCTTGTTCTTCCATGCACTTTATGGATTCAAACCTGACTAGATGTTTGTTTTTTTGCGCAATTTGGGGATTCAAACTCGATGAGATGCTTGTTCTTTCACACACCTTGGGGATTTAAACCTGACCAGACACTTGTTCTTTTAAGCACTTTGGGGATTCAAACCCGACCAGATGCTGGTTCTCCTGTGCACTTTGGGGATTCAAACCCGACCAGATGCTTGTTCTCTTGTGCACTTCAGGGATTCAAACCCAACTAGACAATTGTTCTTCTGTGCACTTTAGGGATTCAAACCCGACCAGATGCTTGTTCTTATATGCACTTCAAGGATTCAAATCTAACCAGACGCTTGTTTTGTTGATAAAAAATTTAAATAAAAGAAATCAAATTTTGTTGACCAAAATATAAAATTTCAAATCATTATTTCATATTGTCGACACAAAGAGGTGTCACCTCTTTGATGAGGTGATTGCCTCATCGATCAGGCGATCACTTCATTGTGAAGAGACATTTGCCTTTTTAAATTAGTCTTGCTCTTAAAGAGGTGAATTGCCTCTACATAGAGAGGCGTCACCTCATCACTGAGGTAGTTGCCTCTTTAATAGAGGCACTGCCTCATCATTGAGGCGATCGCCTCTTAAATAGAGGCATCGCCTTGATGATAGGATCCGGCAAAAAATTTTGAACTTTTATTACATAAAATAAAGACTTTACTCCCTATTTTAATCCTTTAGCTCATTTCCCACACCCTCAAGGGTGCTAGGAACTTTAGCAGCGCATGGATCTTGTATGACAAGTTTCCTAAGGCCGTATAGACTCAGATTCATAATACCAAGTTCTCTAACTTTATCTTAACACTCTTAGCACAACAAGGGCATACAGACTATTAGCCCTTGCATGCCCTGATGGAGAGGTGGTTTAACACCACCCACACCTTTCATTTTTTATTTAGGGAGTTCACTCTAGACCTGGTGGCCTTCGCTGCAGTTATCAGCATTGCTTGTGTTGGAGATTCTATTCCCTTCGATGCCATCCTTCATCAGTTATCTCCCAACTATCTTGCCTTTAATGAGTGTCTACTTGGGATGGTCCCAGACATGAAGGGGACTCACATAATGAAGCTTGAGTCAATCAGGAGCTTTTACACCCATGCTAGAGTTGAGGCGGCCACTACACACCTACAAATTGATCAGGTGGTGCATGCTTTCATTGTTTATCTGATGGACACTACTCTCTTTTCTCTCTTCATATTCCATTCCAACTCCCATTGTTCGATCTTACTATCAATCCCTTATTTCTTTCGTAGGACTGGGCTTTAGAGTTGGAGCTAATAGTGGGGATCACTAGAGTCATTACACTCCCTTCCCTATGATGGCGAGGTGGGGTCCCAGCTGGGCTTGGAGGTAGCCTATGGCTCACGTTCACATTCATTGTGACTGGTTGAACATGCTCACTTATGATGAGGTATGCACCTACAAATGTAACTGAAGTTAGCAATGAACTCATTATTCAAATTCACTTACTTACTTATTTATTCTTATAGCTATGCTAGGACTTGTGGGGCCCTCAGGCTGGGTGGACATAGGTCATGGTTTTCTCCATCTCTCTATCCAGGAAGAGGGTTCTACTTAGAGACCCTAATTGTAGAGTGTGGTTCCTTAGGGAGAGGATACATTAGTAGCGGTCATATGCACGAGTGAGGCATCCACCTTTTGCTCCTCCCTAGCACATCTTCTAAGTGCATGAGTTAGATGAAGATGAGCTCGATCATGCCCTATAGGGAGAGGATGCTATAAACTATTATGAACGGAGGAAGTCTCGCAATATGGTCTTTACATGAGCTCATCTTATGCAACGAGTGCCCCTTCCCGAGCCTGCACTTCAAGTAAGCATGCAATGTTTTATTTTATTTATTATTTTATATTTATAGATGTTGTTCTCTGACTTATTTTTCATCTTCTAGGTAGCTACTAGGGCACCTACTCCTCACCCTAGGCCATATGCACAGGAGAGGCCTCATTAGTGCCCACACATCATTCCTAGTGGTGAGGGTTCTTCTTCTAGGGCACTATCCTCGATAGACCCCCTCTAGCTCTAGATCCTAAGTAGTGGTAGGTAGACTCACTACCACTCTCGATCTACTAACTCATTGTTGGATGCCTTCTAGTGAGCTCTTCCATCAGTTTTTGACGATGGATATGACTCTAAAGCCATCATTTGTCCCAAAGGCTACTACCTATATAAGTTTCCTTCTCTGACAACTATGTTCTCAAATTTTATAAAACATGGTTAATTCTAACATTATCAATGGAATAGATACCTCAAGATAAGGGAGAATACATGCATCAGGTGGCTGAGGCCCATCGGGACTTCCTGATGCAAGTGACGCAATAATGGAAGTTACACATAGAATATGCTCTATTTGTATATGTATGCATGCTTTCATGATTTCTTACGTCTTACTGTGCTTCAATAGGATCGAGATGAGGCTAGCCAGGCAAAGATCACTACCATGGAGTGCCAGCTCACCGCTCTTCAGGTCTAAGGTGATGAGGAGGATGGGGCAGCTGATGAGGAGTCTAAGGCTAGCAGCAAGGATGATGGGGACCGATCCCACTGATGCTTCTATGGACTAGCCAGCTAATGAGCCTATAGACGAGCCAGCTGATGAGGAGGTCGATGAGTCCAATAGTGATGAGCAGAGAGGACCCTATGTAGATTTTTATTAGCATAAGGGTGTCATAGTCTAGAAACATTAGAGGCTCTACATTGTTATCCTCTTATTCTCTGGATTAATTGATTAATTTGACTGATTTTTTACACCTTCATGTTTTGCACTGAGAATTTTTGGCAAAATTTTGAATGAATAAAGGCCTTATATCTCTAAAACATCATGATATGACTCTTTATATACAACTTAGAAAATTCCTAAAGTGTGAAGATTTGCTCTGCCTATCATAGAGGCATCGCCTCTTTGAAGGGGCGTCGCCTCTATGTTAAGAGGCGGCATGTGATTCACCTCTCCTTATAGAGGCATCACCTGATTGTAGAGGTGATCGCCTCTACACGTCTGTCTCGCAGCTATAAAACCCCCAAATCTTCTTTAAAATCGCTAATCTCCCTATTTTTCCACTTCCCTCTTTTCTTCTTTCCCAGACAACATTCTAATCCCTAACCATGATCAAAAGAAGCTTGAAATAACTAAAATTGATTTTGAAAAGTCTAGATGGTGTGTCATGGGCTAGAATTGAGCCATTTCATCTATCCACCTTCCAATTTTTGCATGCTAGGAAGGTCAACTTCTCATTTCTCCATGTTCTTGCTTAGTTTTAGGATTCCCAAAAGCATGTTTTTCCATTCAACATAGTGGAGATCTAACCCCTGCCAGAGGAATTTGAAGCTATCCTGGGATCCTACATGGATTCTACTTGATAGGTTGTTATTCCTTTAGTTACAACTCTGGATTTGCACACCATCCAATACCAAATAGCAAGATTGCTTAATATGTCCCCTCAGTTCTTATTCGCCTCCCTTTTTGGTAACTATGACCAAAAGATCCTACATATTTTGGATCAAGTGGAGAGTGGACTGAACCCTTTCCTTCTCATTCTGGTTGAGACCATTATCAGACTTGATAACTTTTTTAAGACTAGGAAATTCTCTGGGAGTCCATTTCTACTGGAGGTGAGTCTTTTCTTTCTCATACCACTGTCTACTTTCCATCATTCTTACCCATTTTTCAATTCTATAAGCTTGGTTACAAGAGAAACTGAGATTGCTCGAACCTCCTAGAGACATTGCTCACTACAAGGCCAAACACTATTGCAATAGGAGACTTCATCTTTCTCTAGAGGATACCCACAGCTAGTTATCTACATTCCATGATACTCTGATTCAGTGGATGTGCCCATGGTGGAGACTGCAACATGTGACCCTTCGATTTTACACCTATTACGTTCCTTTGGCCAGCCTCCATTTTATCACCTTTTATAATCTGGCTTGGCTATCTAGACAATATGTACAAAAACAACATATTATGGAGCTCATACATGAGTTTGAACTAAGGCCTCTTTCTCATAATTTTCTGGACAACTTGGTTACTACTTGGGCTCAGAGGATCATTGACTATAATGGAGATTAGTCTACCAATGACTAGTACAAGGTGTGGGTTTAATTATAATAGATAGAAAAGGATGAATTTACATGAAATAAAAGGACAATGGTATTGTAGGCATCAAGTGCCCAAGGGAGTCAGAAGAGAAGCATGCAATATTAGATTAGTTTATGAAACTTAGTCTTTTTATGTACTTTATTTATTGAATGAGATTTCCTTTTGAGTTAGACATATGTGTAATAAGCATTTAATGCAATTTTTATAATAATAAAGGTAATCTATTATATTTAATTTAAGCACAGTGTGACTATACAATTTTACTTATTACATATCTCTTGTAGTTAATTGTCTTGCCCTTGCATGTTTTTCAACTAACTATTTTCTCTTTTTCTCTCTCTCATTTTACAAATCCTTTACTTTTTCATGGACCGCCTTTTTAGGTTTCAATCCAGCAGGACTGTTACTTTTTCCTTTTTCTATCTCTAACTTTTGCCTAGGTAGCCTCTTTTGTGGTTTTCTCCGTAGCGAGACTTTATAGAAAGTATTTCTTAAGCTTGTCCATATTGATGGGCTCTTTGAATTCATTTCCCTCCAAGTTAGACAAAACAGCAGCCCCTTATGAAAATAGCTTCTTCACTTGGTAGGGACTTTCCTAATTTGGCTTGAACTTCCCTTGTGGATCAATCATGATTGGTCTAGTGGGCTTTAAGACTAAGTCACCCTTTTTGATCTTGCATGGCTTAATCTTCTTATTATAAGTACGGGCTATCCTTTTCTGGCACAACTAAGAGTGATACATAACCTTCATTCTCTTTTCATCCAACAAAGTTCATTGTGCCAATCGACTCTCTACCCACTAATATTTAGGGATTTTAGACTATAAGAGAACCCTTAGTGACTGAATTTTGACCTCAACTGGCAATATAGCTTCACATCCATATACTAGGGAATATGGAGTGGCTCTTGTTGACATTTTGGTAGTGGTTTTGTATCCCCATAATCCAGATTATAGGTAACTTGCCTAGTCTTTATAATTTTCCAGTATCTTGACCAAGATTCTCTTCACATTCTTGTTTACTGCTTCTATGGCTCCGTTCATCTGTGGTATGTAAGGGGATGATCTGTGATGCTCAATCTTGTATTCTTCCAACAAGGTGGTCATTTCTACCCTAAACTAAACACCATTATCAGTGATGACCTGATGAGGCAACCCATACCAGCAAATTATGTTCTTCTCTATGAACCTGACCATTTATTTCTCGCCTACAATAGTATATGATTATGCTTCTACCCATTTAGAGAAATAGTCGATCATGACTATAATATAACGATGTCCCTTGGATGCTTTCAACCTTATCTCTCCAATAATGTCAATTCCCCAGATTGCAAATGACCAAGGAGAGGTTAATTCCTGAAGTTCCATAGACGACATTTGCCTCACATCGCCATATACTTGGCAGTTGTGGCTCACATCACCATATACTTGGCAGGTATGGCATCTTTTTACATACTTCATGCAATTTGCCTCCATGGTTAACCAGAAGTACCCTTGATGGGTTATCTTTTTAGTGAGGACCGTTCCATTCATATGAGGTCCACATACACCCTTATGAACTACTTCCATGATCTTTTGTGCCTCACCCTTATCGATGCATTTTAGGTGTACTCTAGCTGGCATCCTCTTATATAACACCCCATTATGGCTAATAAACTACCATGATAACATCCTCAATGACATCCTTTCTTTACTATCAGTTTCCTCAAGGAATTGCTCTGTCTCAAGATATCATTGTAGATAAAAAAACTAAGGCTTCTCCATTGGGTTAATTGACATTATTATAATCTCCTCATAACAAGGAATTCAGGCTTGTACTAAAATAAGAGGCTTCATTTTTTCTCGTCTACCTCTTTCCCATATCAAAGCTAGGGTAGCCAATGCATCTGCCATTTTATTCTCCTCCTGGGGCAAGTGTACAAATTTGTATTGCGCAAAGGACAATAGGATTGTGGCTGAATAATCTAGATACAGCTTTAGCTTATCTTTCCTTACTTCCCATTCCTTGGCGATTTGCTTCACTACCAGTATCCAATCCCCATACACTATTACCTCTTGTGCCCCCACATTCTTGAGTGCTTCCAAACAAAAAATGCAGGCTTCATATTCAGTTTGGTTATTAGTGACCTTAAGTTCTAACCTTTTTGCCATCGGGATTACTTCTCCTTCTAGCAAGACTAAAATCACACCAATGCATGCCCCTCTACTATTCACTACCCCATCAAAGTACATTTTCTAGGTATGGATTTCTATTGCCCCCAAGTGTTCATCCGAAAATTCTAACTCCCATTCTTGTCCATCATTTATTGAATTTTATGCTAAGAAGTCTACCACAGCTCTTCCTTTTAATAGCTTTTTAGTAACATAGTCTATGTTAAATTTAGTAAGTAGGACTAACCATCTGGCTAATTTCCCTGTCAGTGATGGAGTTTGTTAGAGATATCTAAGGGGATTATGCTTAGAAACTACTTGAATCCTGTAGGACTAGAAGTAATCGTGTAGTTTTTTTGTTGCCCAAATTACAGCAAAATAGGTTCTTTCTACTAGACTGTAATTGGTTTCATAGGGTAGAAGCTTCTTACTAAGATAATACACGACATGCTCAACTCTCCCTTCTCCTTATTAAGCCAACATTACACTAATTGCATCTTTTTCTATAGCCAAGTAGAGAATTAAGGCTTTCCTCGGTCGTGGCAGCTGCAAAACTGGAGGATTCATCAAATACTACTTAATAGTTTTAAAGCCTTGCTGACACTTATCATCCTAGATAATCGGCTAATTCTTCTTTAAGAGCTTAAAGATCGACTCATTAATGGTAGTCAATTTTGCTATGAATCTATTGATGTATTGTAGCTTTCCTATAAACCCTCTGACTTCTTTCTCATTCTTTGGTGCAAGCATTTCTTTAATTACTCTGACTTTGTCTGGATCCACCTCTATACCTTTTTGATTGACAATATGTTCCTAGAGTTTTTAAGATGTCACCCCAGAAACACATTTCTTCAAATTCAGTTTGAGGTTATACTTTTCAGCTCTCACTAAGAACTTGTCTAAGGCTTCAAAATGCCCTTCTCTGGTCAAAGACTTCACCATCATGTCATCTACATACACTTCTATCTCTTTGTGGATTAGGGAATGTAATTGTGTAGTAGCCATTCTTTAGTAAGTAACCCTTGCATTTTTTAATCCAAATGGCATAACTGTGTAACAGTAAACACCCAACTTGGTAATGAAAGAAGTCTTCAACTTTTCAATCACTGCCATCATGATCTGATTGTATCCTGAGAAGTTGTCCATAAAGGAGTATATGGCGCTGGAAGCTGCACTATCGACTAAGGTGTCAATTTGTAGTAATGGAAAATCATCCTTAGGACAAGCCTTGTTCAAGTCCCTATAGTCCACACACATCCTAACTTTACCATCTTTCTTAGGAACTGAGACTATATTAGCCAACCACTGGGTGTCATCTACCTCTTTTAGGAACTTCACTTTCAGCTGCTTTCCTGCTTCTTCTTTTACTAAGAGAGCCCATTCTGGCCTTAGTCTTCTCTTTTTCTATTTTATTGGTGTGTTGTGAGAATATATGAGAATCTTGTGTTCCGAAATCTCTCTATCGATCCCAAGCATATCCTCATAGCCCCAAGAAAATACTTTTTATCTTCTTTTAAGAGTTTCCTTCATTTTTTCTCTGTTATAAAGAGTTAAGTCATAAGCAATAAGTATATTTTTAGGTTTATCACTTATGCCTAGATTAAATGATTTAGTTTGCACTGAATTAATGTCAAACATATGCATGAAATGATCAGCACACACAACATAACCATTAGGAAACATATCCCACAAGTAAGCATAATAAGACTTCATCACATTAACTTTAAAAAGAAAATTTTCATTAGTCTTAAACAAATTAGAAATAGAAAGGTCAATTTCACCATAAAAAAACATCCATAATAGAATTAAGGACAAAGGTTTCGAAGTTAAATTCCTCTTACTGGTCAGCAGCATCCTTCAGCTCCACTGTAGGAATGTCCCCTTCTAATTTTGAAGTTAATACTAGCTCTTCTACCATGAGATCTTCAATAATAGGCTTTTAGTTCTCGTCCACATATTCAGCGAAGATTTCAAATCCAGGGACCAGTTTCTTAGAAATCATCAGGGCTCAAGGGCTCCTCGATAGGGGTAATTGGCAACTTTTTCCACAACTGTTTCCTAAAGTGTCTTCTTCTTTGAATCAGCCATAATTCTGCCTTTTCTATACTGGACCTTAGTTTCTTCCCTTTCATCAGACTCATCTTCCCCTAAATATCCTAACCTGTGCTTCAGAATCAATACCTTAGGTTTAATAAATCCTGATGGGCCCTGCTGATTCTTTCTAAGTCCCATCCTAGGCACAAATAGCATGCTCTTCATCATACTGACAATCTTTAGGTTCATCTTATCATCATAAATCATGCAAACTTTAAAACTCAGGCTATTCGGGATCTTAGTAGGAGCTAGTTTCAATGTAGCAACTGCAGTCTCTATTTCAGCCATTATAGTAATGACCCTTCCCTCATGTGGAAATTTGATCTTTCGATGAACGGTGGACAACACTCCCCCCAAAGGATGGAACCATGGTCTTCCTAGAAGAATAACAAAGGTGACAGGGATGTCTATTACATGAAGGTTAACCCAAACTTCAATAGGTCCAGTCTTGACTAAAGCCAAGAAAGTTCCTTCAACTAGCCTTTTTGTATCATCATAAGTCTTTATGACTAAATCAGAGGGTTTCAAATCAACTACCATCAAGCCCAGCTTCAGTAGGATCTTTAGAGGACACACATTGATGGCTGACCCATTATTGACCATGACATACATTGATGGCTGACCCATTATGGACCATGACATAGCATATCAATTTACCTTTCACTTCAACCTTAATGAACATGGATTTATTATGATCCCTTCTTTCTAAGGACATGTCATCATTTGTGAACATAATTGCCCCCTAAGGGCTTTCAATCAGTGAGCTCACCATTTGCTCTAGAGTGTGTGTCGAAGGTATCTTCTTGTGATCGAGAGCAAAAACTAGTGCTTCTCGATGGGCCCGGGAGTTCATAAGCAGCTCCCAAATACTAGCAAGAGTTTGCTCATCACTTTTTGCCTCAATAATCTCCTCTGCTTTCTCATTTTTCTTTGATCCCACTTTTGAACTACTTCTTCTTTCTCTACCTCAGCCTTCTTCACTTCATCCTCCCCCTCCTCTGATTTCTCAGCGAACTGCACTATTCTCCTCTCACTGTTCTTCCATAAATCAACTACTTCTCCCTCTTTATCATCATAACTCTAAATATCCAGCACATTTACATAAGACTTAATGTCCGACTACCTCAGATTCAAGTTTTTTTATTGTGTTTTTGGTGGGGTAGGTGTGACATCAGTAAAGGAATTAATAATTTGTTCCTCTGTTAGGCCTGTGTTGATCATTAAGATATGGGGATTTAGTGGTGGTACATTTTGGTAGTTAGTAAAGGGTTATTTTAGGTATTTAGTTTTCTAGTTTAAAGGTAGGTTATTTTATATGAATTGACCAAATCTTGAATCTTGTATTTCAGGCGAGTGCAACTTTTTGTATCATGCCCAACGTTCTGGTGGTACTTGCAGTATAGTTTTGGGTCGACATTTGGGAAAGGAGGTTATTTAGGTAAGGTTTGTAAAAGGTTAATTTCAATTAGCTTTTCCAGGACATTGGAGAGGGGTCTTCCTAAATTAGAAAACCTTTGGGACTACCTGACTGCATTGATCTATCTATTACTACTTGGCCCAACTCCACCATAGATCCAAACCCATCTCTATTCATGGATCTTCAACTAAAGAACTTCTTTTCTTGTGCAAGGTCTAATTCTTTCTATACTCCAAACCTGTATAATTCTTTAAAGTTTTAAATCCCTTAGCTTCTTGGAGAAAGGGAGTACACATCCTTCTATGGCTATTACTACCTTATCAGATTCTGCAGGTCATTGCTTTATCTTTGCTAATTTTGCTCTCCATCTTACTAAATAATCCATAAAGGATTCATTAAACTTCTGTTACACATTCTATAAGTTTCTCAGAGAAGCCTCCATATGAATATTGAGATTATATTGCTTGATACACGCAGCGTATAGTTCCTCCTAATCAACTTGAACACGAGATTCTAGAGCATAATACCATCTAATGGGTGCTCCCTCTAAAGACAGTGGGAATTGCTTCATAATTTACACTTTAGTCAGTTCAGTCATCTTAATATGGGTCACATACTACTTTAAATGGAGGTAGGGGTCCTCTGTGCTAGTGAACTTCTTTATGTCAAGAAACTTGAACTTTCGTGGTAGGGGATTGTCATCCTTATCCATGCTTAACTCAGAATAGCTCATTGGGGCATTGATCCCTTTTTCCTTCATCATCAGCTGTACTTGAGCCATAGACTTGACAAGTTCTTTAGCCTAATCTGGCTTCTCCATATTTCTCTTGGCATCTTCTTTTTTATGGATAACAGGTTCTGCCAATATTGTCTAATGATCATCTTCTACCTCTTACCTTTCATGAACCTCGGCATCCAGATCCAAAGGTCAAGGTTGAGGTGCTGGTGGTTGGGGCACTGGCGGTTGTGGTGCTAGTGGTTCCCCTCTAGCTGTACCCATCATTTCCCTCATAATTTCTCTCATGATTGCCCTGATTTGTTTGGCCATTTTAGCTTTTAACTTTTCCTTAAAGGCTTCAACATCAAATTCTACCATTTTGATCTCTATGGATTCTAACTAAACAGCCTGTGTCAGATCATTTCCAACTGGCAAACTGCTATGGACCAATATCTGTAACTATTAAGGGTTAGAAACATGCATGCCATGTATGCATGAAATGCAAGCCTACTAGTAATAAGGAAAAGAAAACAAAACATATATGCACATATCATAAGACAAAACAAAAAGCTCTCTAACGATATCTCCACCCTTATTTCTCTACACACGTGTTCAATGGCGAGTTCCTTGTCCTAGGATTTTTGTTCTAGGTTTTGATTATCAATAGGGGATAATAAAATTGACAAATGCAAGATAACTCTCAAGATGATGCAAACAAGTGGCACTTCCTCTAAATAATTTCAAAGTCCATTTTAAATGGACCAAGAATGATATCAAAGGCCCACCTTGTCAATATCCTTTTGAAATGGGCTTATAATAGGATAAAAGGCTCATTTTTTCAAGGCTTATGGGCTTGGTCCTTATTTATAGGATTGCCATATGGCATAATACACATGCATTTGGGAAAAAACCTAGGGGAAATTGCTAGGTCATTACATGAGCTGAGTCTTGGGTAATAAGCTTTAGCTCCCACAGCTATACACATCCATTACGTCTCCCCACTTAAGGGTCCGTGTGACATGGATAGGTATATGCTATGAGTGACAATAATCAAATACCTTACCACTAGGTTTGAATGAAACACAGGCAGCAAAGCAAAGATTATTGTTGATTTATTTGGGACTTGGAGTGCATTGTGTGGAAACATATAGTGAATGCAAAATTTGTGAAGGAAATAAAGAAATAATCAAAGATGATAAATTACAAAACACTTGGAATCGGTTTCTCTATCCCTAGTAGAGTTTCCACTATAGGTAGCGATTTTGGTTGTGTGCCTATATGTTGGCGATCACGACACTGTGTGAGCTCGGGGCTCACTAGGAAATACATAGTGGGCTTGGGGCCCAAAATGGAGATGGAGTTGCTACTCGAATAAAATTCAAGACACACTGTACAATAAATGGATTCCAGGGAGGTTCTTAGAAGCCATCATTAGAGATCGGGTTCAGAAACTAGGTATGAGCTTTTGGAATGCCCACCCAACCTTGTGGTTGGCCTTCGTGTGTGTTTTGTATTTTATTACCTTTGATTATTAATTTTATTCCCTTTATTAACATAGGAATTGTGATTGGTTTCCAATTTTATATTTTATTCCCAGTTTGCACATTAGTCCTATTTTAGGCTTATATCCCTAGCATTCAATCATAAATAAATAAATAAAATAAATAAAATAAATAAAAATAATTTAAAATCATTCATTCCATATAAAAAGGGGAGAGAGATTAAGGGTTACAACTTTTAGTGCAAATAAATATAAAGATATTAAAAATAAACCATACATAAACCAAAAATAAACTAATTAATTATACAAGTTAATACTCTAAAAATGAAAAATAAAGCAAACATCTAGTGATTAAGAATCACCAAATGGTTTTTGCAACACATACAAGTTAATTCCATACAATGACAATAATGACATTTACAAATCATCAACACATAATATTCACAAGAAAATAAATGAACATAAACTCATAAAATGATCCACTAAATAACACAAAAAAAAAATAACAAAGGAACAATATTGATTGACATAGGAATCATATATAATCACAAGAAATATAACAAATTAAACAAGGAAATCATGTTAAACATGTAAAATACGGATGAAAAATCAAGGCATAATCAGACAGGACTCTATCAAAGAGACATCACCTCCTGACCATGAGGTGATGCCTCTATTGCCTTATCATGAAGGGGTGATGCCTCTATGAAGAGACATCGCCTCTTCAACAGAAGTAAGAACACTCTATATTTCTTAAATCCTAAGAAATGCAATGATCAAGTAGGTGAATGAGAAATAGACACAAATATACAAGTATCAACAATTAATATTCAATATTTCATGTAACCATGCTTCTCTATAACTTAAAATAAGTAATATGACTCAAGAAAACACATTGAAAAGTAACAAATCAAGGCTTGTAATGAAGGTAAAGAGTTTAAAACTTAGAAATAAGGGGACTCACTACCTTGGACAAGTTAATGCTCCTAACTCTGCCTTATGAGCTTGGTTGATGAAGGAGTGGCTTTGAATGCAAGTAGGCTCCTTCTTCTTCTCAAGAATCAAGTCCCTTAATCTTCAAAGTCTCTTCCCTTTTTCTTCCTTTTTTTCTTTTCCTTTCCCTTTTCTCTCTATTTTTTCTAGGCATTTTTTCTAATACCATTAACTTTTTCCCCACATTCCCTTTTAAAGCCTCTCTTATTTTTTCCTTTTTCAAATTTCCAAAAACCCATTCTCACCCTCTCCTAATTGCCTTTTTTCATTCCTTAGGCTCTTTCATGCCTTTTTCCCTTTTCTTTTACATCCAAAAAAGACCAAATCTTTGTAGGTGGACTTCCAACCACTGCCATTAATGGCATTTAATGTTACAGAAAGTGGGTGTGATGAGACGGTGCCTCTTTTATGAGGCATCGCCTCACTGATGCCTAGGGTGAAGAGGCGATGCCTCTTCGTTGAGGCAATCACCTTTTCACCTGTGCCGAGTCAAGGCTCATGGGTCAAGAGGTGATGGGCTTAGGCTTTGACTTAGAGTTTGGGCTTGGACATGGTTTTTTTATGGGCTTGGCTTAGTGTTTGGGCTTTCAAAGTCGATTTTAGAGAAGTCTTGGGCTCACTTTGCATTCAAAACTCAAACTTTCTCATCATCAAGCTTTCATTGTGGATCGATCAAACTAATAGTGTCCATAAATGACAAGAGACTTTTTTAATATGTTATGAAATTTTTTTAAAAATATATATAGTTATAATATCAACCATTAAATTAATTTTTAATTTAATTTTATGCAGTTAAATTATCCTATTTCAAATATAAAATTTCAATAATTATTTATTATATATTTTTATAATATATAATTTATTTTTAAAATAATATAGATAAAATTATAACAATATTATATTTTTAATGATAATAAAATTTATATTTTAGAAATTTTTATTAAAGTGTGACAATATAAAATTAAGAAAAACTTATTCAAAATATTTATGTTTTATTTAAATAATAAAAAAATTTATGTGTAAAATTAATTTGAAACTCGAGTATAATGACTTATAAATTCATTTATTTGTATGTAATAAAAGTTAAATTAAATTAATTAAATTTTAATTTTAATTTGATAGAAAGTCTATTTTCTATTTTAATTATTTTAACTTTTATTTTATCTCTAATAAAAATTAAATTAACTAAAATATAGAGATTTAATTGAAAATATGTTTTCTGTTTTATTTAGGTTAACTTCTATCTTATCTCTAACAAAAATTATAATTTAGTTGAAAGTATATTTTATATTCTAATTTGGTGAACTTGAGAAAAACTAAGTATAAGAAATATTGAAGCAATATCATATAATTATTCAAATAAAATATTTATGAAAATAGTAATGAATTATAACTATATTAAGTTAATATCAAATTGTTATATAAAAAAAATAACACTATTATTAATTTTAAAACTTTGATGTAATAATAATAATATGTTTAATTATTTATTTATTATATATCACGAGTCAAATAATTTTTTTATTTAGGTGTGAAACACGTGGTTGTTTACTAGTATATATAAACATTTGAAAAAAGAAAAAAAAAGATAGAAAGAAAGAGAGAATAGAATATGAGACCTTCAGTTTATTAGTGGCATTTGATTCTAGCTCCTTTAAGAATGAAGAAGTGAATGTGATTGGACAATCAATTATACCAACTTATTCCAAAGATGGGCATTGTACAATAGCATCTCCAGAACTGTAATTGATTAATTTAGGCAAAGACTCAAAAGCAATGAAGTTTAGTAAATGAAATGTGATTTCATGGTCGGAAGTTACTTCCTTTGCTGCTATGCCTTATGTGACAATTTCTTTAACTAGAGGACAATCTTTCACTTTAAGCCCATTAAGTTGCAAAAGTCCCGAGCATATAGTAGGAGTAAGAATATCTATTAAAATGCTACAACTATGGATGATCACTATATTCAGGTTTTTAGGGTCTAAAATTTCTTTCAGAATTTCACTCCTAACAACTCCGAATTAATATTTTTGCTTATGAAACTAGCATCGACAAAGAGAATAGGTAAAGGGGCGAGGTTTACTCTATAAACACTCTAAAGCTAAAGTCAGAAATAATATGAGGTAAAATATAATAAAGGAAATAGGCATAATAGAATATAGAATAGAGAATAAAGGAGTAAATGAGGATTGCTTATGATGATGAGATGATGGGATGATGGAATGATGTCTTGGTGATGTTGTATGATGAGAATGGGGAGATGAGTGAATATAAGAATGAGAATATAAAGAATGACATGAGATGTCATAAGATGTATTTATAGGAGAAGGTATTACTTAAACCTCTTAGGAATATGATTCATTAATCTTGTAGGATTGCCTTATTTAGGAGAGGAGGAAACTTCCTTTATAGAGTAGTCTTCCTAATTGAAATAGACTTCTTTATTAAGATTTTTTCTTATTCAAGTAATCCTCCTTTGTGGGGGAATATAATCCTTATTAGAATAGCATACTGATAAGGGATATCTAGAGTTCCCTCTAAAAGTCTACTCGGATATTTATATTCAATGTATTCGAGTCTATAAGGTGATGGAAACGTCATTCTTTTGTCTAAAGAGAGACTACTTGAATCACTACATTTTATATAGGATGGTGAGCTGAGGTGGCCAGCCTCAATCATAAGAAAAGATAAATCTCAATACTAAGTCTTGAAATCATCATATAAGAACATTATTTGAAGTGCCAATTGGACTTGAGTGCATAAAATTAGCAATAAAAATGCTTTAGGGTAAAAGATTAACCCGTCAATGTGGAAACAACATGATGAAACCAGTCATCATTAGAGTTTTGATGCTTGGTGCACTAAAAGTGCGGCCCGAGTGCCGAACCTCAATACTATAGAAGTGACCTGAGGGTGCCAATTTCTAGATAATGGTCTTAGATGCTCGGTGCAAGGATGCGAGGCTTATATGCTTGGAACCTCAGTACTATAGAAGTGACCTGAGGGTGCCAGTTTCCAAATACTGGACTTATTCTTGGTGCATTAGAAGCACGACCCAAGTGCCATATATTCTCAGTGCATTAAAAGCGTGACCCAAGTGTTGAACCTCGGTACTATAGAAGTGACTTGAGGGTGCCATCTTCAGTCACTAGACTTAATCTTTGTGCATTAGAAGTGTAGCCTAAGTGTCAAACCTCAGTACTATAGAAGCGACCTGAGGGTGCGAGCTTTAGTTATTGGACTTAATATTGGTGTATTAGAAGTGCGACCCAAGTGTTGTGTAGTCTCAATGCATTAGAAGTGTGACCTGAGTGCCATATGACGTTGCTCGATTTATAAACTTTAGTAACTCTTTTAATAGTAACTACTTAGTCATAATATTTATTAATAATGAGTTTGGGCATTATTGTTGTAGATGTTTAATTTTTTGAGCTTTTTTTGTTAGTGGTATTTTTGCAAAAGGTAGGATGTTTGTGATCCTAATAGTGAGTTTAAGCCCTTTCAATCTGAGCTCCATAATATGGGATAGTAATTTTTTGAAATGATGGAAGGTGGGTTTTAAAGGAACAAATTTTGGTTTGCCCAATCTGATTTGTGAGATGAGCATTTGTAATTTAGGTGAACGATTAATGTTGCACCACTTCTAAAATAGAGGATAGTATATGATGTTGTCTAGGATGTCTTAGAATTGCCCTTTGATTTATCCGGCTGTGTGGTAGATATACTTGACTCTATTCTTGAATTTCCCTTATTGGATATTCTATGAAATTTTCATGAACAAGGATCTTTTACAAAGTAGGATTTTCTTGAATGTTATTTGATCTGGCTTTAAACAAGAATCACCATTTATTGTCTGCGCATGAGTAAGTGCTTGTTTATGTTAATTTTGCTTGACAATATGTCTAATGTTTTTTTTGACAATCTCTACATGTTGATGTCGAGTGAGATGATCATAGTGTCCAATTGTTTGGACTGATGGGTGCTTAAAGTAGCATCTTTAATAAATACGTTTTCCTTATTTATAGTAATAGACAAAAGAACAAAAATTTTGGGATTATATAATCGATCTCATTTGATGGTCAGAACTTGTGTAATAAATATACCAAATTTAATTGATGTAGGTGTTGCATGAATAATAATCATGCATATATGGACAAGCATCTATGTATAGATGTGTAAGTGTGCTTGTATGACAAGCTATAAATATTTTATATAAGAATAAATAATTAAGAAGTGAAAATAAATAATAAAAATAAATAATCAAAGATAAATAATTGAGAAGAAAAACTTATCTCTTGATGACCTCATGCCCTACCTATGAGTGAACGAATATTTATGTTCATTCAAATTGTCTAGTTATTATGGAGTATTTTAAGGTCTCTCCATAATCTATGGTGTTGATGTAATTTGACTATCCAAGAATGTCTATGTTGCTGTCTGAGTTTTGAATATATTATACTCCTTGGCACCTTGTACTAATATTGAATATCATTGAGTTTCGGATGTAAATCTTTCTAGACTCAATGTATTTTTTATGACTAAATTAGAATTTTTCATGATAGGAAGTTTGATTTTGTTGCTTTCTTTAAATGATCAAGCTAGATTCCAAACATGTGAAGATAATGCAAAATTGAATTTGATCTATTCCCATAGACGACACCACTTGATAACTTCAAATTGATATTTTTACATCTGGAACCTGCAACGATGAGGGGAATGGGTAAAAGGGCAAGGTTTCCCCCATAAACACTATAAAGCTTAAGTCAATAATGGTATGAGGAAAAATATAATAAAGCAAATAGGCATAATAAAATAGAGAATAGAGAATAGAGAATAAAGAGTAAATGATGATTGCTTGTGATGATGAGGTGATGGGATGATGGAATGATGTCTTGATGATGTTGTATGATAAGAATGGGGGAGATGAGTGAATATGAGAATAAGAATAGAAAGAATGACATGAGATGTCATGAGATGTATTTATAGGAGAAGGTATTGCTCAAACCTTTTAGGAATATGATTCCTTAGTCTTCTAGGATTGCCTTATTTAGGAGAGGAGGAGACTTCCTTTGTAGAGTAGTCTTCCTAATTGAAATAGACTTCTTTATTAAGCTTTCTTCTTATTCAAGTAATCCTCCTCTATGGGGGAATATAATCCTTATTATAATAGGATACTAATAAGGGATATCAAGAGTTCCCTTTGAAAGTCTATCCGGATATTTTTGTTCAATGTATTCGGGTCCATAAAGTGATGGAAAATTCATTCTTTTCTCTAAAGAGAGACTTCTTGAAACACTACATTTGATATAGAAGGGCAAGCTGAGGTGGCCAGCCTCAGTCACAAGAAAGGATAAAGCTCACTACTGAGTCTTGAAATCATCATATAAGAACATTGTTTAATGTGCCAGATGGACTTGAGTGCATAAAACCTATAATAAAAATGCTTTAGGGTAAAAGATTAACTCATCAATGTGCAAACAACATGATGGAATCAGTCATCACTAGAGTTTTGATGCTCGATGCATTAAAGTGTAGCCCGAGTGCTAAATCTCAGTACTATAGAAGCGACTTGAGGGTGCTAATTTCTAGATACTAGTCTTAGATGGTCGGTGCAAGGATACAAGGCTTATATTCTCGAAACCTCAGTACTATAGAAGTGACTTGAGGGTGCCAATTTCCAGATACTAGACTTATTCTTAGTTCATTAGAAGCGCGACCCAAGTGCCGTATTCTTGGTGCATTAAAAGTACGGCCCAAGTGCCAAACCTCAGTACTATAGAAGCGACCTGAGGGTGCCAGCCTTAATCACTATACTTAATCTTTGTGCATTAGAAGCATGGCCCAAGTGCCAAACCTCAGTACTATAGAAGCGACTGAGGGTGCCAGCTTCAATTACTGGACTTAATTTAGGTGCATTAGGAGTATGGCTCAAGTGTCGTATAGTCTCAATGCATTAGAAGCATGACCCGAGTGTCGTATAACGTTGCTCGATTTATAAACTTTAGTAACTCTTTTGTTGGTAGCTACCTAGTCATAATATTTATTAATATTGAGTTCAAACATTATTATTGCAGATGTTTAATTTTCTGAGCATTTGTTGTTAGTGGTATTTTTGCAAAGGGTATGATGTTTATGATCCTAATAGTGAGTTTGAGCCCTTTCAATTTGAGCTCCATAATATAGGATAGTAATTTTTTGAAATGATAGAAGGCAAGTTTTAAAGGACCAAATTTGGGTTTGCCCAATCTAATTTGTGAGATGAGCATTTGTAATTTAGGTGAAAGGTCAATGGTGCACCACTTCTAAAATAGAGGATAGTATGTGATGCTCGCTAGGATGTGTTGGAATTGCCCTTTGATTTTTTCGGTTGTGTGGCATATATACTTGACTCTATTCTTGAATTTCCTTGTTGGATATTCTATGAAATTTTCATGAACAAGGATCTTCTATAAAGTAGGATTTGCTTGAATGTTATTTGATCTGACTTTGAATAAGAATCACCATTTGTTGTCTGTGCATGTGTAAGTGCTTGTTTATATTAATTTTGCTTGATAATAAGTCTAATGTCTTTTGAAAATCTCTACATGTTGATGCCGAGTAAGATGATCATAGTGTCCAATTGTTTGGACTGATGCGTGCTTAAAGTAGCATCTTCAATAAATATGTTTTCTTTATTTGTAGTAATGGAAAAAAGAACAATAATTTTAGGATCATATAAACGATCTCATTTGATGGTCAGTCCTTGTGTAATAAATATATCAAATGTAATTGATGTAGGTGTTGCATGAATAATAATCATGTATATATGGATGAGCATCTATGTGTAGATGTGTAAGCATGCTTGTGTGACAAGCTATAAATATTTTATATAAGAATAAACAATTAAGAAGTGAAAATAAATAATAAAAATAAATAATCAAAGATAAATAATTGAGAAGAAAAACTTATCTCTTCATGACATCTTGCCCCACCTATGAGTGAATGAATATTTATGTTTGTTCAAAATGTCTAGTTGTTGTAAAGTATTTGAAGGTCTCTCCATAATCTGTGGTGTTGATGTAATTTGACTATCTAAGAACATATATGTTATTGTCTAAGTTTTGAGTATATTATAATCATTGGCACCTTGTACAAATGTTGAATATCATTGAGTTTTAGATTCAAATCTTTCTAGACTCAATGCTTAAGGCTTGCTTGGATATCCATGGTTATAATAATAAAGACTCAAATGCTCGAGAATTGATAGGTTTTAATACTGTGGTTCAAACTCTGGATGTTTAGACTCAAATGCTTGGACTCTTTGATGCTTGGACTTGGACGCCTGGACTCTTTAATGATCAAACTTGGATGCGTAAACACTTTGATGCTTGGACTTGGATGCTTGAACTCCTTAATGCTCGGACTTGGATGCCTGGAATCCTTGATGCTCGAACTTGGATGCCCAGACTCTTTGATGCTTGGACTTGGATGCCCAAAATCCTTGATGTTCGAACTTGGATGCCTGAAATCCTTGATGCTTGAACTTGGATGCCCAGACTCTTTCATGCTTGGACTTGGATGCCTAGAACCCTTGATGCTCAGACTTGGATGCCTAGAATCCTTTATGCTCAAACTGGATGCCCAAACCCCTTGATGCTTAGACTTGGATGCCTAGAATCCTTGATGCTTGGACTTGGATGCCCGGATTCCTTGATGCTCAAACTTGGATGCCTGGAATCCTTGATGCTTGGACTTGTATGCCTAGAATTCTTGATGCTCAGACTTGGATGCCCGAACTCCTTGATGCTCGGACTTAGACACACCATCATAGAATCTTAACTTTATAAAACCTTATACAACGTTTTATCATTACCCCTTTTTTTTTATTGCTCTTTCCACTATTGTAACCTTATAATGTGGAGTGGATTTTATAGTAATAATAGGAAAGAATAATCTCTATAACATTTTAATCTAAATTTATTATTGCTGACTAAATTGGAATTTTTTATGATCAAAAGTTTGATTTGGTTGCTTTCCTTAAGTGATCGAGCTAGATTCCAAACAAGTACAGATAATTCATAATTGAATTTGATATATTCCCATAAACGGTGCCACTTGATAACTCCAAATTGATATTTTTGCTTATAGATCCTGCATTGACGAGGAGAATAGATAGAGGGGCAGGGTTTGCCCCATAAACACTCTAAAGCTTAAGTCAATAATGGTATAAGGAAAATATAATAAAGCAAATAGGCATAATAGAATAGAGAATAGAGAATAAAGGAATAAATGATGATTACTTGTGATGATGAGGTAATGAGATAATGGAATGATGTTTTGGTGATGTTATATGATGAGAATGGGGAGATGAAAGAATATAAGAATAAGAATAGAAAGAATGACATGAGATGTCATGAGATGTATTTATAGGAGAAGGTATTTCTCAAACCTCTTAGGAATATGATTCCTTAGTCTTCTAGGATTGCCTTATTTAGGAGAGGAGGAGACTTCGTTTGTAGAGTAGTCTTCCTATTGAAATAGATTTCTTTATTAAGCTTTCTTCTTATTCAAGTAATCCTCCTCTGTGGGGGAATATAACCCTTATTATAATAGGATACTAATATGGGATATCAACTCCAAATTCTTTTCAACATTGGTAGATTAATCAAGGTTAGCATTCTTAATTTGGATAAAAGCCCTGAGTGTCCATCAATGGTTGGCATAACTGGACCAAAAATTTCTTCCACCAAATCATAATTACACACCTCAAGCTCTACCAACCCATTAAGCAATGGTAGTAGGTTGCATGGAATATCAATGAATGATGCACGTTCATCTAGCACCAGCCTACTTAAATTGTTAAAGAAGTTGACAGGAAATTCATTATGCCAAACTTCTTTTAGCTTAGGGAATTCAAAGAGTCTTAAATTCTATAGGCCGCTTAATCCAACCTGCCCAAATTCAATTAGTTACAATTGTACATAAACATCCAATTAGCATTTGGAAGAAAAAGAACCTTCACCACTACTGTTTTATATTGAAAGAAAATTGAATTATGTGAAGACTTTGAGTTCAAATCTTATATATGAAAGAGTTTTATCTCCTATGTAGAATTCACTTGACTAGATCAAGAATAGTCAAAACCTTATGAATGTTGTATACCATATATAATTGAAAAAAATGAAAGGAACTTTGCAAAATTTTAGCCCTTGATAAGAGAATTTGATTAAATTAATCTTACCATTTCTGCATCCAAATATTTTACGGTGGTATTGATGTCCCCAATCCAACACCATTTGTCCCTTTCTAGTGTCAGATAGACTCTCTCTAGCTTCACTGCATTGATCCCCACTTCAGAGAAATAATTCATCTTAGGGAACCATGACACCACTACGTTTCCAAAGATGGGAAACTTACTGAGCAGAAGCAAGAGAGACTTTTTAAGTAATCAAGTTCTAGAATTTCCAATTTGCTAAAAATAATCTCATCAAGTTCATCTGCATCATTTATGATAATTTCTTTCTCCATCTTGCATTCTCTTATTCGCAATGTGGTGAGATTCACCAGGCTTTTTGCGGTAAAGGGTGATATTATTTTCACAAATCCTTTACACATCCACAGCTCTAGAAACTTAAGATTTCAAAAAGATGCAGAAGATGTAGCCAAACTAATCAAACTGTGGGCACCATCTATTTCCAGACTTTCAAGGTTCTGAATAACCTGGCCAAGTTGGCAATTTTGATTCCACAAATGCATCAAGTTAGGAACTAAATCCAAATGAAAATGGTACATCATTATGATAGCCCTTGAGCCTACATCCTCAAAATCAACACATTTTGGGAGTAGCTCATTGCAATGACAATCTACCATAATAAGTACTTCTAAATTCATGAATTTTTTAAGAACTTCCAATATAAAACTTATTGATGGATCATGAAAGCGTTGTAGAGAATTTTTATTTTATAAAATAGGTTTGTAGGAAACTAGCCTTGCTTTATCATCGTAAGGTCTCTATTTATTGGAAATTCCATTAAGTTAGGTATATTCTGGAAATTAATCAACAACACCAAGTTAAATGCCACGTCCCATTTAACAAAATTTATGAATTCAATTTTTCCTTTTTATATTGAAATTTATTACTAATCTCAACCTACCCACTTATTTATAGGTGATATAGAGTAGCAACCTTGTGAATTACTCCATATTTTTTCAAGAGAGCCTTAATTACATGATTACAAAAATGGGAACCTCCATCACTGATCAATGCCCTAGGAGTACCAAACCTAGGAAAAATAGTTCTCCTAAGCATCTTCTTGACCACTTTAGCATCATTAGTAATGGTTAGTAATGCTTCTACCCATTTTGAAACATATTCCACATTGACCATAATATACTTGTAGCCTAAAGAGCAAAGAAATGGACCCATAAAATCTATACCCCAAACATCAAAGAGCTCGACTTCAAGGATTCCTTTTAAAGGCATCTCATATTTCCTAGTGATATTACCTATTCTTTGACATCTATCATATGTAAGAATAAACTCTCTAGTGTCTTTAAATAAATTTGGCCACTAAAAACCATATTGTAGTACTTTAGATGTCATTTTTGTTGCACCAAAGTATCCTCCAACATCTAAGGAATGGTAATGTCTCAAAACATCTTGAACTTCATTTTGAGGAATGCATCTCCGAATAAAACCATCGACATATCTCTTGTAAAGTAAAGGCTCCTCCCCATAATAAAATGTGTTATCATGTAAGAATTTCTTCCTTTTCCTATAATCCATTCCATAAGGAAGAACACCACTCAAAAGATAATTTGCAATATCCGCACACTGTAGAAGATCCTTTGATACCACTCTTAGTAAGTGTTCATCATGAAATGTGTCATTAATTGGCACACCATCATCATTCCTCTTCAATCCATCTTAATCAATCCTTGATAGATGATTCACAATAAGGTTCTTACTTTCCTTCTTGTCTCACACTTCCTAATTAAACTCTTGAAGCATTAAAATCCACCATAAGAGTATAGGTTTTTCATCCTTTTTGCTTAGAAGATACTTAAGAGCATCATGATTTGAATAAATAATTACCTTTTTGCTGACAAAAATATGCTCTAAACTTTTTAAATGCATAAACAATAGCAATGAACTCCTTTTCTACAGTGGTGTAGTTAATTTGAGTATCATCAAGTAGTTTGCTAGCATAGTAAATCATATAAGGCTTGCCTTCCTTCCTTCCTTTGACCCAAAACAGCCTCCACCACAAAGTTACCAGCATCACACATTATTTCAAATGTCTACTTCTAATTAGGTGGTTGTAAGATGGGTGCAGAAACAAGAACTCTTTTCAAAGTTGCAAATGCATGAAGACACACATCATCAAACTCAAAAATAGCATCCTTTGCAAGTAACTTACATAATGGTTTTGATATCTTGGAAAGATCCTTGATAAATCTTCGATTAGTCCAAGGAAGCTTCTTATATCTTTAACACTCTTTAGAGGTGGAAAATTTTCAAATACTTCTATCTTTGCTTTATCAATTTCAATGCCCCTATTTGAAACTGAATGACCAAGAACGGTTCCCTTTTGTGCCATAAAGTGACATTTTTCGCAATTCAAGACTAATCCATGCTCAATACACTTATCAAGAATTTTAGATAAATTTTCTAAACAATTAAAAAAGTCAGTACCATAAACACTAAAGTCGTCCATAAAAAATTCTACACAATCATCAAGCAAATCACTAAATATTGAAAACATGCATCTTTGAAAAGTTTTGGGTGCATTGCAAAAACCAAAAGGCATATGCCTAAAGGTGAAAGTACCATATGGGCATGTAAATGTGGTCTTAGCTTGATCCTCATTATTAATAAGAATTTGGTAAAAACCACTTAGTCCATCTAAATAACAAAAATAAGAAAAGTTGGCTAGTCTTTCAAGGACTTGGTCAATAAAAGGCAATGGGAAATGGTCCTTCCTATTTTCTTTATTTAACTTCCTATAGTCAATACACATACACCATCTTGTGATAGTTCTAGTAGGTATCCAATCATTAGATTCATTCCTAACAACGATTAAGCCTCCCTTCTTTGGTACAACTTGAATGGGGCTTACCCATTTACTATCACTAATGGAATATATGATTCCATTATCAAGCAACTTAGTTACCTCTTTTCTTACCACTTCTTTAAGAGTGGGGTTTAACAGCCTTTGACCTTTAATAGAAGGCTTAGCATGGTCCTCTAAAAGAATTCTATGCATATATACATTAGGACCAATACCCTTTAAATCATTAATAGAATAACCAATAACATTCTTATGATTAACCAACTCATCACATAAGGCATTAACATTATCACTAGGCAAAGATGAATTAACAATAAAAGGAAATTTAAGGTTAGAGTCAAGAAATGCATATCTTAGGTTTGATGGAAGGATCTTAAGCTCCATCTTGACTTTGTCACTTGATGTAGTAGCTTTCAGATCATCCTCTTTACTTAAAGGTTCAAATATTGATGTCCTACGGGAAGGTTGATATGGAGTTACGTCCAAAATTTGCTTATTAGCTTTTTGCATTTCGTATTCCATACATTCCTTATCCACCTCTAATGTGATCTTTCCTCTCTTCATATCAATAATTGCTCCTTCTGTCATAAAAAATGGTCTTCCAAACAAAATTAAGATTGCAAGATCTTTCACCATTTCCAACACAACAAAGTCAGCTAGTATTATAAACTTCCCCACTTTGGTTGGCACATTTTCTAGAATGCCAAGTGGATATATGATAGATTTTTCCACCATGGAAAGACACATATTGGTAGGCTTAAGCTCATCCAGATTTAGCCTTTTGTAAATAGAGTAAGGCATAAGGCTAATACTAGCACCAATATCACATAAAGCTTTATAAAAATGTGTACCTCCAATTATACAAGGAACCATAAATGAACCAGGATCCTTAAGCTTTAGTGGAGACTTGGAGTACATAGCCTTGGATTCTTCACCAAGAGATACTAAGCCATAATCTTCAAGCTTGCTCTTATGGTTAATAATATCCTTCAAAAATTTACCCCATACTGGCATGTCTCTAATGGCATCCAGGAATGGTATGGTGATAGTTATTTCCTTAAGATAATCAAGGAATTTTCCAAACTACTTATCCAAGTTACGCCTTATGAACCTCTAAGGAAAAGGAAGAGTTTTAACATTTACCCTTGGTTCATCATTCTTCGATGGTATGGTATCTTCCTTATTACCTTTCTTCACAAACTCATCATCATTTTTACTTCTAACATCCACTTCCTCAATTTCTACCCCATCATCATCATCAACCACTCTCTTTTTCTTATTGAGATCCTTTTCAACCTTTTTACTACTATGTAAGGTAATAACTTAACAAGACTCTTTTTGTACATACTCCAGTTGGCTAAGAAGCTTCCTAAAGGTTTAATGTTGGAGGAAGAGGCTTGTTAGGCAATTTAGGTTCCAAGGATGTAGTTATAAGTAGTAAGCTGCTCAAGTTTAGAGTTTAGCTATTTAAATTGCTCCTCATTTTTTTTGTTTATGGACATTTGTTGGTTGACAAATTTCTCCATGAGATTTTCAAGAGTAGGTTTAGGATGAGAAGGATTAAAGGTTTATTGCTTCATGGAAAATCTCGGTGGGTTTTGAGGTTTGATATTTAGGTTGTATTGAGGGTTTAATTGAGAGGATGGGTTTGACCAAGAGAAACCAAGATGCCTCCTCCATTGAGGGTTATAAGTGTTGGAATTCAACCCCATTCTTTGGTTAAAACCCCCTTGCATGTAGTTCACATCCTCATTTGTACTTAAATTACATTGAGAATATGAATAAGATCCTCCACAAGACTCACAAACAACATTTGCACTTTCTAAAGAATTGATTTGATTTCTACTTACCAAATTGATGAGAGCATCTACCTTTGCATTCAACATTTTAATTATGTCAAGCTCCAAAACTCCTCTTGCTTTTTCTATATATGTTTCATCACCCATGTATCCTTGAGATGAAAGTTCTTTAAGTAAATTAATGGCTTCTCTAGCCATTTTATCCATCAATTTTCCATCGGCTACTACATTCACAATATTTTGGTTTTTATCTGTTAACCCTTCATAGAATATTTGAGGAATTATCCATTCTGGCAAGCCATAATGTGGACATTGTCTTTGAAGTCCCTTAAATCTCTCCCAAGCTAAATAGATTGTCTCACTTCCATTTTGCATTAAAGTAGTGATCGCATTACAAAACTTGGTAGTTTTATATGGTGGAAAATATTTTTGCAGAAATGCTTGTTTCAATTGATCCCATATTATGATTGATTCATTTGGAAAATTAACAAGTCAAATTTGTGCTTTATCCCTAACTGAAAATGGAAAGAGTCTCAACCTAATTGTGTCATCTGTTACACCATTGATCTTGAAAGTTGCACACACATTAAGGAACGTTAATATATGGGCATAAGGATCTTCTCCTTGTAAACCTCCAAATTTATTATTTTGCACCATTTGGATGATACTTGGCCTAATCTCAAAATTATTGTTATCAATAGTGAAAGCCACAATCCCTTCAAAACTACCCGAGATGTCGGGCATTGTGAAATCCCCTAACGTTCTCCTTTCTAGTTGAGCCATGTTATTCAAATTCAGTCAGTTCTCTCTTCTTTGCCTTTGTTCCCTACGTAAAGCATGTATAGTTAAATAAATTTCAGGTTCAAAGTTTAAATTATTATCACTAGTACTTCTAGTAAGTATAAAAAAAAATCTAAATTCATAATCGAACAAATTAAAATTAACAAATAACAACAAAAATAAATGAAAATATAAAAACAAAAAAAAATAAAGCCTAAAATAACCTTTCTCTACCCTAATTTAATAAAAGTTCATAATCCAAAATTCCTCAACAATAATGCCAAAATTTAAAGTGGGTCAAATTGTATTACCCTAATCTCTAAGACTTAGTATAGAGCAAGAAGGGTGTCGAACACATGGAATTTAAGGAAGTTTGTATTAAGCGAATAGGTACTAAAATGGATAGGAAAAACAAATTGGAATAAGAATAATAATAAAAATAAATAAGAAAGTGTAAATACTAACTAATTTATAAATCTAACACTAAACAAGAATTATAATTAATATATGTGGGAGAATCACAATTTAGAATCAAATAAGAACTTAAGAACAATTATCATATAAACTTGTTGATTGGAAATTAGTCTATAATCTTTAAAAGACAACTCTCATCATCTATTAAAAATATTTCCTCTTAGAATCCACATTCATTTTCATGGTAATGCAAATACAAGAGAAAATCATTAATCACTTTACACTAATTCTTATTCCCTTAAGATGAATTCCTTGTCTCCAAGTTAAATATAATTCTTAAGCAATCTCACTTACATTCCACCAAATTAATCCAATTCTCCTTATAAATAATTTGATTACTAAGTTACATATAGTGATTAAGCATACATAATATAATTAAGCACTAATTGAAATTAAACCATAAGCAATATAAGATAGAAATGTAGTTCTTATTCAATTCATAATTGTAATTCCCCTATAAGACTTAGCCAAGACACAAACTTAAAGACCAATAAGAGAAAATCAATTACAACATAAAAAAAAGGGATAAAGAAAGTGAATAGATAAAACCCTTTTCCTAAAATCTTCTAACACTTGCTTGGTGTAGAATAATCTTCTCTTCTTCCTTCTTTACTTTGTCTCATTCTAGTTGTTCTATCTAGTAATCATAATAATCCTAATAATCATATCATCAATCCTCTTCTTCCTTTTCTACACATCATAAATAATGTATATATAGAACTTATAGATGGTTACAAAGGATCAAAATTCATTTAAAATTGGAAAGGTACCCTTTGACATGAAAAGTCACAACCATATTTAGATGTAGTAACTTTAAGGGGATGACCTTAACTCTAGAATGTTCCTTCATAAAAGTTGTAGATCATTATGTTATCTTTATATCACAGCTTTAATAAGCTAATTTGGATGTCTGTAGAAGAAGTTATGGCCAAAATATGAGAACTATTCAAAGCTTGAAAGTTGCAACTCTTTGGACAAACTTGGTGACGACTCTGCACAAAAACTCTTTATGATGACTTGATGTCATAGTGACAGTTTAGCACAACTTCTAACTTACTTCCTTTGGCTTCACAAGCTCCATATTTCATTCTAGAAAGTCCAAAGTTCTTTCCATATACCAATCAAACCTAAAAACATGTAAAAAACACACAAACAAACATTAAAAAAAACACTTGGGAATAAAAATAACATTTACATAATCAAATAAACAAAAAAACATAACAAAAATCAAATGAAATAACAATTAAAATACCCTAAATAACTATGTATATTTGCATTGTATCACTTAGGTAGGTTTCTTAGAATCTTGTTATTTACCTCTTCCTTGGAGAAATGTTTTCCAAGTTTCTTAAGGGTTGTAAGAAGAGTTGAGATAGTTTGTCATCTCCATGATTGATTCATGAGGCTTCATTTTATAGAGTTTATATCCATACATATGAAGTTAAACCTTCTTGCTTCTTACTTGAATCTTGCCTTCGTAGTAGTTTTCTAAGGTCTCCCACATTTCTTTGGCCGACATACAATATTGAAGTTTGCCTCCTTCTTCTCTTGTCATTGAAGAGACTATAGTACTCATAGCTTTTTTGTTTTTTTGATTTTCTTTATTTTGATTAATACTCCATTGACTTTTTTTAAGACTAGTTACCACACCATCAATGATAATTATAGGTAAATCCCAACATCTTAGGACGATGTCCCAAATTTTAATGGAATCATAATCAAGATGTAATTCCACTTTGAATTTCCAATGTGGATAGTCACTACCATCAAAGAATGGTTTAAGAGAAGAGATGTTTTGTGATTCACTCCCCATGATCTTATATTTTAGCAATGAAGTACCTAGAATTCAAGCTGTGATACCAATTAAAAAGGGTCCTAGAGGGGGATGAATAGGATTATCAAATAAAAATGAGAAATTAAAAGATTTCTTTGTAAGAATTGAATGGAAGTTAAGAAGGAAAATAAAGAATACAAAAATTTAAGGAGTTTGGATTCATCAACAATCATGTGTCTCCACCTAACTTATCCCTAAGTTAGGATTTTCAATCACCCACAATCTTATTCACAATCCTGTGTCTCCACCTATATATATATAATTCATAAAATTCATTCAAGTAGTAGGAAAGGAGGCTTAGTAGTGCCTTGAAGTACAAAATCAAAGCAAAACTTGGATTTACATTTGAGAGTAGAAAAATACATTTTCTTCCTACGATTTAAGCTTCCCATGACTTTCTTTAAAACATAATAGATTTGAGCTTCACATGCAAAGATTTTTTATTATCTAAATTAATTCAGTTTGATTTATTCTCTTTTAAAATAGAATAGATTTGAGCAACATATTTGGATATAAGAAAATCCTTCAAAAGAGGAAGAAATATTCATTTTACCATGATTCAAGTAGCTAAATGTTTATTTTCTAACTATTACCATATCTACATATAAAATGAGAACAACACGTACTTTTGAATATGTTTCCATTTAGGCTTCTATTACTAATGGTTAGAAGAACATCCATGTTGAATTTTTTTAGTACAGTTATTATTATAGTTTATAATAGCGTATTTAATTGTAGTTGCTTTTAGTGAATGGCATATGGAAATGGAAGCTTTGAATACTTGAATGTGATGTATAGGGTAGAAATTATGGTCCATTTGCCACTTTGAAGAAACTTCTCTCAACTATGAAATTATTTGTTGGCAGCATTTAGGTATATCCTCGTATAATGTTGTAATTTTTTTAATTAAACTGGAACCTTTCCTGTTTTTTATTAATTTTTTTCCTTTTTTCTTTTTTTATAGGGATGAAGAGCTAGACAAATAATTATAATTTTAGATTTTATTAAATCCTCTCTACAAAGATGAAGATTTAAGAATTAATGATATCATTTTGTTGAGAATTTTTATTTTTGGAATTGAAGATAGTGTTTCATCATAAGTTTAAACTCATATGTTGAATTTTTAATGTATAAATTAAACATTAAATATATTATATTATATTTTTTTCTATTATTCATTTTTATTGTGTCTATTTTGTCATCCCGTAGTGAAGCGTAGGTTATTTTACTAGTAAAGATATATAATGAGTTAAAATCAATTAATGACATAACTTTTTGTCTCCAAAAATTATGTTTAATGAGGACAGTTATTGATTTTATGAGGGAGATCATTATTGATAAAATAATTTTTAGTCAGTTGATAATTGTTATATAATGATGGTAAATTTTGTTAATAAAGTGTCTTATAGTGATTGGAAAATGACGATATAGTGAGGAAAAATTTTATTGTTAGAGTATTATTTAATGAGAGAAAATGATGAAATAGTGATTATATTTGTCATCATTAAAAATACTTTTTAATAAGGGTAATTATCCCATTATTATATGTAATAATGATGGGACTTCATTTCTGTCATTATTACTTTTCCTAATGAGGGTAGTAATGAGGGGCAATGGGAGGATTATTCTCGTCATTAAATATTTTTAATGACGATTTTTTAACTTTTAGTCATGGATTTTTCCCTCATTATAGGTCGGTTTTCTTGTAGGGTTAACTCTCATCATCACCAAGAAAGTGAGTTAATAGCAAATAAGCAAGGCATTAAGCAAATCCAAAGAAAATTGAATCAAGTTAAGTTTTCTCAAGTTATTAACCCATTCAATTTGTGTTTATGAGTTTACTAAGATTACCATCTCTCAATGTATAACCATATACCAGAGTTATAATTGGTCATTTATAACATTCAACAAGCATAATAAACACAATTTGCAAGATAATCAAAACAAGATATATAACATTAACTTAAATTAAATGGGTTTTAAAACCTAACAACAAAACGAAACTGTGCCACTCATGGCTTTAATATTCTATTAAAATACAAACCAATTGAATATCAAAATTATATTCAAAAGCAAGGAAAAGAGAGAGAATTATTATCAAGAAGCTCTAAATATCTTCAATGGTGTCCGCTTCTTCAAGGTTATTTTTCTCCTTTCTCTTCTTTCGCTTGGGTGTATTGTTTTATTAGATCTTGGGATTGGGATTCTTGTGCTAAAATTCAGGGCTCTTGTCCTTTTATATTCCCTTTTACAACGTCCTTTTTATATTCCCTTAGATTTGCTCTTTTAAATGTATATATCAGCATATTCTCTACTAGAATCGAGCTATTCATGACCGCGATAGAGGGGCCTACTATGAAGGAGTGACGATCGCTACACTATCATGCTTGCCATATAAGGTCTAGGCATCTAAACTTTATAATCATTAACCTGCCACGGTCGTCACAAAACCTTAACACTGACCTTGCTTATCTTTACTTCGAGCACCTCACAATCGCGCATCACACCGCGACCATGACAGAACCTCAAATCTATCTCCTTGTTCTATTTTTGCTCCTTAAGGCTCAATTAAACACCATCCACCTCCGAGTCTACTTTTCCTTGAAAAGTAAAATTAAAAGATAAAAATATGTATTCCTATTAATTAACTAAGCTAAATACAACATAAAATCTATAAATGCATGCTAAAATGAGTTATAAAAAAACTATATGTAATTTGGCACCAACAAAGTGCTGATGTGGCATCATAAGTAACACTAATGATGTGGGGCACCTGTAAGAATTTATGTACATTATACATTAAATATAAAAATACATTAATCTAATTACTATGTTATTTCAAAAGAATAAAGTAATATTTATATAATTAATAACTAATAATTAATCTAATTAGTAAAATATTTATATAGTTTTACATTTAAATTATTTATTATAATATTTAAATTATTTATTAATTAAATATAAAATTTTAAATATGTATTATTTATTTAATATTGAAATGCATTAATGAATTAATAAATTATTTAAAAAATAAAATATTTCACATAATTAATGACCATAAATATTAGTAAAATTAAATATATGTTTATAGATGTATAAAAAGTTAAAAGTATTAATACATGTATTAATGTGATTGTAATTTTAATAATATTTTTAGTTATTAATTATACAAATATTATTTTATTTCAAAATAATTCAATAATTGAAAATTTAGCTATTAAATTAATGTATTTTAGTCTCAAATGTCTCACATATATTTTTAAATTTTTTTAAATTACAAATATGATTGGTAATTTAAGTATTATAGTTAATTATTGAAAATAATTATATATTTAATAATAAAATATAATATATTTAGAAAAATTAAGATTTTTTCAAATTTTAAAATTTGAAGCCAAATTGTAACAAATAAAAAACGTTTAGTTTTTTCTTTCTTACAAATATTTAGTTGATATGGTAGTAAGACCTACATCAATAATGCCATCTAGATGCCAAGTTAGCACCTACATACTCAATTTTAACCAAAATTAATTTTGGTCTACAATTGCTACTAAATTTTTAAAATTAGACAATTTTTACTAAAATTTTAAAAGTGACCTAAAATCACAATAATTATTTTAAAAAAAAAATTAGACCAATATGCCTCTATAATATTCAAATTTTTACTTTATTATTAAAAAATTCTTTTTAATTACTAAATTTTTATTTAAATTTTATCCGTAAGTTCCATGACAAAGTTTTAACGACATGACGATTAAACAAAAAAATATTTTAAAAACATTTATCATGTAATTTTTCACCTCATTTGAATTAATTTATTGTAATAAAAAACACCATAGTAGTTTGCTTCCCTATTATGGATGTAATCGAGATGAGTCAAGTTGACACATTATCAAACTCGAGTTTGACTCAATTAAATAATTTATATACTTGAACTTGATTCAATTAAACTGTAATATCCCGAGTTTTTAAATAATTTTAAACTGCATCGGGATATGCAGTGTTAATAATTTTTATACATATTTATGATATTTTTATGAGTTTGTTATTTATTAAAGCTAATTTTAATTATTTTATATTATTTTAAGAGGTTTACGTAAAACTTTCTTTAAAATTTTATTTTCGGAGAAATTAAGACGTAAATAATTTAATATTAATTATTTTAAATAGTTTTATGAATTTGCATGAACTCATATATAATTTTAAAGTGCTAAATAAAATGTATGTATGTACATTTATTTAAATTAAATTAGGGTTTAATTAATTAAATTAATTTTTATTATTTAGTTTTAATATTAATTAATTAATTATATATGTGTATATATTATTAAAATATATGTGTGGTGTATATTTAACGTGTATGAGATTATATATTATTATAATATATATATATATATATATATATATATATATATATATATATATATATATATACATAATTTATTATCAAAAATCAAAAGTTCACATTATTTACCATTTTACCATCGTCTTCTTCCTTTCTCTTCCCGACGACCCCCACCCAATTCCGGCCACTGCAACTCGATTTTCTTGCTATCGGTGTGCCTCTCAGCCTTCCTCCTCCACCTCCACCCTTTCCTGCTGCCCCTAGCCTCCATTTCCGGCGAATTTTGGTCAGAAAATCCAAGAGTAGCCAAAATTCATCTCATCGCCGTTCAAGCCGATTCCGGCCACCAAACTCGATGCCACCAGTCTTTATCTTCTCCTTGAGCTTTGGTGAGTGTGATTCCAAGCTTTTTTTTTACTTAAAATGGCCTAGATTTCCCTAGGTTTTGATTTTCCATTTTCGGCATATTAGGGTTCTTGAATTTTTTGAGCTTCAATTTAATTAATTCAAGAAAACTCCATTAACAAAATTTGATCCCTGTAGCTTAATATATACTCTATAATTTTTGTAGAATTTTTAGAATTTATTTTGATTTTTGGGAATTTTTTATTATTTTATTAATATTTTCTAATTTTCAAAAATTAATTAATTAAATTATGAAATTTTGTTTTATGGTAATTATAGGTGTTGAAATGCATTTTAGAAATTTATTTTTAATTTTTGTGAATTTTATATAATTATTTGGAATTTATTAAGTTTATGTAATTTTGGAAAATTTAGGTTAATTATGTGTTTTAGTGAAATTAAGTGGTTAATTGAGTATATTTATCGATATTATTGAATTATATGTTGAGACAATTAATTTTGAGTAATTATACTATTTTTGGTGAATTTTTTATTAATTATAGTGAATTTATATATAGGGGTATTTTGGTAATTTAACACTAAATTGGTTAAAAATGTAATTAAATTGGTTTTATTAGTTATTTAAGGTATAAAAATGATTTCTACAAATTATTTAGTATTTTTAACTAATTAAAACTACTTTTCATAAATTATTTTCAAATTATATATATAATATACGATTTTTTTAAATAAGTGAGTTTTTATCGGTTTTTAACATGTTTTAGAGTTAATTATGTAATTTGGATTGATAACATGTATTTTTATTATAAAAGGGCATTTTTGGTATTTTTATAATTGTTATGTGAATCGTGAACCTCGGTCGGTGAATTGTAGTTTGGAGTCCGACCGAGGGATTGTGTTCTATGTTATTTTGAAGTGTGTTTCTTTGCAGGACCGGCTCTACTCTTTAAGTAGAGAGATGTCCATTTTACAAGGGAGGTTTTGCCAAATTTTTAGTAGAATTCTCGTAAAACGTGATGTCCGATCGAATTTTGATTCTAATTCTGTGTCTAGTATTCTAGATCGAGTTTCTAGAAATTTTTATTAGATTTATTCTGATTTCTATTGTCGTTTGTTTGTTTAGTTGTGCCGAGACCAAGGCCTAGTGGATCAGGCCCATCGAACCCATCTCGAGGAGCGCAATAATAGTGAGTTATTATTTTATATATATATGTGTTTTAGGGTGCATATTTTAGAAATGTATGATTTATTTTAATAAAGTATGCATAAATGATTTAATTATTACTTAGGTTTATTTTTGGTATATTTTCGGTATATTGTGGTATGTTTTTAGTTTATTTTGTAATTTAATTGGATTTATTTCACGTATATATACTCGAAATATACCTAGTTTATTTTTGGTATATTTCTAGTATATATATGGTTTACGTTGCTACTTTAATTAATATCATGCATCATTGATTTTATGAATGTATGTTTTATATTTAAAATGAAGGATATCAATAGAACATGCTACCTAGTGGGCAGCACTAGGACCGAGTATGTACCGGTACACTGTTAGCATTTAGGCTTCATTACTAACCTATTTGTGGATATTGATTGGATTTATTTGATTTGATGTGTGATATGATTTGGGAGTATGATTGCTGGAGCTCGGTTGACCAAGTGTCTCGGGGCCAATCACATTGACAGTCAGACTACTGGAGCTCGGTTGACTTAGTGTCTCGGGGCCAGTCTACTGTCTAAATGGAACAAGTGAATATATTTGGAATAAGTGAGTCTGTATGGCTAGAGTGTTGTCTAACACTCTTTGAGGTTGCGATTTTCTACGGTTCTATTTGATCCTTCATAAACAGTGATTTTCAGTAAATATATAAAATGATTTTTGCTGCATCTATATGTATTTTCCTGTATATATATTTATTATATATACTATTGACTGTGTGCATTGTCATTTAGTATGCATGTATATATATTATAACAATTCACTCAGTGAAGTCTGACTCCCCTCCATTGACTATTTTTCAGGAGAGTTATCATCTTTAGACCTCAGTAGCAGACCTTTATGCCAGATTGCTTTCGCCCCAGGTTCACTATGTAAACTGCTTATCTGAGCTTTACTTTATAATCTAGACACTGTAGTAGTTGTAAACAGTTATGGAGTTTATGTATTATATTTGTGTGAGTTATGTATTTCAAATATTTGAACTGAAATTTGTTTAAAATTTTATTTATACATAAGATGAGTTGTTCAATTTAATTTCATTTGGTGGATGATTATTTTAATATTTATGATTTTATTTCCACTGTAAAATACTTTATTTATGTTATTATCATTGTTAGTGCATATTTTATTTTATTTTAAGGCTTACTACGAGTTTTGGATTCGAAAAAATTCTTGTTCCCTAGCGCGGATCATGGCCCCTATTTTTGGTCGTGACAAAGTTGGTATCAGAGCAGAGTTTTGTGTCAGGGCCTTAGTTGTGTGAGTTGTGGCCCTAGTTTTCAAAGTTGTGTTTTCTTTTGGGAACTACTGCAGTGAATTAGGTTCGAGTATGTCTTGATAAGTAGTCCTTGCTTTAATTTTCTGTGTTATTCCTCCATTGTCTATTTTGTCTGAATCATTCTATTTATCTTTTCAGAATGAGGAGGCGAGCACATGTCGCTCCATCAGTTGTTGAGGCCAAGGATGATGATTCCTTTTAGGATGAGGTTTTACCTCATGAGCAGCCAGTTAGATGTAGAGGTCGTGGCAGGGGTAGACCTCGAGGAGCGGCAGGTCGCTGTAGGCAGAGAGAGATACAGGACGAGGAGCTTGTAGAGCCTGAGTTTGAGGATCATGTACCTCCAATTGTTCCGCCTGTTCAGCTTGCCTATCAGTAGGGTATGTCTGACCCTGAGGTAGCTCTATTCTATACTAAAGTTGGCAGGATTAGCTTCGATGGGACTTCTGATTCGTTGGACTTTCTATATACGATCGAGACTAGGACTCGGACTGCTCACACTAAGTACCAGCAGATCATGATAGTTGAGTTATCTGTTGAGGGACTAGCCCTAGACTGGTTTATTCAGATGATCCAGCCTTATATGATGATGATGACCTAGGCTCAGTTTAGAGAGCGATTTGTGAGGAGATTCTGCCCAGAGCCTCTCCGCATGAGTTATCGTCTCCGGTTGACCAATATATCTCACGATGATTGATCAGTAGAGGAGTGCACCTCGAGAGTTTCTTCGGCTGGGTAGATATGCAGAGGATCTGATGTGAGATCAGTATTTTAGAGTCACCACTTATGTTACTGTATTGGGTTTAGCATTTGCTGGTATTCCTACAACAGGCCTTACTCTGGAGTCGGTTATAGAGTTGGCCAAGGAGATTGAGCTAAGCCTAGTGAGGCAGGGAGTGATGCCTGATTATTACCAACTGGGTGTGCAGTCAGGTGGATTGTAGACTACTCCGTATTTGAGTTTCCATGTTGGATCGAATAGTCAACAGAGTCAGAGACAGTAGTAGCAAGTGCATCAGAGCAGTAGACATGGTCGTGGAGCTCAGCGTAGACCATTTAGATTCGGGTCAGGTGCTTTAAGTAATAGTAGTGGTCGTAGTTCTGGGTCAACTGCCAATGTATGCCAGACCTGCGGTAGAGTCCATTAAGGACCATGTTACCTGACACCACTAACATACTTCAGATGCGGGCAGACAGGACATTATGCCAAATCATGTCCTTATTTTGGGTATCAGCAGCTGCAGATTCCGTGATTTCCACAGCAGTCGATTGCTAATGCTGCACCCATTCCATTTCAGTTTCCTCCAGCCCAACATCAGAGTTCCACTCAGCCTGTTCCATAGCAAGGGCGTGGTAGAGGTACTAGAGGAGGTGCTAGAGGTGTTGGCCAAGCTTCTACCAGCCAGTAGAGAGGTCGAGAATAGGCCAGAGTCTTCCATCTCACTCAGCAGGATGCTCAGGCATCTAATGCAGTCGTGGCAGGTATTATTTCTGTCTGGTACCTGGATGCATGGGTTCTATTTGATCCGGGTGCCATGCATTCATTTGTTTCTCCTATTTTTGCTTCTAAGTCTTGTTGGCAAGCTTCGAGGATGGCTTTTCCTTTGTCTATTGCCACTCCTCTAAGTGATTCTTTGGACACCGATATTGTTCTTTCTGGGTGTCCAATTCTCATGGGAGATAAAGAATTATCTATTGATTTAATTCTGTTGGATGTGATGGAGTTTGATGTTATTTTGGGTATGGATTGGTTATCTCAGCACTATGCCTTGGTGGATTACCGGAGTAAAGAGGTGACTTTCAGAATTCCTGATGAATAAGAATTTAAGTTTGTGGGTGATAGGAGTTCAGCACCTCAAAATCTCATTTATGCTATTATGGCTAGGAAGTTGCTGAGGAAAGGATGTCAGGGGTATTTGGCATTAGTCAGGGATACTTCAGTGGAGAAGTTATCACTCACATATGTTCTTGTTACCTGTGAGTTTCTTGATGTTTTTCCTAAGGAGTTGCTAGGTTTACCACATCATAGAGAGATTGAGTTCTGTATAGATGTGGTTCCAGGTACTACTCCTATATCTATGCCACCCTACAAAATGGCTCCTGCAGAGTTAAAAGAGTTAAAGGAGCAGTTGCAAGAGTTGTTGGATAAGGGTTTCATCAGACCCAATGTTTCTCCTTGGGGTGCACCAGTCCTATTTGTGAAAAAGAATTATGGTACCCTGAGACTATGCATTAACTATAGAGAGTTGAATAAGGTGACAGTGAAGAACAAGTATCCTCTCTCCAGGATAGATGACTTGTTTGATCAGCTACAATGTGCACAGTTCTTTTCTAAGATTGATCTATGGTTGGGTTATCATCAGTTATGGATCAGTGAAGCCGATGTTCCTAAAATGGCTTTTTGCACTCGATATGGACACTATGAGTTTCTGGTGATGTCTTTTGATTTGACTAATGCACCAGCAGTTTTTATGGACCTAATGAATAGGGTATTCAGACCATATGTGGATCAATTTGTAGTAGTCTTCATCGATGATATACTGGCATATTCGAGGAATATAGAGGAGCATATATATCACTTGAGGACTGTACTACATACATTGAGAGATCATCAGCTTTATGCTAAATTCTCGAAGTATGATTTTTGGATGGAGAGTGTTTCTTTTCTTGGACACATGGTGTCTAAAGACGGTATCCAGGGTGATCCACAGAAGATTGAGGCTATGTCTGAATGGCCTAGACCGACTTCAGTTACTGAGATTCAGAGTTTTCTAGGTTTAGTAGGGTATTATAGGCAGTTTGTGTAGGATTTTTTCAGAATTGCAACCCCTATGACTCACTTGACTTAGAAGAATGTTAGATTCGAGTGGTCAGAAGCTTATGAGAATAGTTTCCAATTGTTGAAGGAGAAGTTGACCACAACTCTAGTGTTAGCTTTGCCTAATAGTATGGATAAGTTCATAGTTTATTGTGATGCCTCTAGAGTTGGCCTTAGTTGTGTGCTGATGCAGAATGGTAGGGTGATAGCCTATGCTTCGAGGCAGTTGAAGAAGCATGATCAGAACTATCCTACACATGACCTAGAGATGGTTGAAGTGATCTTTGCTCTCAAGATTTGGAGACATTATTTGTATGGGCTGACTTGTGAGATTTTTACTAATCACAAGAGCCTTAAGTACATTTTCCAGTAGTGAGATTTGAATCTGAGGCAAAGGAGATAGTTAGAACTATTGAAAGATTATGATTGTGAGATATTATATCATCCGGGCAAGGCTAATGTAGTAGCAAATGCCTTGAGTAGAAAGTCCTGAGGCAGTCTTGCTCACATTAGTGTAGAGAGGAGACCGTTGATCCAAGAGTTGCATCTATTAGTGAATCAAGGTCTGATGATAAAGATCAACAGGTCAGATGGACTGCTAGCTCAATTTAAAGTGCGATATGTACTGAGAGATAAGATTAAGGTAGCTTAGAGCCGAGATCATATTCTGAAAGAGCTTGTAGAGAATGTTCGAGCAGGGAAGTTCACTGATTTCACACTCGATGATGATGGTGTATTGTGGATTAGTGGTAGATTATATGTTCCTGATGTGGATGATTTGAGAGAAGAGATCCTAGAGGAAGCACATTCTATAGCCTATAGCGTACATCCGGGTGTCACTAAGATGTACCACAGTATCAAAGACTTATATTGATGGGACAGACTAAAGAAGGATGTCGCTAATTATGTTGCTAAGTGTTTGACATGTCAATAAGTGAAAGCTGAACATCAGAAGCCTTCTAGGAAGCTTCAGCCTCTTCCTATTCCTAAGTGGAAGTAAGAAAGGATAGCTATGGATTTTGTGGTTGGTTTTCCTCGTTCCAAGGATGGATACGATTCCATCTGGGTGATTGTAGATAGGTTGACTAAGTCTGCACATTTCATGCCTATGAAAGCAACTTATTCTGTAGCTAAATTGGCGAAGCTATATATGAAACATATTGTGTGCCTTCATAGAGTACCTGTGTCCATTGTGTAAGATAGAGGTTCAGTATTTACCTCTCATTTTTTACAGAAGTTGCAAGAAGCGATGGGCACTAAGTGGACTTCAGTACTGCTTTTCATCCTCAGATAGATGGTCAGTCTGAGAGGACCATCCAGACACTGAAAGATATGTTAATGATGTGTGTCTTGGATTTGGGAGGTAGCTGGGATGATCATTTGCCACTCATAGAGTTTGCCTATAATAACAACTACCATAGCAGTATTGGCATGGCACCATATAAGGCGCTATATAGGAGGAAATGTAGATCCCCTCTGAGTTAGGATGAGATTGGGGAGAGAGCTTTGACTATACCTAAGATGGTTTTCATGATGCTGCAGAGAAAGTCACCATGATTAAGCACAAATTAGAGACTGCAGTTAGAGGGCATAAGAGCTATGCAGATCCTAGGTGCAAAGATATAGAGTTTCAGGTTGGAGACTTTATTTTTCTGAAGGTGTCTCCGATGAAGGGTGTGATGAGATTTGGTAGGAAGGGAAAGTTGGCATCAAGATATATCAGACCATTTGAGATTCTGGAGAGAGTTAGCACCATTGCATATCGGTTGGCTTTGCCCCTGAGTATGTCTCAAGTGCATCCGGTGTTTCATATCTCGATGCTGAGGAAGTATATCTCAAAGCCTTCACATGTGTTGCAACCTGACAATGTAAAAGTGAATGAAGATCTGACATTTGTGGAAGAACCTGTGGCGATCGTTGATTATCAGGTTTAACAATTATGGTCGAAACAGATTCCGATGGTCAAGGTTTTATGGCATAGCAACAGAGTTGAGGAGCATACGTGGGAGACTGAAGCTGAGATGCAAGCTTCTTACCCGTATCTCTTTCCTCCTTGATTTATTCTTTTTTGGAATTGGGGGACGAATTCTTGTAAGGGGGGAAGACTATAATATTCTGAGTTTTTAAATAATTTTAAACTGCATCGGGATATGCAGTGTTAATAATTTTTATACATATTTATGATATTTTTATGAGTTTGTTATTTATTAAAGCTAATTTTAATTATTTTAAGAGGTTTACGTAAAAAATTTTTAGAAATTTTATTTTCAGGGAAATTAAGACGCAAATAATTTAATATTAATTATTTTAAATAGTTTTATGAATTTGCATGAACTCATATATAATTTTAAAGTGCTAAATAAAATGTATGTATGTACATTTATTTAAATTAAATTAGGGTTTAATTAATTAAATTAATTTTTATTATTTAGTTTTAATATTAATTAATTAATTAATTATATATGTGTATATATTATTAAAATATGTGTGTGGTGTATATTTAATGTGTGTGAGATTATATATTATTATAATATATAGTATATATATATATATATATATATATATATATATATATATATACATACATACATAATTTATTATCAAAAATTAATTAAATTAAATTATGAAATTATGTTTTATGGTAATTATAGGTGTTGAAATGCATTTTAGAAATTTATTTGTAATTTTTGTGAATTTTATATAATTATTTGGAATTTATTAAGTTTATGTAATTTTGGAAAAATTAGGTTAATTATGTGTTTTAGTGAAATACATTGGTTAATTGAGTATATTTATTGATATTATTGAATTATATGTTGAGAAAATTAACTTTGAGTAATTATACTATTTTGGTGAATTTTTGATTAATTATAGTGAATTTATATATATAGGGGTATTTTAGTAATTTGACACTAAATTGGTTAAAAATGTAATTAAATTGGTTTTATTAGTTATTTAAGGTATAAAAATGATTTCTACAAATTATTTAGTATTTTTAACTAATTAAAACTACTTTTCATAAATTATTTTCAAATTATATATATAATATACAAATTTTCTAAATAAATGAGTTTTTATCGGTTTTTAACATGTTTTAGAGTTAATTATGTAATTTGGATTGATAAAATGTATTTTTATTATAAAAGGGCATTTTCGGTATTTTTATAATTGTTATGTGAATCGTGAACCTCGGTCGGTGAATTGTAGTTTGGAGTCCGACCGAGGGATTGTGTTCTGTGTTATTTCAAAGTGTGTTTCTTTGCAGGACTGGCTCTACTCTTTGAGTAGAGAGATGTCCATTTTACAAGGGAGGTTCTACCAATTTTTTTGGTAGAATTTTCGTAAAACATGATGTCCGATCAAATTTTGAGTCTAATTCTGTGTCTAGTATTCTATATCGAGTTTCTAGAAATTTCCGTTAGATTTATTCTGATTTTCTATTGTCGTTTGTTTGTTTAGTTGCACTAAGACCGAGGCCTAGTGGACCAGGCCCCTCGGACTCATGTCAAGGAGCGCAATAACAGTGTGTTGTTATTTTATATATATATGTTTTAGGGTGCATATTTTAGAAATGTATGGTTTATTTTAATAAAGTATGCATAAATGATTTAATTATTACTTAGGTTTATTTTTGGTATATTTTCAGTATATTTTCAGTTTATTTTGTAATTTAATTAGATTTATTTGATGTATATATACTCGAAATATATCTGGTTTATTTTCGGTATATTGCTAGTATATATATGGTTTATGTTGCTACTTTAATTAATATCATGCATCATTGAATTTATGAATGTATGTTTTATATTTAAAATGAAGAATATCAATAGAACGTGCTATCTAGTGGGCAGCATTAGAGCCAAGTACGTACCGGTACGCTGATAGCATTTATGCTTCATTACAAACCTATTTGTGGATATTGATCGGATTTATTTGATTTGATGTGTGATATGATTTGGGAGTGTGATTGTTGGAGCTCGGTTGTCCAAGTGTCTCGGGGCTAATCACACTAACAGTCAGACTGCTGGAGCTCGGTTAACTTAGTATCTCGGGGCCAGTCTACTGTCCAAATGTAACAAGTGAATATATTTGGAATAAGTGAGCCTGTATGGCTAGAGTGTTGTCTAACACACTTTGAGGTTGCAATTTTCTATGGTTCTATTTGATCCTTCATAAATAGTGATTTTTAGTAAATATATAAAATGATTTTTGCTGCATCTTTGTGTATTTATCTGTATATATATTTATTATATAGACTATTGACTATGTGCATTGTCATTTAGTATGCATATATATATATATATATATTATAACAATTTACTCAGTGAGGTCTGACTCCCCTCTGTTGACTATTTTTCAGGAGAGTTATCATCTTCAGACTTCAGTAGCAGACCTTTACACCGGATTTCTTTCGCCCTGACTTCACTATGTAAATTACTTATCTGAGCTTTACTTTATAATTTAGACACTGCAGTAGTTGTAAACAGTTGTGGAGTTTATGTATTATATTTGTTTGAGTTATGTATTTCAAATATTTGAACTGGAATTTGTATTCAAAGATTATTTATGTATAAAATGAGTTGTTCAATTTAATTTCATTTGGTGGATTATTATTTTAATATTTATGATTTTATTTCCGTTGCAGAATACTTTATTTATGTTATTATCATTATTATTGCATGTTTTATTTGATTTTAAGGCCTGCTATGGGTTTCGAATTCAAAAGAATTCTTGTTCCATAGCGTCGTTCATAACCCCTGTTTTGGATCGTGACATAAACAATTCATATACTTGACCTCGATTCGGCTCTACTCAATTTATTAAATAAAATTTTTAAATTTTTAAAAATATATATTTTAAATTCAAATTTTAACTCGATTTATTTCAATAAGATACATTTATAATTATATTTAAATAAAATGGTAAATATTTAAAAGTTCATGAACTAAATCATATTAGATTCGATTAAGCTCACGAGCCTATTAAATCACATATTTAGTAGTTCAAAATTGACTTAGTAATAATTGAATCGATTTTCAATTTTTTTTAGTCGATTTCAAACAATTTATAAGTTGACTTAAGTCGGTTACGTGTGTAATCCCTACACAATAATAAAGAGAATTTATCTCCAATCTCAGGGTCTTATTTATTTATTTATTTTATTATCTGCTCGATAGATTCATATCTCAGTACAAAAAGACAAATGTTGAAGGCAGGCAGGCCATGTGACCAACTTCTTGTTGCATCGAAAGATTCTTAATTTAAAATAAAACATTGATGCATGTTTCAATGTTTCAATGTTTTCTAATCCACGCCTGAGTCTAGTTTATGTGATTACGGCCTTCATAACATTATTAATTTATACCAAAATGTTAGTTGGTTTGTTTTTTTTTTTTTTTTAAATAGTTTATTGTTCGGATGATAATATTTGTGGTAGGCTTATTGGTCCAAAAAAATGTAAATTTTTTAAACTTATTTCAATTTTAATTCACTTTTAAAATTTTAACAAAAATATGTAAATTTGACAAATTAGTTGCACTTATAGTTTAAAATTAATTTTAATTAAAATTAGGTGTGAAGGTATTGATGTGGCATCATAGATACTACTGATGTGGGGCTCCACAAGTATTTATGTGCATTATACATTTAATATAAAAAAACATTAATCTAATTACTATGTCATTTCAAAATAAAATAATATTTATACAATTAATAACTAATATTTAATCTAATTAATAAAATATTTATATAGTTTTACATTTAAATTGTTTATTATTTAAATATAAAATTTTAAATATGTATTATTTATTTAATACTAAAATACATTAATGTATTAATAAATTATTTTAAAAAATATTTTACATGATTAATAATCATAAATAATAGTAAAATTAAATATGTATTTATAGATGTATAAAAAGTTAAAAGTATACATTTATTACGGTGATTGTAATTTTAATAATATTTTAGCTATTAATTATGCAAATATGATTTTATTTTAAAATAATTCAATAACTGACAATTTATATTAAATTAATGTATTTTGATGTCAAATGCTTGATACACATATTTAAATATATATATATATATATATATATATATATATATATATATATATATATATATATATATATATATATATATATATATATATATATATATATATATATATATATATTATATATATAAATTACAAAAATAATTGATTTAAGTATTATAGTTAATTACCAAAAATATTACATATTTAATAACAAAAATAATATATTTAGAAAAATTAAGATATTTATGTCAAAATTAAAAATTGAAGGTAAAATTGCAACAAATAAAAAATGTTTGGTCTTTTTTTTTTTACAAATATTTAGTTGATGTACTAGTAGACCTACATCAATAGTGCCTCCTAAATGTCAAGTCAACACCTCCACACTTAATTTTGACCAAAATTAATTTTGATCTATAATTGCTACTAATTTTTGTCAAAATTTTAAAAGTGAGATAAAATTATAGTAAGTTGAAAAAGTTAAAATTTTTTAGACCAATAGGACTTTGTAATATCAAAATTTTTACTTTACGGTTTAGACATTAATTTTTTTTTAATTATTCAATTTTTATTTTGATTTTGTCAATAAGTGTCACGACCCAAAACAGGGGCCATGACCGGCGCAAGGGAACAGGAATTCTTTCGAATCCGGAATCCGTAACAAGCCTAAAAATAAAATAAAACATGCAATAGTAATAATGACAGTATATAATGCACCGGAAATAAAAATCAGAAATATAATAACATTTGCACCAACTGAATTTAAATTAAATCCTCATCTCATATATATAAACCTTTTAATACAAATCCAGTTCAAATATAATACAACATCTCTTTAATAATTTAATGACTACTGCAGTGTCTAGATAAAATAAAACTCAAGACTCAGAGAAGCAGTTTACACAAAGAAGTCGGGGCGGAAGAAATCCGGCGTACAGGCCTGCTACTGAGGTTTGAAGATGATGACTCTCCTGAAAAATTAGTCAACAGAGGGGAGTCAGACCTCACTGAGCGAATTACTATAATATATATACATGCATACTAAATGCCAATGCACACAGTCAAAAGTATATATATAATATGTATATATATACAAGCAAATACACACGGATGCAATAAAATCATTTTATATATATTTATTGAAAATCACTGTTTATGAAGGATCAAATAGAACCCTAGAATATCGCAACCTCAAACAGTGTTAGACAACACTCAAGCCATACAAGCTCACTTATTCCAAATATATTCACTTATTTCATTTAGACAGTAGACTGGCCCCGAGACACTAAGTCAACCGAGCTCCAGCAGTCTGACTGTCAGTGTGATTGGCCCCGAGACACTTGGTCAACCGAGCTCCAGCAATCACACCCAAATCACATCACACATCAAATAAATCAATTCCAATAAATATCCTCAAACTGGTTAGTAATATAGATTAAATGCTATAAGTGTACCGGTACGTACTCGGTCCTAGTGCTGTCCACTAGGTAGAACATTCTATTGATATCCTTCAATAATAAATATAAAACATTCATTCACAAATAAATGATGCATGAATTTAAATAAAATAACAATATAAACCATATATATATTGGAAATATACCAAAAGTAAACCAGGTATATCTCGAGTATATATATGTCAAATAAATCCAATATAATTACAAAATAAACTAACAATATACCAAGAATATACATAAAACATTTTAAGAATAATTTATTAATAAAACATGCATATAATTTGAAAATATACGAAAAATAAACCAAAAGTAAACTAAAAATAAACTTAAGTACTAATCAAATTATTTATGCATATTTAATCAAAATAAAACATGCATTTCTAAATCATGCACCCTAAAGCATATATATATATATATATATATATATATATATATATATATATATATATATATATATAATAGTAACTCACACTTAGTGCGCTCCTCGAGATGGGTCCGACGGGCCTGGTCCACTAGGCCTCGGTCTCAGTGCAATTAAATAAATAATAAATAACAGACATTAGAATAAACCTAACAAAAAATTCTAGAAACTCAATCTAGAATATTGGACACAGAAACAGAATTAGGGTTTGACTGGACATCACGTTTTACGAGAATCCTATCAAAAATTCGGCAGAACCTCCCCTGTAAAACGGACATCTCTCTACTCAAAGAGTAGAGCCGGCCCTACAAAGAAACACACTTCGAAAAATAAGTACAAAACACAATCAAAATCCCTCGGTCGGACTCCAAACTATAGTCTACCGATCGGGGTCCACAATTCACAAAATAATATAAAAATACCAAAAATACCCTTATAACATAGAAATTCATTTTATACGTAGAAATTACATAATTAACCTTTAAACACAATAAAAATCGATAAAAACTCATTTTATTAGAAAAATCGTATATTATATATATAATTGAAAATAATTCACGAGAATTAGTTTTAATTATTTTAAAAATACTAAATAATTTGTAGAAATCATTTTTATACCTTAAATAACTATTAAAACCAATTAAATTACATTTTTAGTCAATTTAGGGTAAAATTACCAAAATACCCCTATATATATAAATATACTACAATTACTTCAAAAATTCACCAAAAATAATATAATTATCCAAAATTAATTTTATCAACATATTTATCAATAATATCAATAATTAAACTCAATTAACCAATTAATTTCAATTAAAAACACAATTAACCTAATTTTCCAAAAATTCCATAAACTAATTAAATTCAAATTAAATACATGGAAATTCATAAAAATTCCAAATAAATTTCTATAATTCATTTCAACACCTATATTTATCATAAAACACAATTTCATAATTTAATTAATTAATTTCCGAAAATTAGAAAATAATATTAAAATATTTAAAAATACCCAAAAATCAAAATAATCTCCAGAAATTCCACAAAAATTCACACATGTAGATTAAGCTAAGGGGAACAACATTTGTAAAGGAATTTTTCATGAATCAATCAAATTGAAGTTTAAAAAAAATCAAGAACCCTAATAGGCTGAATTCGAAAAATTGAAACCTAAGCAAATGAAGACCATTTTAAGTGAAACAAAGCTTGGAATCACACTCACTTGAGATCAAGGAGAAGATAGAGACTGGAGGTGTTGAAAATGGTGGCCTGAATCATCGTGAACGACGTTAGCTCCCACTTTCGGCTTTCTCTGGCCGAAATCAACCTCTAGACGTCGGAAACGGCTGCAACAGGCGGCGGGGAAGGTTGAGGAAGGAGGTGGCACGCCGGACGGCACACCAATGGCAAGAAATTGACAGTAGCAGAGGCGAACGGTGAGGGGGAACGGTCAGGGATGAAGAAGGAGCTAGAGTGGCAGTTTTGTAATTAAACCAAACTTTATAATTTGTTAATATTAAATGTATATATGTATATATATATACTTTATACTATATATTAAAATAATATTAAATTACACACATTAAATATACACCACACACATATAATTTAATATTTTAAAATTTAATAATAAATAAAAATAATTAAATAACAATAAAACTAATAAATAAATAATAAAATATTAGGATAATTAATTAAACCCTAGTTAATTAAATAAACGCACATATATATTTTATTTAGTATTTTAAAAATATATATGAGTTCATGCAATTATGGAAATCTATTTAAAATAATTAATAGTAAATTATTTACGTGAAAATTTTCCCAAAAATACAAGTCCCGGGAAAATTTTACGTAAAGCACTTTAAATAATACACAATAATTAAAATAGGTTTTAAATACATATCAACTCGTAAAAATATCATAATATATATATAAATTATTAACACTGCATATCTCGATGCAGTATTAAAATATTTAAAAACACGAGATATTACAGTCTTCTCCCCTTACAAGAATTCGTCCCTGAATTTCAGAAAGAAAAGATTACAGGATCAGGAAGGAAAGAGATACGGGTAAGAAGCTCGCATCTCAGCTTCAGTCTCCCACGTATGCTCCTCAACTCTATTACTACGCCACAGAACCTTGACCATCGAAATCTGCTTCGAATGCAACTGTCGAACTTGATAGTCAACGATCGCCATAGGTTTTTCCACAAACGTCAAATCTTCACTCACTTCTACACTGTCGGGCTGCAACACGTGTGAAGGGTCTGAGACATACTTCCTCAACATCGAGATATGAAATACTGGATGCACCTGTGACATACTCGGAGGCAAATCCAACCGATATGCAACAGTTCCAACTCTCTCTAGAATCTCAAATGGTCCGATATATCTTGGTGCTAACTTGCCCTTCCTACCAAATCTCATCACACCCTTCATCGGAGATACCTTCAGAAAAATAAAATCTACAGCCTGGAACTCCACATCTCTGCGCTTAGGATCTGTATAGCTCTTCTGCCTGCTAACTGCAGTCTCTAATCTGCGCTTAATCACGACGACTTTCTCTGCAGCATCCTGAACCATCTCAGGTCCAGTCAATGCTCTCTCACTAATCTCATCCCAACTCAGAGTGGATCTACACTTCCTTCCATACAACGCCTCATATGGTGCCATGCCAATACTGCTATGGTAGCTGTTATTATATGCAAACTCAACAAGTGGCAAATGATCATCCCAGCTACCTCCCAAATCCAGGACACACATCCTTAACATATCTTCCAGTGTTGGATCGTCCTCTCAGGCTGGCCATCTATCTGAGGATGAAAAGCAGTACTGAAGCCCAACCTAGTGCCCATCGCTTCCTATAACTTCTGCCAAAAATGAGAAGTAAACACCGAACCTCTATCTGACACAATGGACACAAGTACTCCATAAAGGCATACGATATGCTTCACATACAGCTTTGCCAATCTGGCAACAGAATAAGTGGCTTTCATAGGTAGGAAATGTGCAGACTTCGTCAATCTGTCTACAATCACCTAGATGGAATCGTATCCATCCTTTGAACGAGGTAAACCGACCACAAAATCCATAGCTATCCTTTCCCACTTCCACTCGGGAATAGGAAGAGGCTAAAGCTTCCCAGAAGGCTTCTGATGCTCAGCTTTCACTTGCTGACACGTCAAACACTTAGTAACATAACCAGCGACATCCTTCTTCATTCCATCCCACCAGTATAAGTCTCTGATACTATGGTACATATTAGTGACACCTAGATGTACGCTATAAGCTGTAGAATGTGCTTCCTCTAGGATCTCTTCTCTCAAATCATCCACATCAGGAACACACAATCTACCACTGATCCACAACACACCATCATCATCGAGTGTGAAATCAGTGAACTTCCCTGCTCGAACATTCTCTGCAAGCTCTTCTAGAATAGGATCTCGGCTCTGAGCTGCTTTAATCCTATCCCTCAGTACAGATCTTACCTTAAACTGAGCTAGCAGTCCACTTGATCTACTGATCTTCATCATCAGACCTTGATCCACCAACAGATGCAACTCCTGGATCAATGGTCTCCTCTCAACATTAATGTGAGCAAGACTGCCTGAGGACTTTCTACTCAAGGCATCTGCTACCACATTAGCTTTACCCGGATGATATAGAATCTCACAGTCATAATCCTTCAACAATTCCAACCATCTCCTCTGCCTCAGATTCATATCTCTCTGCTGGAAAATGTACTTAAGGCTCTTGTGATCAGTAAATATCTCACATGTCACCCCGTACAGATAATGTCTCCAAATCTTCAAAGCGAAGATCACTGCAGCCATTTCAAGGTCATGTGTAGGATAGTTTTGCTCATGCTTCTTCAACTGCCTTGAAGCATAGGCTATCACCCTTCCACTCTACATCAGCACACAACCAAGGCCAACTCTAGAGGCATCACAATAAACTGTGAACTTATCCACACTATTAGGCAAAGCTAACACTAGCGCTGTGGTCAACTTCTCCTTGAACAACTGGAAACTATTCTCACAAGCTTCTGACCACTCAAATCTAACATTCTTCTGAGTCAAGCGAGTCATAAGGGCTGCTATTCTGGAAAAATCTTACACAAACCGCCTATAATACCCAGCTAAACCTAGAAAACTTTGAATCTCTATAACAGAAGTCGGTCTAGGCCACTCAGACACTGCCTCAATCTTCTGTGGATCAACTTGGATACCTTCTTTAGACACCATGTGTCCAAGAAAAGAAACACTCTCAATCCAGAAATCACACTTCGAGAATTTAGCAAAAAGCTGATGATCTCTCAGTGTATGTAGTACAGTCCTCAAGTAATATACATGCTCCTCCATACTCCTCGAATAAACCAGTATATCATCGATGAAGACTACCATAAACTGATCCATATATGGTCTGAATACCCTATTCATCAGGTCCATAAAAGCTGTTGGTGTATTAGTCAAACCAAAAGACATCACCAGAAACTCATAATGGCCATATCGAGTGCGGAATGCCGTCTTAGGGACATCGGCTTCATAAATCTGCAGCTGATGATAACCCGACCTCAAGTCAATCTTAGAAAAGAACTTTGCACCCTGTAGCTAATCAAAAAAATCATCTATCCTTGGGAGAGGATACTTGTTCTTCACTGTTACCTTATTTAGTTCTTTGTAGTCAATGCACAGTCTCAGGGTACCATCCTTCTTCTTCACAAACAGGACTGGTGCACCCCAAGGAGAAACACTAGGTCTGATGAAACCCTTATCCAACAACTCTTGCAACTGCTCCTTCAACTCTTTCAACTCTGCAGGAGCCATTCTATAGGGTGGCATAGATATAGGAGTAGTACCTGGAACCACATCTATATAGAACTCAATCTTTCTATGAGGTGGTAAACCTGGCAACTCCTCAGGAAAAACATCAGGAAACTCACAAGCAACAGGAACATCTGTGAGTGACAACTTCTCCACTGAAGTATCCCTGACTAATGCCAAAAACCCCTGACAACCTTTCCTCAATAACTTCCTAGTCGTAATAGCAGAAATAATATTCTGAGGTACTGAACTTCTATCACCCACAAACTTAAAATTTCTTCACCAGGAATTCTGAAAGTCACCTCTTTATTCCTGTAATCTACCACAGCATAGTGCTGAGATAACCAGTCCATTCCCAAAATAACATCAAACTCCATCACATCCAATAAAATCAAATCAGCGGGTAATTCTCTATCTCCCACGAGAACTGGACAACCAGAAAGAACAATATCGGTGTCCAAGGAATCGCTCAGAGGAGTGGCAACAGACAAAGGTAAAGCCATCCTTGAAGCTTGCCAACAAGATTTAGAAGCAAAAATGGAAGAAACAAATGAATGCGTGGCACCCGGATCAAACAAAACCCATGCATCCAGGTAACAGACAGAAACAATACCTACCATGATTGCATTAGATGCCTGAGCGTCCTGCTGAGTAAGGTGGAAAACTCTAGCCTGTCCTCGACCTCCCTGCTGACTAGTAGAAGCCTGGCCAACACCTTTGGCACCTCCTCTAGTACCTCTACCATGACTCTATTGTGGAACAAACTGAGTGGAACTCTGATGCTGGGCTGAAGGTAACTAAAATGGCACGGGTGCAGCACTAGCAATCGACTGTTGTGGGAATCATGGAATCTGTGACTACTGATACCCAGAATAAGGACACGATATAGCATAATGTCTTGTCTGCCCGCATCTGAAGCATGTCAGTGGTGTCAGGTAACACGGTCCCTGATGGACTCTACTGCAGGTTTGGCATACACTAGCAGCTGATCCAGAACTACGACCATTGCTGCTGCTCGAAGCACCTGACCCAAATCTGAATGATCTACACTGACCTCCACGGCCATGTCTACTGCTCCGATGCACTCGCTACTGCTGCCTCTGACTCTGCTGAGTCGAACCTCGCTATTGACTACTCGATCCAACATGAAAACTAGAGTACAGAGTAGCTTGAAATCCACTCGACTGAACTCCCAGCTGGTAGTAATCAGGCATCGCTCCTGCCTAACTAGCCTCAGCTCAATCTCCTTGGCTAACTCAATCACAGACTCGAGAGTAAGACCTGTTGTAGGCATACCAGCAAATGCTGAACCTAATCCAGTAACATAGGTAGTGACTGCAAAATACTGATCTCGCATCAGATCCTCTGCGTATCTACCCAGCCGAAGGAACTCTTGAGTGTACTCCTCTACTGATCGATCACCACGAGAAATGTTAGTCAATCAGAGATGATAGCTCAAACGAAGCGGCTCTGGACAGAATCTCCTCATAAATCTCTCTCTAAACTGAGCCCAGGTCATCGTCATCATATAGGGCTGGATCATCTAAATAAACCAATCTAGGGCTGGTCCCTCGACAGACAACTTGACGATCATAATACGCTGATACTCGGTGTGAGCAGTCCGAGTCCGAGTCTCAATCACGTGCAGAAAGTCTAATGGATCGAAAGTCCCATCGAAAGCAATCCTGCCAACTCAAGCATAGAACAAAACTGCCTCAGGGTCAGACATACCCTACTGATAAGTAGGCTGAACAGGCGAAACAACTGGAGGTATAGGAACATCAAAATTAGGCTCTACAGGCTCCTCATCCTGTAACTCTCTCTGCCTACAGCGACCTGCCGCTCCTCGAGGTCTACCTCTGCCATGACCTCTATGTCTAACTGGCTACTCAGGAGGTAAAACCTCATCCTGAAAGACTCATCATCCTCGGCCTCAACAACCGACGGAGCGACACGCGCTCGCCTCCTCATTCTGAAAACACAAACGAAAAGATTCAGACAAAATAGACAACGGAGGAATAATGCAAAAAACTAAAGCAAGGAATACTTATCAAGACGTATTCGAACCTAATTCACTACAGTAGTTACCAAAAGAAAACACAACTTTGAAAACTAGGGCCACAACTCACATAACTAAGCCCTGACACAAAACTCCGCTCTGATACCACCTTTGTCATGACCCAAAATAGGGGCCATGACCGGCGCTAGGGAATGGGAATTCTTTCGAATCCGGAACCCGTAGCAAGCCTAAAAATAAAATAAAACATGCAATAGTAATAATGACAGTATATAATGCACCGGAAATAAAAATTAGAAATATAATAACATTTGCACCAACTGAATTTAAATTAAATCCTCATCTCATATATATAATCTTTTAATACAAATCCAGTTCAAATATAATACAACATCTCTTTAATAACTTAATGACTACTGCAGTGTCTAGATAAAATAAAACTCAAGACTCAGAGAAGCAATTTACACAAAGAAGTCGGGGCGGAAGAAATCCGACGTACAGGCCTGCTACTGAGGTTTGAAGATGATGACTCTCCTGAAAAATTAGTCAACAGAGGGGAGTCAGACCTCATTGAGTGAATTACTATAATATATATACATGCATACTAAATGCCAATGCACACAGTCAAAAGTATATATATAATATGTATATATATACAAGCAAATACACACGGATGTAATAAAATCATTTTATATATATTTATTGAAAATCACTGTTTATGAAGGATCAAATAGAACCCTAGAATATCGCAACCTCAAATAGTGTTAGACAACACTCAAGCCATACAAGCTCACTTATTCCAAATATAATCACTTATTTCATTTAGACAGTCGATTGGCCCCGAGACACTAAGTCAACCGAGCTCCAGCAGTCTAACTGTTAGTGTGATTGGCCCCGAGACACTTGGTCAACCGAGCTCCAGCAATCACACCCAAATCACATCACACATCAAATAAATCAATTCCAATCAATATCCTCAAACTGGTTAGTAGTATAGCCTAAATGCTATAAGCGTACCAGTATGTACTCGGTCCTAGTGCTGCCCACTAGGTAGAACGTTCTATTGATATCCTTCAATAATAAATATAAAACATTCATTCACAAATAAATGATGCATGAATTTAAATAAAATAACAATATAAACCATATATATACTGGAAATATACCAAAAGTAAACCAGGTATATCTCGAGTATATATACGTCAAATGAATCCAATATAATTACAAAATAAACTAACAATATACCAAGAATATACATAAAACATTTTAAGAATAATTTATTAATAAAACATGCATATAATTTGAAAATATACGAAAAATAAACCAAAAGTAAACTAAAAATAAACTTAAGTACTAATCAAATTATTTATGCATATTTAATCAAAATAAAACATGCATTTCTAAATCATGCACCCTAAAGCATATATATATATATATATAACAGTAACTCACACTTAGTGCGCTCCTCAAGATGGGTCCGACGGGCCTGGTCCACTAGGCCTCGATCTCGGTGCAACTAAACAAACAATAAATAACAGACATCATAATAAACCTAACAGAAAATCCTAGAAACTCAATCTAGAATATTGGACACAGAAATAGAATTAGGGTTTGACCAGACATCACGTTTTACGAGAATCCTACCAAAAATTTGACAGAACTTCCCCTGTAAAATGGACATCTCTCTACTCAAAGAGTAGAGTCGGCCCTGCAAAGAAACACACTACAAAAAACAAGTACAAAACACAACCAAAATTCCTCGGTCGGACTCCAAACTACAGTCTACCGACCGGGGTCCACAATTCACAAAATAATATAAAAATACCAAAAATACCCTTATAACATAGAAATTCATTTTATAAGTAGAAATTACATAATTAACCTTTAAACACAGTAAAAATCGATAAAAACTCTTTTTATTAGAAAAATCGTATATTATATATATAATTGAAAATAATTCACGAGAATTAGTTTTAATTAGTTTAAAAATACTAAATAATTTGTAGAAATCATTTTTATACCTTAAATAACTATTAAAACCAATTAAATTACATTTTTAGTCAATTTAGGGTAAAATTACCAAAATGCCCATATATATATAAATATACTAAAATTACTTCAAAAATTCACCAAAAATAATATAATTATCCAAAATTAATTTTATCAACATATTTATCAATAATATCAATAATTAAACTCAATTAACCAATTAATTTCAATTAAAAACACAATTAACCTAATTTTCCAAAAATTCCATAAACTAATTAAATTCAAATTAAATACATAGAAATTCATAAAAATTCCAAATAAATTTCTATAATTCATCTCAACACCTATATTTATCATAAAACACAATTTCATAATTTAATTAATTAATTTCCAAAAATTACAAAATAATATTAAAATATTTTAAAATACCCAAAAATCAAAATAATCTCCAGAAATTCCAGAAAAATTCACACATGTAGATTAAGCTAAGGGGAACAACATTTGTAAAGGAATTTTTCATGAATCAATCAAATTGAAGTTTAAAAAAAATCAAGAACCCTAATAGGCTGAATTCAAAAAATCGAAACCTAAGCAAATGAAGACCATTTTAAGTGAAAAAATGTTTGGAATCACACTCACTAGAGATCAAGGAGAAGATAGAGACTAGCGGTGTTGAAAACGGTGGCCGGAATCGTCGTGAACGACATTAGCTCCCACTTTCGGCTTTCTCCGACCGAAATCGACCTCCAGACGCCGGAAACGGCTGCAACAGGTGGCGGGGAAGGTTGAGGAAGGAGGTGGCACGCCGGAAGGCACACCAATGGCAAGAAATTGGCAGTAGCAGAGGCGAACGGTGAGGGGGAACGGTCAGGGATGAAGAAGGAGCTGGAGTGGCAGTTTTGTAATTAAACCAAACTTTATAATTTGTTAATATTAAATGTATATATGTATATATATATACTTTATACTATATATTAAAATAATATTAAATTAAACACATTAAATATACACCACACACATATAATTTAATATTTTAAAATTTAATAATAAATAAAAATAATTAAATAATAATAAAACTAATAAAAAATAATAAAATATTAGGGTAATTAATTAAACCCTAGTTAATTAAATAAACGCACATATATATTTTATTTAGTATTTTAAAAATATATATGAGTTCATACAATTATGGAAATCTATTTAAAATAATTAATAGTAAATTATTTACGTGAAAATTTCCCCGAAAATACAAGTCCCGGGAAAATTTTACGTAAAGCACTTTAAATAATACACAATAATTAAAATAGGTTTTAAATACATATCAACTCGTAAAAATATCATAATATATATACAAAAATTATTAACACTGCATATCCCAATGCAGTATTAAAATATTTAAAAACACGGGATATTACAATAAGTTCCTTGATAGAATTTTAATGACATGATAATAAAAAATAATATTTTAAAAATATTTACCATGTCATCTTTTACCTTGTTTAAATTAATTTATTATCATCAAACTTTATATTTTATTTTAATTTAGATGTTCAATTTGAATAAGGAATACATATACAGAGATATATCAGAGCCAAGATATTCTTATGCCTTTTCCTTTGACTAATGCTAAGGCGTCTAAGAAGAGAATTTAAAGGGCACCTTCCTGTTTGTAAGCTCCCATTTTATTTGGCTACAGCGGGTGTGTTCTTAGAGATAGTAATGGGAACTGGCTGTAAGGCTTCATGTTCAAGATTGGGAATGGCATGAGAAAATATTAATGGGAAAAAGATAATCTTTATTGATTATAATGTGTGTTATATATACAAGCATATGTACATCTAATATATGAAAAAAAACTAAGCTTGCGTTTAAAGAATAGGAAGCAAGAAATATAGGAAATAAAGCTAAACAAGGAACGTCTAAAATAGGAACATCTATGATAGGAAGCAAGAAATATAGAAAATAAAGCTAAACAAGGAACGTCTAAAATAGGAACATCTATGATACAGGAAAATCTCAATACTCCCCCTCAAGTTAGAGCATGAAGATTACAGATGCCTAACTTGCCTAACAAGTGGTGGAATTGTTTGAATCCTAATACCTTTGTGAAAAGATCTCCAACTTGATCACTTGAACGAGCATGAGAAGTGCATATCTCATTCCTAATCAAACGATCACGTATGAAGTTATAATCAATCTCGATGTGCTTTGTTCGTTCGTGGAAAACCAGATTAGCAGCAATATGGAGAGCAGCTTGGTTGTCACATATGAGAGACATAGGCGAGGATAATATGACTTTGAGTTCCAGAAACAAGGAGCGTAACCATAAGAACTCACTTGTGGCATTTGCCATTGCCCGATATTCTGCTTCAGCTGAAGAGTGGGAAATCGTAATTTGCTTCTTTGATTTCCAAGATATGGGACTCTGTCCAAGGAAGACTATGTAGCCAGTGGTCGATCGTCTAGTTATAGGACAACTTGCCCAATTCGAATCATAATAAGCTGTCAAATGTAATGAGTTTGAAGAAGAAAGAAAAATTCCTTGGCCTGGCGTAGACTTTAAGTAACAAAGAATGAGAAATGATGCATTCAAATGAGGCACTCGAGGGTCTTGCATGAATTGGCTTAGCACCTGTACATGGTAAGTGATGTTAGGGCGTGTAATGGTCAAATACAACAGTCTACCAATGAGTCGACGATATTGTCCCACATCTGATACTGGATCTCCAACATTTGCAGCAAGATTGTGTCGTGATTCCATGGGGAAGCTTGCTGGTTTAGCATATAATAAGCCCACCTCTTCAAAAATATCTAGTGCATATTTTCATTGGCTAAGAGTTATCCCTTCTTTGTTGCGTGCTACTTTAATGCCAAGGAAATATTTGAGGGTCCCAAGATCTTTGATGCGAAAAGCCGAGTTCAAATAGTCCTTTACTTGACTTATAATATGCAGATCATTTCCTATTATAACAACATCATCAATGTAAACTAGCAAAGCTATAAAATGACTATCTCATACCAATGTAAACAAGGAGTTATCTGCTGCACTTTGTTGAAAACCAAACCTTTGAAGGGACTTAGAAAGTGTATGGAACCAATTTCGTGATGCTTGCTTAAGTCTGTAAAGGGATTTTCTTAACCTGTAAACACGATTATCACCTAGTTTAGCAAAACCTTATGGGACTTTCATGTATACCTCCTCATGCAAGTCTCCATGAAGGAAGGCATTGTTTATGTCTAGTTGGTGCAATTCCTAGTGACATATGGCAGCAACTGAAAGCAAACATCACAAGGCTGTAATCTTAGCAACTGGCACAAATGTATCATGGTAGTCTAACCCTTCAATTTGCGTGAATCCCTTAGCAACCAAACACGCCTTAAAGTGCTCAATAGTACCATTAGATCGATATTTAATTTTATAGACCCATTTAGAGTAAATGGCATGTTTTCCTGGTGGTAAAGGTTCCAAAGTCCATATATGATTCTCCTCTAATGCATAAATTTCTTGCTGCATCACATGTTGCCATCTAGGGTCTTTGATAGCTTAATGGAAAAATTTAGGTTCATCTAGTGAAGAAATGGATGCCAAGAAAGCTTTATGGCTATTAGTAAAACGAGAATATGAGAGGCAATTTGAAAGAGGATAGGACATACCTGAGTTTGCTGATGGAGGGGAGCCTTGTGATGGCGCTAAGGATGGTAATAGCTCATAGTCGAAATTAGAAAGCTTTATGGACACACGTCGGGAGCTGACTGGTCGTTGAAAGGGAGAAGAGCTATTTTCATTATTGCTGATTGGTTCAGGTTGTGTGGGATTATTGGTTTGGGGACTGCAATGATGAATTTTAGGCGTGTTTTGGTTGACAGATAGAGGTCTGACTGGTGAGATCATTGTGGTAGTTTCTTTACTTGCTTCATCATTTGGATAATTGTCAATCTGAATAGACTTGATTTGGTCTGAGGTAGCAGGATTTGAAGAATGTGCCGATTGGTAAATGAGATCAGGTGGTTAGTTAACCAACGATGATGGAACGGGTGTATTCAGGTTTATGTTAGTTTGGAAAGGAAAAATCTTTTCATGGAATATCACATCTCTGGACACAAGCAATTTCTATTTTTCAAGATTATAAACCTTATATCCCCTTTTTCCATGTGGATATCCTAAGAAGATACAACGATGTGCTCTAGATGAAAATTTATCTTTTGGTTTATCATGGACATAACATAGAGAGCCACAAACTCTCAAGTGCTCATAATCAGGTTTCTTATGAAACAAAACTTCATAGGGACTTTTATTGGCAAGGATGGGTGTGGGCATTAAATTTATGAGATAAAATGCAGTAAGAACACATTCTCCCCAAAATTTTAATGGCAAATGTGCATGGAAACGTAAATAGCATGCTACCTCAAGTATATGACGGTGCTTTCGTTCCACTCTCCCATTTTGTTGTGGTGTATAGGCACATGCAGTTTGGTGTTCTATCCCATGATTAGTAAGGAAATCTCTCATTCTGTTTGAAATAAACTCTCCCCCATTATCACTTCTTATCACCTTGATCCTGGAATGAAATTAGTTTTGCACAAGATGGTAAAACATGGTTAGGTAATCATAGGTTTGTGATTTATTTTTCATAAGATAAACCTAAGTACATTTAGAACAATCATCCACTATGGTCAAGAAAAAATTAGCACCACTTAATGAAGGAATTGAATAAGGACCCCAAACATCCACATGAATGAGGTCAAAAAAATTGATGCTTTTTTTATTATTAATAGAAAAAGGTAAACGAGTTTGTTTTGCTTTATGACATACATCACAAACTTTATGAAAATCACTAGAGGGGAATCTCTCAAAAATAAATTTAAACTTGCTAAAGGGATAATGTCCTAGTCGCATGTGCCACAAAGCATAATCCATTTCAAGAACACTTTGACTTGCCATTCCATATCTTCCTTCCATTTGATAAATGCCATCTTTCAGCTTACCCACTCCAATCAGCGTCCTCGTACGTAGGTCTTAAAAGAAACAAAAATTATGAAAGAATGTAGCCGAGCAATTTAGGTCATTGGTTATCTTAGAAATTGAGAGGAGGTTATATTTAAAACCAGGTATGCAAAGGACTTTCTTTAACTCAATGTTTGGTGTTATGCGTACATCACCAACATGAGTAACTGAAAGGGAAGAACCATCTAGTATTTTTACATTTGGGTGTGTCAAAAAATGCATATAGTGGTCAAATTGCCTCTTATCTCCAATCATATGATCGGAGACACCACTATTAGCAATCCAAGGATCATTAGTCATGGAACTTTTACCTGCAAAGTTTGCTAAACCTTCATTACCATTGTTCTGATTGGCAAAGGATGTGAGAAAAGACAACAATTTGGAGCATTGATCTGTTGTTAGTCCCAGAGTTTATTGAACTTGATGTTGCACATCATTAAGTTCATGATTTCCTGGTTCTGAATTGTGCCATTGCTGTTTACCAGGACTTGATGATCGAGATCCTATTGTGGCTATATTGCTGTAGCCTTGTCGCTGCGTCAAGGCCCCTTTTCCATTGCTTCCACGATTTTGTTGATTAGTTTTCCAATTGGGAGGATACCCTATGATCTCAAAACATTCTTCTTTAACATGTCCATTTTTGCCACAATGTACACATTTTTTAGACCGATTTGTTGAGTTCTGGCCTATGTTTGAGTAGTTCTTTTCAACACAGTTTAGCTTTGTTACGAATGCTGCACCTTCTATAGTTAATGGCTGATCTGTGTTCTTTTGCATGAGAAATTATTGTCCTTCTTGCAGTGCCAAAGAGAAAATTTTATTGAGTTGTGGTGTTGGCTCTATTGATAACACATGAGACCTTAGCTTATCAAAACTGTTGTTCAAACCCAGTAAGAACTTATGAGCTTTTTCCCTTTCTCGGTGTTCTTGAAATCCCTTTGTTGCTTCACACTTACAATGGGGCAAAGGATCACAAATTTGTAATTCCTACCACAAGGGTTTGAATATGGTATAGTATTGGGTTAAGGGTTGTCCATCTTCTTGACTAAGGTTAAAGAACTCCTTTTTTATTTTATAAAGATGAGGTGCATTACTTTGCCCATATCTCTCGTAAAGTTCATTCCATATCTCTTGTGTTGTGTCTGCATACATAACACTTTCCTATATGTTTTTAGCTAGAGAATTTCTTAGCCAAGCTTTAACTATAGCATCATTCCTTTTCCCTCACCCAAAATTTAGTGAGTGTGAGTTCGGCAGTTGTAGACTTCCGTCAATGAATCCACCCTTGCTTTTTGCATACAAGGCTGTTTCCATGGAGTTTTTCCATGAAGCAAAATTTTCTCCTGTGAAAGGTGTGGTGACAAACACAAGTCCTGGATGATCTGAAGGGTGAAGAATATATGGTGAATCATCATAATTCTGCATTATAATTTCTCCCCCTTTCGTTGAACTTTGTGACTTTTCTGAACTTCTTTCTTGATCTCTCATTGATGTTATTGACAAAATGGATTCTGGTTCAATTTTTTTGAACCAGGCTCTGATGCCATGAGAAAATATTAATGGGAAAAGATAATCTTTATTGATTATAATGTGTGCTATATATACAAGCATCTGTACATCCAATATAGGAAAAAAACTAAGCTTGCGCCTAAAGAATAGGAACCAAATAGGAAGTAAGAAATATAGGAAATAAAGCTAAACAAGGAACGTCTAAAATAGGAACATCTATGATAGGAAGCAAGAAATATAGGAAATAAAGCTAAAAAAGGAATGTCTAAAATAGGAACATCTATGATACAGGAAAATCTCAACATGGCACTCCTCTGGAAGCATAGTTATGGCCCATTTTGGAAGGTCTCCGCTTGGTGTGGGGAACTGATCATCAGAACATTATTTTGGTGTTTGATTCCTTATTATCTATCTCAGCTTTTATGGGTACTCATGAGCTTATTGGTAACTATCAGTCTCCGATATAGTATATTAGAGATATGCTAAATAGAAGAAAGCATGCCTTTCGAGAAGCAAATATGCGTGCAGATTAGCTAGCTAACCAAGCTCTTGAAGCTGACTGGGGCTTGACTATTCTTTCCTCTCCAAACCCTAATTTATTTAGTCTTCTTTGTAATGTTGTGACTAAACTCTTAGCTTGTTCCTTGTTTTTCTAGGCGTTGCCCTGCCTTTTCCAACCTATATATATATATATATATATATATATATATATATATATATATATATATATTATGGCGATTCAATAATTAAGGGTTGATTTAGTTGATTGAGATAACTGATAGAAATTTGATTTCAATCAGCTACAATTTAGATATTTGATAAAATATCAAAATTAGTAGCTAATAGCTCATTTTACTAAAAAGAGATGTTGATTTGATAAAATCTATTTTGAAACTTTTTCCAACAATTGGTAGGTGATTTGTATTTTTTTTATTTAGATTATTTTACCCTTATTAAAAATAACTAATAAAAAATAATTTCATTTAAATTAAATGTATCCAATTAATTTTTTCCATGTCATAATTAAATAAATATTATTGTAAATTATAATTAATAATTAAATAATTATAATATTTCTAGTTATAATGATATTTTAAAAAACCTTATACAATAATATTTATATTTTAAAATAATTTATATTAATTGTTTTAATAATATATTAATTAAAGACAATAAATTATTATTATTATTATTAAACTTTACATAACTAAAAAAATATTATAAGAAGTATATAAAATTATATTTACAAATAAATTATACCTTTAATTGTCATTTGACATATAAACAATAACAACTAATAAAATTTTACCTAAAAATTCATTTTTATTAACTAACAATTATCAATTATCTATTATCCACAACCAATATCATCTATCTATTGTTATAAATAGTTATACTAAACATATCCTATATGTTACTATAATAACCCAAATATTTTAAATTATTTATATAAATATTGAGGTTTTTAACGATATTAATTATCTTTATTTTATGTTGTTATTATTGATATATTAAATTGTATATTTAAATACTAAATTTAAAATTCTATGGAGAACTATTAATATTATTATTTTCACATTATTGTTTTTTATGCACATACATTATTATTTTAATTGTCATAATATATATATATATATATATATATATATATATATATATATATATATATATATATATATATATATATATATAGACACACACACATAGCAATATTATTATTGATTATTATTATTTATAGCATTATTTTAACTAGGGTTATTATTTTATTGTAGTTATATGTATATATACATGGGTGATGTAGGTATATTTATTTTGGGACTTGTACATGGTGTGTGTATATATATATATATATATATATATATATATATATATATATATGGGTAAGTCTTGCCATATATGTATGTGTGTGGTTGAGAAAAATCTTTTTATTGTTATTATTATTATTATTATTATTACTACTACTACCACTACTACTACTACTACTACTACTACTACTAATAATAATAATAATAATAATAATAATAATAATAATAATAATAATAATATATTATTATTATTATTATTATTATTATTATTATTATTATATTTGAGCATAGTGGTAAAATGTCCCATTTTCAATCCATAAATCCTCTTTCCCTTATTGTCTCGTTCTTCTTGCCCTCTTTCTGCTATCTTTCTTCTTTTTTTCCAACAACCTTCGGCTTCTTCTTCCCTTCCTTGCTATCGCTACACATTAGCCTTGTCCTTCTCCTTCTCGCGCGAAGACCAAAACATTAGCAGCGGCAATAGCATGAAGACAGCAACAGCAATAGCGTGAAGACAATAGTAGCAGCAGAAGATCAACAACAATAGCAGCTCTGGTTCCTTCCATAGCCCTTCCCTACACTTGATTTTCAATTGTAGGTGAGTTTTAGATTAGTTAGTTAGAATTGTTGTAGTTGATTTCTGGTTGATCTTAGTGGTTAGGTAGTTGTTACGTTGATTTTTAGTTATTTTAGGTTGTTAGTTAGTTGGTTTGGTTGATTTTGTGTTGATTTTTATTATATTTGTTAACTATGTAGAAATTTTATTTTATTATTTGGTTAATTTTGGGTTGATCTATATATATAGTAGTTGATCTAAATTATTTGGGGTTGATTTTGGTTAAGGGTATATAAAAAATGATTTAGATTAATTAATTTGATTTTATGTAATTTTGTATATTTATTTGGATATTTTAAGTTTTATGTATATTTTGTTAATGTTATTAATTAATTATATTTGGTTGAATACTTAAGTTAATTAGGATTAATAAATTAAGTTAGTAATTTTAGTACGAATAAAATAATTTTTTATTATTTTATTTAATTTTTGAGGAATTATTATTATTATGTGAATTTTGAAATAATAGGTAAATAGTATGTTTTTGTTGATATTATAATTAAATATTATGTTTTAGTTAATTTTGAGATAAATAGTGGTATTAAAATAATTTTTATAAATTATTTACTATTTTTAGTTAATCAATACTAATTTTTGAAATTATATTCAATATTAAATTATTTAATGTTTTGTGATTTAAATGAGTTTTAATTAATATTATAGTATATTTAAACTATTTGAACAATTAAAGTTTGAATTTGACTATATTATGTTAAATATTTGGAAAGTTAGGTTTTTATTAATATTATATTATTATTTGGAATTTTATTAAATTATGGTGAAAAATAAATGTATTTAGTGTTTTGAAAATTGACTAAATTATATTATGATTTATTATTAATTTTTATATTTTTTGGTGATTTTATTATATTAATATTTAATATTTAATATTTAATATTTGCTTATTTGTATTTTTGTGAACCTCGGTTGGGAATCGTGTAATTTGGGGTCCCAACCAGAGGTATTGAGCTACTGTGGAATTTTGAAATATGTTTACTTACCGGATTGACTCTACTTTGATACATAGATGTCCGTTTTATAGAGAAAAATCTGCCAAATTTTTGGTAGATTTCTCGTAAAATATGACACCAAGTCAATCCTAAACTTGTTATTATGAGTTCGAGTCGAGTCTTTCTTAGAAATTCTAGAAGTTAGGTTTCTATTTTTTGATTATCGTTTTTGTTTTTTTGTCTTTTAGCCGCCCCTCCAGTCGCGTCTACCAATCGAGGTTGGACACGACGTGCCAGATGAGTGCCTTTATCTTGTAAGTTAATATTTGATTTGAGTGTCGGATCTTTTAATTTAAATCATACTAAATTACGATGAATTTGATTTTATGAGATTCTAATCGCCATTCTTTATATGATATTGCATGATTTAATTTATAATTGATTTATTTTATTGTTATTTATTGTAATTTTCTTTATTTTATTTATCTTCAATTATTTTAAATAAACCACGGTAGAACGGGCTACTTGATGGGTCTCATCAGGACCGTATACGCACTGGTAAAATATGTGATTATATTAATTATATTACTGGGGCCAAAGATTTGGTGATATATTGTTTTCGGATACCGCCAGTATAGTTGGATTAATATTTATTAAATCACTGGGGCCGATGGTATTGTGATGCTTTACTCTTGAACACCGCTAGTGATATTGGATTAAGTGATATGACTGCGACTGTACATTCTGGTGATGCTTTGCTATCGGGATCCGGTAGTCTTAGATTTAAGTGAGTTGTATGACTGTTAAAAATTAATAAATAATATTCTATCTAATTTTTATACTGAAATATTTTAAAAAGCATTTAAATATTTATTTATTTCCTTTGAAAAATGAATTTCTTATATATATATCAAATGATTTGAATAAAATTATAAATATATTATATTTCCATAAAAATTTATTTTAAAGGAGATTTTCAAACTACATTCATTTCTTTATTAACTTACTCAATGAGGTCTCACTCCTTTTAACTTATTCTTTTTTCAGAAGTTTGGAAGTTTCCTGTTAGGCTTACTTTTCTTCGTCGTGTAACTTCATCACCGACTAATTTATATAGGTCTACTTAGTTGTGTTGTGATTATATTTGTATACCGTAGTAGAGAAAATTGTAGAACTACATATTTATTTTGGATATTATATATTTATAATCTATGCACTGAGATATTATTTTGTATAACAGATGATGTTATTTTATATATGATGATAGTATGGATTATTTAAATTGAGAAAAATCAGTTTGATAATGTGCATAGTGATTTAATTATTTATTGTAAGGTTTTAAAATTTAAATATTTCACATTTTTCTTTTAAGATTTACTATGAGTTTCGATAACTTTATACTTTTCCATTTTCTAGTGTTAATCACATGCTCTCGAGTTTAGGTTGTAGCAGTTACTTACAAGCATTGCTAGTGATTGATAGCTACAGATATATTTCTCAATACAAATACAGCAGTTTTCCCGGAAAGAAAAAAAATGCTTCCAGATAAAATTCATTCGAATGGATCAAACATCAAAAGTCAATAAGCATGGCATCTGACAGTTAAATTTTATTGGCCGAATGCATAATTCCACCACTAAATGAAACACCTCAACAACTGATTTTTACTAAAATGGATCAAAGCGTTAAAATGGTATTGATGTGTGGACTTTAAATGTTATAATATGATATTTTATAAATTATTAAATTAATTTTGAAGATATGCGATGTTAATAAATATTTTATTAAATTATTATATTATAATTATTTTGTGAAATTTAATTAAATTTAAGTGTTAGTATTTATTTTATTATATTATGATATTAATATTAAATCGAGATTTAAAAAATTTAATTTATTATTATATATTATCTAATAATAATATTATTTTTATTATTTATGAATAGTGTTAATTTAGTGTGGCTAATATATTTTAATATTTTGAGGTAAATTGAATTAGAAAAGTAATTATTTAATTAAAAATATTATTTTATTTTGTCTTTTTCTCTTTTTTGATATAAAAAAACTATGAAAACTAAAATTTCCTTTCCTTTCCCCTCTTTCTTTCCTTCCCTCCCCTTTTTCCCTTCTCCTTTTCTTCTTCTTTCTGCGTTTTTGTAGGACCACTGCGCGGGCCACCTGCACACCACTAGCACCGCTACTAACCACCCTCCCCAGCTCGCCATCACCACCACCTTCTCCTCCTCCCTTCCTCTTTTTTCCGCCACCACCATTTTTTTCCCTTTCTCCTTCCTCCATTAGCATCGTCACCTTCCGAGTGATGCCGGTGTCTATTTTAGCAACATCAGGGATCGTGGTTGGTGTCGATCGAAAGCTTGTTCTTTAGACTTCATTTCCCCTAAGATAATTCATCCAATTAACTTCGAATTGAGCATCAATTTTATCAAATTCATTCTAGAGTTCATAATTTAATTTGTTGATTTTTTGTTCCATTGGTTTGATTTATGTAAAATTGACTTTAGATTAGTTGAATTGAAGTTGTAAGCTCTCCAAAAATGTGTTTAAATTCAATTTTGGAGTTAGTTAAATTTTGAGCACTATTTCGAGCTCAGGTGCTGTTCACGGAACTGTCCTGACTCGGAAATTGTATTTTATTTTTAATAAATTTTGTGAATTATTTCAAGCATGTTTCATTAAGAAAGTTTATTAAAATTATGTTTCGATTGTTTATTATGAATTTTTGAAAGTTTACGTAAAAATTTGAATTTTGGAAAAATTAGTATAAATTAGTAAATTCTATATTTTAATTGAAATTATTGTTAATTATTATGTTTTGGATAATTATTGAGTAATAAATAGTATTAAAATAATTTTTATGAATTATTTACTATTTTTAGCTAATTAACAATAATTTCCGGAAATATATTCGAAAAATAATTTTATCTATTATTTTTATGATTAAATGGATTTCTATATATTTTATTATATATTTGAGCAATTTAAATAATTATATGTAAATTATGGTATTTAATTTTGAATATTTGAAAAATGAATTTTTTATTAATATTATTTAATTATATTGAGATTTTATTAATTATTTTGAAAATAAATACCTTTAATGTTTTTGTTATTTAAATAAGTTGAATTCTGGTATTTTATTGATTTTATAAATTTTAGTGACTTTTTTATATTTATTATTATAGTATTGATTGTTATGTATATTTGTTCTCGGTTGGGCAATTTGTGTAGTTCGAGTGCCCAACCCGAGAAGTTGAACATTTTGTGAATATTTGAAGTGTGTTTGCATGCAAGATTGACTCTAATTTTAGTAGAGAGATGTTCCTTTTACAGAGGAGATTCTACCAAACTTTCGGTAGAATTTTTATAAAATGTGACATCGGGTCAATTCTAAGTCTTGGAATTATTGTCAAGCCATGTCCTATATTGAGTCATTCTTTAAAATTTCTAGAAGTATAAAATTAGGATTTTGATTCTAATATTATTATTATTATTTATTTTTCTATAGTTGCGCCAAGACTGAGACCTACATAACCATACCAATTTAGTCTTTTTAGAGGAGTGCACAACTATTAGTTGTTATCATATGTATACATTGCATGCATATTAATATTATGAACATCTTTATATTTTCATAAATATAAATTTAATTATACTAATTTCAATAAATCATATTTATTATTGTTAATATTCATATATATAATTTTCCATAGAAATATTGAGAACATTTATTTTTGATAATATATGTTATCATATTTTTATATTGAATTTTCATTATTTGATTACGAAAAAATATTTTGGAGGATAGCAATAAAATGTGCTTTCTAGTGAGCTACACTAAGATTGTGTGCACACCAATACATTAAAATATTATGGTTGATATTATGGAATTTATTGATGTGAGATATGAATAATTGATTATTGAGTTTTGTGGTGAGTGAATGGTGTGATTGCGGAAGCTCAGTTGACCTAGTGTCTCGGGGTCAATCATGCCAATAGTGAGACTGTGAAAGCTCAGTTGACTTAGTGTCTTAGGGCCAGTCTACTGTCCAAAAATTGAGAAGAGAAATATTTTGGAATTAAGTGAGCGTGTTGGCTAGTTAGGTTCAGCGATTGAGGTTGTAGAATATTTTAGAGTTCTGCTTTGATCCTTCTACTAAAAACTTTTATGCATTTATTATTATAAAAAGTGGATTTTTGGCATATGTATGAAATGTATGTATATATATAAATATATCTATTATTACATCAATGCTTAATTGTATATGGATTTAGGTTGTATGTATATATATTATAATAATTTACTCAATGAGATTTAACTCCCCTCAACATTTTTTTTAAGATCTTCTACTTTATACCTTTCTAGTAGAACTCTTTGCCAAAATCTTTCCTCTCTGGCTGATTTATGTAAATACATAACTATACATTTTCTTGTATTCTAGTAATTACGGCAGTAGTAGTGTTTATTGTTGTAGCATTATGTTGTATTAGTTAGAGACCCTATGTTTGAATATTGTATGGAGATATTTTATCCTTATGATATAAAGATTTATTTTATACTAATTAAATATGGTGTATTTTTGTATTATTATTGTTTATGTTTTTTTAAGGCTTGCTATGGGTTTCGTATTTGAAAGAATTTTCATTCTTTAGCGCTGGTCATAACTCCTCAGCTTGGGTTGTGACAAAGTTGGTATCAAAGCCTAAGTTTTAGTATTGTGGACCTAGGTTATTAAAGTTGTGTTTTCTTTGAAACTACTATAGTAAATTAGGTTTGATTATATCTTTGATAAGTTTTCCTTGTTGTAGTGTTCTAGGTAATCATTAGGATGTCAGTTTATTGTTTGTTTAGTTTGAATCCTTTTGGTTTTACTTTTCAAAATGAGGAGACAAGCGTCTGTCACTCCATCAGTCATTGAGGCCGAGGATGATGAGTCTTTTCAAGATGAGGTTTTACCACCTAAGCCTCTAGTTAGACGCAAAGGTAGAGATAGAGGTAGACCTCGAGGAGCAACAGGTCACTGTAGGCAGAGAGAGCTACATGATGGGGAACGTGTAGAGCAGGAGTATGAGGAAGCTGCTATACCTCCAATTTCACCATAGATGCAACCTGTTTATCGGCAGGGTATGTCTGAAGCTGAGGTAGATTTATTTTACGTTAGTGTCGGTAGGATATCATTCGATGGGACTATAAATCCTTTGGATTTCTACATGTTATAGAGACAATGACTCAAATTGCTCACACCAAGTACCAAAGGATCGTAATCATTAAATTGTCTATTAATGGACTAGCCTTAGATTGGTTTGTTCATGTCATCTAGCTGCACATGACAACATTCACATGGGCTCAGTTTTGAGAGAGATTCATGAGGCATTTTTGCCTAAAGCCTATACGGGTAAGCTACAAACTTCAACTAATGGGCATTACCAGAGGTGACACGTTAATAAAGGAGTACACCCACCAAAGAGTTCCTCAAACTGGGTTGGTATGTAGAGGATCGGATGAAAGATCAGTACTTCATAGTCACTACAAATGTCATCAGACTAGGTTTTGCATTTGCTGGGATGCTTATTACAGGCCTGACTCTTGAGTTTGTGATAAAGTTGGCCAATGAGATAGAGCTTATATTAGTTAGGCAAGGAGTTATGCCTAATTATTATCAATTAGGAGGTGTCCAAGTATGAGGATCTCAGAGCACATAGAACACCACATTTTATATTAGCTCTAGCAGTCGATAGAAAGGATCTTATTAACAGGGCTATAGACCTCAATAAAGAGTCCATAAGAGTAGAAGACATGGTCGTAGTGGACCATGCAGACCTATTAGATTTAATTCAAGTGCTACCAGCAGTAGCAATGGCTAGAGTTCTGGTTATGGCAGCACGGGATCAACAGCCAGTGCTTGTCAGATGTGTGGGAGAGTCCATTAGGGACCATGTTACATGGCTTATGGAGCATGTTTTAGATGCAAACAGACAGGGCACTTTGCTAGAGCGTGTCTTTAGTTTGTTTATCAATAGCAGTTTTTACAACAGTCGATTGCCAGTACAACTCTAGCTCCCTATAAGTTGCCTCTAGCTCTATATCCAAGTACGTCACAGTTTATGGCCTAGCAGGGGCGTGGTAGAGGTGGCAGAGGTAGTTCAAAGGCTTTGGTTAGGCTTCTAACAGTTAGTAAGGAAGCTGAGGATAGGCCAGAGTCTTCACCCTCACCTAACAGGATACGCAGGCATCCAACGTCATTGTTGTAGGTATACTTCTAGTTTGTTACTTGGATGCCAAAGTCTTGATTGATCTGGGTGCCACATATTCTTTAATGTCCCCTATTTTTACTTTAAAGTTGTATTGGTAAGCTTTAAGGATGGTGTTTCCTTTATCTATCGCCACTCCTCTAAGTGATTTATTAGACATCGACGTTGTTCTTTTTGGATGTCTAGTGTTAGTGGGAGGCAGAGAATTGTTAATAGATTTCGTGTTGTTGGATGTGATCCTTGGTAGGGATTAGTTATCTCAGCACTATACAATTATTGATTGTCAGAGTAAAGAGGTGATTTTTAGAATTTTGAATGAAGAAGAGTTTAAGTTTATAAGTGATAAGAGTTTTGCACCTCATAATCTTATCTCTGCTATCACGACTAAGAAGATTCTGAGGAAAGGTTGTCAGGGATACTTGGCACTAGTCAGGGAGACTTCAGTGGAGAAGATGTCTCTCATAGATATTCTAGAAGCTTATGAGTTTCCTGATGTATTTCCTAATGAGTTTCTAAGTTTACCACCTTATAGAGAGTTCGAATTCTGTATAGACATGGTCCTAGACACAACTCGTATTTCGATGTCGCCCTATAGAATAACTCTTACAGAGTTGAAGGAATTGAACAAGCAGTTGCAAGATTTGCTAGACAAGGGTTTTATTAAACCCAGTGTTTCTCCTTGGGGGCACCAATCTTGTTTATGAAAAGAAGGATGGTACATTAAGATGGAGCATTGATTACAGAGAGCTGAATAAGGTGATAGTGAAGAATAAGTATCCTCCTCCTAGGATAGATGATTTGTTTGATCAACTTCAGGGTGCATAGTTCTTTTCCAAGATTGACTTGAATAAGGTGATAGTGAAGAATAAGTATCCTCTTCGAAGGATAGATGATTTTTTTTTATCAACTTCAGGATGCATAGTTCTTTTCCAAGATTGACTTGAGGTCAGGTTATCATCAGTTACGGATCAATGAAGCTGATGTTCCTAAATTGGCATTCCACACTCGATATGGTCATTATAAATTTCTGGTGATATCCTTTGGGTTAACTAATGCACTAATTGCTTTTATAGATCTGATGAATAGGTTATTCATACCATTTATGGATCAGTTTGTAGTATTCATCATTAATGATGTATGGTTGTATTTAAAGAGTATAGAGGAACATGTATATCATTTAAGGACACTAAGAGAATATCATCTTTATACTAAATTATCGAAGTGTGATTTCTGGATCAAGAGTGTTGCATTCCTTGGACACGTGATGTGTAAAGATGGTATTCAAATTGATCCATAAAAGATTGAAGCAGTGTCTGAATGGCCCAGACCAACATCAGTCATTGAGATTCAAAATTTTCTTAGTTTGGCTAGTTATTATAGGAGATTTGTGCATGATTTCTCAAGAGTTATAGAACCTATGGATCGCCTAACTCATAAGAATGTGAAGTTCATGTAGTCAGATGCTTGTGAAAATAGTTTTCAGTTACTAAAGGAGAAGTTGACTACAACTTTAATTTTAACTTTACCAAATGGAGAAGACGAGTTCACTATGTATTGTGATGCTTCTAGAGTCAGCCTAGGTTATGTGTTGATGCAGAACAGTAGGGTGATAGCTTATGCTTTAAGGCAGTTGAAGAAGCATGAACATAATTATCCTATTCATAACCTAGAGATGGCTATATTAATATTTGCTTTTAAAATCTGGAGACATTATTTATAAGGAGTGACTTGTGAGATTTTCATAGATCACAAGAGTTTGAAGTACATCTTCTAATAGAGAGATCTAAACTTGAGGCAAATGAGATGGTTGGAATTATTGAAGGATTATGATTGTAATATTCAATACCATCCAGGTAAGGCTAATTTGGTATCATATGCTTTGAGTACGAAGTCCTTAGGTAGTCCTGCTCACATTAGTGTGGAGAGGAGACCTCTAATCTAAAAGTTGCACGAGTTAATGGATTAAGTTTTGATGATGAAGATAAACAGGTTCAGAGGACTGTGACCTTATTGTCGAGTCATATAAGTGTTGAGGGATAGGATTAAGGCAACTTAGAGCCGAGATCCTTTTTTGGTAGAGCTTGAGGAGAATGTTTATGAAGGGAAGTTAGCACCGAGATATATTGGACCATTTGAGATTCTAGAGAGAGTGGGCATGGTTGCATATCGGTTGGCTTTGCCTTCGAATTTTTCTCAAGTGCATCTAGTGTTCCATGTCTCAATGCTAAAGAAGTACATTTCAAACCCTTTGCATGTGTTACAACCTGAGAGTGCGGAAGTGAATGAAGATTTGATGTACGAGGAAGAGCCAATTACGATAGTGGATTATCAAGTTTGTTAGTTGCGTTCAAAGTAGATCCTGATAGTTAAGGTGTTATGGAGAAGCAATAATATGGAGGAACATACGTGGGAGACTGAGGCTGAGATGCGTGTGGTTTATACGTGGGAGACTGAGGCTGAGATGCGTGTGGTTTACCCTTACCTTTTTCCTCAATGAATTCTTATTTTCTATTCATTTATTTGAAATTTGGAGACAAATATTTGTATGAGGGAAAAATTGTTATAACCTGATATTTTAAAAATTATTAAATTAATTTTTGAGATATGTAGTGTTAATAAATATTTTATTAAATTATTATATTATGGTTATTTTGTGAAATTTAATTAAATTCAAGTGTTAGTATTTATTATATTATATTATGGTATTAATATTAAATTGAGATTAAAAAATGTTAATTTATTGTTATATATTATTTAATAATAATATTATTGTTGTTATTTGTGAATAGTGTTAATTTGGTGTAGTTAATGTATTTTAATATTTTGTGGTGAATTTAATTAGAAAAGTAAGTATTTAATTAAAAATATTATTTTATGTCATTTTTGTCTTTTTTAATATAAAAAAAAGTATAAAAACCAATTTTTCCTTTTCCCACTCTTTTTTTCCTTCCCTTCTTTTATTCCCTTCTCCTTTTCTTCTTCTTTCTGCATTTTGTAAAAACACTACGCACGCCACCTGCACACCACCTACACTACCACTCGCCATCCTCCCCAGCTCGCCATCGCCGCTACCTTCTCCTCCTCCCTTCCTCTTCCTTTTGATGCCACCATTTTTTTCCCTTCCTCCTTCCTCCATAGGCACTATCACGTTTTGAGTCACGCTATTGTCGATTTCGGCAACGTCAGGGGTTGTGGTTGGTGTCAATTGAAAGGTTGTTCCTTGGGCTTCATTTCCCCTAAGTTAATTTGTCCAATTAACTTTGAATTAAGCTTTAATTTTATTAAATTTATTCTAGGGATCATAATTTAATTTGTTGATTTTGTGTTCAATTGGTTTGATTTATGTGAAATTATCATGACCCAAACCGAAACTCATGATTGGTGATAGGGAATGGGAATTCTTTCAAATCTGAAACCCGTAGCAAGCCTTAAAAAATAAAGCACATGCAATAATAATATAAAATAATACTATAATTAAACCTTTATTTATTATAAAAGCAAATCTTTATATATCATGTCATAATAAAAATATTGATACAATATTCTGATACAAATCTCAAGCTGATATAACACATATCTAACACAACCACACTACTACTAAAGTTTTTAGAGTACAATAAGAGTTCAGATAATAAATTTACATAATTTAGCCAAAGTCGAAGAAGACTTATGAAGAGGTTTAATACTAAGGTTTGAAGAAGAAGAATCTCCTATAAAAAAATATTAAAGGGGATCAGACCTCATTGAGTGAATTATTATATTATATATAAATGCAACCTAAATTCATATACAATCAAGCATCAATATATATATATATATATATATATATATATATACATACACACACGCACATTTCACACAGATGCTGAAATTCACTTTTATATAATGTAAAATGTATAAAATTATTTTAGTTAAAGGATCGGATCAGAACCCTAATAGTTCACAACCTTAATCATAAAAAGTTCACTAGCCAAACAAGATTACTTAATTCCAAAATAATTCTCTTTATTCCATTTTTAATAGTAGATTGTCCATGAGATGCTAAGTCAACCAAGCACCCGCAGTCTCACTGTTAGTATGATTGGCCTTGAGACACTAGGTCAACTAAGCTCTTGCAATCACACTACTCACTCATTGCAATTCTCAATAATCATTAATCAAATCTTACCTTAATAAATTCTCATAGTATTAGCCCTAACATTCTAATGTACCGGTGCACACACAGTATTAGTGCAGCCCACTAGGTAGCACGTTCCACTGCTATCCTTCAAATAAATCTTAACATTATTGAAAATAATAAAATACATAAATTAAATGTGATAGCATCCATTTTTAAATAAATATTCCATTTATATACCAAATATATTCCAAAGATATATCAAATATATACAACAGATATATCAAACATATTCAACATATACCAATATATATATCACATTTAATGAAATAAATCATATTTAAATACATTATAACATATGGATGCTTATTATTATGGTAACTATATACAATGCATATACAAAATAATAACTCACAGTTTTGCGGTCCTCTAAATACACTTGACGAGTTTGATATGATAGTCCTCGGTCACGGCGCAACTATAGAAAATAAATAACAACAACAAAGTTAGAATAAATCCCTAAATTTACACTTTTAGAATTACTAAAGAAAGACTCGATCAACATTGAAACTCAGGATTGACCCAACTGTCACATTTAATGAGAATTCTACCGAAAATTCGATAGAGTCTCCTCAGTAAAATAGACATCTCTATATTGAAAGTGGAGCCAATCTTGCTAGCAAATACACTTAAAAAATACACAAATGCTCACAACCTCGGGTCGGGACCCCGAACCACATAATTCCTGACTGAGGTTCAATATTCACAATAAAATCAATATTTAATAATAATAACATAATAAAATCATTAAAATCCACAAATATCAATAAATAACCACAATATAATATATTTAAACCTAGAAAACATTACATATGATTATTTTCACATTAATTAAATAAAATCTCAAATAAAATATATACTATTAATAAAAATCCATTTTTCAAATATTTAAAGTCAAATAGTAAAATTTATAAATAAATTATCTAAATTGTTTAAATCTGTAATAAAAATAATTAAAACTCATTCAATCACAAAACTAATAAATAAAACTATTATTTGAATATAATTCAAAAAATTATTATTAATTAGTTAAAAATAGTAAATAATTTGTAAAAATTATTTTAATACTATTTATTAGTCTAAAATTATTCAAAACATATAATTTCACAATAATTTCAATAAAAACACAAATTTTACCCATTAATAAAAAAATTCACAAATACTAAATATTATTAAAAAATTAACCAAAAATTACTAAAAATTATTTTTTGATTCCCAAAGCTAATAATTTAAATTAACTATACTAATTTAACATAATTTCTGTACAAAAAATATAGAACACATAATTAATAAAAATTCATTTTAATTATCAAAATACAATAATTATACATAAATCAAATAAATTCAGAAAAATAAACTAAAAATATATTTGAGAAGCTAAAGATTCACACAACAACACTTTCAAAAGAATTTATCATGAATCATTCAAACTCAAGCTAAAAAAAAATAAAAACCCTAAATAGATATATACTAAACTTGAAGATATATAACTAATCGGACATCCTAAGCTCAATTGATAATCAAGTAGCCTGTGTCAAAAGGAATTAAATGAGCCTGGAAATGTGAGCTAAAAGCACCAGATTCTCGTCGGCGTTAATGTAGCTCACACGGATTCTGGTGACTTGGAGGTTGCTGGCGGTTGTAAAAGGAAGAGGGGAAGGTGGGAAGGCAATAACGAGGTCTAGGGATGGATGGTGGTAGTTGATGGCAGTGCTAATGGAGCTCCAGCTACTGCTACAAATGGAAATGAAAAAAAGAATAAGAAAAAGAAGAAGAGGAAGAAGAAGAAGAAGAAGAAGAAAAAGAAGAAAGAGAAAAAGAAAGAAAAGGAAGGAGTTGACCCAAAAATTTGTAAGCTTCTGTCATTATTTATATATAAAAAGAGTCCTAGAGGAGGGTGAATATGACTATCAAATAAAAATGAGAAATTTAAAAAATTATTTGCAAAAATTGAATAGAAGTTGAGAAGAAATAATGAAGAACACAAAGATTTAAGGAGTTCGGATTTAACAACAATCCTACGTCTCCACCTAACTTATCCCTAAGTTAGGATTTTCAATCACCCATAATCTTATTCACAAGATTGAGATTACACATGATTTTTATGGCTCACTCTTATAACCTTACAATGTGAGTTTTCAAGGCTTACTCAAAAAACCAAAATCCAAGTGTTTTTGTGGACAACATTTAAACCAATTCCTTTAGAAATAAATCTCACTTCCCTTCTAATCTAACCTAAGATTTAAGATGAAGAGAAATTTTATTTCTAATACATACCTAATTCTCACAAGAGTTATACAAACAAAGAATTGTTTAAGAGAATTTGAGAGCTCAATGAATGCTTAAGAAATAATGAATAATAAAAAAGTTTTTTTTTTTAACTTCCATTCAGCTCTAAAGGTATTTATACTTAAAAATATAGTTGTTGGAGGTAAAAATGATATGTCTAATGTCTATATTTTGAATCATTGAAAGTGATGCTTTCAAGCAGCTATTCATGAATTAAAACTATGATTGGCTACTCAAGACATTTGCATTTGCCCACACTTTCTTCATAGAAGCTATAGATATTTGAATTAGCTTTTTATATCATTTTGAATCACTTAAATTTGACATCTATAGCTTAGGATATGTCCAAAATACAAAGAGCTATGCAATTTGAAATGCAGAATACTATCAAACAACTATACTCAAGTTGAAGCCTTGATTTGCTCATGAAGAAATTTGAATTTGCCTATACTTTCTTCAAGAAATTTATGGATATTTGATTATCCTTCAATATCATTTTTAATCACCTTAATTGAACTTATGTAACTCAAGATATGTCCAAAATATTAAGAGATGTGCAGTCTAAGATGGCAGACATATATGTGGATTTTGACTCAAAATTTTCATAACTAAATGAACTTGGATTTTAACAAATAAGCCTAATTCAGAAAGCTCGAGATGTCTACTTTAAATGTGAAAAAGATAACTTTCTCATTATAAAGCTCGAAGGATGTTAAAAGCCTCCTTGAATCTCAAAGGTCCAATCAACCCAAGATAATTATTCTTCATTTTAACTTCCAATAGATTCCTAACTTATACACATTTAAATAAACAACTTAAATGCTTAAAATTAATTTTGTTAAGATCAAAATTAAGATTGATTGTTTCTAAGGTCAATAATTAATATATATATATATATATATATATATATATATAACACTTGCATAATTAATAAAATAATAACACTAATGATGATAACAATAAAAAATAATAATAATAATAGTGATAATAACAATAACAATAACTATAATAATGGTAATACTAACACACATGCATGAAATAATAACACTAGTAGTAGTAGTAGTAGTAGTAGTAGTAATAATAATAATAATAATAATAACACTAACTTCCAAATAAAACTATGAAATAAAATATTTAGAATAAAATAAACAAATACTATTCACAAATAATGATAATATATAAATAAAAATTTTAAATTTATTAACAATGCATATCTCAAAATAATTTCATATAATTTAAAATATTGGGTTATTACAGAAATTGACTTTAGATTAGTTAAATTGAAGTTGTAATCTCTCTAAAAAAGTGTTTAAATTCGATTTTGCAGTTAGTTAAATTTTGAGCACTATTTTAGACTTGGGTACTGTTCACATAACTGTTCTGACTCTAAAAATTGTGTTTTATCTTTAATAAATTTTTTGAATTATTTCAAGCATATTTCGTTAAGAAAGTTTATCAAAATTATGTTTTGATTGTTCATTATGAATTTTTGAAAGTTTATGTAAAAATTTGATTTTTCAAAAAATTAGTATATATTAGTAAATTTTGTATTTTAATCGAAATTATTGTTAATTATTATGTTTTGGATAATTTTTGAGTAATAAATAGTATTAAAATAATTTTTATGAATTATTTACTATTTTTAGCTAATTAACAATAATTTCTAGAAATATATTCGAATAATAATTTTATCTAATATTTTTATGATTAAATGGATTTTTATCTATTTTATTATATATTTGACCAATTTAAATAATTATATGTAAATTATGCTATTTAATTTTGAATATTTGAAAATTGGATTTTTTATTAATATTATTTAATTATATTAAGATTTTATTAATTATTTTGAACCATTAATGTTTTTATTACTTAGATAAGTTGAATTCTAGTATTTTATTGATTTTATGAAATTTATTGTATTTTTATGTTTATTATTATATTATTGATTGTTGTGTATATTGGTTTTTGGTTGGATAATTTGTGTAGTTTCGGGACCCAACCTGAGAAGTTAAACATTTTGTGAATATTTGAAATGTATTTGCATGCAGGATTGACTCTACTTTTAATAGAGAGACGCCCATTTCATAAAACAGACTCTGTTGAATTTTTGGTAGAATTCTCATAAAACGTAACATCGGGTTGATCCTAAGTTTTGGAATTATTATCGAGTCATCTCCTAGATTGAGTCATTCTTTAGAATTTCTAGAAGTTTAAAATTAAGATTTCAATTTTGTAATAACCTGAATATTTTTATAAATTATATATATATATATATATATATATATATATATATATATATATATATATATATATATATATATATATATATACCGAGATTTTAGCAATATTAATTATTTTATTCTTATGTTGTTATTATTACATGCATGTACATTATTTTATTTTAATTGTCATTATTTTTATATAGCATTATTATTATTATTATTATTATTTATTTTATATATAATTATTTTAAACTAGGGTTATTTTATTATTGTTATGTGTATATATGTGTGTTATGCATGTGTGTGTGTGTGTATATATATGTATATTGGTAAAAAATACATTTACCCGATCAACCCTCCCTTTTCCTTCCCTTTTTCTCTTCTCCCTATTTCATTCCCTTCCTTGTCTCTATGTTACCAGCACAAACACCACACCTCATCGGATGACCACCCCTCTTCACCAGCATCTCCCCCTTCCTCTGGATGTCAACTATCATTATTGATAAATACCTGAAGCTGACAAGATTGCGAGTCACAGCAGCAGCCGAGAAGGAGCTTCACGTCGCCGGTGCCAACTCTGGTGGAACCATCTTGTGATCTTGGGCTTGCTGGACTCCTTAAGCTTTGGTGAGTCCATTTCTGACCTCTATTGAAGTTCATTCTCCCTTGGTTTTGAGTTTTAAGCAAGTTTTTGTTTATGTCTAATTAGGATTTTGTATTTTTATTTAATTTTTGGGTGTGACGCTTGGAATTTAATTGATTTTAAGTTACTTTTAATGGATAATTAAGCTATTTGAATAATTAAATATGAAACTGACTATTCTATATTGAGTATTTGGAAAAATTGGATTTTTATTATAATTATATTATTTGTTTGAGATTTTTATTATTTGTTGTGAAAAATACTTATATTCAGTTTTTTCAGGTTTAAAGAAATTATATTGTGGCATTTTCATTATTTTTATGGATTTTAATAATTTTAATATATTATTATTTAATATTTATTTTCTTGTGTATTGTGAACCTCGATTGGGGATTTGTGTAGTTTGGGGTCCTAACCTGTTTATGTGAAGTTTAGAAGTGTATTTGCTTGTAGGGTTGACTCAACTTTAGTAGAGGAATGCCCATTTTACAGAGGAGACTCTGCCAAATTTTTGGTAGTTTTATCGTAAAACGTGACATCAGGTCAATCCTAAGTTTTGCATTTTGAGTTGAGTCTTCCTTAGAAATTCCAGCAGTTAGGGTTTATGTTTTCTTATAGTCATTTTATTTTCTATCCTTAGGTCGCCCCTCCAGTCACATCTACTAGTCGAGGTCATACATGATATAGCAAAGGAGCGGCTTCATCTTATAAGTTAATATTCGATTTTTATGTGAGGTTTTACAAATTAAAACATATTAAATTATGATGAATTTAATTTTATGAGATTCTAGTATATATTCTTTAAATAAGGTTGCATGATTTAATTTATAGTTGATTTATTTTTATTTATTCATAATTTTCCTTTTTCTATTTTCATTTATTTTAAATAAACTATGATAGAATAGGCTACCTGATGAGTTTCATCAAGACCGTGTGCACACCGATAGAATATTTAATTATATTAATTATATTACTAGGGCCGAAGGTCTAGTGATGCTTTGCTCTCGGACACTGTGAGTAATCTAATAATCTAATATTTGATTATATTGATTAAAATACTAGGACCGAAGGTCTGGTGATGCTTTGCTCTCAGACACCACTAGTAAAGTTGGATTAATATTTACTAAATTAGTAGGGTTGAAGGTCTAGTGATGCTTTGCTTTTAGACACCACTAGTAAAGTTGGATTAATATTTATTAAATCATTAGGGCCGATGGTCTGGTAATGATTTGCTCTCGGACATCGCCAGTGATATTAGATTAAGTGATGTGAGTGTGGTTGTGCATCCTAGTGATGCTTTGTTCTCAAGATCCGGCAGTCTTGGATATAAGTGAGTAGAGTGGCTATTAGAATCGAGGACTAAGGTTCTACCTAGTTTTTATACTTTAATACTTTAAAAGCAATTAAAATTTTTTTACTTCCTTTTGAAAAATGAATTTTCTTATATGTATATCAAATGAATTAAATAAATTATAAATGTACTATATTTTCATAAAACTTATTTTAAAAGAGATTTTCAAACTGCATTCATTTCTTTTATTAGCTTACTCAGTGAGGTCTAACTCCCCTCAATTTTATCTTTTTTAGGAGTTTGGCAGTCTTCTGTTAGGCCTACTTCCCTACGCCAAGTAGCTTCTTCACCGGTTATCTTATGTAGGTCTATATAGTTGTGTTTGTATTAATATTCGTGTACTACAGTAGAGAAATTGTATAATTGCATATTTTAATTTGCATATTATGTATTGATGATGTTTATTTATACATGACGATGGAATGGTTTGTTTAAATTGAGAAAAATTAGTTTGATAATATACATCATGATTAATTTATTTTATTGTAAAGTTTTAAAGTGAAATATTCTGCATTTTTCATTTAAGGCTTACTATGAGTTTCAATAGCCTTAGGCTTTCCCATTCCTTAGTATCGATCATGTGCCCTTGGTTTTGGGTTGTGACAAAGTTAGTATCAGAGCTTTGGCTCATTTTTCATGCTTTTGATTGTCAATGTTTGTCTTTTCTCATGTTACTATGGTACTTAGGTTGTTATATGTTACTTGTTGATTTCTTATCTGTAGGATTATGCTTTTGTGTTTGTGTCTGTGTTCTTGATTAGTTTTGAATTTGGGTTTTCTTATCTTTTCAAAATGAGGCATGCTCAGAATGCCCCTACTACTGATGTAGAGCATTATAATAGTGAACAATCATTTCATAATGAGATTCTTGCTCGTGCCCCTTGACCTAGAGGTGGGGTCGAGGTAAAGGTGGGGGTAGAGCTAGAGTAGCAGTAGTTTAGAGGCAGGATCAGCTTTAGGTAGAGCCTCAGATTCCAATAGAGGATCCTATAACTTTTGCAACTAGCATGGCGGGTATTAATCAGGGCTTGGCAGCTTTTAATCAGGCGATGCCCATAGTGTAGCAGATGCTTTAGTGACAAAATCATGGGATGTCAGATGCAGTTACTACATTGTTATACTCAAGAGTGGGACAAGTTTATTTTGATGGTACTAGAGACACATTGGATTTCATTAACACTATTGAGTCTAGGACCATATCAGGGTACTTTGATTATCAGCAAATGATGATTGTGGAATTATCTGTCTCAATGGCAGCTCAGGATTGGTTTATACAGTCTATCCTACCCTTTATGACCATGATGACTTGGTTGGGTTTTAAGTAGTTTATGAGGTTCTTTTGTCATTTATCTATAAGAGAGAACTATAGATGGTAGTTGCTTAATATCGACAGAAGAGATTGATCAGTTGAGGACCATACTCGGGAGTTTTACAGATTGATGAGACATGCAAATGATGTGAGGTAGGATATTGCCAAAGCAGTTATGCTTTATATGACTGGGTTAGGCCCAACTTATTTTAGCATTCAAATAGAGGGTCATAGTTTAGAGAGTGTTGTGGAGGAGGCGAGGCAGCTAGAGCAGAGACATATCCAACACGACACCATACATGATCCTTATGATAGTGGCATTGTTAGACCTATTCAGTGGGTGTAGTAGCCAGTGTTTCAGATAGGCAGCATGAGTGCTCAGTCAGCAAGTCCTTCTGAGTAGAGTATACAATTCAGAACATATTGGGCTGGTAGGCACCATTTTGCTTAGAATCGCAGGAGTAGTGGGGTTAATAGATTTGGTGGAGTGCCAACTACAGCAATGGTTAAAGCTCTGGACATGGCAGTTCTAGGTTTGGAGCTAGTGCGTGTGCCACGTATGGGTAAGTGTATTAGGGTCCTTGCCACTTGATGCTAGGAGTGTGTTTCAGGTGTGGTCAATTTGGACACTTTGCTAGAGCTTTTCGAACTATGGATTCTAGGTGTCCTTTACTCAGGGATCTTCACCTTCTATTGTCCAAACTTTACAACAGTTGCCTAAGTAGTATCTGACACCCATGTAACCTCAATAGTGATTGATTGAGTTTATGATTCAGCAGGATAGAGGCAAAGGACATACTCAGTCATTCTGCTCACAACAGTTAGGATGTGGATAGGCTAGGGTCTTTACTCTGACTCCTCAGGATGCACATGCATCTAATGCAGTGGTAGTAGGTATTATTCCAGTGTGTTGCTTTGAGTCTAGAGTCTTATTTGATATGGTGCTATGTATTCTTTTGTTTCCCCTTTATTTTCTTTAAAAGTGGCTTGTCTTCCTTTTAAAATGAATTTTCCTTTGTCAGTTTTGACTCCACTTGGTGATGAGTTCAAGACAAATATCTTCTTTCCATTTTGTCCTATGTTCGTAGAAGGTAGAGAATTGTTGGTAGACTTGGTCCTTTTGGATATGATTAAGTTTGATGTGATTTTAGGAATGGATTGGTTATCCCAATATTATGCTTTTGTGGACTATCGAACAAAAGAAGTAATTTTCAGAATTCCAAGTAAAGAGGAATTCAGATTCAAAGGTAGTGAGAGTTCCATGCCTCATAACCTTATTTCTGCTATTACAAGGAAGATGCTTAGTAGAGGGTGTTAGGGCTATCTAGCTATAGTTAGAGATGTTCAAGCAGAAATAGGATCAGTAGAAAGGGTACCCATGGTACATGAGTTCTCAGATGTTTTTCTAAAGGAGTTACCTGGATTGCCGTCGGATAGAGAGATAGAATTTTGTATTGATGTTGTGCCTAGTGCAGATCCTATCTCTATGACACCTTGTAGGATGGCACCTGCAGAGCTGAAAGAGCTAATGGAGCAATTGTAGGAATTATTGGATAAGGGGTTTATTAAGCCTAGTACATCCCCTTGGGGTCTGGTTCTTTTTATAAAGAAGAAGGATGGTAGTCTTCAACTCTGTATTGACTACACATATTTGAATAAGGTTACCATCAAGAATAAGTATCCACTCCCTAAGATTAATGATTTGTTTGATCAGTTGTAAGGAGCTTGGTATTTCTCCAAGATTGACTTGAGATCTGGGTATCATCAGTTGAGGATTAGAAGTAAGGATGTACCCAAGTCAATATTTTAGACTAGGTATGGCCACTATGAATTCCTAATAATGTCTTTTGTGGTGACTAACACCCTAACAACCTTTATGGACTTAATGAATAGGGTGTTTAGGCCATTCTTGGACCAATTTGTGATCGTGTTTATTGATGACATATTGGTTTATTCCAAGCATAAGGCAGAGTATGCGATGCATTTGAGATTGGTGCTACAGATTTTGAGGGAGCATTAGTTGTATGCCAAGTTTTCAAAATGTGAATTCTTCTTAGACCAAGTGGCATTCTTAGGCCATGTGGTATCTAAAGATGGCATTCAGGTAGATCCTAGGAAGATAAAGACAATCACTAAGTGGCCAGGACCTACAACAGTTATAAAAGTGAGAATTTTTCTAGGTTTAACAGGTTATTATAGGAGATTTTTAAAGGATTTCTCCAAGACTACCATGCCTTTAACCAGACTGACCTAGAAGAATGTTAAGTTCATGTGGGCTGATAGATGTAAGGAGCATTTTCAATTGCTTAAGGATTTATTGACTTCGGTTCTAGTGTTGACTTTGCCTTCTGGTGATGATGGATACACGGTGTATTGTGATGCTTCCTGTGTAGGATTGGGTTATGTGCTACTGTAGAATGGTAGAGTGGTTACTTATGCTTAAAGGCAGTTGAAGAAGCATAAGCAAAATTATGCTACTCACGATTTAGAGATGGTAACAGTTGTATTTGCACTTAAGATTTGGAGGCATTACCTGTATTGTGTCACTTATGAAATATACACCGACCATAAGAGCTTGAAGTATATCTTCGAGCAAAGGGATTTAAACCTAAGGCAGAGAAGATGGATGGAACTTTTGAAGGACTATGATTGTTCGATTCTTTACCATGTTGGATTTCATTATACAAAAGCAGTGAAAAAATTAAAAATTTATCATATTCCTAAACTTGGATCTATGTAATTTGACTACTTGATTAAATCTAGGGTTTCAAGAATCTCACTAAGATGTAGAAGAGGCAAGATTTTCTGGAAGGATGAGAGGAGGTTCACACCAGTGACACCTTACCTCGAGCTTTTTGCTTTGGTTGTTTGGATCTAGATGTGTCCAAAAGGATGCGTCCTCTATAGGTATCCACATGAACAACCCTTCATAAAATGAATTGGCGTGTGTGCTAGTAACCTTCTTGATTGTCTCATAAATCAAAAATAAAAGAGAAAAAACTCTGTCTTAATTTTCTAAGAAGAGAGAAAATGAATTTGGAGGTAGGAAAAACAAGTAGTTAAACCCTAGAGAATATAACATATTTATAGACTCCAAATTAGGGTTTCACCTACCAATGACCTTTTGGTAATTTCCCATTTATTGTATTTTGATTTTGTTTTAAAAAATTAGAAATAACATCTTATTTATTTATTTAAAATAACATTTATCTTAAATAAATAAATAAATAAATAAAACTCTTTAAATATTTATTTCCATAGAGTTTATTTTGGACTTATTAAACCCATAATCATTTTAGGCTTGTTCTAAGTGTGTGACCCTGTAGATTCACATAACATTGGCAGTAGGCCTAAATCTCTATTTAGGCCTATAAGTCATAAGTGGTCTCTAGCAAGACATTATGACTACACAAGTCATGTGAAGTTAATAATCCAACATAACCTAATTACAATGAATTTTATCGTCCCTTTATCACATGATATCTTAATTGAACATAAGGCATAGAATGTCATCCTTATATAGTTTAATATTATGACTTGATTCTAAGTATACTAAAAATGATAACTCTTTATCAATTCAGTTCAGCATGGCCATGCATTTTCCTTTAGTCTATCTCATCAAGGGGCATATAGATATCTTTCTCATATTAATGAGGGATAAATTCCTTCTAAATCACTCATATTCCTCGTATAACTAATTTCATATCCAACAACATCCTATTTAATCATCCGATTAAAGACAATATTATAATGTGTCAAAACATAAAATAGCTATGTAGAAATCTATGATGATTTTAAGGTCAAAGGATAGAAATAAAATTACTATGATAAGAAATACTTATGACAATAATCTATGTAGTATTTTCATAATGGATCAATCTAGTACATGATTTCTCATAATGTACCTATGAGTTAACTTAATATCTCATATTCATGATTAGTAAAATATAACCATCAATCAACTTTATACTAGCCTTAATACTTTAATATTTATATAATGAATAAATGGCTAGGGATAATTGGAATAGAACTCTTATTTTAATCTAAGGGTTTTACTATCAAGTTACATAGTTGATGGCCTTAATAAGAATTAGCCATTCATATAATTATCATAAAATCAAATGATAATGAAATACTTCTTTATTAATAAAATAAGAAAGTCAATACATAATCACAAATGATTGACCTAGTGCATATCACTAACATACCATCTAAGCAAGGAGAACGAAGTAGCATATGCATTGAGCAGAAAATCAGTTGGTAGTCTTGCCTATATCAGTACTGAGAGGAGGCCAATTATTCAGGAGTTGCATGAGTTGATTGATAAGGGTTTGCAGTTGAAAGTGACTAAGAAATGCCTTTTAGCTTAATTCAAAGTATGATCAGTGTACTTGGATAGAGTTAAATCAGCTCAAAGGAAGGACCCATAGCTACATAAAATCGTGTTTAAGGTACAATAGGGTCAATCCAGAGAGTTTTAGATTGATAGTGAAAGTGTTCTATGCTTGGGTACTTGATTGTGTGAGCCAAATGTTGATGATCTGAGGAAAGGGATATTGGAAGAGGCACATTTTTCTGCTTATAGTATTCATCTAGGTTCCACCAAGATATATCATAATTTAAAGGATACATACTGGTGGAATGGAATGAAGAAAGATGTTGCAGAATTTGTATCCAGGTGTCTCACATTTTAACTAGTGAAGCTAAAGCATTAGACGCCCTCAAGATTATTACAGCCCATGCCTATCCTAGAGTGGAAGTGGCATATAATTACCATGGATTTTATAACTATTTTTCCTCAGACGATAAGTGGATTTGATGCAATTTGGGTGATAATTGACAGGTTAACCAACTCAGCTCACTTTTTGCTAGTAAAGAAGACATACTCCATTGATAGGTTGGCATGGTTGTATGTCAATAAATTATTTATCTTCATGGAGTTCTTATGAGCATAATATCAAATAGAGGAGCTACTTTTACATTAGTTTTCTAGCAAGAATTACATAAAGTCTTGGGTACAAGGTTAGACTTCAGCACAACATTCCATCATACACTAATGGTCAGTCTGAAAGGATAATTCACACTTTAGAGAATATGCTCAGAATGTGTGTGCTGGATTTTGTAGGTCAATGGGATAACCACTTGTCACTGATTGAATTTGCATATAACAATAGTTCTCATGCAAGTATTGAAATGGCTTCGTATGAAGCACAGTATGGTAGGAAGTGCAAATAATCTTTTTGTTAGGAAATTGGTGAAAGACAGCTAATAGGTCCAAAGATGGTAAAGATTACTTCTAAGAAAGTCCCTATCATTCAGTAGAGGTTAAGGACAACTTTCAGTAGGTAGATAGCTATGCTGATCCTAGAAGGAATGATGTTTCCTTTCTAGTTGGAGATATGATGTTTTTGAAGGTATCTCCAATGAAAGAAGTTATGATGCTTAGTAAGAAAGGTAAGTTACCACCTGAGTTATCTCAAATCCACCTAGTGTTCTATGTGTCTATGTTCAAAAAATATATTCCTGATCCTTTCACGCACTTCAACCTCAAGTAGTGGAGCTTAGCAAATATCTATCTTACAAGGAGCATTCAGTGCGATTGTGGATCGCCAAGTTCATAAGCTTCCCTCTAGGGAGATTCCTATGGTAAAAGTTCTATGGAGTAATCACATAGTAGAAGACTATAAATGGGAGACAAAATTTGAGATGCAAGCCACCTATCCCTATCTTTTTCATCAATAAACCTTGTATTTCTTTACTTTTCTTTGAAATTTGAGGATGAATTTCTATATATATATATATATATATATATATATATATATATATAAAGATTTTAGCAATATTAATTATTTTATTCTTATGTTGTTATTATTACATGCATGTACATTATTTTATTTTAATTGTCATTATTATTATATAGCATTATTATTACTTTTTATTTTTATTACATATAATTATTTTAAACTAGGATTATTTTATTATTGTTATGTGTATATATGTGTGTTATGCATGTGTGTTTATATGTGTATGTGTGTGTGTTTATATATATATATATATATATATATATATATATATATATATATATATATATATATATATATATATATATATATATATATATATATATATATATATATATATATATATATTCAAAACCACATTTACTCGGTCAACCCTCCCTTCTCCTTCCTTTTTTTTCTCTTCTCCTTGTTACCAACACCACCACCATGCCTCGCTAGATGACCACGCCTAACCACTAGCATCTCCCTTTTCCTCTGGACGTTAACTGTCATTGTTGAGGATCGCATGAAGCCGCTAGGATTACGAATTACAGCAATAGTTGATAAGGAGCTTCACATTGTTGGTGCCAACTCTAGTGGAACCAGCTCATGATCTTGGGCTTGTTGGACTCCTTGAGCTTCTGTAAGTTCATTTCTGACCTCCACTGAAGCTCATTCTCCCTTGGTTTTGAGTTTTGAGCAAGTTTTTGTTTATTTCTAATTAGGGTTTTGTATTTTTATTTAATTTTTAGGTGTGATCCTTGGAATTTCTCTTTAGTAATGTTGTTAGATATAGCTCAAGCTTCTCAAAAATATTTTTTTGTGTATTTTTTTGAATTAATTTGATTTATGGGCATTTTTTGAATATTTTAATAATATAAATTGAATTTTTGTTAATAATGTTAATTAATTATTTTGGTTGGAAATTTGGGTTAATTAGTGTTAGTAATTCAAGATAGTAATTTTAGTATTAATAAAATATTTTTTAGTGAATTTATATAATTTTTGAGAATTATTATTTTTATGTGAATATTGGAATTATAGGTTAATTGTGTGATTTTGTTGAAAATATAGTTATATATTATGTTTTTAAATGATTTTGAAATTTTATAGGGTATTAAATTAATTTTTGTAAATTATTTACTATTTTTAGTTAATTAATACTAATTTTTAAAAATTATATTCAAATAATATGTTAATTACCATTTTGGTAATTAAATGGATTTTAAGTTACTTTTATTATATAATTAAGCTATTTGAATAATTAAATGTGAAAGTGACTATTTTACATTGAATATTTGGAAAAATTGGATTATTATTATTATTATTATATTATTTATTTGAGATTTATATTATTTGTTGTGAAAGATACTTATATTCAGGGTTTTCAAGTTCAAATAAATTATATTGTAGCATTTTAATTATTTTTATGGATTCTAATAATTTTAATATATTATTATTTAATATTTATTTTCTTATGTATTGTGAACCTCAGTTAGGGATTTATGTAGTTTGAGGTTTCAATCTGAGGTGTTGAGCTTGTTTGAAGTTTAGAAGTGCGTTTGCTTGCAGGGTTAACTCTACTTCGGTAGAGGGATGTTCATTTCATAGAGGAGACTCTGTCGAATTTTTGGTAGATTTCTTGTAAAACGTGACAGTAGGTCAATCCTAAGTTTTGAATTCTGAGTTGAGTCTTCCTTAGAAATTCTAGAAGTTAGGGTTTTTTTTTTCTGATAGTCATTTTATTTTGTATCTTTTAGCCACTCCTTCCATTGCATCTACCAGTCAAGGTCGGACACGACGTAGCAGAGGAGCGTCTTCATCTTGTAAGTTAATATTTGATATGTATGTTGAGTTTTACAAATTAAAACATATTAAATTATAATGAATTTAATTTTATGAGATTTTAGTATATATTCTTTAAATAAGGTTGCATGATTTAATTTATAGTTGATTTATTTTTATTAATTTGTAATTTTCCTTGTTTTATTTTCATTTATTTTAAATAAACTATGATAGAATGGACTACTTTATGGGTTTCATCAGGACCATGTGCGCACCAATAGAATATTTGATTATATTGATTATATTACTGAAGCCGAAGGTCTAGTGATGCTTTGTTCTTGGACACCATCAGTAATATAATATTTGATTATATTGATTAAAATACTGGGGTCAAAGGTCTGGTGGTGCTTTGTTCTCAGACACCGCCAGTAAAGTAGGACTAATATTTATTAAAATACTGGGGCTGAAGGTTTGGTGATGCTTTTCTCTCAGACAACACTAGTAAAGTTGGATTAATATTTATTAAATCGCTAGGGCTGATGGTCTAGTGATGCTTTGCTCTTGGACACCACCAGTGATATTGGATTAAGTGATGTGATTACGGCTGTGCATCCTGGTGATGCTTTGCTCTTGGAATCTAGCAGTCTTGGATATAAGTGAGTCGAGTGGTTATTAAAATTGAGGACTAGGGTTCTACCTAATTTTTATACTTTAATATTTTAAAATCATTTAAAATTTATTTACTTCCTTTTGAAAAATGAATTTTCTTATATGTATATCAAATGAATTGAATAAGTTATAAATATATTATATTTTCATAAAACTTATTTTAAAGGAGATTTTCAAACCGCATTCATTTCTTTTATTAGCTTACTCAATGAGGTCTGACTCCTCTCAATTTTATCTTTTTTAGGTGTTTGGGAGTCTTCTGTTAGGCCTACTTCCCTACGACGAGTAGCTTTCTCACCGGCTATCTTATATAGGTCTATATAGTTGTGTTTGTATTAGTATTTATATACCACAATAGAGAAACTATATAATTACATATTTTAATTTGGATATTATGTATTGAGATTTATGTACTGAGATGCTATTTGTATGACTGATAATGTTTATTTATACATGACGATGGCATGGTTTGTTTAAATTGAGAAAAATCAGTTTAATAATGTGCATCATGATTAATTTATTTTATTGTAAAGTTTTAAAGTGAAATATTATGCGTTTTTCTTTTAAGGCTTACTACGGATTTATGTAGCTTTAAGGTTTTCCATTCTCTAGTGCTGGTCACGTGCCCCTAGGTTCGGGTCGCGACAGATTCTAATAATATTATTATTATTTATTTTTCTATAGTTAGGCCAAGACTGAGGCCTATAGGAATATACCAGTCTCATCTTTTTTTAGGAACACACAACTATGAATTATTATCATATTTGTACATTGCATGTAGATTAATATTATGAGTATTCATATATTTTAATAGATATGAATTTGATTATGCTCATTTCATTAAATCATATTTATTATTGTTAATATTCATATATATGATTTTCCATTGAAATATTGAGAATATTTATTTTTGATAATATATACTATCATATTTTTATATTGAATTTTCATTATTTGATTACAAAAAAATATTTTAGAGGACAACAGTATAACATGCTACCTAGTGGGCTACATGCAATGACCCTATATTTTTAAATTATTAATATTTATATTGAGATATGTAGTGTTAATAATATTTTAAATATTATTTATATATTATCATTATTTGTGAAGAATATTTGCTATTTTGCATTAAATATTTTTCTTACATAAAATAATTTACTTGGAAGTTTTGTTATTTTAAAATATTAGGTTATTATCATTATTATCATAATAATAATTATTATTTTTAGAGTGTATGTTTATCATGCATGTATGTTATTATTATTATTATTATTATTATTATTATTATTATTATTATTATTATTATTATGGTTATTGTTAGTATTATTAATTATTGTTATTATTGTTTAGTTACTATGCATGTGCATGTGATATATATATATATATATATATATATATATATATATATATATATATATATATATATATATATATATATATATATATATATATATATATATATATATATATATATATATATCTCTCTCTCTCTCTCTCTCTCTCTCTGTGTTCGTCTGTGTGTGGGTGGGTTAGTTGTTTGTGTGTGTGTGTGTATAATAAAAAAAAAAGGGGGTCAACATTAGTCAGTTTCGGTCAAACCTTCCCCACTAATTCTTTTTCTTTTTCTTCTTCTTCTTCTTCTATTTCTTTTCCCTGCATCTTCCATTGCCAATGCCACCAATCTTCATTAGCCACGTCATAAGCCACCTCTAGATGCCATTCAGCTCACCACCACCTCCTCTTCTTCCTTCTCCCTTTCCGATGTCACCTGCTAACTATTTTTTTATTTTCCATCAAACGGTTACTATAGAACTGAAAATTTTTTGGTGGTTACAAGTCGAGTTTTTGGGCTCTTTAGACTCCTTTTGGAATGTATGTCTCGATTATCAAGTCATTTCCACTTTACTACGTCCATATTGTGAGTTTTCGTCAATTTTATTTTATGTACATTTTATGTTTTTATTTTTTTTAGCTTGTTCTTGTTTGATTCTTGAGAATTCTCTTAAGTAATGTTGTTATATGGAACTTAAGCTTCTCAAATATATTTTTAGTTTATTTTTTTGAATTTATTTGAATTATGGGTAATTATTGAATTTTTTATAATTAAAAATAAATTTTTATTAATTATGAGTTTTATGTGTTATTATAAAAAAAATTATGTTAAATTAGTATAGTTAATTTAAATTATTAATTTTAGAAGTCAGAAAATAAAGTTTAGTAATTTTGAATAATTTTTAGTAAATATTTAGGTATTATGTGAATTTTGTATTTATAGGTAAATTGTGTATTTATATTGAAATTATAGTTAAATAACATGTTTTAAATAATATGGAATAATATATGGTATTAAAATAATGTTTATGAATTATTTACTATTTTTAACTAATTAATACTAATTTTTGAAAATATATTTAAATAATAATTTTATGTACTATTTTTGTGATTAAATAAGTTTTAACTATTTTTAATATATATTTGGACTATTTAAGTAATTAAATGTGAATTTTGCGATTTTACGTCGAGTAATTGGATTTTTATTAATATTATATAATTTATTTGAGATTTTATCTAATTAATGTGACAATAATTATATTTAATGTTTTTTATGTTTAAATATATTATATTTTGGTATTTTATTGATATTTATGGAATTTAATGATTTTTTTTGTATTATTATTAAATATTAATTTGTGGTGAATTATTAACCTCAGTTGGGAATTTGTGTAGTTCGGGGTCCCAACTCGAGGTGTTAAGCTTTGTGATATTAGAAGCGTGTTTTCTTGCAAGATTGACTCTACTTTTCAGTAGAGATATGTTTGTTTTACAGAGGAGACTCTGCCGAATTTTTGGTAGAATTCTTATAAAACGTGACGTCAAGTCGATCCTAAGTCTCTGATTTTTAATTGAGTTTTAATTCTTAGATCGAGTCTTTCTTTAGAATTCCTAGAAGTATACATTAGGAATTTATTCTGATTTTATTATTTTTTATTTTTCTAGCTATGCCGAGACCAATGTCTATCAAATCAAGCATGTCGAGTCAATCTCGAGGAGCGCAAACTTGTGAGTTATTATTTTATATATACATTGCATATAGGATGCATGATTATAAACATTCATGCTTTTAATATGTGTTTATACATAAATTGTTTTATTAAATGATATAGTATATTTTTGGTATACTTTTAATATATTTTGGTATATAATTTGTATATATGTGACATATATATGTTAGTATGTTTTGGTATATATTCAGTATATTTGACATATAATCAATATATTCATTTGGTATATTTATGGTTTATTTTGTCATATATGTGGTATATATTTGGGATATTTTTAGTTTATGTTCAGTATATTTTGGTCTATTCTTCTATATTGTGTGCCATTTTATTATTTTCCATAAATATACGATTTATTGATGGATATCAATAGAATGTGCTATCTAGTGGGCTACACTAGGACTTTTGCACAATAGTACAATAGAATTAGGTTGAAAATCTAGTATTTGATTATGAGTGAGAATATTGTGATTGATGGTTATTGGAAAAGGTTAATTATGGATCCTTGGTTGACCTAGTGTACTCGAGGCCAATCATGCCGGTAGTGAGATTACGAAACCTCGGTTGACCTAGTGTACTCAGGGTCAATATACTACCTTGAGTTGGGTAAGTGAATACTTGGATTTTTGGATAAGCTAGTTGGCTATTGATATTTTAATTGAGGCTGTGAATATTAGGGTTCTATTTGATCCTTCATTTAAATAGATGTTTTCTGTATATATATATATATATATATATATATATTGATGCTAAATTGCATATGATTTTAGGTTGTATGTATATATATTATAATAATTCACTTAGTGAGATATGACTCCCCTCAATATTTTTTTTTCAGGAGATTCTTCTTCAATCCTCACCAGTAGTACTTTATGCTGGTCTTCTTTAGCTCTGGCTTGATTATGTAATTTATTTATCTGAACTTTTATTGTACTCTAGAAAATTGAAGTAGTAACGTTATTGTATCAACAATGTGACATTTTGGATTTTGAAATTTTTTTATCAAAATACTGTATGAATATTTTATTATGATATGATATTAAGTATTTATTTTTATATCAATTTAAATTTGAATTCTGGTGTATTTTTATTTATTTATTGCTTGTGGTTTTATTTTTAAGGCTTGCTACGGCCAGATTCAAAAGAATTCTCATTCCCTAGCGCCAGTGATGACTCCCAGTTTGGGTCATGACAAAGTTAGTATCAAAGCCTAGGTTTAGTGTAGTGGACCTGGGTTAGTAGAGTTGTATTTTCTTTGAAACTATTATAGTAAATTAGGTTCGACTATGTCTTTGAAAGGTCATCGTTGCTTTTTGAAATTCTGCATAACCATTAGGGTGTTTGTTTATTGTCTATTTACTGTCTATGATTGTCTGAATTATATGTTTTGCTTTTGTTCTTTTCCATTTTTGGCGAGTGTGAGTTGCTCTACCAGTCGATGAGACTGAAGATGGAGAGTCTTTTAAGGATAAGGTTCTACCCCATGTGCAGCCAGCTAGGTGTAATGGTAAAGGTGGATCTAGAGGGTTAGATGGTCGCTGTAGATAGTAGAAAAAATAGAATGAGGATGTTATGGCTGAAGGATTTGATGATGTTGCCCATGCACTAAGAGTTCTATAGGGTACAATGTCGATACTTTTGATCATATAATAAATGTAACCTCTATTTCAGTAGAAAACTCAGGATATGTCAATTCTACGTATATTCCATGTTTTGAATCCTGTTCATTTCATGTCTTTTTAAGTGAGGTGAACACAAACTATCCCTACCACAGAGATAATACAGTGGGGTTTAGTGCACGCCTAATATTTTAGCAATTGTGACACTATTTAGGCTCAGGACTTTAGGGAACACACTACTATGCCACAAAGTCATAACGTGAAGAAAGGTAATCACCACCCAGGGTAATAATTGGGACAATTCGATTGGTGGTACTCGATTCTCTAAAAGAAAGTTGGCACCACAACTAGGAGATTCTTGGAACGGAATACTAACTTCTTTTAGTCTCGTGTTCATTTAGAATTATTTATAAATTATTACTTCATTCTCTAATTACGTGCAATTTTATTAAACCCTATTTGAACATCCATCTAACCCTCAGGCATCTAATCAATAAAATCACACATAAAAAATGCATTCAAGCGCATCGTCCCTAAATCTAAACTAGGTTAATTTTATTGAAAGTTAGCTAGATTTACAATTTTTATTTACAAATGAAAATGGACTAAAGGTGGGCCTACATTGTTATTAGTTAGTGAGTTTAACTCTATTAATTTTAATTATCTACAAATAGGCCTAAATCTACATATTTTTAATGAAATTGGATTTTATAACTGAACCTAAGTCTATTTGTTTTAAAATGGGAAGTGAGCCCAAGTATATTTATTTTTTTAAAAAAAGAAACAAAATTAGATGGGCTGAGCTAAGTTTAAATTAATTTTAGTTAATCTAAAAATGGACCTATGTCTAAATTAACCTAATGGGCCTAAATTGATTTTAATTAATTAACAAAACCTTTTGAAGCCTATTTTATTTAGTGAGTTTGAACCTATCATGGGCTTGGGGCCCAAAGAACTAAAAGATCTAAAAAACAAAACCCAAACAAAAATCATATCAAACATAAGATTTATGTGATTTTCTAATAAAAAAACATAAATCAATTACATGCAAACCCTAATTTACTACTCCCATCATTGATTTTAACTAATTTTTACCCAGTGAAACTCTAATTACTAATCAATTTTAGTGTACATAATTAGAATTCCACTATTTTTCCACTATTGGGGCTATTACAACCTATAGTGCAGAGAATTAAAAGAAAATTAATTACAACCCATAAGCAATAAATGAACAAATAACACAGAGAAATAATAAAAAAATCTAAATCCTATGAGAGTTTTACAAACTTTAGTCCATGGCATTCCATGGATTCTTTAATTTGATTTCTAGATATATAACAATGACCTCATTAGTCCCTAATTGGATTCTAAAAGGAAAACACAAAAAAAATCACAGAAATCACATTAGCTGAATGAGTAAAATAACAAAATAACAAAATAACAATTAAAGGAAATTAAATTTAAAAGAAAATCAAAAGACAGGAGAAAATGGAAATAAGACATTGTGCATATGCTCTTGGATGGCCCCTCAGATTGGGATTGTCACCATTTTCAAACTCGTTGTTTGATTCTAGACAAGGACTGATTGCACTCAAAGACACAAATCATTCTTTTCAAAGCCATTGAAGAATAGTATAAAGAAACTAAGGTTTCCAGAAATAAAAGAAATTAAGATTTTGAGTGTTGTGTAGGTTTTCTTCTTAGTAGCGTCTCTAGTTTTTTCACAATTCTAGGTTTTTTGCATAGTAGGGTTTTTTTTTTCTTTCATGTTGTCACCCCCACTCACGCAGTCTCTACCTTTTAAAAGTAGAGACTTGTGAGTTGACCTTCCTTAATTCCAGGAAACAGACTCTATCCGTTTAATTTTTAAAATTTTTTACGCATTTTAACCATGTTATCTGCTAACAAAAAATAAATAAAATAAATTTTAAAACAATCAAAAAAGAGAAAAATTGATGAAAAAAATTGAAAAATAGGATTTTTCATGCACCGGCATTATGCAATGCTGATCGGCATTACATAATACTGGTCAGCATTGCATAAAGTCAGTTGACATTGCATAATGTCGGTTGGCATTGCATAATGCCGATTGCCATTAATGATGCTAATCTTTTATTTTTTAAAACTTTTAATCACTAAAAAACCCTTAAAACTTGATTTTTTACAATCAAATCCTAAAAATGTTGCAATTTAATCCATAAAGTCCAGAAAATCAATAAACAAGTTTAATTTTTGAATAAATTTCATCATAGGGGCTTACATTGTAATTGTTCACAATTGCATCTTGAAATTAGGTGTTTATAGTTGCCCCTAATTATCCCTATTTGCTTGACAAATCGTAGCAAAGCAATAGAAGCACACAATTTCAATAGAAAGAAATTATGACACTTAATTGTATCCTAATTGACAGATCGATGCTTAAATTACTATGCAATTTTAAGCAAGATGTAATGTTTAACAAGTTTCACTATATTTCCTGTGGAACGTTTAGTGAACTTTATGCAAATGAGTTTCACTATATTCCTTGTGGGACGTTTAGCAATGATGAATTTCATTATATTCCATGTGGGACGTTTAACGATGTATATTATATTCCTTGTAGGATGTCTAGTGAACTTGAAATTTTATTATATTACCTATAGGATGTCTAACAAAATGTATAAAATAAGGCTTGTTATATTCGCTATAGGTCATCTAGTAATGATGAATTTCGATATATTCCCTAAGGGATGTTTAACGATGTACATTATATTCCCTGTAGGATGTCTAATGAACTTGAAATTTTGTTATATTCCCTATAGGATGTCTAAAAAAATGTATAAAATGAAGCTTGTTATATTCTATATGGGACATCTAGCAAAAATGATGAAAAGTGTGCTATAGTTCCAATGGAACATCTAGCAATTTAAAATCCGCTATATTCCCTATAGGATGTTTAGCAACATCACCATAACTATCGTGTAGTGTTTGGTGGTAAACATTTGAAAAATGGTCATGTTATAACTATTATTGAAGCATATAACATGTGGAATTTGAAATTCATGTTATGACTATTGTGCAGTACAAAACATGATAATTCTAAAAATTTGTGTTTTAGTTACTGTCTAACATGAAATGAATTTTGACAATTGATTGAAATGATGCATGTAGAAATGCAAAGTTGAATTTTGTAATTTTGTTTTATATTTTGTACTTGATAAAGAATTCAGAATTATAGAATGGTTGCAGATTAATAATTCAATGAACTATTAATTTGATGAAATGAATGTCATGATTTAATTAGGAATGAATTCCTAATTAGAATGCAATTATGGACCAAGTTGCAACAAGAGAACTTAGATCTATATGTAAACAAAAGTAATGGACCAAAGAGGATATTTTCCACTTTTTGTATTCCCTCCTTTTTGCATGTCTCATTTCATTCTTTCTTCTTCTTCATTTTCTTTCCTTTTCATTTCCTTTCTTTGTATTGATTTTCATTTCTTGATTTCTTGATCATCTAACATTCAATTTGCAATCCATTAGATCCTATGGCCTCCTTACAACATAGACAACATAGGAGAATAGAGATTTCAGAAAATAAGAGGATTCCGCCTCCTTGTTTTCCTCAAAATGATCTTGGACTTTGAGAGGGCTCAACAATTTTTCCTTTAACTCATTTACATACCCACAGGTGCAGAGATGTGGGTTATGAGGTAACATTTTACTACTTCTATTTATTTCTATAAAAAGATTACCTGCATAATTAGTAATCAGAGTCAATTTCAAAGTAGAAATTAACATGCATGTTAATTAGATTAAATGAGAAATTAACTAAAAATTCATGATAAAATTAAAATTTAAATTTAAAAATGTGAAATTTAGCCTCTAGGTATCATGTATGATTGATTTGATGTTTGATATTTTGGTCAGAATTCCAAATTTTTGATAGGCTCAAATAATACCGATCGACTTAGTGGAATGACAATTGGCAATCCGGAATGCCAATCAGTATTCTAGTCGGCAATCTACATTGTCGATAAAGCATTTTAAATTTTCAATTGTTTTGAAAGAAAATGATTAATTGATTCACTAATTAATTAACTATTCAATTCTTTCGATTCAAATTTTGGATTAATTAATTAATTCTTATTTTGAAATTTAACCAGCATCCGATGAAATTCACGGGCTATTTTAATCTAGCTCAAGAATTATTTCATGGATTGTTGGAGCAAATGACACATCTAATTTGGGCCTTCGGGTTTAGACATTTCATTGCTACACTTTTGACTGCTCGAGGCTGGTTTGATCGTTACTCTCTATTTACTTTGATCAAGCGATTGATGGATACTATGCACACATTTCATATTTGTATGGGTGAGCTAACCATTTCATCTCTGAAGTTCTCTACTATCACCGGGATTGCCTTTAGAGGTACCCCAATTCCATTTGAGGTTAGCTACTATTATCTTCCTGAGCATGCACAGAGTCGGAATGTGCGAGATTTGATTGGGTTCACTCTGACGTGGAAGAGTTGGAAGAATGTTTTTCTTTCATCATTAGTTGAGGGATTCAAATGCCTTCCTACCACCACTCCTTATTAGATTGCCCTTAAGGCAAGGTGTTTCCTTTTGATACTGTTGGGTATGACCCTCTTTTACGAGATCGGTCATAAGGTCAGTATTGCTCTACTCGATCCTATTTGTTAATTGGATTGAGTTGTCACACTTGACCAGGGATTTGATGTACTCACTTAACTTTACTATAGATTGGACACTGTCTGTAGATGTGCTATCATGATGTGTGGCTTTTGGCATGTCTTGCATGTACATTCTCTTTTTTTTTAATCTTTATTATCTTGCTTTCCTTTACCTTTTACTAATATATTCTCTTTCTTTCAGATTTAGAGCATAAAGATCGGGTTGATTCGAGGCTTTAGTGTTATTAGCTCTGATGATGAGATAAGGGTTCTTCCCACCTTGCTAGTACTAGGAACACTTTGCAGACATATCATGACCAAATGAATACCATTGAATGTCACCTACTAAGGAAAATAAAATTATTAGTATCTTGTAATTTAATGTGAGTTAAACTTAATTTACCTAAATTGTAGATAAACTCTGATTGGCTGGAGGGTACTGATGACATCCAATGATATGATTTCATGGTTGTTGCTATATGCCTTAAGCCCATAAGGGTTATGCTCTCAGGATATGACTGTTTGATGTGGTATTTAAGGGAGCGAGTGTATCACTAGTCTTTTGGGCCTCCTCAACATTACATTCCATCTGATATCCCTTCTTTTATGCTCTGCAGCTGGCATCTCACAAGTTTAGAGTTGAGAGATGCCCTATAGGGATACACTGCCTTAGACTTTCTTGAGCGTTCTCAACATTATCAGTAGTTCATTTGTGAAAGCCTCTTGGAGCATATTCCCATTAATGATGTTGAGGTAATTTCTTATTATTTTAGCTTCTTTCTTTTCAACATATGAATCACTTATTCTTTTTACAATTTGAGGAGGTTCGCTCTCCTATTGATGAGGTGACAGAGGAAGAGACTGAGATTGCTCTAGAGACAAAGGTTGTTCCCGATATTGAGAGGCATGAGCCCAGACCCAGCCTTGCACATCATACTCAGCATGTTAGGACTAGTTGCGATGGTGCTTTTGCGAGCATTACCCTTAGTGATATCTTTCTTATGGATGTCCATGTTCTATTGGGCTCCTACTGTTCAAACTCTAATTGAGTAGCAGATGCATTTTAGCGATGCTCAACTTTCTATCTTTTCTCTAGCAAATGCTTCTCATGTGAGTCCTTTTATCTTACTCCTTGCATGATCTATACACTTGACACTAATTTTAGTAAATTTATAAAATAGGTTCCTCAGACACAAGCATAGTACCTGTATGGACTTGCCTCATCTCAAAGATTATTCACTATGCAAGTTACAGATAGTTAGAGGGTAAGTATTGGGGTTGCAAATGTATGCATGTTATGTATGAATTTCACATGATCTGTTATTTCCTATATATACAGAGCTACTCTAGTAATTTGGAATGTGATATTGAGATGCTTCGCCAATAACTTGTAGGCTCATGCATTAATCCTTATAGCACTGGGATTTCTTTTGTCAGACCTTTTGGACACCTTTCATCAGGATGATCCTACTAAAGGGTGGAGCCTATGGCTGGATTATAGAGCTCAGGATGACTAATCTAAGCTATCAGACTTTTCTGTCATACTGATGTGTTTTGAATTCTGTATTGTTTGTATGCACTATGTTAAACTAATTTATGTCTTGATATGAATTCATATTCCTTAAATCAGACTTAAGTAAATGGATAAATATTTTAGATAAGTAGGATAATTAGATAATTAGATAATTAAACTATTTATCCTTTATTTATCATCTTTCCATATCCATTTATCCTTATCATTTATCTATCATCCATTATCTTTATCGTTTAGAAGAATCCTAATCCCATCCAAATCCAGCTTCTCCCCTTATAAAAAGCTCAAAAGGGAACTAGTTTCACTATTCCTTATTCTTCATTCTCATCATGACTCATGTTTCTCTCCAATTGATGAAAAAGTTCATCAAGAGCCTTAATGGTGATGACTGGAATAAGCTTTAACCCCTTCATATCAAACCCTTAAAATCTTTTCAATATTTGAAGATAAATGATAATTTCTTGCATGTTGTTGCAATATTTTAGAGTTCAAAGGATCATGTCTTTAGGTTCAATGGTCAAGAGTTGTGTCTTATGGTTAAAGAATTTGCTACCATCCTAGGGTGCTCGTTCGACTCTACTACTGCTATTGCCCTGCCTATTTCAGGTATGCGATTCCTAGATAGGCTTGTTGCTTTCTTTGATATTCCCTTTGGTGATATTTATCTTTTTTCTCATAACCCTGGGACTATCAATCTGTCTTCCTTAATTACTATATGTGAGACCAAGGATAAGCATAGTGCTACTTGGACTAGAGTTATTGCTTTTTGCCTTTACGCTAAATTTCTCTTAGTTTCTTCCCATGGGGATGCTGATACTAGGATCGAGGGTATCTTAAAACAAGTAAAGACTGGGGCCAATCCTATACCTATTATTCTTGCTGAGACCATTATTGGGCTAGATAACTTTAAAGCCCAACGTCGTCTTTCAGGTAGTTTACTTCTCCTCCAAGTATGTAACCAAAATCCTTTTTTGTTTTTATTTTTTTTACCTTAACTTTTTCCTAAGCCACCCTCTCAAGTATTTAACTTACCAGGCTTGCCCTAATTTTTGCCTAAGTTGCCTTTTGGGTTTTCTAAATAGCGGGAATGTCCTAACTTTTGCTTGACTAGCCTTTTCAGGTTTTATAATCAACGAACTTTATTTTCTTGAGGTGATCCAGGTTAACAGGCTCCATGAATTCATTCCCTTCTAAGTTTGATATCTTTGCAACTCCTTTAGGTATAGCCGATTTGACTAAATACGGTCCTTCCCAGTTTGGTATGAACTTTCCGCTCGGATTAAACACCACTGCCCTGAACTATTTTAACACCATGTCCCCAACTTTTATCTTTCTAGGCTTAAATTTCTTATTGAATGATCTTGCTATCCTCCTCTAATATATCTGAGTGTGAAACACAACATTCATCCTTTTCTCATCCAAAGATGCAATATGATTATATCTCTTTTGTGCCCATTCACTCTTGGATGTTCTAACTTCCATAACTACTCTCAAGGATTTTATCTCTATTTTTATTGGCAAGACTACTTCCCAACCATATACTAAGGAGAATATAGTTTGGCTTGTGGCTATTCTAGCTATAGTGCTATGTCCCTATAAAGTAAAATAAAGAGACACAGAACAATCTTTGTAAGTTTTGACCATTTTAGAGAGGATTTTCTTGACATTTTTATTAGCTACTTCTATCGCTCCATTGGCATGAGGATGATATGGTAAAGACTTATGATGTTTAATCCCATACTTTTATAACAATTATGCTATTTTTACCTAAAATTGGACACCATTATCTATCATAATATGATGTTGAACCCCATACCTATAGATAAGGCTTTTCTTAATAAACATTTCCATTTGTTTTGCTTTTATAGCATTAAAAGATTTAGCCTCAACCCATCTAGAGAAGTAATATATTGCCACAACTATGTACTTGTGCCCATTTGATGTTGTCAACCTTATTTCTCCTATAATATCAATCCCCCAGGCTGCAAAGGGCCAAGGTGACAATAAACTATTTAGCACTGTAGGAGGTAAATGGTTAAGATTCCTATAGATCTGACACTTATGACATTGCCTCACTATTTTGATACAATCCTTTTCCATACTCATCCAATAATACCCTTGCCTAAGTATCTCTTAGCTAGAATCATCTCGTTCATGTGAGAACCATAAGCTATTGTATGAATCTCTTTCATCACCTCTTCAGCTTCATCTTTCTTAAGACATTTAAGTTGTATACCACTCAACATTGTCTTGTATAATACTCCATCATGACTTGCATAGTTGCATGTAATAACATGAAGAGCATATCTCTCTTTTGAAGTTGCTTCATCTGGATACTTTCCTTCTTCAATAAACCTCTAAATATCATAAAACCATGGTTTCTCTTCAGTCCCTATTTGAACATTCATAATCCGCTCCCCTCTATAACATGGAGCTCTTGATTTCATGATTACCAAAGGCTTCATAGTTAATCCCATCACACTATCCCACATTGAAGAGAGTGTTGCCAATGTTTCAACTTTTCCTCTTTCACTTCCCATTCCTTATTAGCTTGGTTAACTGCTAACATTGAATCCCTAAAATCTACCAATTCCTTTGCCCCAACTGCTAGAGCTACTTTAATTTTGCAGATGCATGCCTTATACTTAGCCATATTGTTCGTTATCTTGAAGTTTAATTTCTTGGCCATTGGTACAATCTCTCCTTCTGGCGTAACAAGAATTACTCCTAATCTAGCTTCTCTGTTGTTTATAGCCTTATTAAAGTAAAGCTTCCACTCCCAATGCTCTATGACTACCAAGTTCTCATATGGAAGAGCCCAATTATAGTAAAGCTTCCACTCCCAATGCTCTATGACTGGCAAGTTATCATATGGACACTCTAAATTCCACTGTTCATCACCCTCTACTACATTCTGAGCTAGGAATTCTACTATTGCCCTTCCCTTTATGACCTTTATAGTGATGTACTCTATATCAAACTCAGTTAGAAGTACTAGCCATTGAGACATCCTTCCAGTCAAAGCAAGAACCAAAAATAAGTACCTTAAGGGATCGATCTTTGAAATTGTTTGGACCTTATAGGACGAAAAATAATGCCTCAATTTCCTTATTGCCCAGATCATAAGCAAACATGTCTTCTTTACCAAGTCATACTTTTTCTCATATGGTAGGAACTTCTTATTAAGGCAATACACTACATGCTCTATCCTTTCTAGTCCTTCTTATGCTAGTATTGCCCCCATTGTATTTTCCTCTAAGGCCAAGTACAGGATCAATGGCTTACCTTGCCTCCATGGCTTCAATACAGGTGAATTGGTGAGATATTCTTTAATTGTTTCAAATGCCTTTTAACAATCATCGTTCCACTTCACTGGTTGGTTTTTGCTTAAGAGTTTGAAAATAGGGTCATAAATGCTAGTAAGCTTTGTGATAAACCTACTAATATACTGTAACCTACCAATGAATCCTCTCACTTATTTCTTTGTCTTCAATGTTGGCGTTTCTAGAATAGCTTTCACTTTATTTAGATCCACTTCAAGTCCTCGACTGCTAACTATATGCCCTAATAATTTTTCTGAAGTAACCTAAAAAATGCACTTCTTCGGGTTGGGCCTCAGATTGTACCTCTCAATTCGAGCCAAGAACTTATCCAAAGCTTCAAAGTGTCCCTCTCTTGTTTCTGACTTAACCATCATATCATCCACATATACCTTCACTTCCTTATGCATCATGTCATGGAAAAGAGCAGTGGCTGCCCTTTAATATATTGCACCTACATTCTTCAACTTGAAAGGCATAACCTTGTAGCAATATGTCTCCCATTCTATGATGAAAACTATTTTGATCTTATCCATAACTGCCATCATTAACTGATTGTATGCAGAGAACCCATCCATGAAGGAGTACATCGCACTTGATGCCACACTATCCACTATTACATTGATGTGAGGTAAAGGGAAGTCATCCTTCGGATATGCTTTGTTTAGGTCCTTGAAATATACACACATACATACCATACCATCTTTCTTGGGTACCGACACTATGTTTGCTAACCATTGAGGATAATCTACTACTTCTAGAAAGTTAGCCTGGATTTGTTTAGCAATTTCCTCTTTTATCTTTTCAATCCACTCTAGTCTTAGCCTTTGTAGTTTTTGCTTAACATGTTTAATTTTTGGATAAGTGGGAATGTGATGCTTTGCAATTTTCCTATCTAAACCTAGCATATCCTCATAAGTCCAAGCAAATACTACCTTTCTTTTCATTAATATTCTCTTAAAATTTTCGCTCTCTTGAGGAGTTACATCATGTGATATAAAAATGTTCTTTGGATTATCATTTATGCCCATGTTAAATGAATAAAATTGAATTGAATTAATGTAAAACATGCATGAATAATCAAAGTTATAATGCACAGAACTATCAGGATGCACATCACACAAATAATATAAAGTAGCATTCATATCATTGACCATGGAAAAAACATAGTTTTCATCCTCAAACAAACTAGACATTATTACATCAATTTAATAATAAAAAACATTAATAAAGCTATCACCAATGACTATAGTTAAATCCTAGGGTGGCTCCTCTTCATTTGGTAGACGCAGCAACTCCTCAATAGCAGCATTGCCCATCCTCTCAGCTACTAGCTTCATGACTTCCTTTTTGTTGTCTTTTACTAGGTTCTCCAAAATCTGCTCCTTAAAGATCTCCAACCCAAGAACATCTCCTCCAGTAACATTGATGAATTCCTTAGCTCCCAAATAGTACTTGCCTTTCCTTGGCCTAATGAAATTCTCACTTATTGGCCCAATTTTCTTTGAGAGCCTCCTTTGCTTGACATTAAACCTCTTCCTTACTCTTTTGCTTATCAGTTTTGGTTCTTCAACATAAACCAATCTAGTTGTATTGCTTTGGCTTTTAAACTCTAGAAGACTAGGGCTTCCTTGCTCATTCTTCCTTAACCCTTACCCAAGTCGGCAATTCATACTATCCATCATTTTTGCTACTCTTGGATCCATTTCAGTTCCATCATATATCCTAATAATCTGGAAACTAGAGGGTGTGCACATTTGCTTATGTTTGTCCAATGTGGCTGCCACAACAACATTGGTTCCAGCTTCTATAGCCACAACATCTCCTTTATAAGAGAATTTTATCTTTTAATGCATAGTTGAGGGTACCCCTCCTAAAGCATGGAACCATAGCCTTCCCAACAATAAGACATAAGTGACTACAATATCCATCACAGTAAACTTAATAGTTGATTCCATTGGTCCTATTTTAACTAGAGTTTGGAATGTCCCCTCCATATTCCTAGTGTTTTCATCATAAGCTTTGATTATAAGGTTTGAATCTATTAAGTCTCTTTCTTTTAAACTTAAGTTAGGCAGAATTTTCAAAGGACATACATTAATAGTAGAACCATCATCAACCATAGAAAAATTGGTTCTCTTTCCTCTCACCTCAGCTGGGTAAACAATGCCTTATTATGGTTTCTTCCTTTCAAAGGCAGGTTATCATCTAAGAACGTTATCAGCCCGTGTTTCTTTTCTATAACCTTCGCTAATATAGCCTTAGGTGTGGCTGCTATTTCAATGTTCATGTTTGACAGAGCTTTGACAAGAGCTCTTCTATGGCTACTTAAATGTATTAGTAGTTCCTAAATGCTAACATTTGCCTTAGCCTTCTTTAACTGTTCCAAGATCATATCTTCTTTTAGATATTCCTTTATTTATCTATCTTATATATCTTCTCTTTATGCGACTTTCTCTATTTCCTTTTTAACTACTTTGTAATTCTTTCCACTTATAGTGACATGATTCACCTTAGGATCATCACTCCACACATTAAGACCACCCGAGATTTCTTCATCAAGTCATACTAGATGTCAACAATTCCAATGATTCGATCTCTTTTCCCATATTCCACACTTCTATTGCACATGTTTCTTTCCCTTTCAACTCTTTCATATTGAGCTTGCCTAAGTGTTGGTTGAGCAAATCTTTAACTCCTTCTTAAGTCTATTCAAGAGCTAAAGGTTCATTTTCTTCTTTCATTTGATTATCATCAAACTCATCACCCCAACCTGAGGGCTCAATTGATTCAATAGGAATATCAGTAGAGGGTGGTTTTGAGTAGAACACCTTGTAATTAAACTTGCATGAGGGCTAACCTAGTAAATCCTCTACTCCTCTCAGTGGTTGTCCAAGGGATTCTTCATTGGCTATATGGTTTAGGCTTTCAAAGGAGTTTAGCACTTCTTATTCACTAACTCCCGAGTTGATGGTCGGTGTTGGGACATTTTAGTAGTCTGGGAAAGGGTTAGTTCTAGTGTTTGGGTTGGAATTAGACTTTCAAAGTTTGTGATTTTTTCAGAGTCTATAGGGTTTTGGATTTCATGTTTTAGGCGAATACAATTGTCTATGGAATGGCCAATAACTTGGTGGAATTTACAGTAACTTTTAGGGTCATAGTCGGGGATGTTTGGGTTTAGTGGCTTAGAAAAGGTTAAAGGTCAAAATAAGTCTTTTTGGATTAATCGTTCTAGCACTTTAAAGAGTGGTTGGTTAAAGTTGGAGAATCTTTGAGGTTGCTAAACTATGTGCACCTCCATATCTCAGCTAGTATTTCCTTATTGTGTGCCCCCAGATGAGTAATTTCAAGTCTGGTGCTTCTAGCATTTCTCTTTTCCTCACTTTCAATCTCTTCGGCTTGTAAACTGTCATCATACAAGTCTATGAATGTTTTGGGTTTCATCATCAGCAATCTCTATACCAGATTAGGTGATACATTATAGACCATCATCCTAACTTGATCCTTCTCAGCCAACTTATTCTTCATCAGTCCTGCCTTGTTCATGAACTTAATAAGGAAATCAGAGAAGGATTCATTGGGTTTCTACTTTGTCAGTTCTAAGTCTTTGATAGATACTTCCAATTTGGTGTTATAATTATATTATTTTAAAAAAGCATTATATAATTCTTTCCAGTCAGTTCTTATAGATTTTTCCAACTTATGATACTAGTTATTGTTATTCCCTTTAAAGATAACATAAATAACCTAGCAACTACTACTAATGATGCCTTAGTAATGCTTATAATTGTTATATATTGGCTTAAATGAATCCTTGGATCTCCTCTCCCATTAAATTTTTGCAGTTAATGCATCTTGAATTTTTTAAGCAACTTATCTCCCTCCATTTATAGCATGTCATCAAAATTGAATGAGTACCCTGTTCCTTGTCTGCTAATAAGCTCTTCCATCTTGGACATTTTCTGAGTCAGTGCTTACATTTGCTTGGACTCATGGTCTTGGACTAGTTCAAGTGATTCTCTCTTCACTTTCTCTACTATATAGTTTTCGACATCCTCAAGTCTCATATCAGTAGCAGGTATATTTCCATCAATAGGTTGGCCCCCAACATTATTAGCAATAGGTGGAGTGCCAATAACAGGTAGAGGAGCTGCAATAACAAGTGGAGCTCCTATAATAGGTGTTTTTTCAATAACAACAACAAGTGGTTGTTCAATAATAGGTGGTGGTATGATAGCAGGTTGCACCAGTTCATCTTGCATCATAGCTCTAATGTCATCCATCAAAGCTCCCTTAATGTCCTTTAAGGTCCACATCTCTAGTTATTGTTCCATTTTTGTCTGTTCAATCTAAGTTAGTTCAGCTTCTAGGTAAAGCGAGTTGATAGGACTCTTCTCTAGTTCTTGAAAGATCTCTTGAGCTATTGACTTAGGGCTTATATCTTCTTTGATTAATCAGATACCTTTCCATCCCTATATACGAGAAGACCTAGATGAATCTATGATGGCTGCAAAACAAGGTGTTATTGTGATGGATAAAGTACATGTATGCATGATGCACTTGCTATACAACAAGTAGCAAGCAAGCAAATAGCACATAATAATTCTCAGGAAACAATTAATAGGGAATATGCAAGCATAAACCTTCCAACCTTATTCCTCCCACACACGTATTAAATGGCGAGTTTCTTTTCCTAGGATTTTTGGTCTTAGCCTTAATAAGGGGATATCAAGGATCGACGCACATGCCAAATCTCTCTTAAAGTAGTAAAGCATAAAAATAACATTTTTAGGTATAAAGGTGTAGCCTAATCTTTATTAGCCCAAGTGGGCTTCAAAAGTATGGTCTTGGGCTTTTATAAATAGAAATGCCTCATGGAAAAAATTATATAAGTAATTTGGGTAGATCCTAAGGGAAGTAACTAAGCCATTATATATGGTTAGAGTCTGGTGAAAATGTCAAGGTTCCTTTAGTAAAAAGCCCTCCATTATAGACATTGAGTTACAAGCCAAGGTCAAAGAGGCCAAATGTCCTTTGCAAACTTGAGAGAAGACTACCCCCTTTTAGGACTTAGGTTACAGACTCTTGTCAGATGAGCTCGATAATCTCTCTTGAATGTGGTTAAGGCTAAGAGTGATGGTTAACCAATTTATAACTCTATGAAGCTAGTGGAATCATGGAATCATAAACCAATGCCATCAGTTTAATAGGGACATGCAGAATGAATGCAAGAATAAAATAATAATTAATAAAATAATTCTAAAGAACATAAGTAGAATCAATACCTCTTACCCCAGTGGAGTTGCCATTGTAGAGGGCGAGGTTTAGTGCACACCTAAGATTTTAGCTACTATGACACTATTTAGGCTTAAGGCCTTAAGGAACACACTACTATGCCACAAATTAATAGTGTGGAGAAGAGGAGTTACCACCCAGGGTAATAATTGGGACAATTTGATTAGTGGTATTTGATTCTCTAAAAGAAAGTTAGCGCCACAACCAAGAGATTTTGGGAACGGAATACTAACTTCTTTCAGTCTCGTGTTCATTTAGAATTACTTTATAAATCATTACTTCATTCTATAATTACATGCAATTTTATTAAACCCTATTTGAACATCCATCTAACCCTAAGGCATCTAGTCAATAAAATCACACATAAAAAAAAATGCATTCAAGCACATCGTCCCTAAGTCTAAACTAAGTTAATTTTATTGAAAGTTAGCTAGATTTATAATTTTTATTTACAAATGAAAATGGACTAAAGGTGGGCCTACATTGTTCTTAGTTAGTGAGCTTAAGTCTATTCATTTCAATTATCTACAAATAGGCCTGAATCTATAAATTTTTAAAGAAATTGAATTTTATAAGTGAACCTAAGTATATTTTTTTAAAATGGGAAGTGGGCCTATGTCTATTTATTTTTTAAAAAAGAAATGAAACTAAATGGGCTGAGCTAAGTCTAAATTAATTTTAGTTAATCTAAAAATGGGCCTAAGTCTAAATTAACCTAATGGGCCTAAATTGATTTTAATTAATTAACATAAACCATTTTAAGCTATTTTTTTAGTAGGGTTGAGCCTATTGTGGGCTTAAGGCCCAAAGAACTACAAGATCTAAAAAACACAATGCAAACAAAAATCATAACAAAATCATATCAAACACAAGATTTATGCGAATTTTTAAAAAAAAACATAAATTAATTACTACTGCCATCATTGATTTTAACTAATTTTTACCTAGTGAAACCCTAATTACTAATCAATTTTAGTGTAGAGAATTAGAATTTCACTATTTTCCCACTATTAAGGCTATTACAACCTATAGTGCAAAGAATTAAAAGAAAATTAATTACAACCCATAAGCAATAAATGAATAAATAACATAGAGAAATAATAAAAAATCTAAATCCTATGGAGTTTTACAGACTTTAGTCCATGGCATTCCATGGATTCTTTAAATTGATTTATGGATATATGGTAGTGACCTCATCAATCCCCAATTAGATTCCAAAAGGAAAACACAAAAAAAAAAGAAGAAAAATAACAAAAATTACATTAACCAAATGTGTAAAATAACAAAATAATAATTAAAGGAAATTAAATTAAAAAGATAATCAAATGACAGGAGAAAATGGAAATAAGATGTTATGCATATACTCTTAGATGGCCCCTCAAATTAGGATTATCACCATTTTCAAACTCGTTGTTTGATTCTAGATAAGCACTGATTGCATTCAAAGACACAAATTGTTCTTTTCAAACCCTTTGAAGAATAGTATTAAGAAACTAGGGTTTTGAGAAACAAAAGAAATTAAGATTTTGAGTGTTATACAAGTTTTCTTCTTAATAGCGTCTCTGGTTTTTTCACAATTATAGGGTTTTTGTGCAATCTCTGCCTTTTAAAAGTAGAGACTTACGAGCTAACCTTCCTTAATTCTAGGAAACAAACTCTATCTATTTAATTTTCAAAATTTTTTGCGCATTTTGACCATGTTATTTGTTAATAAAAATAAATAAAATAAATTTTTAACTAATAAAAAAATAAAATTTGATGAAAAAAATAAAAAAAATTGGATTTTTCACGCATTGGCATTATGCAAGGCCGGTCAGCATTACATAAAGTTGGTTGGCATTAATGGTGTCGATCTTAAAAAAATTAACTTTTAATCGCCAAAAGACCCTTAAAAACTTGATTTTTTGCAATCAAATCCTAAAAACATTGCAATTTAGTCCCTAAGGTCCATAAAACTGTCAACTAAGTTCAATTTTTGAATAAATTTCATTATAGGGGTTTACATCACAATTGTACACAATTGCATCTTAAAATTGGGTGCTTACAAGCAGTCCTTCCAAGTTAAAGTTGTGATTCTAGTTTCAGCCCCTACTACACCTATCTAGAATAGGCATAAGTAAGAGGCAGCTATAACTCAAAGGCCAAAGCAATTATTGTAAGAGATATAGGTAGCCTTTGAACTCGAACTTGCTATAATTGTTGCTGGAATAGCCAAGGTTAGTGAAGACTTGGTAGCTCTTAACCAAGCATGACAATTGTTTTGATTATGCTTTGATGAAGGAATTAAAAGATCTTTAATGCGGACAAAACACTTTTGTACTCTTAATAATGAAGTTGTCAGTTCTGACTGCAACACTTGGTTAGAGTTAAAGAGTGACTTCTAAGATACTCCTATCCACCATCAAAGAGGGATAATTATAGTGGCAACTATTGCATAGAGTAAGAGAAGAGCGGTCAGTTGAGAAGAATACCCATGAACTCTTCAATCTCTCGTGCCATACTATAGACATGATACTATATAAAAAGAGACTGGTAGAATTGTGTATTGTAGGATTAAGTTCAGTATATTAGCATCCGAGTTGAGAACTTAAATTTAGAGAGTTATTCATGGATTCATTCCTTTTAGGTGCAATTAATTTGATGTGATTTTAAGAATGGATTTTGTTATAATCCTTGGAATGGATTAGTTATCTCAGCATAATGCCATTATGGATTGTGGGAGTAAAGAGGTGTTTTTCAAAATTCTAGATGAAAAAGAGTTTAAGTTTGTGGGTGATAAGAGTTCTGCACCTCAGAATCTTATCTTCACTATCACGGCTAGGAAGATGCTGAGGAAGGGTTATTAAGGATACTTAGCACTTATTAAAGATACTTATATGGAGAAGTTGTCACTCATAGATGTTCATGTTGCTTATGAGTTTCCTGACATATTTCCTAAGGAGTTTCCAGGATTACTACCTCATAGAGAGATTGAATTTTATATAGATGTGGTCCTAGGCACCACTCCTATTTCGATGCTATCTTATAGAATGGCTCTTGCAGAGTTGAAGCAGTTAAAGGAGCAGTTGCAAGAGTTATTGGACAATGGTTTTATCAGACCCAACACTTCTCCTTAGGGTGTACTAGTCTTATTAGTGAAGAAGAAGGTTAGTACACTGAGATTGTGCATTGATTACAGAGACCTAAATAAGGTGACAGTGAAGAACAAGTATCCTCTTCCAAGGATAGATGATCTGTTTGACCAACTTCAGGGTGCACAGTTCTTTTCTAAGATTGACTTGCGGTCAGGCTATCATTAGCTACAGATCAGTGAAGCCGATGTTCTTAAAATGGCATTCCGTACTCGTTATGGCCACTATGAGTTTCTAGTGATGTCATTTGGGTTGACTAATGCACTAGCTAGTTTTACGGACCTCATGAACAGAGTATTCAGGCCATATGTAGATTAGTTTATTATAGTCTTCATTGATGATATACTTGTGTATTCGAAGAGTATGGAAGAGCATGTATATCACTTGAGGACAATACTCTAGACACTAAGAGAACATCAAGTTTATGCTAAATTCTCAAAGTGTGATTTCTAGTTGGAGAGTGTTGCATTCCTTGGACATATGGTGTCTAAAGCTGGTATTCAGGTTGATCCATAAAAGATAGAAATAGTGTGTGAGTGGCCCAAACCAACCACAATCATGGAGATTTGTAGTTTTCTAGGTTTGGTTAGGTATTATAGGAGGTTTGTGCATAATTTCTCTAGAATTGCAGCTCCTATGACTTACCTAACTCAAAAGAATATAAAGTTTGAGTGGTCAGATGCTTGCGAGAATAACTTTCAGCTACTGAAGGAGAAGTTGACCATAACTCCAGTGTTGGCTTTGCCTAATGGAGTAGATAAATTCACTATGTATTATGATGTGTCCAGAGTTGGCCTAGGTTGTGTGTTAATGCAGAATGGTAGGGTGATAGCTTATGCTTCAAAGTAGTTGAAAAAGCATGAACAGAATTATCCTATTCATGACCTAGAGATGGTTTTTATGATATTTGCTCTTAAGATTTAGAGACATTATTTGTACAAGGTGACTTGTAAGATTTTCACAGATCATAAGAGCTTAAAGTACATTTTTCATCAGAGAGATTTGAATCTGAGGTAGAGGAGATGGTTAGAATTCTTGAAGGACTATAAATATAAGATTCTTTATCATATAAGCAAGGCTAATGTGGTAGCAGATGCCTTGAGTAGGAAGTCGTCAAGTAGTCTTGCTCACATTAGTGTGGAGAGGAGACCTTTGATCCAAGTGTTACACCAGTTGGTGGATCAAGGTTTGATGATGAAGATTAGAATATCAGGTGGACTGTTAGCTCAGTTCAGAGCCCAAGCAGTGTTGAGAGATAGGATTAAGGCAGTTCAATGCTAAGATTCTAATCTAGTTAAGCCTTTGGAGAATGTTCATGGAGGAAAGTTCATTGATTTCACATTTAATGATAAAGGTGTTTTATGGATCAGTGGTAGATTGTGCATTCATGATATGGATAACTTGAGAGAAGAGATCCTTGAGGAAGTGCATTCTATAACCTACAACATACATCCAAGTGTCACTAAGATGTACGATAACATCAAAGACTTGTATTTGTGGGATGGATTAAAGAAGGATGTAGTTGATTATATTTCTAAGTGCTTGACATGTCAGAAGTCTTCTGGGAAGCTTTAGCCTCTTAGTATTCTTGAATGGATATGGGAGAGAATTGCCATGGATTTTGTGATTGGGTTACCTTGTTCTAAGGATGGATACGATTCCATCTGGGTGATTATGGACAAGTTAACCAAGTCTACTAATTTCTTGCCTGTTAAAGCCACTTATTTTGTAGCTAAGTTTCTAAAGCTGTATGTTAAACATATTGTGTGCCTTCATGGAGGACCTATGTCCATTGTATTTGATAGAGGTTCAATGTTTACCTCTTGATTTTGGCAGAAGTCGTAAGAAGCAATGGGCACCATGCTTGATTTCAGTACTACTTTTCACCCTCAAATAGATGGTCAGTCTAAGAGGAAGATCCAGATACTTGAATTTATGGTAAGAATGTGTGTATTGGATCTTAGAGGTAGTTGGGATGATCATTTGCCACTCGTAGAGTTTGCATATAATAACAACTATCATAGCAGTATTGGGATGGCACTGTATGAGGCTTTGTACGAAAGGAAGTATAGATCCCCTCTGAGTTAGGATGAGATTGGAGAGAGAGCATAGACTGGACTTGAGATGGTTCAGGATGTAGCTTATAAAGTTATTGTGATCAAAAGGAGATTAGAGACCATAGTTAGCAGACAAAAGAGCTGTACGAATTCGAGACAAAGAGATGTGGAGTTCCAGGTTGGAGACTATAGGTTTTTGAAGGTGTCTTCAATGAAGGCTTTGATAAGGTTTGGTAAGAAGGGAAATTAGCACCGAGATATACTAAACAGTTTGAGATTCTAGAGAAAATGGGCATGGTTGCATATCAGTTTGCTTTGCCTTCAAATTTGTCTTAAGTGCATCTAGTGTTCCATATCTCGATGCTGAGGAAGTATATTTCAGACCCTTCACACGTGTTGTAGCCTAACAGTGTGGAAGTGAATGAAGACCTAACATACAAGGAGGAGCTAGATGTGATAGTTGGCTATCAAGTTCGTCAATTACGTTTGAAGTATATTCCAATGTTTAAGGTGTTCTGGCGGAGCAATAACGTGGAGGAGCTCACTTGAGAGATAGAAGCCGAGATGCGAGTTGCCTACCCTTATCTCTTTCCTCGATGAATTCTTGTTTTCTATTCTTTTATTTAAATTCGAGGACGAATTCTTATAAGGGGGGAAGATTGTAATGACCCTATATTTTAAAATTATTAAAATATATATTGAGATATGTAATGTTAATAATTATTTAAACATTATTTATATATCATCATTATTTGTGAATAATATTCACTATTTTACATTAAATATTTTTCTTACGCAAAATAATTTACTTCGAAGTTTTGTTATTTTAAAATATTAAGGTTATTATCATTATTATCATTATTATTATAATTATAATTATTTTCATTATGTTTAGCGTGCATGTGTATCATGCATATATGTTATTTTTATTGTTGTTATTATTATTATTATTATTATTATGATTGTTGTTGTTGTTGTTGTTGTTGTTTAGTTACTATGCATGTGCATGAGTGTGTATTGTGCATGTATATATATGTGTGTGTGTGTGTGTGTGTGTGTGTATATATATATATATATATATATATATATATATATATATATATATATACATATATAAAATAAAAAAAAAGGGGTCAACATTAGTTAGTTTCAGTCAAACCTTCCCCACTAATTCTTTTTTTTTTCTTCTTCTTCTTCTATTTCTTTTCACTGCATCCTCCATTGCCGACGCCACCAAGCTCCATTAACCATGCCATCAGCCACCTCCAGACACTATTCAACTCTCCACCACCTCTTCTTCTTCCTTCTACTTTTCCAACGTCACCTGCTAGTTTTTTTTTTCTATTTTTTTGTCAGACAGTAACTAATGTTATTGTAGCATAAAAAATTTTACGGTGGTTTCAAGTCGAGTTTTTAGGCTCTTTAGACTCCTCTTGGCATGTACGTCTCGATTCTCAAGTTGTTTCAACTTTACGACTTCTGAATTGTCAGTTGTCTTCAATTTTAGTTTATGTCCACTTTAGGTTTTCTTTTTTAGCTTGTTCTAATTTGATTCTTGAGAATTCCCTTAAGTAATGTTGTTATATGGAACTTAAGCTTCTCAAATATATTTTTAGTTTATTTTTTTTAATTTATTTGAATTATGGGTAATTATTGAATTTTTATTAATTAAAAATGAATTTTTATTAATTATGTTTTTATGTGTTATTATGAAAAATTATGTTAAATTAGTATAGTTAATTTAAATTATTAATTTTAGAAGTGAGAAAATAAATTTTAGTAATTTTGAATAATTTTTAGCGAATATTTAGGTATTATGTGAATTTTGTATTTATAGGTAAATTATGTATTTATATTGAAATTATAGTTAAATAGTATGTTTTAAATAATTATGAAATAATAAATGATATTAAAATAATTTTTATGAATTATTTACCATTTTAAACTAATTACTACAAATTTTTGAAAAATATTCAAATCATAATTTTATATACTATTTTTGTGATTAAATAAGTTTTTAACTATTTTTAATATATATTTGGATTATTTAAGTAATTAATTGTGAATTTTATTATTTTATGTCGAGTAATTGGATTTTTATTAATATTATACAATTTATTTGAGATTTTATTTAAATAATGTGAAAATAATTATAGTTACTGTTTTTGATGTTTAAATATATTTTATTTTGGTATTTTATTGATATTTATGTAATTTAATGATTTTTATTGTATTATTATTAAATATTGATTTGTGGTGAATTGTGAACCTCAGTTGGGAATTCGTGTAGTTCGGGATTCCAACCCAGTGTGTTAAGCTCTGTGATATTAAAAGTGTATTTTCTTGCAAGATCAACTTTACTTTTCATTAGAGAGATGCTTGTTTTACAGAGGAGACTTTGTCGAATTTTCGGTAGAATTCTCATAAAATATGATGTCAGGTCAATCCCAAGTCTCTGATTTTTAATTGAGTTTTAATTCTTAGATCGAGTCATTTAGAATCCCTAGAAGTGTATACGTTAGGAAGTTATTCTGATTTTTTTATTATTTATTTTTCTAACTATGTCGAGACCAAAGCCTATCAGACCAAGCCCGTCAAGTCAGTCTCGAGGAGCGCAAACTTGTGAGTTATTATTTTATATATGCATTGCATATAGGATGCATGATTATAAGCATTCATGTTTTTAATATGTGTTTATACATGAGTTTTTTTATTAAATGATTTAGTATATTTTTGGTATACTTTTAGTATATTTTGGTATATATTTTGTATATATGTGACATATATATGTTAGTGTCTTTTGATAAATATTCAGTATATTTGGCATAGAATCATCATATTCATTTGGTGTACTTATGGTTTATTTTGTTATATATGTGGCATATGTTTGAGATATTTTTAGTATATGTTCAATATATTTTTGGTATATTTATCTATATTGTATGCTATTTTATTTTAAATGTGCATTTTATTATTTTCCATAAATATGCGATTTATTGAAGTATATCAATAGAATGTGTTACCTAGTGTGTTACACGAGGACTGTTGCGCAATAATACAGTAGAATTATGTTGAAAAACTGGTATTTGATTATGAGTGAGAATATTGTGATTGATGGTTATTGGAAAAGGCTAATTGTGGATCCTCGGTTGACCTAGTGTACTCGAGGCTAGTCATGCTGGTAGTGAGATTGCGGAACCTCGGTTGACCTAATGTACTCGGACCCAGTCCACTTCCTTGAGTTAGATAAGTGAATACTTGGAGTTTTGGATAAGCCAATTGGCTATTGATATTTTGATTGAGGTTGCGAATATTAGGGTTCTATTTGATCCTTCATTTAAATAAATATTTTTTGCATTTAATCTATATATATATATATATATATATATATATATATATATATATATATATATATATATATATATATATATATATATATATATATATATATATATATATATATATATATATATATATATATATATATATATATTTATATTTATATTTATTTATTTATATTTATATATTTATATATTTATATACATACATACTGATGCTTGACTGCATATGATTTTAAATTGTATATATATATATATATATATATATATATATATATATATATATATATATATATATATATATATATATATATATATATATATATATATTTATATATTTATATACGTACATACTGATGCTTAACTGCATATGATTTTAAATTGCATGCATATATATTATAATAATTCACTCAGTAAGGTTTGACTCCCTTCAATATTTTTTTTTCAGGAGATTCTTCTTCAGATCTCACCAGTAGTACTTTATGTCGGTCTTCTTCAGCTCTGACTATATTATGTAATTTATTTATCTAAATTTTTATTGTACTCTAGAAAACTACAGTAATAACGTTATTTTATTAGCAGTGTGATGTTTTGGATTTTGGAATTTTTGTATCATAATATTGCATGAATATTTTATTATGATATGATATTAAGTATTTTTTTTATATCGATCTAAATTTGAATTCTGGTGTATTTTTATTTATTTATTGCTCGTGATTTTATTTTTAAGGCTTACTATGAGTTTCATATTCAAAAGAATTCTTGCTTTCTAGTGTCAGTCATGACTCTCGGTTTGGGTCATGACACTACACAAGGACTATGAGCTTACTAGTACATTAAAATATTAGGGTTGATATTATAGAATTTATTGATGTGAGATATGAATAATTGATTATTGAGTTTTTGTGGTGAGTGAGTGGAGTGACTGTAGAAGCTAAATTAACCTAGTGTTTCGGGGCCAATCATGCCGACTGTGAGACTATAGAAGTTCAGTTGACTTAGTGTCTCGAGGCCATTCTACTGCTCAAAAATTGAGAAGAGAAATATTTTGAAATGAAGCGAGCCTGTTGGCTAGTTAGGTTTAGCGATCAAGGTTACAAAATATTTTAGGGTTCTGCTCCGATCCTTCACCCAAAAGCTTTTCTCCATTTATTATTATAAAAATTGAATTTTTAGCATTTGTATGAAATGCATGTGTGTGTGTGTGTATATATATATATATATATATATATATATATATATATATATATATATATATATAATTTTACTGATGCTTGATTGTATATGACTTTAGGTTACATGTATATATATTATAATAATTCACTCATTGATGTCTAAACTCCCTCAACATTTTTTTTAGGATCTTCTATTTCAAACCTCTCCAGTAGAACTTTTCATCGAACTCTTTCCTTTTTGGCTAATTTATATAAATACTGAACTATACATTTTCTTGTATTCTAGTAATAATTGCAGTAGTTGTGTTTATGGTTATAGAATTGCATTATATTAGTTAGAGACCATATATTTGAATACTGTATGAAAATATTTTATCATTATGATATAAAGATTTATTTTATATTAATTAAAGTTTTCATTCTTGTGTATTTTTGTATTATTATTGTATATGTTTTTTTAAGTTTTACTATGAGTTCCGAATTTAAAAAAATTATCATTTCTTAGCGTCGGTCATAATTTCTCAGCTTGAGTCATGACATTAAATTAGTATAAAAAAAATTAAGGACTAATATTAAAAAAAGTTCACATGCTTTTGTTTTCAATTATACCATCTTCTTCCTATTATCTTCTCATCGTCACTGCTGAAAATATAAAAATGGACAAACATAAAAATGAATATGACAAAATGACATTTTAAAAAAATATAAAAAATAAAAATATAGAAAACATGTAAATATTAAAAATATAAAAGTAACTAAATAAATGTTAAAAATGGCTCTTCTTATAGTATAAGTATTTGTATCTATACAAATTAAATTAGAACTATTAAATTTATTTTTATTAATTACAACCATTGACTTTTTTTGTGTATCAATACCTGTAAATTGTATTAATGACTACAATTAAATTAACAGTAATATAATAGTTTTAATTCTATTTGTATTGATACAAATGGTTGTACTATAGGACTCATTAGAAATATATAAATATATATAGATATAGATTTTATATGTAAATATTGAAAAATTTTATTTATTCTTATCAATTAATAGTATAATTTTAAAAATTATTTTATTTAATTAAAAAATATAAAATTAATTTTAATTTATATCATTTTTTATTTATAAAAATTTTAAAAATATACTTTTTGAGTTGAAAATGTGTTTTTTAATTTTTTAAATTTATAAAAATAATCTCCAAACATTTTTTATAAGTTTTCTAAAATTTCTAATATAAACGTTAGCAAAATATACAAATGTGTACTGATAAAAATTTCGATGCGCCAAAGACAGCTGCCATCAAAACTCGAACAAATCAACCAAGAATTACATAGAATAATCAATAGATTTTGAAAAAAATAAAATCATTGAATAAAAAGAATATACTTTGTAGACAGTGGTGACTGCAATAATTAAAAAAAAAAAAAGGATGACAACATCTAAAGTCCTATAATTTTTCAACCTTACAATTAAGTTCTAAAAGATTTTTCTGTTAAAATTGAGTCCCACAAATTTTAAAAAATGTTAGCCGTTAATCTAATGTAAGTGATTAAATCAAATGGGATATGCTAGCATGTTTATTTTGATCCCAACCTCTTTTGTCATGTCTCCGTCTTTTTATTATTTTAAAGACTAATTTAATTTAATTTAAAAATAAAAAAAAATACATTGGAGTAAACAAAAAATGTCACCCTTGTTGTGCATGAAAATTCTGGAGGTTTCAAATTGGTGGGAGTTGATCATGAGGTAATTATTCCTATCGTACAGTCCATGATCTATCAAGCCTATATTGAATAAAAAATAATATAAAAAAAAAGCCAGTTCTATTGGGTGAATGTATAAAAAAATTATGTAAACTTAAATAATATTTAATTGGAATAAATAACATAATTAGAAGAAATAATTTTTATCTTTTTATTTTTATTATTGACTTTATTTTTGTTAATTTAAAACTCATTTTGAACATTTTATATTTTTAAAAATATTTAAAATCAAGTGTGTATATATATAATGTAGTATGGTTTTTTCTTTCTATTATAACTACTTTTTTTTTATTAAGTCCATTAGAGAGAAAATGATACTTTTTCTTCCTACTATAAATTTTTAGTTAACTCCACTAATGAAATCTGCTTCCAAAATTTTCTAGTACAGACCTTATATCCTAAAAATTTAGTAAGGCTTTTATATTTTAAAGTAATTGAAATATAACAATATGTTATTTAACAAAATATTATATGCTATCGAATCAATCATAAATGATTCAGCGTTGAGCTTAAGAAATATAATTCTCACCGCATTTTTCTTTTATAAGTTTTCAATATATATATATATATATATTAGATACAGTTACTAGAAATCATAATCTTCACAACTTTTTAAATTGGTTTTAACTTTTAAAATTTGACAAAAATATCTTAATTTGTTCAATTTCTTGAAATTTTAGCGTAACTAGTTTTTTCTTGTTAAAATAGTTATTAAATATATAATTTATTTTAATTTTTTATTACAAAAGTATTGATTATTATAATATTAATAGAATAAATTGTTAATTCTAAATAATATATAATATTGATAATGATTCATATAAAATGCACATTACATTTTAAAAGTTATTATAAAAATTGAATACTAACATAAAAATAAAAAAACTATTTAAAATTTTCACATATATACAGTAATGATGGTGTTAAACATTATGTTTGAAAAAAAATTATAATTAATGAATATAAAAAATTAATATGAAAGAGTAATATTGTTTTATCTATAATATAATTAAAATAAATATAAATTTTATATTAATATTAATATTTTATGTATTTATTTAAATTTAATAATAAATACAATATAATTATTATATTTTTTTAAACCTATACAGTTTCTTAAATATAAAATTTGAAATTTTAAAATACAAACTAATATTATTCTCATAAACTTTAAAAAATTTTAAAAACTAAATTAAGACTATTTTTATCAATATATAAAAATAAATGTCTATTTTCATTTAAAAATGTTTTTCCACTATTCATACTTGTATATATATAGTATAAATATATAATTTAGCCAAAATTAAAAGAAAATGAATATGTGACATATAAGGTGTTATTAATTTTAAGTTGTTCGTGGCAGTTTTTTTTTTTTTTTTAGTCAATTTTGACTAAACTATATATCGTACTAAAATTGCAAACAACTAGCCAAATCAGGACAATTTTTGCTAAATTGTAAAAGTTGAAATAATAGTTCTTTCTCTCCTTTTGTTGCGAAATGTATATACAAAATCTTTAGCAAATAGGAAATTACTGTTATTGAAATTGAATAGAAGATAATCCAATGGGTTTCACATTAGTGTTTCCCTGCTCATACGCAAGTTACAAAAAATAAAATTGCATTGCTTAGTTCAACAGATACTATCTTTTTATCAGAAAGGTATAAATGGGGATGTTTTTTAGCCAATGCTACTTGGAGGTTTGCTTGGCATAGTACTCTGCCATTCACGCTGCTATGATATTTATCTCTTTATCTCGCTGTTGGACTAACCATTCAGGATCATCAGGACTAGGGCGGTCGATGTCCAAGCAGTGGGCTCCTAATCACCATAACAAAAACCCCACTCAAAATCTTTATTCCATAGATAACAAAAAATCGTAAAAGAATGAGTTCAACTAAGAACTACCATATGAAAAATAAAATTAAGAGAAAAAAAAAAAAATTTAAAGGAAATATTTTTTTTATAATATTCAATGAAGGGTTACACCTCTTATATGTACATACAAAAATTCTAATCACAACTTAACTAGAAATAGAATAACATCTTAAATAAAATATAACTTTATTCCTAATTGTATACAAATATTTACTTCTTAATATATATAATAAAAATATTTATTTCCTTAACACCATATTCTGAATACACTGCAACTACACTGTCTGATATGTCTTGTAGCACTCTGAAAGTTATATTAAAGAAGGAAAAAAAAATTAGTTAAATTTGATGCTTTATGCGCATCATAATGTGTTACAAAGGGGTATAAAGTTAGTTCTTTAAGTACCCTCCAGCACTCCATGGATCGCGTAGACTGTTGGCGAAAATGATGTTGCTTGCAAAATTTCTTAGCACAGTTTTTATGTCCTGAAGATTTTTGTTATATGTTTCCTTTACTGAAAATATGTATAATAATAATACAAAAGCTTACATGACCAACAAATTCTGTTGTCACCCAGTGAGGTATTGGAGTAATACCAAAAACTTGTTGGCACTCACTGGTATAGTTGTTTAAATCAAAAGGGGATGATCCTCCATTGTAACCATATCCTTTTGGAAACACCATGTCTGTACATTCCTGGAAGATAATGTACATTCCTGGAAGATAACAAGAACAAAGTCAATGAAGGAGTGATGTAACGACCACTTCTCTAAAGATATAATGAGAAGGTTTGAATTATATCTCCGGTTGTGCAGTCCTGTTAGGTTGAATGGTACTTGGGATGTCACATGAACAAAGATAATTTATGATGTTAAATCCAAGGGGTTGATGTGTTGAGCTAATCTTCCAAGGTTCCGAGTTAACTTTTAAGTGTTCTGTCTCTATTTTGCATGGGGGCTGCCTAGTCAAAATTAAGTAATTATGTGTCCTTATCATGCTTGTTTAGGCATGTTTAGATAACTTTAATAGACCAATGCATGTTGCTTGATGTGTCTACTTTTTCATCTTTTGATTTTTTGCAATTACTTGTGCTAGTTGCCAAGTACAGCACATCTGAGATAGATAAATAGGTTTTATTGTTAATAAATATTAATAATAGAGTTCAATGGATTAACATGTAGCAATTCAAGTGACTCAAAAAATAAGAAGAGTCTTTGGCATTCTTCCAATGCATTGGCTCTCTCCCAAAAACTAACAAGTTCGCAGCCATATCCGAATTATTTTTTTTGGTGAAGCTATATGCATTAGAAGAGTAAATCTATGCGTGTTGCAGATACCTGCCAACCAAAAGCGCTCTTGTTGCTCCGTTCAAATGAAAAAACAGGTAGACATGAAGTCCATCCAAGGAATTTTATACTATTGAGACCTGCAACAATTCTGCCAAGAATATCGGTTCCTGTTGGTGCATCATCAATTCTGCGGCATATATTCTGAACTGGATTATAGGGAGGATTGTCATATTGAGCAGTGTGAATGTACACAAATTCCAAGAATTCATTGAACTGTTCCGATGAGTTCAGAGGGCTAGAAGATGCAAGTATAAACAATACAAAAGCATATTTTAGCTCAATGCAGAATAAAACTTCTAGTATGGCTAGAAAGTTGCATACTAACTAGTTACCTGCAAGTGTTGAACTTGTTACTGAGTGTCAGTAGCCCATTTGGTTCAGCAGCAATTCTATCAATCTCAGACCAGGACTGTGTTATTGTATTGTAACAACTCTCACTGGTATCCTGTGGAAATCAATTCAATCCCTGAAAAATTAGATGGTGCGAGTGACTAAACAAAAACACTTTCAATAACATTTGGCAAAATTATTACTCCGAAATCCTTAGTGACAATAACATCGTATCCATTTTGAGGTGTGATATCATTGTACCAATGACAATGTGAGGGTATTTTAGACGAAACCAGGCTGCAAGCACTAATAAAAACCAAGAACTGTACCAAGAAAAGATAATTCTGAGTGCAGCTTTTTCTAATGATAATAATTGCATTGAAGGCAAATCAACTTTCTTCCGCCATAAGATGCTGCCAGGGCAATTGCAGGGCAATTTTCTGCTGAAAGATTCTTCTTAATATCTGTTATTATCTGTGCATAATCTGCTAAAGCTTTTTCTGAGCTTAAGTAACCGAGGGTACTTGAATTTTGGAATGCTTCATCTTCTGATCCAAAAGGCATTGATTCTCCATAGCAGCGATGCTGCAATGGATGATTTCACCATTTCTCATAAGTCCAGCATGATGAAATGTACTAAACCAAATGCAGATTGTTCAAAATCTGCAAAACTAGTGGTATGTTTTATAGAGTTTGAAGAAAGACTAACTTATTACTTACCTCTATATACAACAGCAAACCTTTAAAACGCGCAGCAAGATCAAGAATGAAACTCTCAACATCAAAGGTTACATCATCCTCCTCACCGGTATAAACAAAGATAGGTGAGCTAGTATTAAACCCACCCCAGTTCTTAAAATTCAATATATATCTCTGCTGAAACTTAGCATAACTCTCCAGTTTGTAGTTGAAATGATCGAGTGTCTGAGTGTAATAATGTATTTCAAATTCTGGTGGGAGATCATAAATGAATTCACGAGCTGCAAATTCTCTTACTCCACCAAGTCTTGTTAATTGTCTAGGATGCATTGCAGATGTATATACTGCTGCAAGCAGTAGCATCAAGAATAGTTGAAATGATGGTAATGCCATTTTTTAGCTATGGCACATTTTCCGGCACTATCAACTCCATATATATAGGTAAGCTAAAGGTCCCTTGTCTTTAATCTTTGTTATGCTGTATGCGAATTCGTGATTCACTAAGTTATGATTGATACTTTCAAAGATGATTATGCTTGGAATATAGCTTCTTTTTTGACGTTAAGTTTCAGATACAGCCAGCTAATAAGATACATCAATGCTATGTCAATTGAAGCATAGTTACAAAGTCAATTCCTGTCATGTTCTTCAGCAAAGATTAAACATCAAATTACAGTCAGTAACACTACAGGTTGAAGGGACAATTAATCAACAGGCACATTAAGATTATGTTACTTCTGTATGGTTTCAGTTGCATCTATTAGTTATATATATGTGTTTATGTCAATTATACGTTTAAGTCAATTCTATTTCATTTTCCGTGTTATTAGCCAGTTAATCTCTATTACCATTTGGATTTGAACTGAAAATACTTAGCAATTGTAACTTAACAAACTGAGAACAAGAAAATCCCATTTTATCAATGTCCAATACAGTTTAGACTTTCTTTTATAGAGAGGTGAATTCTTTTCTAGCCAACGTTACTTAGTGGAAAGCTTTGCGTAGTACTCTGCAATCCAAGCTGCTATGATCTTCGTCTCTTTATCTCGCTGTTCGACTAACCAGCCAGGATCATCTGGAAGAGGGCGATTCAGGTCCAAGCAATGGGCTCCTAGTTGCCATAACAAAAATTTCAATCAAAATATTTTTCTATATAAATTAACTGTGACAGTGTATGCATTTGATTAGGAGCTGACCATACCATATTTTGTATGGACAGCCACGACGCTATCTGATATGTCTTCTAAAACTCTGTCATCGATTGTTGAAAAAAAAAAAGTTAATTTGATGTTAATTTTGATAATGTGCATTGTAAAGGAAATAGCAAGTTTGGCTCTTTAATTACCCTCCTGAACTCCATGGATCGCGTAGTCCGTTGGCGAAAATGATGTTGCTTGCAAAATTTCTTAGTACAGTTCTTATGTCCTGAAGATTTTTGTTAAGTAAGTTTCTGCACTAAAAACAAAATCATAGAATGAAGCAAGAACAATAAGGCTTGATAAGACAAAAGCTTACATGACCGCCAAATTCTATTGTCGCCCAATGAGGTCTTGGCTTAATACCAAAAACTTGTAGGCAGTCTTTGGTGTAGCTGTTTATATCAAAAGGGGATGGCTGGAACATTGTCTCGTTGTAGCCATATCCAATTGGAAACACCATCTCAGTACATGTCTGAAAGTTTACAAAAAGAAAGTCAGTGAGGAAGTGATCTAGCAGTCACTTCTCTAAAAGCATCTCTAGATATACCTGCCAATCCCAAGCACCCTTACTGCTTAGTTCATCTGAAAATATATAATGACATGAAGACCATCCAAACATTCTACGACTAAGACCTGCAGCAATTCTGCCAAGAATATCTGTTCCTGATGGTGCATCATCAATACCACGGCATGTGTTCAGGACTGGATAATAGGGAGGATTGTTATATTGAGCCGCGCTAACATACATGATTTCCAAGTATTCTTTGAGCTCTTCCGACGAGTTCAGAGGGCTTTAAGATGAAGTATAAACAACAGAAGCATAAAGCACATGAGTCTTTGAGCTGAGAAAGGAGCATAGGCTAGATTGATTCTCTAGTTACCTGCAAGTATTGAACTTGTTGCTAAGTGTCAATAACCCATTTGGTTCAGCAGCAATTCTATCAATCTCAGACCATGACTGTTTTATTGTGTTGTAGCAACTTTCACTAGTGTCCTGTCCAAATCAATTCAAACAGAGAGAGATTAAAATCTGCAAGTGATTAAACAAAAACAAATTCACATTCATTTAACTAAATTCTTACTCTAAAATCCTTGGTGACAACAACATGGTACCCATTCTGAGGTGTGATATCATCAAAGTAGAGTATGGGAGAGGATGATGCCAAAGAACCAATGATAATGTGAGGATATTTTAGACGAAACCAGGCTGCTAGCACTGAAAAAAGAAAAAACAAGAACAAGAAAACATAAGTCCGACCGCAGCATTTCCTTATGATAATTAAATTGAGGCTAATCAACTTACTTCCACCATAAGATGCACCAACTGCAATTGCAGGGCAATTTTCTGCAGACAGATTGTTCTTAACATCTGTTATTATCTGCGCATAATCTGCTAAAGCTTGTTCTGAGCTTAGGTAACCAAGGGTACTTGAATTTTGGAAGGCTTGATCTTGTGATCCAAAGGGCATTGACTCTCCATAGTAGCGATGCTGAAACGAAAAATTTTCTCATTTCTCATAACTCAAGCATCAGAAAATTTACTAAACTAAATGCATACCAGTCGAAGCCTGTAAAACTAGTAGTATGCTATAGAGGTTGAAGACTAACTTACTACTTACCTCTATATACAACAGCAAACCTTTGAAACGAGCTGAAAGATCAACAATGAAAGTTTCAAGATCATAAGTTACATCATCCTCTTCGCCAGTGTAAACAAAGATGGGTGCGCTAGAATTAGCCCCACCCCAGTACTTAAAATTCAACACATATCTCTGCTGAAACGTAGCGTAACTCTCCGGCTTATAGTTGAAATGATCAAGTGTCTGAGTGTAATAATGTACTTCATATTCTGATGGGATATCATAAGAGGGTCCACTAGCTGCAAATTCTCTTACTCTTCCGAATCTGGTAAATTTCCTAGGATGCACTGCTGATGCATGCATTGCTGCAAGCAGCAGCAACATCAACCACAATTGAAATGATGGTAAGGCCATTTTTGTAGCTATGAATCTTGTTGCTGAAGTATCTACAACAATATCTTGAGACTATCGCTTCGATATTTAAATAAATAATAGCTAAAACTTGTTTCATAACTCTGCAGTCTTTTCAGGCTATGTGATTTAGTAATGATTTTTCCTCTCAAAAATTGTTGTTATGCTTGGAGCATAGTTACTTGTTTGACATTAAATTTAAAATAGCCGGCTAAGATACATAAATGCAGCCAGTCAATGAGTGGTGTAATAATCACTTCTCTCCAAAGCATAATGAGGTGCCGGGTTCAAATTTTACCATTGTTGAATTGTAGAATTAATTTTCACCTGATTCACAAGAGGAGAAATGTCCATATTGTGCAATTTATCGATACTTAGATCATTATATATATATATATATATATGAATTTGAAGATGTTAATTTTCACATAATCATCTGACGTAGTGAAAACCCAGTAAATTGGATAAGTATTGATTGATGTTGAATCACGTATGATTACTATCTAACAATCTTCTATAACCTAATGATTTGTGCACAAATACTATCAAATAGACATCAATAATCGTTGATTCACACAAAAGAATACCAAATATTAAAAAAATATAAATTTGATTTATTAATTCAACAAAAAATGGTCCTTAAACAATCCCGAAGAGATAAATAAATAGAGTTTAGGAAAAAACACTCAAAACAAAAAAGGAAAAAAAAATTAAAAAAATCCCAAAAAGGAACATAAACTTTTAAGCTAAATTTAGGGATCTAAACAAATGCATTTGGATATGAAGATGAGTTGCTATAGATAAAGTGTGTAGCACCTATTATATGGCTTTGAGCCAACTTCGATTTGATATATTGTAAGCACCGTAATTCAATCAATGTCGTTACGACCGTTCATTTAAAGGTCAAATGCACATATCTATTTTGTCAAATCCATCAATCAATGACAATGCAATCTCATCCATATCATCATCACATCAGTCCGGTTACATTCTATTCTTTGGCAAAGATCAAAAGTGACTCTGACTAGTCCATAAAGGTTGAAGGGAATATCAATATGTTTCGTCCGTAGTCATTTGTTCCATATATTTGTTTGTCAATTTTAAGCGTTAGCCAATTTTATTGGCTTCAGTATTATCAGCCAGTCAATGTCTTTTACTTTTTGGCTTCGAATTAAAAGTATTTAAATATTTTCAGTCCAAGAAAAAATCTTCTATGATGAGAATCTTGCAGCAGACAACCATATAATTCAGACACTTTATTACAAATATATTAAAATAGAACTTGCTCAAAGAATTTCGAAAGCTTAATTTTGTTCTTTTTCTCCGGATCCGCATAGGGTCTAGAACAAATATATATATATATATATATTCACTGTACAGCTCCTATTCTTGCCCGGATTTCCGACCAAATGGAAGTAAATGAATAAGGGATGACAATATCTAAAAAAATTTGGATTTTGCACTAATTTTATACCGTTCAGACTGTATGAAGCCAGCATTGTCAGATATAAAGGATGTTTGTGGTTCAATTTGGTCGATTTAAACTAAAAATCTATAATCAAACCAATAAAATTGGAAGTAATAATAAAAATATCGAAACCAAAGCTATGTGGATTCGGTTTGAATAGTTGGTTTGATCGGTTTGACAAGTAAATGAATAAACAAAATAAAAAAACTGAACATACCACAAAAAATAACTTAAAATCATATGCTCAAAATAATAATATAAACATTATTCGAAAAATAAAAATGCAGCATATTATTTTAGCTTCTAAAAAATTCAAAACGTAATTTGTAAACTAGTAAATTCTTGCTCAATCACGTGTTTTAAAGCAGTCATCCATCAATAGTAGCTTGATCCAAATTGGATTTAACACGTGATTCTGAAAATTCTACAAGTAAAAGAAAAAAAAAATTTATATGCAGAATTTTAAGCAATATATACAGAATTTTAAGGCAAAAATTTACTATATCTAGAATTCTTAGTAAAATGTGCAGAATTTTACTATGAGTAGAATTATAAATGAAATGTGTAGAATAGTTATAAAGAATTTTACTATTTACAGAATTCTAAATAAAATGTGTAAAATTGTTATGCAGAATTTTGCTATAAATTTGAGGCGTTTGTTTACAAAGATTAAAAGGAAAGTTAAAGCGTTTAAAACTCTAGGTATTTAAAAGTCTATAATTTAAAGAAACTAGAAAACTATTAGCATTAATATCTAGTATATGCATGAATATTTTTTTTATAAAACACAAATTACACTATATTATTGATTTGATCCGGTTTTATTGAATTTTTATTTTCTTAATATGAAACCAAACCAAAAAATTAGTTTATAAAAATTTTAAAACCATAACCATCAATATAATTACTCGAACCATAATTTTCGATTTGGATTGAATTGAATCAATTCAATTTACTCATTTTGGTTAATTTTTAGATATCAAGAAGGTACAGTCTTTTAGAGGATCACTAGTCTCCCGTACTACCCTTACTCAACATACGGTTAAAACAACAGTTTTTCTCTACGCGAGAAAAGAACCTTGCCATATATATATATATATATATATATATATATATGTCAAATTTGTCAAATCTCAAAATTTGCTACTTGATGCAAATTCATTTTTATCTTTTAAATTTTGCTAAAATGTTTTAATTTGGCCAATTTTTGTACAATATGCAATTTAGTTAAAATAAAAAACGTAATATACACGTGACATCTTTTTAATTAATTTCGGTAAGGTAAAAACTGTGCTAAAATTGCAAATGCATGCTTGGTCGAATAACATTTTTACTAAGTTTTAAAAATTAGAAAAAATTTACCAAAAGTAATAATAATAAAAAAAATGGTTTTTTCTACCAATAGGTTAAAGTAAACCTGTGTGTCCATGGCCAGATGAACCTCCAATAATAATAATAAAAAAAAAACCTGTTGTTTATGCTATGATATATTTCTTTTTGGTGCAAATGTTACACTGAAGTTACAGTTTAAACATAAAATTTCTCTGTGTTACAGTTATGAACTGCTTTGTGCTTGCTCAAGTTTAGTTCTGCAGCTGTGACACAAGATGCGTTGTACTAAATTCTGATGCTTTCAATAGATGCTTGAAATTCTTGCTTAACAGTGTCAATTTCAAGATTCTAATTGTTGGAGATTTCAAGCAAATTCATATTTCAAGATCACTGTAGCTAACAGGAATTTACTGTTATTGAAAGCTTAGTAGAAATGCTTTTCCCATTGCGCTGATATCTGCTCACACATAACTTGGAAAAATAAAATTTCAATGTACTTTTCAATACAATTGAGTCCATTATAAGCAAGGTATGGAAGGATATTTTATTTTTTTAGCCATTGCTGCTACTTAGTAGAAAGCTTGGCATAGTACTCTGCAATCCAAGCTGCTACGATCTTCGTCTCCTTATGTCGCTGTTCAACCAACCAGTCAGGATCATTTGGAGTAGGAAGATGCACGTCTAAGCAGTGTGCTCCTATTTACCATAACAAACATTAAAACATTTTATGTTGAGTGATAACAATTAGCCTGTGAAAATGTATGCACTTTCTCAGGAATTAGAGAATGCCATATTTCGTATATATAGCAACGACACAGTCTGAAATGTCTTCTATAACTCTGCAATTGATTTCGCCAAAAGGGAGAAGGGGAATTAAGTTAATTTGATTTGCATATAATAATGTGTTGTGAAAGGGCAGAATATTGATTCTTTAATTACCCTCCTGCACTCCATGGATCGCGCCGTCCGTTGGAGAAAATGATATTGCTTGCAAAATTTTCTAGTACAGTTTTAATGTCCAGAAGATTGTTGTAAAGAAAAAGCTTCTATATTCAGGTTTTTTTTTGCAGTTGAAAGAACAAAAGGACTAATGTATAATAAGAGAAATGCTTTACATGACCGCCAAATTCTGTTGTGATCCAATGAGGTCTTGGCTTGATACCAAAAGTTCGTACACAGTCTTTGGTGTAGTCGTTCATATCAAATGGTGATGGCTCGAACATTGTCTCATTATAACCATATCCGATCGGAGTCACCATCTGAGTACATGACTGGAAAAGGTAACACAAACTTTGTTAAGCCAATCACAACCTGATAATTCTGAACCCTTGCCAAAATGATGCATTGTCTCAGCTAAGGTGCTCTTTAATGAGACTAATTCATGTACTTGTCGAAAAGAGAGATGATGCTATTGATAATATCTTGCAGGAGAAAAATTGTGTCTAAATTAAATACCTGCCAGCCCCAAGCATTCTTGTTGCTGAGTTGAAAATGGAACACATCAAAACATGAAGATCCTCCAAAGTAAATATTTTTGGCTGCAATAATTCTGTCAAGAATGTCGGACCCTGCCGGTGCTCCATCAATGGCATGGCAAATGTTTTGAACTGGATTATAAGGAGGATTGTCATACTGCGCTGCGCCAACATACATAATTTCCAAATTTTCCCTGAAGTCTAGCAATGAATTCAGCGGGCTTGAAGATGGAGTGCAAAACAACAGAGACATAACTTTAGCACAAATATAAAGTACATACATGTTTAAGTTCAGAAATGTGCAAAGGCAAGGTTTATTGCTAAGTGTCAATAGCCCATTTGGTTCACCAGCAATTCTATCTCAGAACAAGATTGTTTTATTGTGTTGTAGCAACTCTCACTAGTATCCTGTGCAAATCAATTTGAAGATAGAAAAATTCGATGTTGTAATACATTAGAATGCTGACAATTTCAATATAATTTAGCTAAATTCTTACTTTAAAGTCATTAGTGACAACAATTTGGTATCCATTTTGTGGTGTAATGTCATCGAAGTAGAGGAGAGGGTGATGCCAAAGAACGAATGACCATGTGAGGATATTTTAGACGAAACCAGGCTGCGAGCACTGACAAAAACCAAGGACAAGAAACATTAAGTATTAGTGTAGCGTTTTGTAATGGTAATAATTGCATTGAAAGCCAATCAACTTACTTCCGCCATAAGATCCTCCCACTGCTATTGCAGGCCAGTTCTCTGCTGACAATGTGCATAAATTGCTGAAGCTTGTTCTGAGCTTAAGCAACCAAGGGTGCTTGAATCTTGGAATGCATGGTCTTCTGATCCAAAAGGCTTTGATTCTCCATGGTATCGATGCTGCAATAAATGATTTCACCATTTCTCATTAGTACAGAATCACAAAAAACACTGACCAAATGCAGATCAAAGCCTGTAAAACCTGCAGAATGCTGTGTAGAGTTTGAAGAGTTGCTAACCTCTATATATAACAGCAAACCCTTAAAACGAGCAGCAAGTTCAAGAATGAAAGTTTCAAGATCATAGGTTACATCATCCTCTTCGCCAGTGTAAACAAAAATGGGGGAGCTAGAATTAGCCCCACCCCAATACTTGAAATTCAATATATATCTCTGCTGAAACGTAGCGTAACTCTCTGGTTTGTAGTTGAAATGGTCTAGTGTCTGAGTGTAATAATGTATTTCATATTCTGTTGGGAGATTATAAGAGAATTCACTAGCTGTAAATTTCCTTACTCTACCATTTTTGTCAATTGCCTAGGACGCACTGCAGATGCATATACTGCTGCAAGCAGTAGCAATGTCAGGCATGGATGAAAAGATGGGAATGCCATTTTCAGCTATGGAACTATTAATTACATGAGTAATTTTTGCTATGCTATATATGTGATTTAGTAGCTCAGAAAGCTTCAAGTTTATGATCCTTTCAAAGATGATTATGATTGGACTATAGTTTCTTGTTTGACATTATTAGATTCTACATAGCCGGCTAGGATTCATACATATGCTATCCAAAAACGTCAATTTTTAGAAAACACCTCAATCTTTTACATTAAATTCTTCACCAGAGATTAAAGAAATTGACATTGAGTACCAGTCCATACAGGCTGAAATAATGAAACAGATTATGGTTCATATATATTCATTCGTTTCATATAATCATGTTTTATTGTCATAGCCAAATTTATTGTGTTCAGTATTATTAGCCAATCATTGTCTCTAGCCATTGATCAGAATCTTATACACATTGTATAATTCAAAAACTTCTTTACAAGGGAAAATATGCATATATCTTACATAAGTCAACCAAATAAATCTAAAGTAGAGCTGTAAAAGAACCATACTGTTCACAAACTAATCAGAGTTTAACTCGATAAAAATTTGTTCGAGTTTATATATTAAAATTTGTTTAATAAATGAGTCGAGTTTAAATTATATAAAACTCGACTTGCGAATATTGTAAATAAGCTCGAATAAAAGTTTATGAGATAATTCGTAATTTTAATGCATTAATAATTTGATATTAGGCATATAAAATATAAATATTTATTGATAATAAATATAAAAAAATATCTTAAATCATAATTTTTATTTAATATATTATAAATTATTTAATAAATAATTTATTTTAAAATTTATGGAGAATAAATTTATTTATAGTTTCGGTTTTTTAAAAATTTTTAACCTTATATAAGTTTGCAAACACCAAATTGATAAGCATATATATCTTTCAGTTATTGTTAAGTTATCTATTACTTGTTGTATTTATATTCCACTACTTAGTTTCCGTTTATATATATATATATATATTTGTACATGTATCTATTCTATCAATACACAACAAATATATAATTCAGCTTATATTTCTACATGGTATTAGATCTCCATGGCTTAAAATAGTCAACTCATTCCTGTCACTCCAAACTCTCTTCCATCTCCTTCTTCGTCAACCCACACTTTTTCTATCAAATTGAACAACATAAATTACTTGGCATGGAAAGCACAATTTATTCCTTTGCTAAACTATAAAAAACTAAAGAGATTTGTTGATGGTGCTCAACCTTATCCTCCACAAACCATTCTCAATACCACCACCCCTCCTATTGAAATTCCTAATCCTGCATATGACACCTGGTTTCAGTGTGGTCAAATGCTTCTCACCTGACTTCTTTCTTTAGTCACTGAAGAAGTTTTCCTATATATCATTAATCTTGCTTCATCTCAAACTGTTTGGTAAGCACTTACAAATTCTTTTAGCTCCATTTATGAAAACAAGCAACTCCAGCTAAATATTGAATTGCAAGAACTGAAAAAGAATGACTTGACTATTTCCCAAGACCTTCAACGGGCTAAATCTCTCTCTGATAAATTGTCTTCTACTGGTCGCACCATGTCTTTTGCTAACTTTAATGCAATTAATTATCGCAATATTGGAGCAGAATACCATAGCATAATCACGGCCCTCAATCTCATACCTGAACTTGTCTCTTTTAATAAGCTTCATAGCCACCTTCTTGCCCATGAGATTCTTCTACGTAGCACCCATGAACCACCTCTTGCAAATATTGCATATCACCCTTCTCCACAAAATTCTTCTCACTCTTCCATGCCACCCTTGTTGCCAAATCTAACTCCATCTCCACCACCAAGTCATCCTTAATGGCACAACCATAGTGGTTTATAGCAAAACAATCAAGCTTGTCAAATATGTGGTTTAAATAACCATGTGACTAGTTGATCTCGATGGTATACCTCTCTTGCTTATCCAAGATCTCCCAGACCACATGCCAACTTTGCTCATTCCTCCTCTCCATTTTCTGGTCATTATCATAATTCAAATTCAGGTATGCTTTGGATAGCTGAAATGGGTGCTAATGCCCATATCACTCCCGACATAACCAATATTCATCTCCCTCGTCCATACACCAACAACGATCAATTAATAGTTGGTAATGGCTAAGGTTTGAATATTTCTTCCATTAGTAATTCTTCTCTTCCTTCTGCTTCCTATAACTTGCCTATAAATAATGTGCTCCATGTTCCCCAAATTTCTAAATCTCCACTCTCTATCTCAAAATTTAGTACTGAAAATTCTTATTTCTTTGAATTTTGGCCATCTTTTTTCATTATCAACGATCAGAAGACAAGGTCACACTCCTGCAAGGCGTGAATAAGAATGGTCTATACATCCTACCTACTCCACATCATCAAGCTTTTCTTACCGAATATGTTCCTTTAGATATCTGGCATTCTCGTCTTGGTTAACCTTAACATCGCACTCTCTCCAAGATTGTCCAAGCTCAAGCATTACCATATTTTTCTCCAAATAATTCAGCAAAATGTTCTTCATGTTTGAGCATAAGAGTTAAAATTCCTCTTGTTAGGAAAATTAGCTAAAATTCCTCTTGCTCTTATTGAGCATAAGAGTTAAAAACCTTTTGATATTGTCCATTCCGATGTTTGGGGACCCCTCCCTTGTCTTGTCAAATTTAAAATTTCATTATTTTGCTTTATTTGTTAATGATTACACTTGTTATACTTGGGTTTATTTTTTAAAGAATAAAAGTGATGTTTATCAAATTTTTCTTAATTTCCAATCTCTTGTTGAAACTTAAATTTCTACTAAAATAAAAGCTTTTCATTTCGATTGGGGAGTTGATTATCAAAAATTGAATATATACTTTCAATCTCATGGCATTGTTCATTGAATTGCTTGCCCATATACTCATGAGAAAAACATCACATCTGAACGTAAAATTTGCCATTTAATTGATACTGGTCTTACCTTACTAGCACATAGCTTGGTTCCTTTTCATTTTTGGCCATATTCTTTTAACACTGCCATTGATTTAATTAACAATATACCGATAAATGTTCTTTATGGTAACTCTCCTTAATTTTCATTGTATGGTACACCACCAAAATTTGAGTCTTTAAAAACATTTGGTACAACCATCTTTCCACTTTTATGACAATACAATAAGTATAAATTTAGTTTTAGAATAAAAACTTATGTTTATTTGGGACTCCATCATCCCACTATGGCCATCGGTGTCTTGACCCTTCTAATGATAACATTTATCTTGCCAGACATGTAAAATTTGATGAGACCTAATTTCCATTCAAATCACTTCCCAACACTACTCTACCCTCCCCCTTACATGATTACTCCCCTTGGCTCCAATTACATGTGTATGATCATGTCAATTCATGTCACATAGGGGCTATGTCCATGTCATTTAGTCCTTCATCCCTTCATGCCACTACCTCTCCTTTAGGTTAATACTCCTTATCCACTCCATATTCTACCTTATCTCCAGAAACCCAATCTTTATCAAACTACAATAGTCCATAACCATCACCTTCTTCTACTTGAACCTCACCTTCTCATTGTCTTTTTACCTTATCCCATCATTTTGATTCTTCTCAACCACCTAGCCTTAACTTAGTCATTGACCTTACCACTTATCCTAACCAATAACCTCGCGAAATTAAACCAACCTGAGACATCATCACTCCTTCTATCTCCCCAATCAGCATTCACCCCATGATTCTTCGTCCTACTACTATATAATGAAGAGAAGCTCATCTTTTCACCATAAAGTCCAATGCCACTCCATTAATTGAACCCACCACCTTTTCTCAAGCTAACAAACATATTGAATGGAGAAATGCCATGTTGTCTGAATATCAAGCTCTTTTACATAACAAAATATAGAGTCTTATGCCTTGTCATTCCTATGATAATGATGTTGTAGGGAATAAGTGGGTTTATCAGGTGAAGAATAATCCGGATAGTACTATTTCTCACTTTAAAGCCTACCTTATTGCTAAGGGCTATGATCAACAATCTATTATTGATTACGCTGAGGCTTTCAGCCCAGTTGTAAAGGCGACTGCTATTCGTACCATTATTGCTCTTGTAACTTTGTTTTATTGGGACATGAAGCAACTATATATTTCCAATTCCTTCTTGCATGGCACCCTCCATGGCACTGTACTTATGGAACAACCCATAGGATTTATTGACAATGACCATCCAGATTATGTTCTCCTTCCCCATCGATCTCTTTATGGCCTTAAGCAGGCTCCAAAAGAATGGTTCAACCTATTGAGCAATTTTCTCCTCCAAATTTAGTTTCATTGTTTATTCTACATCATGGTACTTACTCTCTTTCTGTATTGATCTGTGTTGATGACATCATATTGGCAAGTAGCTCTCCCACTTTTCTTGTTACCTTCCTCTCCAAGTTGAAGCATGAGTTACCTGTTATTAGTGTCAATTATTACATACTTTTTATATTTAATTTCCATAGGATTTATTAGTATTTCATTATATTTTATTTAGTTTATTATTTATAATTAGTGTTTTATTAGGATTAGCTTGATTTTACTTCTTTTTGAGTTTCCTAATTAATTTATGCATTTTTTATATGTTTTTGTAGGAATTTTATTTTCCTAAAGAGTCTGGGATTCAAGCCTATAATTAATAAGCTATTTTATGGAGTTATTTTCCTAATTGGAGGAGGTTTTGAAGGAGACAAGTACCATTTTAAGCCTTGGATGAATTTAGGGTATTTTTCTTTATAAATAGAGAATTTTGGCTCTAAGTTAAAGAAGAGAGGCGAAGCTAAGTTAAGAGAGCCATTTTGGGATTTAAGAACTCAATAAGGATTGAAATTTTTTATTCATTCTTTTATTACTTATTTTATGTTTGTAATTATTTTTAAAGCCATGTTTGGCTAAACTTTATTTTAGGGTATTGGTTAGGAGTAGTTATTCCATGACATGATTCGAACACAAGTTTTTATATTAAATTTGAATTTTAGTTAAATCTTTGTGTTGTAATATTTATCTTGTTATCTTTCTATGCTTGTTTGATTGCATGTTTAGGGATGAATTTTCCAATGAGAGTTAGAAAAATTTATAAGCTTAAGACACTTAGAACATAGATCACTTGACCATGGGAGTAGGCGAGCTCTTCGGGGAGTCACAACAGTAGATTACGATGAAAAAATAATTGCTAAAAATCTTAAGAAGCTAGGATTAAATTATTAATCACAAGAGTATGTTAGATTTTAATCCTTGTATGCTTAGTTGAACTTGTGAGAGTCTTTAAGTGTTTTAAAGCAATTACTCTTAACTGAATTCAAGATTTTTACTTAAATAATGTGTTCATAATTAGATTGGAATAGTTAAACTAGACCTTAGCTCTGTGTTTAAAAATATTTAATTTTACTTTTAATTGAGTTTTTGTTGTTTAGATTTTTAAATCTTGCTAAAATATTTAAGATCATAGGTAAAAATTGTTAGTAATCAATATACAGTCTTTGAGGGAATGATATATTTCTACTATAGCCATAACCGTTCACTTATGGGTTTAAAATGCAATAAGTTTTTGGTGTCGTTGCTTGGGATTGACAATATTGATATTAATTTAATTTTTACTTCTCTTAGACTAGCATTTTATTTTATTTCTTTATAATATTTGAAAGAGTCCTAGAGGGGGGTGAATAGAACTATCGAACAAAAATGGGAAATTAAAGGAATTATTTGCAAGAAGTGAGTAAGAGTAGAGAAGGAAGAAAGATGAACACAAATGTTTAACGAGTTTGAATTCATAAATAATCCTACGTCTCCACCTAACTTATCCCCAAGTTAGGATTTTTTAATCACCCACAATCTTATTAACAAGATTGAGAATACACAAGAGTTTTATGGCTCACTCTTACAACCTTACAATATTGAGTTTTCAAGGCTCACTCAAAAACTAAATTCCCAAGTGTTTTAATGGCTAAACACTTAAACCAATTCTTTTAGAATAGAATCTCACTTCCCATTTTCTAAACCCAGAAAATAGAAGAATAAGAATGTCTATTCTAATCACTCACCAACTCTCATAAGAGTTATACACAAGGATTTTGATTGAAAGAAAGTTTTAGAGCTCAATTGAATGTTTAAGAAAGTGATGAATGATGCATAAGTTTTCTTAACCTTTCAATTGAATTCTAAGTTGTTTTTATATCGACAAACACTTAAAAATGTAGTTGTTGGATGTATCAATCATGTCTGCAACATTTAGAATTGATTTTGAATCAATTCTTGAACTTATGGCAGCCCAAGGGTTGCTCACGAGCGCCTCACGAGTGAACAGTGCTCGTGAGGGTAGAAATTATAGTCGTTGCCTTCAAAAATTCCTGTTGGAATGCTGTCAGAGGTACACTCATGAGCAGGTCATGAGCCACCAGCTAGTGAGGGTTGCTGCCAATATTTGGCAAGAATGTGCTTCAAGGGCTGCATTAAAGAATAGCTTGTGAAAGAGACTGAATACGATCGATTCAGCCAAAAAGTTCTTCATGAAAGTTGTAGATAATTTTCTTATATTTTCATAAAACTTCTAATCACCTCATTTGGACATCTGTAGCTCAAGATATTGCTGAATTACCAAGAGTTGTGCAAACTAAAATGCAAGCTGCATATGCTGACTTCGAATGAAGATTTTTATACCCAAATGAACTTGGATTTTGATGATCAAGTACAATTTGGAAAGCTTAAGATGTCTAATTCATAAGTGAAGAAGCTCATTTTCACATTTAAGAGCTCTAAGTATGTCAAAAGTCTTCTTCAATCTCAGAGGTTCAAACAGCCTGAAAAGTCACTATTCACCCAAAAGTATATATGCTTGGTATATGTTTGGTATATAATTCCCTACACACTTAATTGAAATTATTAGTATAAAATTTTTTTGTCAAAGTCCAAAATTAGGAGTTTGATCATGCAAATGGTCAACAATATTGATAAGTAATTTATCATGGATAATGGTAGATTTTCTTATCAATTTTTGAGTTCTAATACATGTGATCTTGTATATAATGCAGAACATATGCCATTTAATTATTTTCCATCTTATTTTCATGTTTGTAAATGGTGTGGAGAGAACCATAAGGGGGCGTATTTTCCATATTATTTATACTTACCTGCACAACCTTACTACAACCCATCTTGGAGTAATTGTGTGGATCACAATTGGGGTTATCAATAAGAGTCTAATTTGAATCATGAGGCAATGTTTGAAAACTTCTTTCAAGAAGCAACCAAGAAGTATGAGGAACACTTATTGGAGATCAAGATGAAATAAATCATGTATGTAATGGATGAACAAAAAGAAGCTTTGGTTGCACAAAGAGAAGCTCTAATGAGGCTCAAGTTGCAAGCAGATCAAATTGCAGAAATTTAAAAAAGATGCTTCCAAAAATTTCAAATGTGTGCACCCATAAATTGCTTAATGGAAATATAAGGAGAAAGTGTGTGGGATGATAAGAACACTTTAAGTCAAGATTATGAAGTCACTTTTGAGTTGTGTCATGATGAGGAAAATTAATCACAAAGGAAATTAAAGAAGTCTCCAAGTGCAAGAATTAGTCTGTAGATATTAAGGATGATGAGGTTCAAAGTCACTTAACTCAATTTAGCAATGAGATGGATGAGAAAAATTTAACAAGCCTTGAAGTTATATGGGATGAAGATGAGCCATTTATAAGTGACAATATTTATGTTCTACAACCTATTGAGGTCATGTATGAGGGATCCATGAAAAGTGTTGGATTGTTTGAGAATCCACATGAAATGTCTTATATTCTTCAAGCAATTATAGAATAAAAAATTTGGCATATGGAGTCCGCACTTTATTACCTAGCCATGAGGGAGCCTAGCAAAAGAAAGAAAAGAAAGAAGCTTCCAGGAAAACTTCATCATGTTCGATTGCATAATTGATACTACATAATCAAGGGTCAAGCTAATGACCTTAAATTAGTGCTATTGGGAGGCAACCCAAATTTATTTTATTTAAATTTATAGTTTATTTATTTTTCTTTGCATAATTTTTTTTCTTTTAGTTCTAATATTATTTTTCATTTTTTTTGTGTTTAAATTTATTTATTTACTTTTTTTTTTAGTTTTTTGAAGTTGCCATGGAAAATTCAAAGGCAATGGAATTAATTTTGGTTCATCAATCATTTAGAGAGGGCGAAAATTAAAGTAAAAATTGAGTTTTTATAGGGAGCATACCTAAAGGCATGGTCATGTCTCAGGCCATGCCTAGGTTCACACTTCTTTTTGGTCTTTATACAGTATATCACATGGTGCACGCATGGCTATGTGCTCAACAGTGCTTAATTTTACATGCTTACAGTGTCTCGGACGTTCCGTGACACGGCCATATCAATGGTCGTGCTTTTCAATTACATGAACATGGTCGCTAACAAGGCCAAAGTATGGCTCTTTGCTATTTTTAAAAAACAAAATTGACAACTTTTGCATTTGTTGCATTTGTTAGGCCAACTAATGGCCCAACAACCATTTGTTTTTATTTATTTCTTTCCGATTATATATATATATATATATATATATATATATATATATATATATATATATATATATATATATATTTGTATTTCATTTTTTTCTTTTTATTTTTTTGTTTGTTTGTTGTTTATTTCTTTTTCTTTCCCTTGTTGTTTATTTTTTTATTATTTTTATTTTTATTATTTTCATTATTATTTTACACATGCACACACAATCACTTTTATTTTGTTTTATATTTTCTTATATTTTCTTTTTTTATTAAAATTTTTTTTCTCTTTTATTGTGTTACTTTTTTTAATATAATTTTTATTAACTTTTACTTAATTTAGTTGTATGTTTCTTTCTTTAATTTTTAATTTTATTTTTAATTTTGTCTAAATGATGCTCTTATCTCTTTATCTCTCATGTGCTTTTCAATTTCCCACCACCACAAGGTGAAGGGTAAAGCATCACACTAGTGAAGTATTAGTTTTAATTTATTAGTTTTTTCTTTAATTCCTTTCAAATTTATTTTATTTTATTTTTTTTCTATTCTTTGTGTTTATTTGATCCTTTAACATTGGGGACAATGTGAAATTTATATGTGTGTGTGAGAGGGGGGGGGGTACATTTGCATGTATTTCACATTTAGTTAGATTTTATTTTTATACTTTTATCTTTTATGTTATTTTAATTTAATTTTTTAATTATATTTGCTTTTGCATGTTAACATATACATATTTAAATTTTTGCACCTTATCTTTATGATGAGTAGAGCACATTGAATGTGATTTTCTTGTAAATGTTTCATAATCTTTTGTTAATGCTTAATTTGTGATTTTTAAGTTGGGTTGATAATTTGTGGTTAAGCACTTTTGAAAATTTAATGAACTTAATGCTTAGTTGCTTATGAGTAATTGAATTTTGTGAGTTGATAGTAAAGAAAAATACTTGTAAGTGATACTCAATTTTTGATTCTTAGTTGATCTTTGAGTCTAGCATATGAAATGGTAGCTTCATAAAAAAAAAAACTCTCTTTTAATAAGGATTTATTCCAAATATACTCTAATGTTCAAAATAGAGTAAGAGTATCCAAATGACCCACTTACTGGCATCCATGCTTAGTAGTACAGGAACGACGTGCGATGGAGCGTAAAATGCACTCACTTGAAAAAACAAAAAAAGCAAAAAATAATGGTGTGGCTATCCTTAATGTGTTAGAATTTATGGGTTGCTAAGGGTTGAGTGAGTAGTATCACTTGCTTTTGTTTTTCTTGATTGTCAGCTTATATATTTTTGAAAATTCAACGGTTAAATTTGCTTTTCACTTGGTAAAACTTACATCTTTGACCTTGAGTTATCAATTTAATTTTGAGTTATAAGTTTTGTATTCTATAAAGATTATGGAGGATGGACATGTTAAAATTTATCAATGTGCTAAATTTGTTGTGATGATAGGTCATCTAATATGTTTGCATAAGGACAAGCAAAGATTTAAGTGTGGGAAAATTTGTTAGTGTTAATTATTGCATAGTTTTTCTATTTAATTTCCATAAGATTTATTAGTATTTCATTATATTTTATTTAGTTTATTATTTATAATTAGTGTTTTATTAGGATTAGCTTGATTTTACTTCTTTTTGAGTTTCCTAGTTAATTTATGCATTTTTGGAATGTTTTTGTAGGAATTTTGTTTTCCTTAAGAGTCTGGGATTCAAGCCTATAATTAAGGAGCTATTTTATAGAGTTATTTTCCTAATTCGAGGAGGTTTGAAGGAGAAAAATTATAGTTTTAATCCTTGAATGGATTTAGGGTATTTTTGTATATAAATAAAGAATTTTGGCTCTATGTTAAAGAAGAAAGGGGGAGCTAAGTTAAGAGAGCCATTTAGGATTGAAGAGCTCAATAAGGATTGAAAATTGCAGTGCACTTAAACAAGTTTTATCTATTCTTCTTCTTCATTCTCTTATTATTTATTTTATGTTTGTAATTCTTTTTAAAGCCATGTTTGGCTAAACATTATTTTAGGGTCTTGGTTAAGAGTAGTTACATGATTTGAACACAAGTTTTTATATTAAATTTGAATTTTAGTTAATTCTTTGTGTTGTAATATTTATCTTGTTATAATTCTAGGCCTGTTTGATTGCATGTTTATGGATGAATTTGCTAATAAGAGTTAGGATAATTCATTAGTTTAAGATACTTAGAACTTAGATCATTTGACCACAAGAGTAGGTGAGCTCTTCAGGGAGTCACTACAATAGATTACAAAGACAAAATAATTGCTAAAAATCTTAATGAGCTAGGATTAAATTATTAATTGTGAGTGTATATTAGATTTTAATCCTTGCATGCTTAATTGAACTTGAGAGAGTCTTTAAGTATTTTTGAGTAATTACCCTTAACTAAATTCATGATTTTTACTGAAATAATGTGTTCATAATTGGATTGGAATAGTAAAAGTAAACCTAAGCTCTTTGTTTACAACTATTTGATTTTACTTTTAATTGAGTTTCTGGTGTTTAGATTTTTAAACCTTGCTAAATTATTCAATTTACTAACTGAGATCATATGTAAAAATTGTTAGTAGTTAATATATACTCTCTGAGGCAACAATACCTTTCTACTGCAACCACAATTGTGCACTTGCAGGTTTAAAACGCAACACCCATGTGGGATGTTGGTCCTCTATCTTATTTTCTTTGCATTGAGGTTGCTACTTTGGCTTATGGCACTACCCTCTCTTAATCCAAATACATTTTGGACTTATTGGAATGCCATGATCTTCTTCATATTAATGGCTTTTTGACACCCATGGCCTCCTCACCACCTCTTTCCAAATATTTTGCGACTCCTTTGACTGATGGCATTCAATATGCCAAGTGATTGGGGCTCTCTAATATGCAACCTTCACCAGAATGAATATTGCTTTTACTGTTAATTGCCTTTGCCAATTCATGCATAACCCTACCACAACTCATTAGCAAGCCATTAAATGCTTGCTTTGATACTTGAAGCACAACTTGCATTACTCTTTCTTATTCTCAATGTAATCCACTCCCCAATTGTAATGTTTCTCTAATAGTGATTAGACAGGTTGCCCCGATGATAGTTGTTCAACTAATGGCTTTGTAATTTATTTAGGTACATTATTGATCTTATGGATGGCTAAAAAGCAACCTACCATTGCTCGCTCTTCCACCAAAAGCGAGTACAAAGCCATTGCCAACACTACCTCTGAAATTCTATGGCTTCAATTATTACTCCGTTAACTTAAGATTTTCTCTCCTTCCAATCCTATTCTTTGGTGTGATAACATAGGGGCCATTTATCTTACTTCCAATCCGATTTTCCATGCACACACTAAACAAATTGAATTGGATTATCACTTTGTGCGTGAACAAGTGGTACAAGGAAATATTCAAGTTTAATTTCTTTCTAGCATTAATCAAATTGGTGATATTTTCACTAAGCCATTGGGTACTCGAGTATTCAAATACCATCGGGCTGCTCTTCGTCTTCAACTTTCTACACCAATGGCTTGAGGGGGGTTGATAAGCATGTATATCATTCAGTTATTATTAAGTTATTATAATATTCCACTACTTAATTTTGGTTTATATATATATTTGTACCTGTACCTATTCTATCAATACAAAATAAATATATAATTTAACTTATGTTTCTACATAAATAGCATAACAAATTCAATGGGATAATAAACAAATCTAATATGAACTAGTCAAAACACATATTAAATCAACTTGTTTACACTCTTATTAATTTGTACATATCTTTTTTTTTTGCGCTAGTGGATTTAGGCTATTATAAAATCATTATCAAATTCCATTTGCTGTGATGTAGGATATTAAATACATTACCCCCTTTCTAAGTAATGAACAAAAAACTAGGTGACATAAGTTAAGTTATTTTCATGTTAAATATACAGGACATAGTTGATAGTTTGCATGCATTGTAAATTATATTTATGTTCAGAAAGATCTTACATAACTTTCTAGATTATAGGATCACAATGAACATCATTAGAAATAGAATAACCTAAGCCCTTTCTATCCGCTTGAGAAATTGCTAATAATTAACAATTGTGACATACAACATCCAAAAAAAAAAATAGTGAAACATTTTTCTCCATTCAATTTTTGCATGCATCATGCTTATGAATTATTTTCCCTTGTATGCATTATTTTATTTTATTTTTCTTAATTTTTTAATTATATTTCATAATCAGTCTCAAAGCCAACAACCAAAGATCTGCTCCAATAGTGCTACTCAAGAGATTGTACTGTATGATTCTTCTTCCATGACCTAATATCACACAATGAAGTAAGTGACAAAATAAAAAGTAAAGATTAATTATGTTACCTTCCCTTAAAATTCATCAATAATTCATCATATGGATTTCTATATATGTTACTAAGACTAAGAAATAATTAGACTAATAAGACCAATGATTGCTAGATATTAAAGCCAATGAAATTGAAGTGTGAATTTGGTTGCCAACTAACCCAGGTCATGGTACTTGTTAATAATTCACAATCTGCAGGCTATTAGCTTGAAAGCCAACTTGTTAGTTGAGACATTTACAAAAATTTCCCATTTTTAGATGTTGTTAATAAAAACACTCAAGTTTTCATTTTTTTTTTTTGCAAATCTACCATATTATAATTATAAGAGTGCCATTTGTATTTTCAAAAATGCACCCATGTTTTTCTTTTTGATTTCTCTACCTTTTTCTTTTATTTTTTTTTTATCAATTTCTTGACAATTTTTATTTTCTTCTTTTTTCTCTTTTTAAAAAATTTCATTTTATCTTTTTTCTTATATTTTTCTCCTTCCCTTCTTTTTTCTTTTATTATTTTTCATTTTTATTTTCACTTTATTTTTTCCTTTTCCTCTTTTTTTTTTATTTTATTTTATCTTTTTATCTCATTTTTTTCATTTTTCATTTTTATTTTTGTACTTCATTTCTTTTTTATTTTTATTTTCTATTTATTTTTTTATTCCTCTCTCTTTTTCTCTTTTTATAAAAAAATTAATTTACTTAATTTTTCCTCTTTTTTTATTTTAATTTATTAGTGAAGCGTTAGCCAATATATTTTTTGGGATTTTATTTCATAAATTCCTCAAGTGGGTTATAAGAATACATAGAATGTGATGACCAAAATACAAGCAACTCATATATGATAAATTTTTTGTACATAATAGCTTATTCAAGTTCTTAATATGTAAAAAATGTAACATTTGTTATAATTGCACCAACATGATTATTTATAAAAAGTGATAATAAAACTTTGGGTAACGAAAATAAAGTCATAATTTAAATTTCTAACGATTCTAAAATAGAATCAATTTTATCAATATATTTCAAACACAAAAAATATAATTTTAACATTTTTAAGATTTCAAGTAGTTTAATGTATTTGTAAAATAAAAAATAATGCCTTATATCCCGAAATAGATCATAACGTAATTTAATAATGTGTCAGTAAATAAAAGATGAAGATGGGTGCAACTTAGATGATAGAACACTTGCTTTGTATACGGGAGGTACAATAGTCTATACCCCACATGTCTATTCTTTTATTAGGTAGCATGTATTTAATTTGTTGGTTTTTGATTTACTTTTAGTTTTTGATCTTGTTTTAAAAGTGCAGAGAAATGTTGATGTGTTTTTGGTGCTTCTAGTTTTGATTTAGGATATATTACTAGTTTGAAAAGGATGCTTATGATTCAGAGTTATTGATACTGTTAGTGGTGGTAATGAGTTAAAGGATTTATTTTATTAGGTAGTTGTAAGCACCCAATTTCAAAATGTAATTTTGCATGCGTGAGATTAAAGATCTTATGATGAAAATTAGTTGAGAATTGATCTCTAGTGTCGAGTTTCGCGATTTAAAGGACTAAATTGCAGCCTTTTTAGGATTTAATTACAAGAGTTAAAATGTTTTAAGGTCTAAATTACAAAAAAAAAATGAATTTTAGGGCTTTTAACAAAAGTTTGACAAATACAGGCATAATGCTAATTGGCATTCATAATCATGATCGGCATTGCATGGAATGCCAATCGGCATCACATGATGCCGATAGGCATTATGCAATGTTGACCTGTATTTTCCTTCGTTGCTTTAATATTTTTTCAAAAAAAAAAAAATCTAATTTTAGGTGTGTTCTCAAATTTTTATTAGTTCTGCACAGACACGTGCATGAATATCTAATTTTGTTTTAATGCTTATCACTTTCTTTATCTTGGGGTTTAGATTTTTGAAAATGGAGAGCAACTATTCTCTAGTTCCTAAGATTGTGCAACCTCTCTGCGTGATCAAAAGGGCTAGAAGTTGTTTTTTATCTTTAAAAAGCTGAGAGAAGAAAATTTTTAAAGAGGCCGGACTGTGCAAAGGAAACCCTAAAAAATCATAGACTTTGTAAAAAATACCATATAACATAAAACCTGGTTCTTTTTCCTACTATTTAAAAAAAACTAAGAGTCTATATTATGTTTTATGTGATTCAATACCAAGATCCAAAACACATACTGAGTCAAATCCATATACGGTGAAAATCCATTCTGAAGGGCTATCTAATATCATCAACATAACATTCCTTTTTTATTCTTCTTTTTCTTTTATGATTTTTTATTATTTTTTTGTTATTGTTTTGGTTATTTAATTTTATTAACATAATTTATTTGTTTCTATGTTTTCTTTTTGAAATCTAATGGGGGTTGAGGAGGACATTGCCTGATATCCAAAGATTGAATAGAAGATCCATGGAGTACTATGAGTTTTAAACTATGATTAGATTTAGGTTTTACCTTTTCTATGATCATTATTTTCTATTGTTCTGCTGTGTTAATTCATTTGGGTTTGTACTTAATTTTAATTTTCAGTATGTAGAACATTGTAATAACCCCAGCAGTGGGAATAGAAAAATTTTTACTTTATGCATTTAAAATGGATTAGTAATCAAGATCACTAGGTAAAACTTTATAATTGATGATGGCAGTAATAAATTAGGGTTTGCATGGAATTGAATTTAGGTGGCTTTAGGAAATCACATATGGATGTATGTTTGATCTACTTTGGCATGTTATTATTTGATTAATTACGTTTCTGGGTTTTTATCCTTTTGGGCCCTAAGCCCATGTTAGGATAACCCACTAAATTAATAGCCTTAAAATTAACCTAAAGTTTAATTTAACTCAAAATCAATTTAGGCCCATTTTAAGTTAAATAGACTTAGGACTACCTTTTTAATTAATAAAACTAACCTAGACTTAGCTCAGCCCATAATTTCATTTCCTTTTAAAAATAAATAGACTTAAGCCTACTTCCCATTTTAAATAAAACAAATAGACTTAGACACTTATAAAATCCAATTTCTTTAAAAAATTATAGATTTAAGCCCATTTGTAGATAATTAGAATCAATAAACTTAAACTCACTAACTAACAAAAAATGTAGGCCCACCTTTAGTCCATTTTCACTTGTAAGTAAAAAATATAGATCTAGCTAACTTTTAATAAAATTAACATAGTTTAAACTTAGGGATGACACATTTGAATACATTTTTTATGTGTGATTTTATTAACTAGATGCCTTAGGGTTAGATGGATATTCAAATAGGGTTTAATAAAATTACATGTAATTAGAGAATGAAGTTAAATGAACACGAGACTAAACGAAGTTAGTATTCCATTCCCAGAATCTCCTAGTTGTGGTGCTAACTTTCTTTTAGAGAATTGAGTACCACCAATCGAATTATCCCAGTTATTACCCTAAGTAGTGAATCCTTATCTCCATGCTATGAGTTTATGGTATAGTAGTGTGTTCTTTAAGGCCCTGAGCCTAAACAATGTTGCAGTTGCTAAAATCTTAGACGCATGCTAAACCCCGTTGTCTCATTAGCATGTATTTAATTTGCTGCTTTTTGGTGTACTTTTAGTTTATGATCTTATTTTAAAAGTGTAAGGAAATGTGGATATGCTCTTGGTGCTTCTAGTTCAGATTTAAGAGATGTTGATGAGTTAAAGGATTTTGTTTATTAGGTAGCATATAAATAATTTATTGCTTTTTGGTTTACTTTTAGTTTTCCAATATGAAGTTAAAAGTGCAAGTAAAGGTTGATGTACTTTTGGTGCTTCTAGTTCTAATTTAGGGGATGTTGTTGGTTGTGAAGATGATGCTTATGATTTAGAGTTTGTTGATACTGTTGGTGGTGGTGATGAGTTAAAGGATTTTGTTGGGGTATGTTTTGTTTTATTATTTTTTTATTGTTTTGGTTTTTTTTTTGTTTCTAATACTTTGTTTTATGTTGGTAATTAAATATTCTTTGCGAATATTGTTTTTAATTCCAATATTAAAGATAGTTTTATTAAAAATGGTGTTGATGGTGATGAAGTGTTAAAAGACTATAATTTGGCTTTTTTTTATATTAATTTATGTTGGTTTTTTTTCTTTACTTTTGGCTTCTGATTCATTTTTGGTATCATTATGGTTTATTGTTGGTTTTTGATTCATTTTTTGGTATCTATTTAGTTAATTTTTGGTTTCTAATTCTTTTTTTCTAATTTTATTTTATTTTTTTTAAAAAATGTATATGAGATTTTTGGTTCTATTTTGCAATATTGTGTATTTAGTACATAATAGATGATTTGGCCAAATCCAAACATAAATTGATCAAGTTAAATTAAATAACAATCATAAAGGTTCATTTTTTATATCCTTTTCGTTTCTCATTCATTTTTTTGGTATTCTTTTGGCTTCCTATTAATTTTATTTGATTTTAGTTTTTTTTTAATGTATATAAGATTTTTGGTTTTGTCATGCAATATTATGTTGCTTTTGATTTTTTTTTGTTATATTAATTTAGTATCTTTTTTTTGTTTCATTTTGGTTTCTTATTTTACTTTTAATGTGTTATTTTAATTTTAGGGCAAAGAGGCTATATTTAGTGATGTTGATAATCTTTTTAGTGTTATTTATTTTACTATAAAAGCTCCTTATTGTTTGAGTGGAGATGTATGTTTTTTTATTTTTTATTTGTATTTTGTTCATGGATGACTTTTTTTTTTTTGTTTGACTAGGTTGTTAAAAAGGATGATTCTATGCCTTGTTCTAACCAATATGGTGTTATTGGTGAATAGAGTGTTAAGCATGTTGCTATGGCATTTTTATATATTTCTGTTGCTTTTTAGTTTATATTGGGTTTTCGATACTGCTTTACATATGCAGATGATGATGATGATGATAATAATAATAATAATAATAATAATAATAATAATAATAATAATAAATTTAATTAAATATAATGAAAAATATAATAAGTTGAATTAAGTTGACACCCTCTTAGCATTTGTATCACACTCTAAAATCCAAAATGAAATTAATAAAGAAAAAGCAAAATTGTTGGTCATTCGCAAGTATACGGGTCAAGTTATAGAATAGGATTGTAAGTCCAAGTATCGTTCCCATAGAGAAGAATTTAAGTACTAGTTTACTTGATTAACTTGCTTGTCTAAACCAATGAATCTTCATATTGTAAAGGAATTAAAAATTAAAACTAAATCAAATTCAATAAAAATAATCAATATGTATGCTATGTACTAGAGTTTCTCTTTTCTCCTAGATCTGCATTGACTCAAAATCTAATTATTATAATCCAATTCATAGACATGCTTAAGATGCTACCACTATCATTCTTATAAATCTCTCCTAAGTATTTACAAGGTGAGTTTATTAATTCAATTATGAATTATAATCTATGGACTCTTGCCTCTCTAAACCCTAATCAATAAATCCTTAATAGACTTATGCTCTTAAGGTAAATATGCAATATTAACTCTTAATTGGTATCTTTACTCAAATTAAAACTTAATAGTTTTTTCTAGGTCCCTAAATATTAATCTCCTCTTGGTCTCAAACACTTAACATAAAATAATTCAATTTGACTATTAAAACCTTTAGGTGTAAATCATCTATCAATCTCAATACAACTAACTTAAATAATTGAATTATTAATTAAGAAAAAGAATAAAAACCATAAACATGACATGAACTAAGATTATAATTAAAAAGAAATATAAATTCAATGCATCGCTAGGTTACTCAGGTTACTCTAGTAAAAAATAAAACTAAGCCCTCATGTTTATAAAGAAAACAAGAAAAAAATTAAAAGACAAAACAATCATGATTAAATACAAGATTAGAAAATAGAAAACTCCTTAATCCTTATTTAATAAACTCCTCAAATTGCTTTTCTCCTTCACTGTCTTCTTGTATTTCTTATCCTCATGAATGATTTCGTCTCTTTATTAATTAATAATCCCCCCCTCTGATACTTTATGATGCTTTTATATCTCCTATAAGAATTAGGGTTGCACTTAGAATTTAATTAGGAATCTTGAAAATAAAAGCCTTGACCTATTAGTTTCTAATACGGACGTATTTCTATGTGAAAGACCATGCTACTTTAAGTAGCACGAGTGTATTGGGTCCAACATGACCATGCATTCCTTTAGCACACCCGTTCTCTTCTTTCCTTTGGTCTTCTTTTGACATGGCCATGGTGAATTAATGGCATGGGTGTGTTGGGTCCAACATGGCCATGCATTCCTTTAGCATGCCCATCCTCTTCTTTCCTTTTATCTTTTTATGACATGGCCATGCTAAATTAATGGCACGGCCATGCCTTTTCCTTTGACTTGAGCATTGACCCTTGACATCTTGCTTTTCATGGCATAGGTGTGTTACGTCCAACATAGCCGTGCATTCTAAATTCCTACAAATAGAATAAAATTAATCAGAAGAATTCTAAAATGGATAGAAAATATAAAATGCTTCATTTATATGAATTGTGCATGATTATGTATGTATTTTACTCAAAATGAACTAACATTAATTTAATCATATTTAAAATGAGCCTAATTTGTACTAAGAAAATGCAATTATCAAATTCCCTTACACTTAAATATGCTTGTCCTCAAGCAAGAACCTCATTATAATAATAAAATAAGCATATTAAAAAAATTAAGAATAGTTCAATCAATATAGTAAAGGGTTAATACAAATATTATTTAGCAAAACCAAGTAAATAATTTAAGAAAAAGACTAAGTATTACCAAGTGAAGCATACATACCTCTCAAATGAATTATTCCAAAGAATTTATAAACTAAAACTTATAAACCAAGGAAAGTCAAACAAATTTAAATTATTAGTCAACCCTTAAGCTAATTATGATAACTAGCTTTTTTTATGGGATTAGAATCCTTCCCAACATTAGTATTCCCTACCATTCTTGTACTAGTAAGTATGAATACCACCACTAGGTACCTTTGGATTACTCATACTCAAGTTTGAGCATTGGAGTATAATGGAGCGTTTGTTTCTTATATTGCATGCATGGCAAGTCTTAGTTTCTTATGAGCAGCAGTATCTCATTCCTAAAATACAACTTCAGTCATTGACCATTCACTTTGAAAGTCTCACTCCTATTGTTTTGGATTTGCATTGCTCCATAAGGAATTACTTTAGCCACTATGAAGGGACTAGACCATCAAGACTTAAGCTTTCCAGGGAAGAGATGAAGTTGTGAATTGAATAAGAGAACCTTATCCCCTTTTTTAAAGTTTTTGGTTTAATCATTACATCATGCCACTTTTTAGTTTTTTCCTTGTAAAGTTTGGCATTTTCATAAGCCATATTCCTAATTTCCTCAAGTTCATTTAGTTGAAGAGGTCATTTCTCGCCCGCTTACTTATACTCCATATTTAGAGCTTTGATAGCCTAACATGCTTTATGCTCGAGCTCTACTAGAGATGACATGCCTTCCCAAACACCAATCGATATGAAGACATGGCAAGTGGAGCCTTGAAAGCAGTTCGATAGGCCCATAGCACATCCTCAAGCTTAAGCACCCAATCTTTCCTTAAGCTATTCATCGTCTTCTTCAAAATCTTCTTTAATTCTTTATTACTCACTTCATCTTAGCCATTTGTCTATGGATGGTAGGGTGTAGAGACCTTGTGCTTGACATCGTACCATGATAAAAGGACTTCAAATTGTTTATTGTCAAAGTCACTTCCTCCATCACTTTTACTGGCTTGAGGAATCCTAAATCTTATGAAGATTTTTTTCAAGAACTTGCATACTACCCTGACATCATTAGCAACACAAGCTTGAGCCTCAACCCACTTTGACATATAGTCAACATAAATGAGAATATAACAATTCCCAAGAGAGGAGGGAAATGTCCCATGAAATCTATACCCCACATATTAAAGAGTTCAACTTCTAAAATCCTTGTTTGTAGCATCTCATCTTTCCTTGAAAGTCCCCTACTACATTGACACTTGTCACAATTCATGACAAAGTCTATAGCATCCTTAAATACAAAAGACCAGTACAACCCACTTTTAAGTATTTTAGCAGCCATCTTATTTGGTCCATATTGTCCACCATAGGGAGAACTATGTTAGTGGTGCAAAACATCATATACCTCTGAGTTAGGAATGCATCTTCAACCAAACCATTGTTGTACAATTTCCATAGATAAGGATCATCCCACACATAGCTCTTTGCATCATGCATGAGCTTCTTTCATTTTGGATATGAGAAATCCTTAGGAAGTTGTCCATATGAGAGGAAATTTGCCAAGTCTGCATTCCAGGGAATAATTGCAAGTGTAAATAGTGTCTAATCTAGAAAAGTCTCTTTGATAGATGTCTCATCAATGTTCCCTTTTTCCAAGCGACAAAGGTGATCAACTACTAAGTTCTCTGAGCCTTTCTTGTCTTTTATCACCATATTAAACTCTCATAGCAAAAGTACCCATCAAATTAACCTTGGTTTATAATTTTTCTTGGACAATAGATACTTGATAGCTGTAGGGTTTGTGTACACCATCACTTTTGATCCTAAAAGATAAGACTGAAATTTATCAAAAAGAAACATAATAGCTAGCATCTCCTTCGCTGTTGTGGTATAGTTGAGTTGTGCTTCCGAGAGAGTCTTGCTAGCATAAAGTATTACATGCAACCTATTGTCTTTGTGTTGCCCTTACACCACTCCTATAGCATGGTCGTTTGCATCACACTTTAGTTCGAATGGAAGTTTACAATATAGTGATACCACAATGGGTGCTGATGTGAGTTCCTTCTTTAACCTATCAAAAGCATATTTGCATTTATTAGTGAACTTAAAAGGGACATCTTTTTCTAATATATGAGAAAAAGGTTTACAAATCTTAGAAAAATCCTTGATGAAGTGTCTATAAAAGCTGACATGTCCAAAGAAGCCTCTAACACCCTTCACGTTGGTTGGATAACTGAGATTTTCAACCTTCTCTACTTGGCTCGATCAACCTCTTTTCCCCTTTCTAAGATCTTGTGTCCTAACACTATGCCTTTGTTTACCATAAAGTCGTACTTTTCCCAGTTTAATACCAAATTAGTTTTCTCACATCTTTCCAGCAACTTCTCCAAGTTATTGAGATAGCCTTTAAATGAGTCTCCAAACTCTGAAAATTAATCCATGGAAACCTCCATGATATCGTCAATTAAGTATGAGAAGATAGCCATCATGCAATGTTGAAATGTGGCAATGGCATTATATAATCCAAAAGGCATCCTCTTATAGGCGTAAGTGCCATATGCATAGGTGAATGTTGTTTTCTCTTAGTCCCCTAGAGCTATGGCAATCTGGTTGTAGCCTGAGTAGCCATTAAGGAAGTAATAAAAAGTGTGGCTTTCAATTCTCTCAAGCATTTGGCTAATGAATGGCAAGGGGAAGTGATATTTTCTCGTGGCATTGTTGAGCTTCCTATAGTCAATGCACACCCTCTAGCCACTGACAACTCTTGTTGAGATTAACTATCCTTCATCATTCTCCACTATAGTAACTCCCCCTTTCTTTGGCATACATTGAATTGGGCTCACCCAATGATCTCCTTTTTCACCACTTCTTGCTTGTTAAGATTCAACCTTATATGCTATTTGATAGTAAGCTTGCATCCTTCCTCCATTAGTATCTTATAAATATAGCATGATGGCCTTATTCCCCTAATATAAAAAATTTTCCACCCAATAGCTTTCACTCTTCTTCTTAACATCTCCACAAGTAAAGTTTCTTGCTCAAATGTAAGTTTACAAGAGATAATGAATGGTAGAGTTTGGTTATCTCCTAGCAAGGTATATCTAATGTGAGGTGGTAAAGGTTTCAATTCAAGGGTAGTTGGTGAAATAATTTAAGGCTATATGGGTTAGATATTTAGGAAGTGAAATAAGTTAGAGGTACATACTTTTAAGGATGGTCAATTTAGGAAGGGTTAAGCTTAGGAAGTTCTTTCAAACCTTCCTCCACTTGTGGATTATCTTCAGTTATTTTGAGTTGAGCATGGAAAACTTCATCCACACATTTATCTACTACATCAAAGCACATGCAAAAGTCTCCATCAACAAGCTACTGACTCGCCTTATAAATGTCGAAGACACATTTTTCTTCACCTACTCTCAAGGTGAGAGTTCCTGCATGAACATCACTTAAGGCTTTTGAAGTGTATAAGAACAGCATGCCTAAGATCAGAGGCACCTCTTCATCCTTTTCAAAGTCTAAAATAATGAAATTAATAGGGAATATAAACTTGCCTGCCTTTACCAACACATCTTCAACAATCCCCAATGGTTTCTTAGTAGTACAGTCTGTTAGTTGAAGAACCATACTTGTGGTTTTAGCCTTCAAATTCAGTTTCCTAAAAATGGATAGGGGCATAAGGTTTATGGAGGCACTTGAATCATATAATACTTTCTAAAATTGAATATTCCCTATCTCACATGGAATGGTTAGGCTTTCAGGGTGCCTAAGCTTACATGGAAGCTTATTTGAGATCAAGGCACTACATTCCTTGGTCAAAGTAATAGTCTCCATTTCTTTAAACTTCTTCTTATTGGAGATCAAGTCTTTGAGAAACTTCACACATTTTGGCATCTGAACAATGGCTTCCATGAAAGGTATTTTAATGTGGATCTTTTTAAGCATATCTATGAAATTTGAAAATTTAGGATCCAACTCGTTCTTTTTTAGCCTATATGGCAAGGGAATGGGTGGCTCATATACTCTTTCTCTACTCTCTTTTGCTCCCTTTCCTCCTTCTTTATTCAACACTTCTCTTGAACTCTCTTTAATTAAGGCTTTTTCTTATTTGCTTGAATGGGACTCCGTGGTTGGCTCTAACTCTTTACCACTTCTCAGGGTTATAACTTTCATTTGCTCCCTTGGATTTATCTCAGTATTTCTTGGCAAGTTACCTTGGTTAAATGACGTCAATGCATTAGCTATCTAGCCCATTTGCACTTCCAGATTATGAATAGAGGAAGAATGGTTCTTGAACACCAACTGAGTATCTTTCTGAATATGCTCCACTCTTGCCTCTGGCTTTCTGTTCAAATCCTCCTGAAGAGTCATCCTTTTGTCCATCATTTCCATGAACTTGTCTAACTTGCCTTTGAAATATGAATTATGGTTTTGTTGAGCAAATTGGTGCAAATTCTAAAAAGTTAAGTTTCCAAAAGCTAGTGGTGGTTGTCTATTCTGTCCTTGCTCCCCTTGACTTTTCTATGAAAAATTGGGGGTGGTTCCTCCAAGATGAGTTATAGGTATTGTTGTAGGAGTTACCTCTGTTTTGCACCCTTTAGATTCTACATAAGTATGCACTCATTAGTCCTATGATCCCTTTGGTATAACTCACAGTTTGCAGACACAGCTTTCATATTCATCTTCGTTAGCTCATGGGTTAAAGCATCAAGCTTGGCTATAACCATAGTTAACCCATTAACTCCCATCACACCTTGTTTCTTTGTTATTATAGCCCTTTTGTTATTCCACAGGTGTTAAGGTGTAGTAATCTCTTCAAACAGATTAAGAATCTCCTCTAGTGTTTTATTCATGATAGAGCCTCCACAAGTTGTATTTATATTATGCCTTACTATTGGATTAATGCCCTTACAAAAAGATTACATCAAGTCCCAAGTAGGAATCAAGTGTGAAGGACATTATCTTTATAAGTCCTTGAACCACTGCCAAGCTTCAAACAGTGTCTCATCATCGCTCTAATAAAAGGAACTAATCTCGCTTCTAATTCTTAAAGCTTTAATAAAAGGAAAGTACTTATTGAAAAAGACTATGCACATCTCACATCTCATTCTAAGTTTTGATAGAGTTTAGAGGTAACCATGAAAACTACCTAGCTGCATTTTCTATGAGAGAGAAGGGAAATAGAATAAAGTTATAAAGATACTCCATTCATTCTCAGAGTTCCATAATAATCTATAAACCAATGCATATGTGCAATGGGGTCCTTTGAGGGTAATCCATAAAACTGTGAACTTTGGATCATTTGAATCATGGTAGGTTTGATCTTAAAGTTATTTGTTGTAATTGCTAGAGGAAGAATTAGAGTATGATCTTGCTTCATATTAGAGTTCAGACATTCTCTCATGGTCTAGTTGCCCAAAGGGTTATGGTGCTAGTTGAGGAAGTGATTTGCATTATTTGGATTATTATCATTGTCATCCCTTTCTCCTCCACCACTATTGTTATTGAGCTCGTTTCCTTGATTCATGGTTGCTTGTTGTTCTCTTCTCCTTATGTGGAATTTTCTTTCAATTTTAGGACCGAGTGCATCAAGCTCTTCAGTACTATAATTAAGGCTTTGAGTTCGACACATACACCAAGTTTTTATAGAATAAAAGCAAAACAAAATGTAAAACTAAAGTAAATAAAAAAATTGTTTAAATCAAACAGTGTCACGTTACTACTCATATTAAAATCTCCCTTAGCAATGGTGCTAAAAACTTGGTCATCCACAAGTATATGAGTCAAGCTATAGAATAGGATTGTAAGTCCAAGTATCATTCCCAAAAAAAAGAATTTAAGTACCAGTTCATTTGATTAATTTGCTTGTCTAAAATAATCAATCTTCAGGTTGTAAAAGAATTAAAAATTAAAACTAAATCAAATTTAGTAAAAATAATCAATATGTTTGCTATGTACTAGAATTTCTCTTTTCACCTAGACCCACATTGACTCAAAATCTAATTATTATAATCCAATTCATAAACATGCTTAAGATGCTACCACTATCATTCTTATAAATATCTCTCGAGTATTTACAAGGTGAGTTTATTAATTCAATTATGAATTGGAATCTATGGACTCTCACCTCTCTGAATCCTAATCAATAAATCCTTAATAGACTTATGCTCTTTAGGTATATATGAAATATTAACTCTTAATTAGTATCTCTACTCAAATTAAAACTTAATAGTTTTTATTCTAGGTCCCTAAATATTAATCTCCTCTTGGTCTCAAACACTTAGCATAAAATAATTCAATTTGATTAATAAAACCCTTATGTATAAATCATCTCTCGATCTCAATGCACCTAACATAAATTAAGCAAATGAATAAAAACCATAAACATGAAATGAACTAAGATTATAATTAAAAAGAAATATGAATTCAATACATCTCTGGGTTACTCAAATTACTCTAGTACAAAATAAAACTAAGCTCTCATGTTTATGAAGAAAACAAGCAAACAATTAAAAGAAAAATAATCATGATTAAATACAAGATTAAAAAATAGAAAACTCCCTAATCTTTTTTTAATAGACTCTATAGATTGCTTTTCTCCTTTATTTTCTTCTTGTATTTCTTATAATTATGAATGATTCTGTCTGTTTATTAATTGATGATCCCCCCTACTTTGATACTTTATGATGCTTTTCTATCTCCCTTAGGAATTACGGGTTGCACTTAGAATTTAATTAGGAATCTTGAAAATAAAATCCTCGGCCTATTAGCTTCTAATACGGGCATATTTCTATGTGACACAGTCGTGCTACTTAAAGTAGCATGACTGTGTTAAGTCCAACTCAACCATGCATTCCTTTAGCACACCTATAGTCTTCTTTCCTTTTGTCTTCTTATGACATGGCCATGCTGAATTAATGGCATGGGTGTGTTGGGTCCAACATGGCCTTGCATTTCTTTAGCACACCCATGCTCTCATCTTTTTATGATATGGCCTTGCTAAATTGATGGCATGGGTGTGTTAGGTGTCCAACGTGGCCATGCATTCCTTTAGCACACCCGTGCTCTTCTTTCCTTTTGTCTTCGTATGACATGGCCATGCTAAATTTATGGCATGGGTGTGTTGGGTCTAACATGGCCATGCATTTTTTAGCACACCCGTGCTCTTCTTTGCTTTTGTCTTTTTATGACATGGCCATGCTAAATTTATGGCATGACCACGCCTCTTCCTTTGACTCGAGCTTTGACCCTTGACATCTTACTGCACAGTCGTGCCATTTGAATTCCTAAAAACATAATAAAATCAATTAGAATAATTCTAAAATGGATAAAAAATATGAAATCCTTAATTTATATGAATTATGCATGATTTTGTATGTATTTTACTCAAAATGAACTAACATTAATTTAATCATATTTAAAATGAGCCTAATTTTTACTAAGAAAATGCTATTATCAATTGTTTACAAAAAAGAAGAGAAGTCTTGCAAAGACTAACAAAACCTATAGCAAGGTTATTGATAAAAATCATTAGCAATAGCAATATTACAAAAAGAAGGGACCAAATCCCATAAAATTTAAGAACTTGTAGATACTCCATGCCTAGCTAATAAGTCCATAATTGTATTTCCTTCTCTGTAGATATGTGAGATTGTAAAGTGCATTTGAGATATGATGTGTAAACATTAAGGCCATCTTTGCAGGAGAATCCAACGAACATTTCTTATTTTGGTTTGGATGGAGTGAACAAAAAACATGGAGTTACACTCCAACCATAGGCAATGCCATCCTCTTGACCAAGCAACCTCAATAGCATATATCACATCACATAATTCAACAATAAATGCATAACTAGAATCAATCTTAAAAGCAAATGCACCTATAGGCAGACCAATAATTGTTCAAAAACACCTAGAGAACCAAGGGTTGATCCATCCGTGTTCACCTTTAACTAATTGCAAAAGGGAGGTTGCCATGAAACTCTAATAATTCAAGGAGCATGCTTAGGAGTTCCATTGATGCCAAGTAAGGATAAAATTTGTAACTCATCAATTGAATTAAACATAGTACCAAATATGAAAAAATCAATTACCATATTTTAAACTCACCAAATAACCCAAATATAATTTATAATTGCAGCACACCAAAAAGAATTAACTTAAGAGCTGAAATGATGACAAATAGTAGCAAGAATAAGATCTTGTAAACTTCCCGAAGTTTTTAATGATTTGCCAAAAAGTATAGTAATTGATTGTCATAAAGTAGTAGTAAAAGGGCAACGAATAACTAAATGAACATTATCCTCATTATGCATGTGACAAAGAGAGCATCAAGAAGCTAAAGAGATACCTTTTTTTCTTAAATTGATTTCAGTTGGCAAATATCCAAGAATGGCTCTCCAACATATGAGAGAACATGATGGAGGCAAGAACTCCTTCCATATAAAAGAATGCCAAGGAAGAGGTTGACCCTTCCTTCTTAAAAGGTTATGCATATGTTTAACTGAGTGAATTCCATCTATAGAGGGAGTCCAAATACATAAATTTATGTCATTGGTAATTGGATGAACCATATTAATATTAGAATTAAGCACCAAATTATCAGTTAAATCTTTCAGTATAAATTTTATGTCTTAAAAATTAAGTATGAGCATCATAAATTTCCAACTTTCCTTAGGAAGGAAAAATGATAATGAAGAATGCATAGAGGGCAGCTTACATGACCACCAAATTTCATAGGACCCAGTAAGGCCTAGGCTTGATACTAAAATTTTTTTGGCTTGATTTTGTGTAGTTGTTCAAATCAAATGGAGATATTTTGAACATTGTATCATTATTATCAACCCCACTTGGAATTACTATCTCAGTGCATGTCTGTAAGCAAGATTTATGAATATGATATAGCTAAGCACAACAAGCATAGGTGATATAGTGAAAGCCTTAAGAAAGAATTGAATTCATTGATTCTAAGAATACTTGAAAATAATAAACCAAAACCCTATTAATTCAAAGAATACCAGAGGAATTGGAAGAATTATATTTTTAATTTATTTTTAATTAATCCAAAAAAAAACTATCTCAAAATAACTCAAAGAGGCCAATAAATAGTGTTTAGGGAAAAAACTCTAAAACCAAAAAAGGAAAAGGCTAAAAACTAAAAAAAAGGAACATAAATTTTAATGTCAAATTTAAGGTCCTAAATAAAGGAATTTGGCCCCGAAGATGGGTTTCTATAAGCATAGTGTGTCACACCCATTATAGTCCTTTGAGTCAGCTTTGATTTGATATATTATGGACCTCATGGGTCAATCGGTGTTGCCATGACCGTCCATTTGAAGCCCAAGTGCACATAGCCATTTTGTCAAATCTATCCATAAATTTCAATGCTACCTCATCCACATCATTCACATATTATATTATTATGTGCTTTTTAATTATATTTTCTTTAGTTTATTGACTTAGTATAACCTTAGGTACGTTGGGTTGTTTATGGAAGGCTTGTCGACTTGAACATAATTGGCATCATTATGCTAAGTTTTTCCAAGATTTTTTTTAATAAAATCTTATGCTTATAAAAAATGATGCCCACAAAAATTTTAGAAAAAATATAATATTAAAATAAAAGAATTTAGTGATATAAAAAAGATGGAAACGTAAACATACTTGCTATGACCATGCACTACTCTTAGAGATCGTAATTATAAATACATAAATGCAAGAACCTCCAAAAATATTACTGTCATTTAGGCCAATTGCAATTCGGCCAATAACATTAGTCCCTATTGGTGCTCCATCAATGACCTTACATAAATTTTCCATGTAATAATATAGTGGATTGTTGTACTGAGCTAATTCCTCGTAGACAAATGCTAAGTAATTCTTGTGGAACATTTAGCAATAATACCATAACTACTGTGTAGTATCTGGTGAATGGCATTATATTCCCTTTGGGTCATCTAATGACGTATATGCAAATGACTTTCACTATATTCCCTGTAGGATGTTTAGTGTTTTATGATTTGAGAACATGTTATAGCTCTTGTGGAACGTCTAGCAATAATACTATAACTATTGTGTAGTATCTGGTGAACTACAATGTATTCCCTTTAGGACATTTAGGGACAATGGATTTTGTTATATTCCCTACAGGACATTTAATAAAATATATGTAATGATTCTCACTATATTCCCTATGGGATGTTTAGCGAATCGTGATTTGAAAAATTTGCTATATAAGGAATGTCTAGCAATGATACCATAACTACTGTGTAGTGTCTGGTATATCAAAAGATTTGAAAAATCATGTTATAACTGCTTTGTAGCATATAACATATTGAATTTGAAATTCATGTTATGAGTACTGGTTAGTGCATAACGAAATAATCCAAAATTTCTATTATAACTACTGTGTAGCATATAAAAAAGCAGATTTAAAATCCTTATAAAAAATGATGATGCATGTACAATGAAAAAATCAAATTTGATAATTATATTATGTATTCTGTACTTGATAGAGAATTTAGAATTTTAATACAGACTAACCATGTAATTAATAATTCTGTGAATTATTAATTAATGATATGAATTTCATGAGTTAATTATAAATGGACCAAATTGTAAGGAAGAAATTTGGACTTGAATGCAAACAAAGTTAAAGGACTAAAGTGGACATTTGCCACTTTAATATAAACTTTGTATTTTTCTGATTCATTCTTCATTTCCCTTATCCCTTTCATTGCTTATGGATTATGCTGCAATCCATAATTGCTCGTGATTAGCTGTAACCCTTTCATTGCTCACTAATAATGCTGCAATCCATAATTGCTTATGATTAGCTGCATCCCTTCTTCCTTATTGATGATGCTGCAATCCATAATTGCTTGTGATTAGTTATAACCCTTACATTGCTTGCCTTTGATGCTACAGTCCATAACTACTTGTAAATTGATTACAATCCTTTTATTGCTCGCCTTTAATAATGCTACAGTCCATAACTGCTTACTGAAGATGTTGTAACCCATAATTGCTTGCAAATTAACTACAATCCTTTCATTGCTCACCTTTGATAATGCTACAGTCCATAGCTTCTCACTAATGATGTTGCAACCCATAATTGCTTGCAAATTAACTGTAATCCTTTCATTGATCACCTTTAATGATGCTACAATCGATAACTGCTAGTCGATGATGCTGCAACCCATAAGTGCTTGCAAATTGATTGGAATCCTTTCATTGCTCACTTTTGATGATGCTACAATCTATAACTACTCATGAATTGATTGCAATCCCTAATTGCTTGCAAATTGACTGTAATCCTTTCATTGCTCGCCTTTCATAATGCTATAGTCCATAACTGCTTACAAATTGACTACAATCCCTTTATTTCTCGCCCTTGCTACTATAGTCCATAAGTACTCACAATTTTTATCTTTGGTTGTTTGGGTTGAATGCTTTAAATTCTTTTATACTGACTGACTTTGAATTTTACTGTGTTAACTTATTAGAATCTCTACTGACTAATTTCAATTTTATTGTGTTAACCATCTCTATAAGTTGGATGCACTTCCTTCTAGATTTGCGATTCCTATAGACTTATTGAAGTTAGTTTTAATAATGATGAAAGTATAAAAGTACATTATAATTTTGAAAATTCATGAGAAAATTCATCACTTTTTCATAAGATAGCATGCACTTAACAAATCTTACTATTTTTTATTTTCATGACTATCATTTATTTGTCATTTCCAAAGGTCATATGCATAATTAACCATCTTATGCTGAGAGTATATCTTTTACCAAGTGAAGAGCCTACTTCCAAACCTAATTTCAGAGAGAATTTGCTAAAGAAAACTCATGGAATTTGAGCAGAAATAGACTGAATTCTGAGTATCAAAAACAATCTTTGAGTTATTTTTGTGCTTTTCTTCCTCATCTGAGTATTCCTTCACCTATCTAATATTACTCAATGTGGATACTATTGTAAAAGTTCTTTGGATGCTCTTACTCTTACAGGGCAATGGAGTAAATGAAGTAGCTTTTAACATGGTCCTTTTTTAGTATTCCCCTACCTTTCATGTATTACTCAACATGGATACTGCTAGAGGTTTCACGTTGATACTCTTACTCATTTATGAGCATTGGAGTAAATGATGTTTGCTCTTATTTTAACTCTCCTCTTAGTATTCCCCTACCTTTCTTGTATTACTCAGCATGGATACCATCAATGGATTTTGTAATCATAGTCATTTATGAGCATTGGAGTAGATTATATGCATATTTATTAGTCAAAAAATTAAAATGATACTTTGAAATTGAAGCAATTTATACTACAAATGCACTGATTTTGTTTTTGCATTTTCTTCCCCTCGTTTGGGTGTAGACGCATTAGATTGATTAGACTTTATAAACTCTCAATACAAAGCTGTTAACCAAACATATGAATTCTACAAGGCTAATAAAAAAGAGCCATTATGATGAAAGGTTATGAGATAGGCTTTTCACACATGATCTCATGAAGAGGATGAATTTACTTTCAATTTTTGAATTTTATTATTAAGATGGTACTTTATTATAAAGTCTAAGGAAATAGAGTGATATTACTTCCTTTTTATTATCTTGATGAGTATTTGCATTGCAAAATGATACTTTTGATGAATGATCAGCATTTGCAACCTTTCCCACTCTTGTTGATGCATCATTTCCTTTCCCTTTCCCTTTCTTCATTCTCTTTTGTTTTTCCTTACACAAAATACCATAAGTTAGTATGGTCTATTTGCAACTGAAAATATTTTGTTAAAATGTAATGTTAATCTTTTGTATTCTTCTCTTTTGATTGTAGTAATGATTTCTCTAATCACAAGGGTCATGATACTCCACTATTTAAGTTGTGGCTTTGGATTATGTTTTTATTCCCAGCATTCCATTCATTCTATGGTAGAGGGGTTCATTCCTCTTCTTGATATCTCCTAAAAAAAAGGTTCAAGAGTTAGAGACCTTATTTCATGATCAAATAATTTTTCAAAGTGCATTTATTTTAAGTTTTAAGTGCATTCTTCCCTTTTATAAGGCCAACAAATGTATTGCTAACATATTGGACTTTTTCATCACCATATTCAATACCCTACACTAGTTTGACTGTTGTGAAGAGATATTCTAAATGATACTCCAGATGAGATTATGGAGATGGTTGTTGAATTTGAGGAGCTTGAACATCCTATTTAGTCTCTTAAGGTCACCAAGATGATGCTTTTACGAGTATCACTATTAGTATTAGTCCTGATGGGCTTTTAAAGTATGGGCTTGGGCCTTTATAGATAGAAATACCTTATGGCAACATTTATAAGAAATTTGGGTAGATCCTAGGGGAAATAACTAAGCCATTATATATGGTTAGGGTTCAGTAAAAAGGTAAAGGTTCCCTTAGCAAGATGCCCTCCTTAAGACTTGAGTCGTAGGCCAAGGTCAGAGGGGTCTGACATCCTTTACAAACTCGAGAGAAGATTGCCCCCCTTAAGGACTTAGGTTACATACTCTAGTCAGATGAGCCTGGCAATTTCTCTTGAACTGAGTTAAGGCTAAGAGTAATGGTTAGCCAATTTATAATCCCATAAAGCTAGTGGAATCATGGAATCATAAACCAACACCATCGGTTAATAGGGACATGTAGAATGAATGAAAGAATAAAATAATAATTAATAAAATAATTCTAAAGAACATAAGTAGAATTAGTATCTCTTATCCCCAATGGATTCACCATTATTGACTATAGCGTTTAGCACATGTCCATGATTTTAGGAACTGCGACATTGTTTGAGCTCAAGGCTCTAGAGAACAGACTAACCATAATCACAAAAACATGGCATGGAGATGAGGAGTCGACACCCAGGGTAATAACTGGGACAAATAAAAAAGGTGGTACTCAATTCCCTAAAAAAAATCTAGCACCATAACTAGGAGATTGTAGATATGGAATACCAACTTTTTTCAGTCTCGTGTTTATTTAGAATTACTTTATGAATTACTATATTATCCTTTATTTACATGTAACCTCATATAAACCTTTACTCTAGCATTTACCTCTAAGGCAAAATAGTCATGAAAACACAAACAAATAATACATTCATTCAAACATATAATCCCTAAGTTAGTCTAATATACACGGATTTTAATTAAATGAGCTAAATCTACATGTTTTAATTAGTAAGCCTAAAAGGCCTAATTCCTTTTAATTTTAATTAAATGAACCTAAGTCTATTTATTTTAATTATAAAAAATGGGCTTAAATCTACAATTTATGGAGATATTTAAATTAATGCGGCTAATTCTACATGTTTTAATGCTAAGGTGATCTTAAATGTACAAATTATGAAAAAGGTTTTAATTTAATGGGCTAAGTCTAATTAATTAAATTAAGTGGACCTATGTCTAATTTGCCAAATGGGCCTAAGTTGTCTCTAACCTAAAAGTCTAATTAATTATGGGCCTAAAATGCATTTTAATTAATTAAACCAAAAAAACCTAAGTTTAAATGGGTGGATTAGAAGCTAATATAGGCTTAAGGCCAAAACGCATAAAAATAAATAACAAACCCAAAACAAATAAAACATATTAAAATAATAAAATAAAAGATCAAACAACTAATTAAACTAATTCCTTATAAAAATCCTATTTTTCATTAACATGCAACCTAAATTAATCTACTTCTACCATTGATTTTAATTAATTATCCAATTAAAACCCTAATTTTACTAAACAATTAATTAACATAAACATGCAATCACACATCAAATTCCACTATTCCCACTATTGCAGCTATTAAAATAATCTATAGAAAATAATAATAAAAATAATTAATACAACCCTAAAACATAGATAAAATAGAGAAATTAAATAAAAAAACCTAGGAAAAAAACTAAATTTACAAGGTCTTATCTGTGGCATCCCATGGACTTCTTATGAGCTTAGTCCTCCATAATCACCATAAAAAGAACAAAATTATGATTAGTGAATCAATAATAAAATAAAATTAAAAATCAATCAAATAAATAAAATAAATAAATCAATCAAATAAAATAAGGGGAAGATGATGCTTATAGATGATTTTAATAGAGTGCTTTTTAGATTTTGTAGAATCACCGTTCTTGATAGGTCTTCAAATATCGTTCTTCATAATTTCTCCAAAAATCTTTTAATCAAGCAAAAGAATTTATAAGGAATAAGATTTTTTCATTTTCTCTTTTTTCTTCCCCTCTTTCTTTTTCTCTTTTTTTCTTCTCATTTATTTTCTATTTTCTTTTTTCTCTTTTTCTCTTCTCTTTTCTTTTCATTCCTTCATCTTCTCTTTTTGCCTCCCTTCTTTTTTTTTGCCTCCCCCTATTGTTAGAGCTAAAACACTCCTTATATAAGGATATGTCCTAAAACCCTAGTTATAAATTGATTCCTAAAGTACTTCTATTTTCTCAAAAATATTATTAAAATAATTTTAAGAGAATTTCATACCAATTAGAAAATAGGAAAAGACTAGAAAATTAGAGAACCCAAGGCGGAAGAAATCCAATTCTAATCAAAATTATGTAATTCCGATTGGAATTACATAATTCCAATTAGAATTAGTGTAAATCCAATCGGAATTAATGTAATGTGGACCATTTATTTTTAACTTTTAATTGTAAAAACATCCTTGAAAACATTAAATTATTTCTTTGAAAAAAATGCAATAAGACCCTTGAAGTCTTTAAGTTAAAGTATTAAAGATCTACTCATGACATTCTCATCACTTAAGTCTTTTGTCGAACCTATAACTTATCACCTTGAAATTGGGTGTCTATAGTTGCCCCCCTTTGTTGCTGTTTGCTTGAAATATAGAATTTTGACTCTTTTTATTAACTTTTAATAACAAAAAGGTCCTTGAAAAAATTTAAGTTTTACAATTAGATTCTTAAAAAGAATTGCAATTTACTCCATGAAAACATTAAATTCTTTCTTTAAAAAAATGCAATCAGACCTTTGAAGTCTTAAAGTTCAAGTATTGAAGACCAATTCAAGGCATTTTCATCATTAGAGTCTTTTGTCGCATCCATAACTCATCATCCCAAAATTAGGTGTCTAGAGTTGCCCCCTTTGTCGTTGTTTGCTTGAATTATAGAATTTTGAGCCTTTTTTTAACTTTTAATTATAAAAAGGTCCTTGAAAGAATTTAAGTTTAACAATTAGATACTTAAAAAGCATTGCAATTTAGTCTATGAAAACATTAAGTTCTTTCTTTGAAATAATGCAATCAGACCTCTGAAGTCTCAAAGTTCAAGTATTGAAGACCTATTCATTACATTTTCATCATTGGAGTCTTTCGTCGCATCCATAACTCATCATCCCAAAATTGGGTGTGTATAGTTGGCCCCATTCTCACTGTTTGCTTGAATTATAGAATTCTAACCTCTTTTTTTAACTTTTAATTACAAAAAGGTCATTGAAAGAATTTAAGTTTTGCAATTAGATCCTCAAAAACCATTGCAAGTTTGTCTGCAAAAACATTAAGATCTTTCTTTGAAATAGTGCAATCAAACCCTTGAAGTCTTAAAGTTCAAGTATTAAAGACCTACTCATGACATTTTCATCATTCAAGTCTTTTGTCGCACCCGTAACTCATCAGTCTATAGTTGCCCCCCTTTTTCATTATTTTCTTAAATTAAAAAATTCTGACCTTTTTTTAACTTTTAATTATAAAAAGGTCCTTAAAAGAATTTAAGTTTGGCAATTAGATCCTTAAAAAGCATTGCAATTTAGTCCATGAAAGCATTAAATTCTTTCTTTGAAAAAAATGCAATCAGACCCCTGAAGTCTCAAAGTTCAAGTATTGAAGGCCTATTCAAGTCAATTTCATCATTGGAGTATATTGTAGCATCCACAACTCATCATCCGAAAATTGGGTGTCTACAGTTGCCCCCCTTTGTCGCTGTTTGCTTGAAATATGGAATTCTGACCTCTTTTTTATTAACTTTTAATTACATAAAGGTCCATAAAAGAATTTAAGTTTTGCAATTAGATCCTTAAAAAGCATTGCAATTTAGTCGATGAAAACATTAAATTTTTTCTTTCAAATAATATAATCAGACCCTTAAAGTCTCAAAGTTCAAGTATTGAAGACCTATTCATGAAAATTTCATCCTTAGAGTCTTTTGTTGCATCCATAACTCATTATCATGAAAATGGGTGTGTACATTTGCCCCTTTTTGTCATTGTTTGCTTGAATTATAGAATTCTGACCTCTATTTTATTAATTTTTAATTAGAAAAGGGTCCCTGAAAGAACTTAAGTTTTGCAATTAGATCCATAAAAAGCATTGCAATTTAGTCCATGAAAATATTAAGCTCTTTCTTTGAAAAAAATGCAATCAGACTCTTGAAGTTTCAAAGTTCAAGTATTGAAGACCTATTGAAGAGATTTTCATGATTGAAGTCTTTTGTCGCATCCATAACTCATCATCCCGAAATTGGGTGTGTACAATTGCCCCCTTTTGTCGATGTTTGCTTGAATTTTAGAATTCCGACCTCTTTTTTTCAACTTTTAATTACAAAAAGGTCCTTGAATGAATTTAAGTTTTGCAATTAGATCCTTAAAAAGCATTGCAATTTAGTGCATGAAAACATTAAGTTCTTTCTTTAAAACAATGCAATCAGACCATTGAAGTTTCAAAGTTCAAGTATTGAAGACCTATTCAAGGCATTTTCATCATTGAAGTCTTTTGTTGTATCCATAACTCATTATTCTGAAATTGGGCATCTGCAGTTACCCTCCTTTATCGCTATTTGCTTGAATTATAGTATTCAGACCCTTTTTTATAACTTTTATTTACAGAAAGGTCCTTGAAATAATTTAAGTTTTGCAATTAGATCCTTAAAAAACATTACAATTTAGTCCATGAAAACATTATATCATTTTTTGGAAAAAAACCAATCATAACCTTGAAGTCTTAAAGTTAAAGTATTAAAGACCTACTCATGACATTTTTATCATTGGAGTCTTTTGTTGCACCCATAACTAATCATCTCGAAATCGGGTGTCTATAATGGCCCCACTTTGTCATTGGTTGCTTGAATTATAGAATTTTGACCACTTTTTATTTTAACTTTTAATTATAAAAAGGCCCTTAAAAGAATTTGAGTTTTGCAATTAGATCCTTAAAAGCATTGCAATTTAGTCCATGAAAATATTGAATTCTTTCTTTGAAATAATGCAATCAGACCCTTGAAGTCTCAAAGTTCAAGTATTGAAGACCTATTCATGACATTTCATCATTAGAGTCTTTTTCCGCATCCTTAACTCATCATCCCAAAATTGGGTGTCTACAGTTAGCCCCCTTTATTGTTGTTTGCTTGAATTATCGAATTTGGACCCTTTTTAACTTTTAATTATGAAAAGGTCCTTGAAAGTATTTAAGCTTTGCAATTAGATCCTTAAAAAGCAATACAATTTAGTCCAAGAAAACATTAAATCCTTTTTTGGAAAAAATGCAATCAGACCCCCGAAGTGTCAAAGTTCAAGTATTAAAAACCTATTCATGACATTTTCATCAATAGAGTCTTTTTTCAGATCCATAACTCATCATTATGAAATTGGGTTTGTACAGTTGCCCCCCTTTGTCACTATTTGCTTGAATTATAGAATTCCAACCTCTTTTTTTAACTTTTAACTACATAAAGGTCCTTGAAAGAATTTAAGTTTTATAATTAGATCTTTAAAAAGCATTGAAATTTAGTCCATGAAAACATTAAGTTCTTTCTTTGAAATAAAGCAATTAGACCTCTAAAGTTTAAAAGTTCAAGTATTAAAGACCTACTCATGACATTTTTATCATTTAAGTCTTTTGTCGCATCCATAACTCATCATCCTGAAATTGGGTGTCTACAATGTCCCCTCTAAATGGTTGTTTACTTGAATTATAGAATTCTAACCTCTTTTTTTAACTTTTAATTAACAAAAAGTTCCATAAAAGAATTTAAGTTTTACAATTAGATCCTTAAAAAGCACTGCAATTTAGTCCATAAAAACATTAAATTCTTTCTTTGAAAAAATGCAATTTGACCCTTGAAGTCTCAAAGTTTAAGTATTGAAGACCTACTCATGACATTTTCATCATTGGAGTCTTTTGTTATATCCATAACACATCATCCTAAAATTGGGTGTGTATAGTGGCCCCCCTTTATTGTTGTTTGCTTGAATTATAGAATTATGACCTCTTTTTTATTAACTTTTAATTACAAAAAATCCCTTAAAAGAATTTGAGGTGTGCAATTAGATCCTTAAAATGGTTTGCTGTTTAGTCCAAGAAAACATTAAGTTCTTTATTTGAAACAATGCAATTAGACCCCTAAAGTCTTAAAGTTCAAGTCTTGAAGACCTATTCATGACATTTTCATCATTAGAGTCTTTTGTCGCATCCATAACTCATCATCTCCAAATTGGGTGTGTATAGTTGTGCCCTTTTTTTTATGTTTGCATGAATTATAGAGTTCCGACCTCTTTTTTATTAACTTTAAATTATAAAAAGGTCCTTGAAAGAATTTAAGTTTTATAATTAGATCCTTAAAATGAATTACAATTTAGTCCATAAAAACATTAAGTTCTTTCTTTAAAATAATGCAATCAGACCCCTGAAGTCCTAACGATCAAGTATTGAAGACCGATTCATGATAATTTCATCATTGGAGTCTTTTGTCTCATTCATAACTCACCATTCAGAAATTAGGTGTGTACAATTGCCCCCCTTTCTCACTGTTTACTTGAATTATAAAATTCTGACATCTTTTTTTTAATTTTTAATTATAGGAAGGTCTTGAAAAGAATTTAAGTTTTGTAATTAGATTCTTAAAAAGCATTACAATCGAGTCCATGAAAGCATTAAATTCTTTCTTTGAAATAATACAATCAGACCCCTGAAGTCTCAAAGTTCAAGTATTGAAGACCTATTCAAGGCATTTTAATCATCATAGTCTTTTGTCGTAACCATAACTCATCATCTCAGAAATTAGGTGTCTATAGCTGCCCCCCTTTGTCACTGTTTTCTTGAATTATAGAATTCTGACCTCTTTTTTCTTAACTTTTAATCATAGAAAGGTCCTTGAAAGAATTTAATTTTTGCAATTAGATCCTTAAAGAGTATTGCAATTTAGTCCATGAAAACATTAAGTACTTTCTTTGAAAAAAATGCAATCAGACCCTTATAGTCTCAAAGTTCAAGTATTGAAGACCGGCTCATGACATTTTCATCATTCAAGTATTTTGTCACACCTATAACTCATCATTACGAAATTGGGTGTCTATAGTTGCCCCCCTTTGTCATTGTTTGCTTGAATTATAGAATTTTGATCTTTTTTCTTTAACTTTTAATTATAAGAAGGTCTAGAAAAGAATTTAAGTTTTGCAATTAGAATCCTAAAAAGCATTGCAATTTAGTCCATGAAAACATTAAATTCTTTCTTTATAACAATGTAATCAGACCCCTGAAGTCTTAAAGCTCAAGTATTAAAGACTTATTCAAGGAATTTTCATCATCGGAGTCTTTATCGCATCCATCACTCATCATCCTAAAATTGGGTGTCTACAATTGCCCCCCTTTGTCATTGTTTACTTGAATTACAGAATTTCAACCCCTTTTTTTAACTTTTAATTACAAGAAGGTCCATAAGAGAATTTAATTTTTGCAATTATATTCTTAAAAAGCATTGCAATTTAGTCCATGAAAACATTAAATTCTTTTTTTAAAACAACGCAATCCGACCCCTGAAGTATTAAAGTTCAAGTATTGAACACCTATTCAAGGCATTTTCATCATCAGAGTCTTTTATTGCATCCATAACTCATCATCCTGAAATTGGGTGTCTAAAATTGCCCCCCTTTGTCATTATTTTCTTGAATTATAGAATTCTGACCTCTTTTTTCTTAACTTTTAATTACAAAAAGGACCTTGAAAGAATTAATTTTTACAATTAGATCCTTAAAAAGCATTGCAATTTAGTCCATAAAAATGTTAAGTTCTTTCTTTGAAATAATGCAATCAGACTCATGAAGTCTCAAAGTTCAAGTATTGAACACCTACTCATAACATTTTCATCATTGGCATCTTTTGCCGCACCCATAACTCATCATACTGAAATTGGGTCTCTACTGTTGCACCCTTTTGTCATTGTTTGCTTGAATTATAGAATTTCAACCTCTTTTTTTAAACATTTAATTACAAGAAGGTCCTAAAAAGAATTTAATTTTTACAATTAGATCCTTAAAAAGCATTACAATTTAGTCCATGAAAACATTGAATTCTTTCTTTGAAAAAATGCACTTATACCCTTCAAGTCTCAAAGTTCAAGTATTAAATAGTTACTCATGACATTTTCATCATTGGAGTCATTTATCACAACCATAACTCATCATCCCAATATTGGGTGTGTAAAGTTGTCTCCTTTTTCGCTGTTTGCTTGAATTATAGAATTTTGACCTCTTTTTTTTACTTCTAATTACAAAAAGGTCCTTAAAAGAATTTAAATTTTACAATTAGATCCTTAAAAAGCATTGCAATTTAGTCCATGAAAACATTAAAATATTTCTTTGATAAAATATAATCAGAGCCTTAAAGTCTCAAAGTTCAAGTATTGAAGACCTATTCATGACATTTTCATCATTGGACTCTTTTGTTGCATCCATAACTCATCATCTCGAAATTAGGTGTCTACAATTGCCCCCCCTTTGTTGTTGTTTGCTTGAATTATAGAATTCTGACGTCTTTTTTATAAACTTTTAATTACAAAAAGGTCCATGAAAGAATTTAAGCTTTGCAATTAGATCCTTCAAAAGCATTGCAATTTAACCCATGAAAACATTAAATTATTGCATTACAGAAATGCAATTAGACCCCTGATGTCTTAAAGTTCAAGTATTGAAGACCTACTCATCACATTTTCATCATTGGAGTCATTTGTCGCACCCATAACTCATAATCCCGAAATTGGGTGTCTATAGTGGGCCCCATTTGACGATGTTTGCTAGAATTATAGAATTTCGACCCCTTTTTTAATTTTTAATGACAAAAAATTCTTGAAATAATTTAAGTTTTGCAATTACATCCTTAAAAAGCATTGCAATTTAGTCCATTAAAACATTAAATTCTTTCTTTGAAATAATGCAATTAAACCCTTGAAGTCTCAAAGTTCAAGTATTAAACACCTATTTGTGACATTTTTGTAATTAGAGTCTTTTGTCACATCCATAAATCATCATCTTGAAATTGGGTGTGAAAAGTTGGCCCCTTTTGTCGCTGTTTGCTTGAATTATAGAATTCTGACCTCTTTTTTTTTTTTACTTTTAATTACAACAAGTTCCTTGAAAGAATTTAAGTTTTGTAATTAGATATTTAAAATGCATTGCAATTTAGTCCATGAAAACATTAAATTATTGTTTTGAGAAAATGCAATCAGACCCCTGAAGTCTCAAAGTTTAAGTATTGAAGACCTACTCATGTGACTTTCATCATTGGTGTCTTTTGTTGCACCCATAACTCATCATCCCGAAATTGGGTGTCTACAATTGCTCCCTTTTTTTGATGTTTACTTGAATTATAGAATTCCGACCTCATTTTTTAAAATTTTAATTACAAAAGGGTCCTTGAAAGAATTTTAGTTTTGCAATTAGATCTTTAAAAGCATTGCAATTTAGTCCATGAAAACACTAAATTCGTGCTTTGAAAAAATGCAATCAGACTCCTAAAGTCTCAAAGTTCAAGTATTGAAGACTGTATCAGGACATTTTCATCATTGGACTCTTTTGTTGCATGCATAACTCATCATCTCGAAATTAGGTGTCTACAGCTGGCCCCCTTTATCGCTTTTTGGCTAAATTATAGAATTCTGACCAATTTTTTTTCACTTTTAATTACAAAAATGTCCCTTAATGAATTTTAAGTTTTGTAATTAGATCCTTAAAAGGTATCATAATTTCATCTATGAAAACATTAAATTCTTTCTTTGAAATAATACAATAAGGGCCCTGAAGTCTCAAAGTTCAAGTATTAAAGACCTATTCTTGACACTTTCATCATTGGACTCTTTTGTCGTATCCATAACTCATCATCCCGAAATTTGGTATCTATACTTGCCCCCCATTCTCCCTATTTGCTTGAATTATACAATTTTGACCCCTTTTTTAAATTTTAATTACAAAAAGGTAATTGAATGAATTTAAGTTTTGCAATTACATCCTTAAAAAGCATTGCAATTTAGTCCATGAAAACATTAAATTCTTTCTTTGATAAAATGCAATCAGACCCTTGAAGTCTCAAAGTTTAAGTATTGAAGACTTATTTAAGACATTTTCATCATTAAAGCCTTTTATCGCATCTATAACTGATCATCCCCAAAATGGGTGTATGTAGTTGCCCCCCATTGTCATTTTTTGCTTGAATTATAGAATTCTAACCTTTTTTTAACTTTTAATCATAAATAGGTCCTTGAAAGAATTTAAGTTTTACAATTAGATCCTTAAAAGCATTGCAACCAAGTCAATGAAAACATTGAATCCTTTCTAAAAAAATGCAATCAAACCCCTGAAGTCTCAAAGTTCAAGTATTGAAGACCTATTCATGACATTTTCATCATTGGAGTATTGTGTTGCATCCAAAATTAATCATCCCGAAATTGGGTGTCTATAGTTGCCCCCATTATTGCTGTTTGCTTGAATTATTGAATTACGACATTTTTTTCAACTTTTAATAATAAAAAGGTCATTGAAAGAATTTAAGTTTTGCAATTAGATCCTTAAAAAGCATTGCAACCACGTCTATGAAAACATGAAATCCTTTTATGCAAAAAATGCAGTCAGACCCCTGGAGTCTCAAACTTCAACTATCATAGGCCTATTCATGACATTTTCATCATTGGAATCTTTTGTCACATCCATAACTCATCATTCTAAAATTGGGTGTGAATAGTTGACCCCTTTTGTCGCTGTCTGTTTGAATTATAGAATTCTGACCTTTTTTTAACTTTTAATTACAAAAAGGTCCATGAAAGAATTTAAGTTTTGCAATTAGATCCTTAAAAACATTGCAATTTAGTCCATGAAAACATTAAATTATTGCATTAAAGAGATGCAATCAGACCCCTGATGTCTCAAAGTTCAGGTATTGAAGACCTACTCATGACATTTTCATCATTAGAGTCATTTATTGCACCTATAACTCATCATCCCAAAATTGGGCATTAGCAGTGGGTCCTCTTTGTCGTTATTTGCTTGAATTATAGAATTCTAACCTTTTTTTAACTGTTAAATACAAAAAGGTCCTAAAAAGAATTTAAGTTTTGCAATTAGATCCTAAAAAGCATTGCAATTTAGTCCATGAAAACATTAAGTTCATTCCTTGAAACAATGTAATCAGACCCATGAAGTCTTAAAGTTCAAGTATTGAACACCTACTCATGACATTTTCATCATTGCCATCTTTTGTCACACCCATAACCCATCACACCGAAATTGGGTGTCTAATATTGTGCCTCTTTGTCACTGTGTGCTTGAATTATAGAATTTTGACCTTTTTTTCAGCATTTAATTACAAAAAGGTCCTTGAAAGAATTTAAGTTTTGCAATTAGATCCTTAAAAAGCAATGCAATTTAGTCCATGAAAATGTTAAGTTCTTTCTTTGAAACAGTGCAATCAGACCCTTAAAGTCTCAATTTTCAAGTATTGAAGACATATTCATGATATTTTCACCATTAGAGTCTTTTATCGCATTCATAACTCATCATCCCAAAATTGGGTGTCTACAGTTACCCCCCTTTATTGCTGTTTGGTTAAATTATAGAATTTTGACCTCTTTTTTATTAATTTTTAATTATTAAAAGGTCCTTGAAAGAATTTAAGTTTTGCAACTATATCCTTAAAAAGCAATGCAATTTAGTCCATCAAAACATTAAATTCTTTCTTTGAAATAATGCAATCAGACCCCTAAAGTCTCAAAGTTCAGGCATTGAAGACCTATTCATGACATTTTCATCATTGGAGTCTTTTGTTGCATCCATAACTCATCATCCTGAAATTGGGTGTGAACAGTTGGCCCCCTTTATTGTTGTTTACTTGAATTATAGAATTCTGACCCCTTTTTGAACTTTTAATAACAAAAAGATCCATGAAAGAATTTAAGTTTTGTAATTAGATCCTTAAAAAGCATTGCAATTTAGTCCATGAAAACATTAAATTATTGCATTGAAGAAATGAAATTAGACCCCTGATGTCTCAAAGTTCAGGTATTGAGGACCTAATCATGACAGTTTCATCATTGGAGTCGTTTGTCACACCCGTAACTCATCATCCTGAAATTGGGTGTCCATAGTGGGCCCCATTTGTCATTGTTTGCTTAAATTATAGAATTTTGACCCCCTTTGTTCTATCTTTTACTTATAACAAGTTCCTTAAAAGAATTTAATTTTTGCAATTAGATCCATAAAAAGCATTGCAATTTCATCCATGAAAACATTAAATTATTGTTTCCAAAAATGCAATCAGACCCATAAAGTCTCAAAGCTCAAGTATTGAAGACCAACTGATGATACTTTCATCATTGGAGTCTTTTATCACATCCATAACTCATCATCTCGAATTTGGGTATTTACAGTTGCCCCCCTTTGTCGCTTTTTAGTTGAATTATAGAATTCTGACCATTTTTTTCACCTTTAATTACAAAAAGGTCCCTTAATGAATTTTAAGTTTTATAATTAAATCCTTAAAAGGTATCACAATTTAGGACATGAAAACATTAAATTCTTTCTTTGAAAAAATGGAATCAGGGCCCTTAAGTCTCAAAGTTCAAGAATTGAAGACCTATTGATGACATTTTCATCATTGGAGTCTTTTGTCGCATCCATAACTCATCATCTAGAAATTAGGTGTCTACAGTTGCCTGCCTTTGTCACTATTTGCTTGAATTATAGAATTCCGACCCCTTTTTGAACTTTTAATTACAAAAGGGACTTGAAAGAATTTTAGTTTTGCAATTACATCCTTAAAAAGCATTGTAATTTAGTCCACGAAAACATTAAATTCTTTCTTTGATAAAATGTAATCTGACCCCTGAAGTTTCAAAGTTCAAGTATTAAAGACCTATTCAAGACATTTTCATTATTAGAGTCTTTTGTCATATCCCTAACTAATCATCCCGAAATTGGGTGTCTACAGTTGCCCCCCATTGGAGTCTTGTTTGCTTGAATTATAGAATTTTGACCTTCTTTAAAATTTTAATTATAAAAAGGACCTTGAAAGAAATTAAGATTTGCAATTAGATCCTATAAAAGTGTTGCAACCAAGTCCATGAAAACATTAAATCCTTTCTGGAAAAAATACAATCAAACCCCTAAAGTCTCAAAGTTCAAGTATTGAAGACCTATTCTTGACATTTTCATTATTGGAGTCTTGTGTCGCATCCAAAACTGATCATCCTAAAATTGGGTGTCTGTAATTGCCCCCCATTGGCATTGTTTGCTTGAATTATAGAATTCTGACTTTTTTTTAACTTTTAATGACAAAAAGGTCATTGAAAGAATCTAAGATTTCCAATTAGATCCTGAAAAAGCATTGCAACCATGTCCAAGAAAACATTAAATCCTTTTATGGAAAAAATGCAATCAGACCCCTAAAGTCTCAAAGTTCAAGTATTAAAGACCTATTCATGACATTTTCATCATTGGAGTATTTTATCGCATCCATAACTCATCATCCTAAAATTGGGTGTGAACAGTTGGCCCCCTTTGTCGCTGTCTGCTTGAATTCTAGAATTTCGACCTTTTTTTTTTACTTTTAATTACAAAAAGGTTCATGATAAAATTTAAGTTTTACAATTAGATACTTAAAAAGCACTGCAATCTAGTCCATAAAAACATTAAATTCTTTGTTTAAAAAAATGCTATCAGACCCCTAAAGCGTCAAAGTTCAAGTATTGAAGACCTGTTCTTGACATTGTCATCATTGGAGTCTTTTGTCACCCATAACTCATCATCCCGAAATTGGATGCCTCTAGTTGCCCCCTTTGTCGTTGTTTGCTTGAATTAATGACCTATTCAACACATTTCCATTATTGGAGTATATTGTCGCATCTATAACTCATAATCCAAAAATTGGGTGTCTATAGTTGACCCCTCTTTGTCATTGTTTGCTTGAATTATAGAATTCCAACCTCTTTTCTTTCACTTTTAATTACAAAAAGGTCCTTCAAAGAAATTAAGTTTTGCATTTAGATCCTTAAAAAGCATTGCAATTTAGTCCATGAAAACAATAAAATCCTTTTTTTAAGAAATACAATCAGACCCTTGAAGTCTCAAACTTCAAGTATTTAAGACCTATTCATTACATTTTCATTATTGGAGTCTTTTGTCATATTGATAACTCATATTCTAGAAATTATGCGTCTACAATTGCCCTACATTATGACCATTTGCTTAAATCATAGAATTCTGACATGTTTTTTTAACTTTTAATTACAAAAAGGTGATTAAATGAATTTAATTTTTACAATTAGATCCTTAAAAAGAATTACAATTTACTCCATGAAAACATTAAATTCTTTCTTTAAAAAAATGCAATCAGACCCGTGAAGTCTCAAAGTTCAAGTATTGAAGATCTACTTATGACATTTTCATTATTGGAGTCTTTTGCACATCTATAACTCATCATCCAGAAATTGAGTGTCTATAATTGCCCTTCTTTGTGACTGTTTGCTTGAATTATAGAATTCCAACCTCTTTTTTTTTAACTTTACTTAGAAAAAGGTCCTTGAAAGAATTTAAATTTAGCAATTAGATCCTTAAAAAGCATTGCAATTTAGTCCACGAAAACATTAAATTGTTTCTTTAAAAAAATGCAATCAGACTCGTGAAGTGTTAAAGTTCAAGTATTGAAGACCTATTCGTGACATTTTCATCCTTTAAGTATGTTGTCGCATCCATAACTCATTATCCAAAAATTGGGTGTCTACAGTTGCCCCCCTTTATCACTGTTTGCATGAATTATAGAATTCCAACCTCTTTTTTTCATTTTTAATTACAAAAAGGTCCTTGAAAGAATTTAATTTTTGTAATTAGATCCTTAAACTGCATTGCAATTTAATGCACAAATCATTAAATTCTTTTTTTGAAAAAATGCTAAGTTCAAGTATTGAAGACCTGTTCTTGACATTTTCATCATTAGAGTCTTTTGTCACATCCATAACTCATCATCCCAAAAGTGAGTGTCTATGTTGCCCCCATTGCCATTTTTTGCTTGAATTATCGAATTTTGATCTCCTTTTTTTCCACTTTTAATTACAAAAAGGTGCTTGAAGGAATTTAAGTTTTTCAATTACATCCTTAGAATGCATTGCAATTTAGTCCATGAAAACATTTAATTGTTTCTATGAAAAAATTCTATCAGACCCCTAAAGTCTCAAAGATCAAGTATTGAAGACTTGTTCTTGACATTTTCATCATTGGAATCTTTTATCGCATCTATAACTCATCATCCCAAAATTGAGTGTCTACAGTTGCCCCCCTTTATCACTATTTGCTTGAATTACAAAATTCCGACCTCTTTTTTTTCACTTATAAGTACAAAAAGGTCATTAAAAGAATTCAAGTTTTACAATTAAATCCTTAAAAAGCATTGCAATTTAGTCCTTAAAAACATTAAATGCTTTCTTTTAAAAAATGCTATCAGACCCCTGAAGTCTCAAACTTCAAGTATTACAGACCTATTCAAGACACTTTTATCATTGGAGTATATTGTCGTATCTATAACTCATCATCCCAAAATTAAATGTCTACAGTTGGCCCCCCTTTGTCGTTGTTTGCTTAAATTATAGAATTCCTACCTCTTTTTTTTCCCTTTTAATTACAAAAAGGTCCTTCAAAGTAATTAAGTTTTGCAATTAGATCCTTAAAAGTATTGTAATTTAGTCCATGAAAACATTAAATTCTTTCTTTTAAAAAATACAATCAGACCGCTGAAGTCTCAAACTTCTAGTATTAAAGAACAATTCAAGACATTTTCATCATTGGAGTATATTGTCGCATCCGTAACTCATCATCCCAAAATTGGTTGTCTACAGTTGGTCCCCCTTTGTCGCTGTTTGCTTGAATTATAGAATTTTGACCTCTTTTTTTTTGCACTTTTAATTACAAAAAGGTCCTTTAAAGAATTTAAGTTATACAATTAGATCCTTAAAAAGCATTGCAATTTAGTCCATGAAAACTGTAAAATCCTTCTTCGAAAAAATACAATCATACCCTTGAAGTCTCAAACTTCAAGCATTGAAGACCTATTGAAGACATTTTCATCATTAGAGTCCTTTGTTGCATCCATAAGTCATCATCCAAAAATTAGGTGTTTACAATTGCCCTCCTTTGTCGCTGTTTGCTTGAATTATAGAATTATGACCTCTTTTTTTTTAACTAAATTTTACAATTTTGACCTTTTTTTTTTACTTTTAATTATAAAAAGGTCCTTGAAAGAATTTAATTTTTATAATTAGATCCTTAAAAAAGCATTGTAATTTACTCTATGAAAACGTTAAATTCTTTCTTTAAAAAAAATGCAATTAGACTTATAAAGTCTCAAAGTACAAGTATTGATAACCTATTCATGACATTTTCATCATTGGAGTATTTTGTCACAGCCATAACTCATCCTCCAGAAATTAGGTGTTTACAATTAACCTCATTTCTCACTGTTTGCTTGAATTGTAGAATTTTGACCTCTTTTTTTTTTAACTTTTAATTACACAAAGGTCTTTGAAAGAACATAAGTTTTTCCATTATATCCTTAAAAAGCATTGCAATTTAGTCCATGAAAATATTAAATTCTTTCTTTTAAGAAATGCAATCAAACCTATGAAGTCTCAAAGTTCATGTATTGAAGACCTATCCATGACATTTTCAACATTTAATTATATTATCACATTCATAACACATCATCCCAAAATTGGGTATATACAATTGCCCCCCTTTGTCTCTGTTTGCTTGAATTATAAAATTTCGGCCTTTTTTTAACTTTTAATCATAAAAAGGTACTTGAAAGAATTCAAGTTTTGCAATTAGATCCTTAAAAAGCATTACAATTTAGTCTATAAAAACATTAAATTCGTTCTTTGAAAAAATGCTATCAGACCCCTAAAGTCTCAATGTTCAAGTATTAAAGGTCTGTTCTTAGCATTGTTATCATTGGAGTCTTTTATCACATCCATAAATCATCATCCTGAAATTGAGTGCCTCCAGTTGCCCCACTTTTTCGTTGTTTGTTTGAATTAAAGACCTATTGAACACATTTCCATCATTGGAATATATTGTTGCATCCATAACTCATCGTCCAAAAATTGGGTGTCGACAGTTGGCCCCTTTTTGTCACTGTTTGCTTGAATTATAGAATTCTGACCTCTTTTTTTCACTTTTAATTACAAAAAGGTCCTTGAAAGAATTTAAGTATTACAATTAGATTATTAAAAATCATTGCAATTTAGTCCATGAAAACATTAAATTCTTTCTATGAAGAAATGCTACCAGACCCCTGAAGTCTCGAAGTTCAAGTATTGAAGGCATGTTCTAGACATTTTCATCATTGGAGTCTTTTGTAGCATCCATAACTCATAATCCTAAAATTCAGTGTCTACAATTGCCTCCCTTCGTCTTTGTTTGCTTGAATTATAGAATTATGACCTTTTTTATTTCACTTTTAATTACAATAAGGTCCTTCAAAGAATTTAAGTTTTCCAATTAGATCCTTAAAAAGCATTGCAATTTAGTCCATGACAACATTAAATTCTTTCTTTGAAAAAAATGCTATTAAACCCCTGAAGTCCCAAACTTCAAGTATTAAAGACCTAATCAAGACATTTTCATCATTGGAGTATATCGTCGCATCCATAACTTATCATCTCAAAATTGGGTGTCTACAGTTGGCCCCTTTTATTGCTATTTGCTTGAATTATAAAATTCTGAACTCTTTTTTTGTCAGTTTTCATTACAAAAAGTTCCTTGAAAGAATTTAAGTTTGGCAATTAGATCCCTAAAAAGCACTGCAATTTAGTCCATGAAAACAATAAATTCCTTCTTTGAAAAAATTGCAATCAGACCCCTAAAGTGTCAAACTTCAAGTATTGAAGATATATTCATGATATTTTCATCATTGGAGTTTTTTGTTGCATCTATAACTCATCATCCAGAAATTGGGTGTCTACAATTGACCACTTTTTTTTAACTTTTAATTACAAAAAGGTCCTTGAAAGAATTTAAGTTTTGCAATTAGATCCATAAAAAGCATTGCAATTTAGTCCATGAAAACATTAAATTCTTACTATGAAAAATGCTACAAGGCCCTTGAAGTCTCGAAGTTCAAGTATTCAAGACTTGCTCTTAACATTTTGATCATTGAAACCTTTTGTCACATCTATAACTCATCATCCCAAAGTTGAGTGTCTATAGTTGCCCGCCTTTGTCGCTGTTTGCTTGAATTATAGAATTCCTACCTCTTCTTTTTCCACTTTTAATTACAAAAAGGTCCTTGAAAGAATTTAATTTTCGCAATTAGATCCTTATAAAGCATTGCAATTTACTCCATGAAAAAATTAAATTCTTTCTTTGAAAAAATGCCATCAGAGCCATGAAGTCTCAAAGTTCAAGTATTGAAGACTTATTCAAGACATTTTCATCATTAGAGTATATTGTCGCATCCATAACTCATCATTCCAAAATTGGGTGTCTACAGTTGGCACCCCTTTGTCACTATTTGCTTGAATTATAGAATTCTGACCTTTTTTTTTCACTTTTCATTATAAAAAGGTACTTTAAAGAATTCAAGTTTGGCAACTAGATTCTTAAAAAGTAATGCAATTTAGACCATGAAAACAATAAATTCCTTCTTTAAAAAAATGCAATCAGACCTCGGAAGTCTCAAACTTTAAGTACTGAAGACCTAATCAAGACATTTCATCATTAGAGCATATTGTCGCATACATAATTTATCATCCCAAAATTGGGTGTCTACATTTGGCACCCCTTTGTCGCTGTTTGCTTCAACTATAGAATTCTGACCTTTGTATTTGTGACTTTTCATTACAAAAAGTTCCTTCAAAGAATTTTTATTAACCAATTAGATCCTTAAAAAGCATTATAATTTAGTCCATGAAAATAATAAATTCCTTCTTTAAAAAATGCAATCAGACCCTTGAAGTCTCAAACTTCAAGTATTGAAGACCTATTCATGATATTTTCATCATTAAAGTCTTTTGTTGCATCCATAACTCATCATCCAGAAATTGGTTGTCTACAATTGACCTCTTTTTCATAACTTTTAATTAAAAAAAGGTCCTTGAAAGAATTTAAGTTTCGCAATTATATCTATAAAAAGCATTGCAATTTAGTCCATGAAAACATTAAATTCTTTCTATGAAAAAATGCTACCAGGCCCTTGAATTATCAATGTTCAAGTATTGAAGACATGTTCTTGACATTTTCAGAATTGAAGTCTTTTATCGCATCCATAACTCATCATCCTAAAGTTGGGTGCCTACAGTTGCCCCCTTTTGTCGTTGCTTGCTTAAATTATAGAATTCCTCCCTCTTTTTTTCACTTTTAATTACAAAAAGGTCCTTAAAAGAATTTAATTTTTACAATTAGATCCTTATAACGCATTGCAATTTACTCTTTGAAAACATTAAATTTTATCTTTGAAAAAATGCCATTAGACCTATAAAGTGTCATAGTTCAAGTATTGAAGACCTATCCAAGACATTTTCGTCATTGGAGTATATTGTTGCATTAATAACTCATTATCCCAAAATTAGGTGTCTACAGTTCATGCCCCTTCATCGCTGTTTGCTTGAATTATAGAATTTTGACCTCTTTTTTTCTTGCTTTTCATTATAAAAAGGTCCTTCAAAGAATTTAAGTTTGGAAATTAGATCTTTAAAAAGCATTGCAATTTAGTCCATGAAAATAATAAATTCCTTTTTTAAGAAAAATGCAATCAGACCCCTGATGTCTCAAACTTAGTATTGAAGACCTAATCAAGACATTTTCATCATTGGAGTATATTGTCGCATCCATAACTTATCATCCCAAAATTGGGTGTCTATAGTTGGCCCCCATTTGTTGCTGTTTGCCTGAATTATAGAATTCCCACTTTTTTTCACTTTTAATTACAAAAAGGTCCTTCAAAGTATTTAAGTTTTGCAATTAGATTCTTAAAGGGCATTGCAATTTAGTCCATGAAAACCTTAAATTCTTTATTTGAAAAAATGTAATCGGACCCCTGAAGTCTCAAACTTCAACTATAGAAGATCGATTCATGATATTTTCATCATAGGAGTCTTTGTTGCATCCAAAACTCATCATTCATACATTGGGTGTCTACAATTGACCTTTTTTTTTACTTTTAATTAAAAAGGTCCTTGAAAGAATTTAAGTTTCGCAATTAGATCCATAAAAAGCATTAGAATTTAGTCCATGAAAACATTAAATTCTTTCTATGAAATGTGCTGCTATGCCCCTAAAGTCTCGAAGTTCAAGTATTGAAGACCTGTTCTTGACATTTTCATCATTGAAGTCTTTTTTCGCATCCATAACTCATCATCCCAAAGTTAAGTGTCTACAGTTGCCCCCATTATTCACTGTTTGCTTATATTATAGAATTGCTACCCCCCTTTTTTTTTCTTTTAATTACAAAAGGTCCTTAAAAAATTTAATTTTCGCAATCAGATCCTTACAAAGCATTGCAATTTACTTTATGAAAACACTAAATTCTTTCTTTGAAAAAATGCCATCATACCCATAAAGTCTCAAAGTTTAAGTATTAAAGACCTATTCAAGACATTTTCATCATTGAAGTATATTATCACATCTATAACTCATCATCGCAAAATTGGGTGTCTACAAGTGGTGCCCCTTTGTCGCTATTTTCTTGAATTGTAGAATTTTGACCTCTTTTTTTTTTGTGACTTTTCATTACAAAAAGGTCCTTCAAAGAATTTAAGTTTGGCAATTAGATCCTTAAAAAGCATTGCAAGTTAGTCCATAAAAACAATAAATTCCTTCTTTAAAAAAAATGCAATTAGACCCCAGAAGTCTCAAAACTTCAAGTATTGAAGACCTATTCATGACATTTTCATCATTGGAGTCTTTTGTTGCATCCATACCTCATCATGCAAAAATTAGGTGTCTACATTTGCCCTTCTTCGTCGCTGTTTGCTTAAATTATCGAATTCTGACCTCTTTTTTAAAAAATTTTAATTATAAAAAGGTCCATGAAAGAATTTAATTTTTATAATTAGATCCATAAAAAGCATTGCAATTTAGTCCATGAAAACATTAAATTCTTTCTTTAAAAAAGTGTAATAAGACACCTGAAGTCTCAAAGTTCAAGTATTAAAGACCTATTCAAGACATTTTCATCATTGGAGTATATTGTCATATCCATAACTCATCATCCTAAAATTGGGTGTTTAAAGTTGGCCCGCCTTTGTCGTTGTTTGCTTGAATTATATAACTCTTTTTTCACTTTTAATTATAAAAAGGTCCTTCAAAGAATTTAAGTTTTGCAATTAGATCCTTAAAAAGCATTGCAATTTATTCCATGAAAATAATAAATTCCCTCTATTAAAAAATGCAATTAGACCCATGAAGTCTCAAACTTCAAGTATTAAAGTTCATGAAAGTTTCATCATTGAATCTTTTGTTGCATTCATAACTTATCATCCAGAAATTAGGTGTCTACAATTGCCCTCCTTTGTCACTATTTACTCGAATTATAAAATTCCGACCTCTTTTTTTCACTTTTAATTAGAAAAAGGTCCTTGAAAGAATTTAAGTTTTAAAATTAGATCCTTAAAAAGCATTGCAATTTAGTCCATGAAACCATTAACTTCTTTCTTCGAAAAAATGAAATTTGACCCATTAAGTCTCAATGGTGAAGTATTGAAGACCTATTCATGACATTTTCATCATTGGAGTATATTGTCGCATCCATAACTCATCATCCCAAATTTGGGTGTATACAATTGGCCCCTTTGACGTTGTTTGCTTGAATTATAGAATTATGACCTCTTTTTTTTCACTTTTAATTACAAAAAGGTCCTTGAAATAATTTAATTTTTGAAATTAGATCCTTAAAAAGCATTGTAATTTAGTCCATAAAAACATTAACTTCTTTCTTCAAAATAATGCAATTCGACCCGTGAAGTCTCAAACTTCAAGTGTTGAAGACCTATTCATGACATTATTTCCATTAGAATATATTGTCACATCCATAACTCATCATCCCAAAATTGGGTGTCTAAAGTTGCCTCCCTCTGTCGCTGTTTGCTTGAATTATAAAATTCTGACCTCTTTTTTTCACTTCTAATTACAAAAAAGGTCCTTGAAATAATTTAAGTTTTACAATTAGATCCTAAAAAAGCATTGCAATTTAGTCCACGAAAACATTAAATTCATTCTTTGAAAAAATGTTATCAGACCCTTAAAGTCTCAAAGTTCAAGTATTAAAGACCTATTCATGACATTTTCATCATTTTAGTATATTGTCACAATCATAACTCATCATTCCAAAATTGGGTGTCTATAGTTACCCCCTTTGTCCCTGTTTGCTTGAATTATAGAATTTCGATCTCTTTTTTTTACTTTTAATTATAAAAAGGTGCTTGAAATAATTTAACTTTTGCAATTAGATCCTTAAAAAGCATAGCAATTTAGTCCATAAAAACATTAAATTCTTTCTTTAAAAAAATGCAATCTGACCTGTGGAGTCTCAAAGTTCATGTATTGAAGACCTATTCATGACATTTTCATCATTCAAGTCTTTTGTCGCATCCATAACTCATCATCCCAAAATTGGATATCTACAATTGCGCCCCTTTGTCGCAGTTTATGTGAATTATAGAATTCCTACCTCTTTTTTTAAACTTTTAATTATAAAAAGGTCCTTGAAAGAATTTAAGTTTTGCAATTAGATCCTTAAAAAGTATTATTTCATTGAAAAACTGTAATCAGACCCGTGAAATCTTAAAGTCCAAGTATTGAAGATCTAGTCATGACATTTCCATCATTGGAGTCTTTTGTCGCATCCATACCTCATCATCATAAAATTTGGTGTCTACAGTTATGGTCCTTGGTCACTGTTTGCTTTAATTATGGAATTCTAAGCTCTTTTTTTCACTTTTAATTACTAAAATGTCCTTGAAAGAATTTAAGTTTTGCAATTAGATCCTGAAAAAGCATTGCAATTTTGTCCATAAAAACATTAAATCCTTTCTTTGAAAAAATGCAATCTAACCCCTGAAGCCTTAAAGTTGAAGTATTGAATACCTATTTGTGACATTTTCATCATTGGAGTATATTGTCGCATCCATAACTCATCATTGCAAAATTGGGTGTCTATAGTTGGCCCCCTTTATCATTGTTTGCTTGAATTATAGAATTTTGACGTCTTTTTTTTTAACTTTTAATTATAAAAAGGTCCTTCAAAGAATTTATGTTTTGTAATTAGATCCTTAAAAAGCATTGCAATTTAGTCCATCAAAACATTAAATTCTTTCTTTGAAAAAATGCACTCAGACCCATGAAGTCTCAAAGTTCAAGTATTAAAGACCTATTCATGATATTTTTATCATTGGAGTCTTTTGTCGCATTCATAACTGATCATCCCAAAATTGGGTGTCTATAGTTGCCCTCCTTTGTCGTTATTTTCTTGAATTATAGAATTTTGACCTCTTTTTTTTCACTTTTAATTAGAAAATGGTCCTTGAAATAATTTAAGTTTTGTAATTAGATCCTAAAAAAGCTTTGCAATTTAGTTCATGAAAACTTTAAATTCTTTCTTTGAAAAAATGCAATCGAACCCGTGAAGTCTCAAAGTTCGTATTTAAGACCTATTCATGACAATTTCATTATTAGAGTATATTGTTGCGTCCATAACTTATCATCCCAAAATTGGGTGTCTACAGTTGCTTGCCTTTGTCGTTGTTTTCTTGAAGTATAGAATTCTAACCTCTTTTTTTCACTTTTAATTATAAAAGGGTCTTTGAAAGAATTTAAGTTTTGCAATTAGATCCTTAAAAAGCATTGTAATTTCATCCATGAAAGCATTAAATTCTTTATTCAAAAAAATGCAATCTGACCCATAAAGTCTTAAAGTTCTAGCATTGAAGATCTATTCATGACATTTTCATCATTATAGTATATTGTCACATCCATAACTCATCATTGCAGAATTTGGTGTCTACAAGTGCCCCCCTTTATCGTTGTTTGCTTGAATTATAAAATTTCGACCTCTTTTTTTTAACATTTAATTATAAAAAGGTCCTTGAAAGGATTTAAGTTCTACAAGTAGATCCTTAAAAAAATATTGCAATTTAGTCCCTCAAAACATAAAATTCTTTCTTTGAAAAAATGCAATCAGACTCGTGAAGTCTCAAAGTTCAAGAATTGATGACCTATTCATGATTTTTTCATCATTGGAGTATATTGTCACATCCATAACTCATCATCCTAAAATTAGGTGTCTACAGTTGCCCTCCTTTAATGTTGTTTGCTTTACTTATAGACTTCCGACCTCTTTTCTTCACTTTTAATAAAAAAAAAAATAGTGCTTGAAAGAATATAAGTTTCGTAATGAGATCCTTAAAAAGCTTTACAATTTAGTCCATGAAAACATTAAATTCTTTCTTTAAAATAATGCAATCGGACCCATGAAGTCACAAAGTTAAAGTACTTAAGAACTATCCATGGCATTTTCATCATTAGAGTATATTATCACATCCATAACTCATCATCCCAAAATTAGGTGTTTACAATTGCCCCCCTTTATCGTTGTTTGCTTGAAATATAGAATTTCTACCTCTTTTTTTTAACTTTTAATTATAAAAATGTCCTTGGAATAATTTAAATTTTGTAATTAGATCCTTAAAAAGTATTGCAATTTAGTGCATAAAAATATTAAATTCTTTCTTTGAAAAAATACAATCAGACCCATGAAGTATCAAAGTTCAAGTATTCAAGACCTATTCATGACATTTCCATCATTGGAGTCTTTTGTCGCATCCATAATTCATCATCCCAACATTCGGTGTCTACAGTTGCGCCCCTTTATTACTGTTTGCTTGAATCATAGAATTTCAAACTCTTTTTTTCACTTTTAATTATAAAAGGGTCCTTGAAAGAATTTAAGTTTTGCAATTAGATCTTTAAAAGGCATTGCAATTTTGTCCATGAAGACATCAAATTATTTCTTTGAAAAAATGCAATCCGACCTGTGAATTCTTAAAGCTCAAGTATTGAACACCTATTCATGACATTTTCATCATTGGAATATATTGTCGCATCCATAACTCATCATCGCAAATTTGGGTGTCTAATATGCCCCCCTTTTTTTTTTTTTACTTGAATTATAGAATTTTGAACTCTTTATTTTTTACTTTTAATTATAAAAATGTCCTTGAAAGAATTTTAGTTATGCAATTAGATCCTTAAAAAGCATTGCAATTTCGTCCATCAAAACATTAAATTCTTTTTTTGAAAAAATGCAATTAAACCTGTGTGAAGTCTCAAAGTTCAAGTGTTTAAGACCTATTCATGAGATTTTCATCATTGGAGTCTTTTGTCACATTCATAACTCATCATCCTAAAATTGGGTGTCTACAGTTGCCCCCCTTTGTCGCTGTTTGCTTGAATTATAAAATTCCGACCTCTTTTTTTCACATTTAATTATAAAATGGTCCTTTAAAGAATTTAAGTTTAGTAATTAGATCCTTAAAAAGCATTGCAATTTAGTCCATAAAAACATGAAATTCTTTCATTGAAAAAATGGAATCGGTCCCGGGAAGTCTCAAAGTTCAAGTATTTAAGACCTATTCATGACATTTTCATCATTAGAGCATATTGTTGCATCCATAACTCATCATCCCAAAATTAGGTGTCTACAGTTGCCTGCCTTTGTCGCTGTTTGCTTTAATTATAGAATTCTGACCTCTTATTTTTACTTTTCATTATAAAAAGGTCCTTGAAAGAATTTAAGTTTTGCAATTAGATCCTTAAAAAGCATTGCAATTTCGTCCATGAAAACATTAAATTCTTTCTTCAAAAAAATGCATTCTAACTTGTGAAGTCTTAAAGATCTAGCATTAAAGACCTATTAATGACATTTTTATCATTAGAGTATATTGTCACATCCATAACTCATCATCACAAAATTTAGTGTCTACAGTTGCCCCCCTTTGTCGTTGTTTTCTTGAATTATAAAATTTCAACCTCTTTTTTTAACATTTAATTATAAAAAGATCCTTGAAAGAATTTAAGTTTTGCGAGTAGATCCTCAAACATCATTGCAATTTAGTCCCTCAAAACCTTAAATTTTTTCCTTGAAAAAATGCAATCAGACTCATGAAGTCTCAAAGTTCAAGTATTGATGACCTATTCATGATTTTTCATCATCGGAGTATATTGTCACATCCATAACTCATCATCCCAAATTTGGGTGGCTACAGTTGCCCTCTTTTGTCGCTGTTTGCTTTACTTATAGAATTCCGACCTCTTTTTTTTCACTTTTAATAACAAAATGGTCCTTGAAATAATTTAAGTGTTGTAATGAGATCCTTAAAAAGCTTTGTAATTTAGTCCATGAAAACTTTAAATTCTTTCCTTAAAATAATGCAATCGGACCTATGAAGTCCCAAAGTTCAAGTACTTAAGACAGATCGATGACATTTTCATCATTGGAGTTCATTGTCACATCCATAACTCATCATCCCAAAATTGGGTGTTGACAGTTGCCCCCCATTATCACTGTTTGCTTGAATTATAGAATTCCTACCTCTTTTTTTAACTTTTAATTAGAAAAAGGTCTTGAAAGAATTTAATTTTCGTAATTAGATCCTTAAAAAGCATTGCAATTTAGTGCATAAAAACATTAAATTCTTTCCTTGAAAAAATACAATTATGCCCGTGAAGTCTCAAAGTTCAAGTACTGAAGACCTATTCATAACATTTCCATCATTAAAGTCTTTTATCCATAACTCATCATCCCAAAATTGGGTGTCTACAGTTGCACACTTTTGTTATTGTTTCCTTGAATTATAGAATTTTGGCCTCTTTTTTCGCTTTTAATTACAAAAAGGTCCTTGAAAGAATTTAAGTTTTATAATTAAATCCTTAAAAAGCATTGCAATTTTGTCCAAGAAGACCATTAAATTCTTTATTTGAAAAAATGCAATACGACCCATGAATTCTTAAAGTTCAAGTATTGAACACCTCTTCATGACATTTTCGTCATTGGAATATATTGTCACATCCATAACTCATCATCACAAAATTGGGTGTCTAGTATGCCCCCTTTGTCGTTGTTTACTTGAATTATAGAATTTCAACCTCTTTATTTTTTTCTTTTACTTATAAAAACATGCTTGAAAGAATTAAAGTTCTACAATTAGATATTTACAAAGCATTGCAATTTAGTCCATCAAAACATTAAATTCTTTCTTTGAAAAAATGCAATCAGACTTGTGAAGTCTCAAAGTTCAAGTGTTGAAGACCTACTCATGATATTTTCATCATTGGAGCCTTTTGTTGCATCCATAACTCATCATCCTAAATTTGGGCATCTACAATTGCCCCCCTTTGTCGCTGTTTGATTGAATTATAGAATTCTGACCTCATTTTTTTATCTTTTCATTACAAAATGGTCCTTTAAAGAATTTAAGTTTAGTAATTAGATCCTTAAAAAGCATTGCAATTTAGTCCATGAAAGCATTAAAATCTTTCATTGAAGAAATGCAATCGGACCCGTAAACTCTCAAAGTTCAAGTATTTAAGACCTATTCATGACATTATCATAATTGGAATATATTGTCGCATCCATAACCCATTATTGCAAAATTGGGTGTCTACAGTTGCCCCTCTTTGTCGCTATTTACTTGAATTATAGAATTTTGACATCTTTTTTATTTAACTTTTAATTAAAAAAAGTTCCTTGAAAGAATTTAAGTTCTACAATTAGATCCTTAAAAAGGATTGCAATTTAGTCCATCAAAACATTAAATTCTTTTTATGAAAAAATGTTGTCAGACCTATGAAGTCTCAAAGTTCAAGTATTATTAACCTATTCATGATATTTTCATCATTGGGGTCTTTTGTCGCATCCATAAATCATCATCCCAAAATTGGGTGTCTACAGTTGCTCCCCTTTATTACTGTTTGGTTAAATTATAGAATTTCGTCCTCTTTTCTCACTTTGAATTATAAAAAGGTCCTTGAAAGAATTTAAGTTTTGTAATTAGATCTTTAAAATCCATTGCAATTTAGACCATTAAGACATTAAATTCTTTCTTTGAAAAAATGGAATTGGACCCGTGAAGTCTCAAAGTACAAGTATTTAAGACCTATTCATGACATTTTCAGAATTGGAGTTTATTGTTGCATCCAAAACCTATTATCCCAAAATTGGGTGTCTATGGTTACCCCCCTTTGTCACTGTTTACTTGAATTATAGAATTCCTACCTCATATTTTTTTAACTTTTAATTATAAAAAAGTCCTCGAAAGAATTTATGTTTTTCAATTAGATCCTTAAAAAGCATTGCAATTTAGTCCATAAAAAACATAAAATTTTTTCTTTAAAAAAATGCAACCAAACCCGTGAAGTCTCAAAGTTCAAGTATTGAAGGCCTATTCTTGACATTTTCATCATTGAAATCTTTTGTCATATCCATAACTCATCATCCCAAAATTGGGTGTCTACGGTTGCACCCCTTTGTTGCTGTTTGCTTGAATTAAAGAATTATGACCTTTTTTTTTCACATTTAATTACAAAAAGGTCCTTGAAAGAATTTAAGTTTTGCAATTAGATCCTTAAAAAGCATTGCAATTTAGTTTATAAAAGTATTAAATTCTTTCTTTGAAAAAATGCAATCAGACCCGTGAACTCTCAAAGTTCAAGTATTGATGGCCTATTGATGATATTTTCATCATTGGAGTATATTATCGCATCCATAACTCATTATCCTAAAATTGGGTGTCTACAGTTACCCCCTCTATCACTGTTTTATTGAATTATATAATTCTAACCTCTTTTTTTCACTTTTAATTATAAAAAAGTCCTTGAGAGAATTTAAATTTTGCAATTAGATACATAAAAAGCATTGCAATTTAGTCCATGAAAACACTAAATTATTTCTTTTAAAAATGTTATCAGACCCATGAAGTCTTAAAGTTCAAGTATTAAAAACCTGTTGTTGTCATTTTCATCATTGGAGTCTTTTGTCACATCCATAACTCACCATCCCAAAATTGGGTGTCTATAGTTAACCCCTTTCTCGCTATTTGCTTGAATTATAAAATTCTGACCTCTTTTTTTTTTCACTTTTCATTACAAAATGGTCCTTGAAAGAATTTGTGTTTTGCAATTAGATCCTTAAAAAGCATTGCAATTTAGTCCATGAAAACTGTGAATTCTTTCTATGAAAAAATGTTATCATACCCCTGAAGTCTCGAAGTTTAAGTATTGAAGACCTGTTCTTGACATTTTTACCATTAGAGTCTTTTATCACATCCATAACTCATCATCCCAAATTTGAGTGTCCACAGTTGCCCGCTTTGTCACAGTTTGATTAAATTATAGAATTTTGACCTCTTTTTTTCAATTTTAGTTACAAAATAGTCCTTGAAAGAATTTAAGTTTCACAATTAGATCTTTAAAAAGCATTACAATTTAGTCCATGAAAACATTAAATTGTTCCTATGAAAAAATGCTATCAAAGCCCTAAAGTCTCAAAGTTCATGTATTGAAGACCTGTTCTTGAGATTTTCTTCATTGAAGTCTTTTGTCGCATACATAACTCATCATCCCAAAATTGAGTGTCTACAGTTGCTTCCTTTTGTTATTGTTTGCTTAAATTACAGAATTCCAACCTCTTTGTTTTCACTTTTAATTATAAGAAGGTCCTTGAAAGAATTTAATTTTTGCAATTAGATCCTTAGAAAGCATTGCAATTTTGTCCATAAAAACATTAAATTCTTTCTTTGAAAAAATGCAATCAGACCCATGAAGTCTTAAAGTTCAAGTATTGAAGACCTATTCATGACATTCCCATCATTGGAGTAAATTATCGCATCCATAACTCATCAACCCAAAATTGGGTGTCTATAGTTACCCCCCTTTATTGCTGTTTGCTTGAATTATAGAATTCCTACCTCTCTTTTTTAACTTTTAAATACAAAAAGTCCTTGAAAGAATTTAAGTTTTGCAATTAGATCCTTAAAAAGCATTGCAATTTAGTCCATGAAAACATTAAATTCTTTCTTTGAAAAATGCTATCAGATACTTGAAGTCTCAAAGTTCAAGTATTGAAGACATATTCATGACATTTTCATCATTATTGTATATTGTCGCATCCATAACTCATCATCTCAAAATTAGGTGCCTACACTTGCCCCCCTTTGTCGCTGTTTGCTTGAATTATATAATTCCTACCTCTTCTTTTTTTAACTTTTAATTATAGAAAGGTCCTTGAAAGAATTCATGTTTTTTATTTAGATCCTTAAAAAGCATTGCAATTTAGCCCATAAAAACATTACATTCTTTCTATAAAAAAAACCTATCATACCCCTAATGTCTCAAAGTTCAAGTATTGAAGACCTATTCACAACATTTTCATCATTGGAGTATATTATTGCATGCATAACTCATTATCCCAAAAATGGGTGTTTACAGTTACCCCTCTTTGACGCTATTTGCTTGAATTATAGAATTTCGACCTCTTTTTTTTTCACTTTTAATTATGAAAAGGTCCTTGAAAGAACTTAGTTTTGCAATTAGATCCTTAAAAAGCATTGTAATTTAGTCCATAAAAACATTAATTTCTTTATTTGAAAAATGATATCAGACCCTTGACATCTCAAAGTTCAAGTATTGAAGACCTGTTCTTGACATGTTCATCATTGGAGTCTTTTGTCACATCCATAAGTCATCATCCCAAAATTGAGTGTCTACAGTTGTCCCCCTTTCTCGCTATTTGCTTGAACTATAGAATTTTGACCTAGTTTTTTTTTCACTTTTAATTAGAAGAAGGTTGTTGAAAAAATTTAAGCTTTGTAATTAGATCCTTAAAAAGCATTGTAATTTAGTCCATGAAAACATTAAATTCTATCAATGAAAAAATGTTATTAGAACTTTGAAGTATCAAACATCAAGTATTAAAGACCTGTTCTTGACATTTTCATTATTGGTGTCTTTTGTCACATATATAACTCATCATCCTAAAATTGAGTGTTTATAGTTGCCCCCCTTTGTCGCTTAAATTATTGAATTCTGACCATTTTTTCACTTTTAGTTATAAAAAGGTCCTTGAAAGAATTAAAGTTTTGCAATTAGATCCTGAAAAAGCATTGCAATCTAGTCCATGAAAATATCAAATTCTTTCTTTGAAAAAATGCTATCAAACCCCTAAAGTCTCAAACTTAACTATGTAAGACTTATTCAAGATATTTTCATCATTGGAGTATATTGTCGTATCCATAACTCATCATCCCAAATTTTGGTGTTGATAGTTGACCCCCTTTTATTGCTATTTGCTTGAATTATAAAATTCTAACCTTTGTTTTTTACTTTTCAATACAAAAAGGTCCTTCAAAGGATTTAAGTTTGGCAATTAGATCCTTAAAAAGAATTGCAATTTAGTCCATGAAAATAATAAATTACTTCTTTCAAAAAAAAGCAATCAGACCCCTGAAGTCTTGAACTTCAAGTATTGAAGACCTATTCATGACATTTTCATCTTTAGAGTCTTTTTTTGCATCCATAATTCGTTATCCAAAAATTGGGTGTCTACAATTGCCCTCCTTTGTCACTGTTTGCTTGAATTATAGAATTCTGACCCGCTTTTTTTATTTTAATTACAAAAAGGTCTTTGAATGAATTTAAGTTTCACAAATAAATCCTTAAAAAGCATTACAATTTAGTCCAAAAAAATAATAAATTCTTTTTATTGAAACATGCTATCAAACCCATGAGGTCTTGAAGTTCAAGTATTGAAGACCTGTTCTTGGCATTTTCATTATTGAAGTCATTTGTCGCATCCATAACTCATCATCCCAAATTAAGTGTCTACAGTTGCTCCCATTTGTCACTGTTTACTTCAATTATAAAATTCCGACCTCTTTTTTTTAGTTTTAATTATAAAAGGGTTCTTAAAAGAATTTAAGTTTTGCAATTAGATCCTTAAAAAGCATTGCAATTTAGTCCATGCAAACATTAAATTATTTCTTTGAAAAAAAATGCTATTAGACCCTTGAAGTCTTAAAGTTCAAGTACTGAAGACCTGTTCTTGACATTTTCATCATTAGAGTCATTTGTTGTATCCATATCTCATCATCCCAAAATTGAGTGTCTACAGTTACCCCCCTTTGTCACTGTTTGCTTAAGTTATAGAATTCTTACCTCTTTTTTTCACTTTTAATTACAAAAAGGTCCTTGGAAAAATTTAATTTTTCCAATTAGATCCTTAAAAAGCATTGCAATTTAATCCATGAAAACATTAAATTCCTTTTTTGAAAAAATGCTATCAGACCCTTGAAGTCTCAAACTTTAAGTATGAAAGAGCTATTCAAGACATTTTCATCATTGATGTATATTGTCACATCCTTAACTCATCATCCTAGAATTTGGTGTCTATAGTTGGCCCCCCTTTGTCACTGTTTGCTTGAATTATAGAATTCTGATATTTTTTTGCACTTTTCATTACAAAAAGGTCCTTCAAAGAATTTATATTTGGCAAATTAGTTCTTTAAAAAGCATTGCAATTTAGTCAATGAAAACAATAAATTGCTACTTTTAAAAAATGCAATCAAACCCTTGAAGTCTAAAACTTCAAGTATTGAAGACCTATTCATGAAATTTTCATCTTTGAAGTATATTGTCACATCCATAACTCATCATCCAAAATTTGGGTATCTACAATTACCTTCCTTTGTCACTGTTTGCTTGAATTATAGAATTCTGACCTCTTTTTTTAAAAAAAAAGTTTAATTACACAAAGGTCCTTGAAAGAATTTAAGCTTGACAATTAGATCCTTAAAAAGCATAGCGATTTAGTCCATGAAAACAACAATTTCTTTCTATAAAAAAATGCTATCAGACCCCTAAAGTGTCAAAGTTCAAGTATTGAAGATCTGTTCTTGACAATTTTATTATTGGAGTCATTTATCGCATCCATAACTCATCATCGCAGAATTAAGTGTCTAAAGTTGGTCCCCTTTGTCACTGTTTGCTTGAATTACAAAATTCTGACCTCTTTTTTGTCACTTTTAATTATAAAAAGGTCCTTGAATGAATTTAAGTTTTGCAATTAGATCCTTAAGAAGCATTGCAATTTATTATGTGAAAACATTAAATTTGTTATTCAAAAAATGCTATCAGACCCCTGAAGTCTCAAAGTTCAACTATTGAAGATTTGTTCTTAACATTTTCATCATTGGAGTCTTTTGTCACATCCATAACTCATCATCCCAACATTGAGTGTCTACAGTTATCCCCTTTTGTCGCTGTTTGCTTGAATTATAGAATTCTGACCTCTTTTTTTCACTTTTAATTATAGAAAGGTCCTTCAAAGAATTTAAGTTTTGCAATTTGATCCTTAAAAATTATGGCAATTTAATCCATGAAAACATTAAATTCTTTCTTTGAAAAAATGCTATTAAAGCCCTAAAGTCTCAAAGTTGAAGTATTGAAGTCATTTGTCACATCCATATCACATCATCCCGAAATTGAGTGTTTACAGTTGCCCCCCCTTTGTCGTTGTTTGCTTGATTTATAAAATTCCTACTCTTTTTTTCACTTTTAATTGTTGAAAGGTCCTTGAAAAAATTTAATTTTTGCAATTAGATCCTTAAGAAGAATTGTAATTTAGTCCATGAAAACATTAAATTCCTTTTTTGAAAAAATTCTATCAGACCCTTGAAGTCTTAAAATTTAAGTATTGAAGACTTATTCAAGACATTTTTATTGTTGGAGTATATTGTCACATCCATAACTCATCATCCAAGAATTTGGTGTCTACAATTGGCCCCCCTTTGTTGTTGTTTGCTTGAATTATAGAATTCTGAGCTCTTTTTTTTTCACTTTTCATTACAAAAAGGTCCTTCAAAGAATTTAAGAAGCATTGCAATTAGATCATTAAAAAGCATTGTAATTTAGTCCATGAAAACAATAAATTCCTCCCTTAAAATGATACAATCAGACCCCTGAAGTCTTAAACTTCAAGTATTGAAGACCTATAAATGACATTTTCATCTTTGGAGTATATTGTCGCATCAATAACTCATCATCTAGAAATTGGGTGTCTGCAATTGCCCTCCTTTGTCACTATTGGATTGAATTATAGAATTCTAACCTCTCTTTTTCTAAAATTTTAATTACAAAAAGGTCTTTGAAAGAATTTAAGTTTCATAATTAGATCCTTAAAAAGCATTGCAATTTAGTCCATGAAAATGCTATCAGACACTTGAAGTCTCGAAGTTAAAATATTAAAGACCTGTTCTTAACATTTTCATCATTGGAGTCATTTGTCGCATCCATAACTCATCATCATAGAATTGAGTGTCTATAGTTGCTCCCCTTTGTCATTGTTTGCTTTAATTATAGAATTCTGACCTCTTTTTTTTCACTCTTAATTATAAAAAGGTCCTTGAAAGATTTTAATTTTTATAATTAGATCCTTAAAAAAGCATTGCAATTTGTCCATGAAAACACTAAATTCTTTCTTTAAAAAATGCTATTAGACCCTTAAAGTCTCAAAGTTCAACTATTAAAAACCTGTTCATAACATTTTCATCCATAACTCATCATCTTGAATTTGAGTGTCTACAGTTACCTCCTTTGTCATTGTTTGCTTGAATTATAGAATGCCGACCTCTTTTTTTTTCACTTTTAATTATAGAAAGTTCCTTGAAAGAATTAATTTTAGCAATTAGATTCTTAAAAATCATTGCAATTTAGTCCATGAAAATATTAAATTCTTTCTTTGAAAAATGCTATCAGAGCCCTAAAGTTATAAAGTTCAAGTATTGAAGACCTGTTCTTAACATTTTCATCATTGGAATTATTTATCGCATCCATATCTCATCATCCCAAAATTGAGTGTCTACAGTTGGCCCCCTTTGTCATTATTTGCTTGAATTATAGAATTCCTACCTCATTTTTTCACTTTTTATTATAAAAAGGTCCTTAAAAAATTTAATTTTTACAATTGGATCCTTAAATAACATTGCAATTTAGTCCATGAAAACATTAAATTCCTTGTTTGAAAAAAATGCTATCAGACCTTGAAGTCTCAAATTTTAAGTATTGAAGACTTATTCAAGACATTTTTATCATTGGAGTATATTATCGCATCCATAACTCATCATCCTAAAATTTGGTGTCTACAGTTGGCCCCCCTTTGTCGCTGTTTGCCTGAATTATAGAATTCTAACCTCTTTTTTTTTTCACTTTTCATTATAAAAAGGTCCTTCAAAGAATTTAAGTTTCACAATTAGATCTTTAAAAAGCATTGCAATTTAGTCCATGAAAACAATAAATTCCTTCTTTAAAAATGCAATCAGACCCCTGAAGTCTCAAACTTCAAGTATTAAAGACCTATTTATGAGATTTTCATTATTACAGTCTTTTGTTGCATCCATAACTCATAATCTAGAAATTGGGTGTCTACAATTGCCTTTCTTTATCATTGTTTGCTTAAATTATAAAATATAAACCTCATTTTTTAACTTTTAATTATAAAAAGGTCCATGAAAGAATTTAAGTTTTACAATTAGATCCTTAAAAAGTAGTGCAATTTAGTCCATGAAAATAAGAAATTCTTTCTTTAAAAAAATACAATCAGTCCCCTGAAATCTCAGACTTCAAGTATTAAAAACCTATTCAATACATTTTCAACATTGGAGTATATTGTCTCATCTATAAATCATCATCCTAAAATTGGGTGTCTATAGTTGGCCCCCCTTTGTCGCTGTTTGCTTGAATTATAGAATTTCGACCCCTTTTTTTTCTCTTTTAACTACAAAAACGTTCTTCAAAGAATTTAAGTTTTGTAATTAGATTCTTAAAAAGCATTACACTTTATTCCATGAAAACAATAAATTCCATCTTTTAAACAATGCAATCAGACCCCTGAAGTCTCAAACTTTATGTATGAAAGACCTATTCATGACATTTTCATCATTAGAGTGTTTTGTTGCTTCCATAACTCATTATCCATAAATTGGGTGTCTACAATTGCCCTCCTTTGCCTCTGTTTTCTTGAATCATAGAATTCTGAGCTCTTTTTTTTTTCAATTTTAATCACAAAAAGGTCATTAAAAAAATATAAGTTTTGAAATTAGATCCTTAAAAACCATTGCAATTTAGTCCATGAAAACATTAAATTCTTTCTTAAAAAAAATGCGATTCGACACCTAAAGTTTCAAAGTTCAAGTGCTAAAGTCCTATTCAAGATATTTTCATCATTGGAGCATATTGTCACATCAATAACTCATCATCCTAAAATTGGGTGTCTACAGTTGGGCCCCCTCTATCGCTGTTTGCTTAAATCATAGAATTTCAACCTCTTTTTTCACTTTTAATTACTAAAAGGTCCTTAAAAGAATTTAAGTTTGACAATTAGATCCTCAAAAGGCATTGTAATTTTGTCCATGAAAACAATAAATTCGTTCTTTAAAAAAATGCAATCAGACCCCTGAAGTCTCAAACTTCAAGTATTCAAGACCTATTAATGACATTTTCATCATTAGAGTCTTTTATTGCATCCATAACTCATCATAAACAAATTGGGTGTCTACAATTGCCCTCCTTTATCGTTGTTTTCTTAAATTATAAAATTCCCACCTCTTTTTTTTCACTTTTAATTGTAAAAAGGTCCTTGAAAAAATTTAAGTTTTACAATTAGATCCTTGAAAAGATTTGCAATTTAGTTCACGAAAACATGAAACTCTTTCTTATAAAAAATGGTATTACACCCCTGAAGTCTCAAAGTTCAAGTATTGAAGAGCTATTCTTGACATTTTCATAATTGGAGTCTTCTGTCGCATCCATAACGCATCATCCTGAAATTAAGTGTCTATAGTTGCCCCCCTTTGTCGTTGTTTGCTTGAATTATAGAATTCTTACCTCTTTTTTTCACTTTCTATTACAAAAGGTTCTTGAAAGAACTTAAAGTTTTACAATTGCATCCTTAAAAAGAATTGTAATTTAGTCCATGGAAACACTAAATTGTTTCTTCTAAAAAATGCATTTAGACCTAAGAAGTCTCAAAGTTCAAGTATTGAAGACCTATTCAAGACATTTTCATCATTGGAGTATATTGTCGTATCTATAACTCATCATCCCAAAATTGGCTATCCATAGTTGCCCTCGTTTGTTGCTATTTGCTTGAATTATAGAATTCTAACCTTTTTAAAAAAAATTTTAATTATAAAAAGGTCGTTAAAAGAATTTAAATTTTGCAATTAGATACTTAAAAAAATTGTTATTTAGTCCATAAAAACATTAAATTCTTTATTTGAAAAAAGGCAATCAGACCCATGAAGTCTCAAAGTTCAAGCATTGAAGAAATATTCACAGCATTTTCATCATTGGAGTACATTCTCGCATCCATAACTCCTCATCCCAAAATTTGGTGTCTATAGTTGGCCCCCTTTGTTGCTGTTTGCTTGATTTATAGAATTTTGACCTTTTTTTTCACTTTTAATAACACAAAAGAACTTAAAAGAATTTAAGTTTTCCAAATAGATCCAAGAAAGGCATTGCAATTTAGTCTATGAAAACATAAAGTACTTTCTTTGAAAAAATGCTATCAGACCCTTGAAGTCTCAAAGTTGAAGTATTGAAGAGATGTTCTTGACATTTTCATAATTGGAGTCTTCTGTCGCATCCATAACACATCATCCTGATATTGAGTGTCTATCGTTGCCCCCCCTTTATTGTTGTTTGCTTGAATTATAGAATTTTGACCTTTTTTTTTTCACTTTCCATTACAAAAAGGTCCTTGAAAGAACTTAAAGTTTTACATTTAGATCCTTAAAAAGAATTACAATTTAGTCCATGGAAACACTAAGTTCTTTATTCTAAAAAATGCAATCGAACCTATGAAGTCTCAAAGCTTAGGTATTGAAGATCTATTCAAGACATTTTCATCATTGGAGTATATTGTCGCACCTATAACTCAGGATCCCAAAATTGGCTGTTCACAGTTGCCCCCGTTTATTGCTGTTTGCTTGAATTATAGAATTCTGACCTATTTTTTTAATTTTAATTATAAAAAGGTCGTTAAAAGAATTTAAATTTTGCAATTAGATCCTTAAAAACATTGCAATTTCGTCCATAAAAACATTAAATTCTTTCTTTAAAAAAATGCAATCAAACCCATGAAGCCTCAAAGTTCAAGTATTAAAGACATATTCATGGCATTTTCATCATTGGAGTACGTTCTCGTAACCATAACTCATCATCCCAAGATTAGGTGTCTACAGTTGCCCCCCTTTGTCGCTGTTTGCTTGATTAATAGAATTATGACATTTTTTTCACTTTTAATAACACAAAATAACTTGAAAGAATTTAAGTTTTGCAAATACATCCTGGAAAAGCATTGCAATTTAGTCCAAGTAAACATTAAGTTCTTTCTTTGAAAAAATGCTATCAGACCCTGAAGTCTCAAAGTTAAAGTATTAAAGACCTGTTCCTGACATTTTCATCATTGGAATCTTTTGTCGCATCATTTACCCATCATCCCTAAATTGAGTGTCTACCACTGCCCCCCTTTGCTCATTGTGTCTACCATTTACTCATCATCCTAAAATTGAGTGTCTACCGTTGCCCCCCTTTGTTGCTATTTGCTTGAATTACAGAATTTTGACATCTTTTTGTTCACTTTTCATTACAAAAAGGTCCTTAAAAGAATTTAAGTTTTGCAATTAGATCCTTAAAAAGCATTAGAATTTAGACCATGAAAACATTAACTTCTTTCTTTGAAAAAGAGCAATCAGACCCATGAAGTCTCAAAGTTCAAGTATTGAAGACCTATTCATGACATTTTCATCATTGGATTACATTGTCACATCCATAACTCATCATCCTAAAATTGGGTGTCTACAGTTATCGCTCTGTGTTGGTGTTTGCTTGAATTATAAAATTCTACCCTTTTTTTTAAAATTTTAATAACAAAAAGGTCCTTAAAAGAATTTAAGCTTTGCAATTATATCCTAAAAAATCATTACTATTTAATCCATCAAAACATTAAATTCTTTCTTTGAAAAAATGCAATCAGACCTATGAAGTCTCAAAGTCTATGTATTAAAGACCTATTTAGGACATTTTCATCATGTGAGTGTATTGTCAAATCCATAACTCATCAACCAGAAATTGGGTTTTTATAGTTGCCACCTTTTGTCATTGCTTGCTTGAATTATAAAATTTTGACCTCTCTTTTTTCGCTTTCAATTTCAAAAAGTTCATAGAAAGAATTTATGTTTTGCAATTAGATCCTTAAAAATCATTGCAATTTAGTCCATGAAAACAATAAATTCTTTCTTTAGAAAAATGCAGTTACACCCCTGAAATCTCAAACTTCAAGTATTGAAGACCTATTCATGACATTTTCATCGTTGGAGTTTTTGTTGAATCCATAACTTATCATCTCGAAATTAGATGTCCACAATTGCCCTCCTTTGTCACTATTTGCTTAAATTACAGAATTCTAACCTCTTTTTTTTCACTTTTAATTATAAAAAAGGTACTTGAAAGAATTTAAGTTTTGCAATTAAATCCTTAAAAAGCATTGTAATTTAGTCTATGAAAACATTAAATTCTTTCCTTCAAAAAATGCAATTAGATCCATGAAGTCTTAAAGTTCAAGTACTGAAGACCTATTCATGACATTTTCAATATTCGAGTATATAGTTGCATCAATAACTCATCATCCAAAAAATTTGGCGTCTACAGTTGGCCCCCTTCATTGCTGATTGCTTGAATTATGGAATTCTGACCTCTTTTTTTTTTCACTTTTAGATACAAAAAGGTCCATGAAAGAATTTAAGTTTTGCAAAAAGATCCTAGAAAAGCATTACAATTTAGTGCATGAAAACATTATGTTCTTTCTTTGAAAAAATGCTATCCGACCCCTGAAGTCTCAAAGTTGAAGTATTGAAGACCTATTCTTGCCATTTTAATCATTGGAGTGTTTTGTTGCATCCTTTACTCATCATCCCAAAATTGAGTGTCTACCGTTGCCTCCCTTTGTCGCTATTGGCTTGAATTATAGAATTTTGATGTCTTTTTTTCTCTTTCAATTACGAAAAGGTGCTTGAAAGAATTTAAGTTTTATAGTCAGATCCTTAAAAAGCATTACAATTTATTCCATGAAAACATTAAATTCTTTCTTTGAAAAATTGTAATAAGATCCATGAAATCTTAAATTTCAAGTATTGAAGATCTATTCATGACATTTTAATCATTGGAGTATATTGATGTGTCTATAACTCATTATCCCAAAATTGGATGTCTACAGTTGTCGCTCTTTATCGTTGTTTTCTTGAATTATAGAATTTTTCCCTTTTTTTAAATTTTAATTATAAAAAGATCCTTGAAAGAATTTAAGTTTTGCAATTAGATCCTTAAAAAGCATTGTAATTTAGTCCATGAAAACATTAAAATCTTTCTTTAAAAAAATGCAATCAGACCCATGAAGTCTCAAAGTTCAAGTATTGAAGACCTATTCATGACATGTATATTGTTGCATCCACAACTCATCATCCCAAATTTAGGGTCTATAGTTGCCCCCCTTTGTTGCTATTTGCTTGAATTATAGAATTTTGACCTCTTTTTTTTCACTTTTAATTACAAAAAGGTCCTTGAAAGGATTTAAGTTTTGTAATTAGAACCTTAAAAAGCACTTAAATTTAGTCTATAAAAATATTAAATTCTTTCTCTAAAAATATGTAATAAGGCCTATAAAGTCTCAAAGTTCAACAATTGATCACCTATTCATGACATTTTAATCATTGGAGTATATTGTCGCATCTATAACTCATCATCCAAAAATTGGGTGTCTGTAGTTGCCCCCCTTTGTCTCTATTTGCTTAAATTATAGAATTTTGACCTTTTTTTTCATTTTAATTATAGAAACATCCTTGAAGGAATTTAATTTTTGCAATTAGATCCTTAAAAATCATTGCAATTTAGTCCATGAAAATATTAAACTCTTTCTTTGAAAAAATGCTATGAGACCCCTAAGGTCTCAAAGTTCAAGTATCGAAGACCTAGTCATGACATTTCCATCATTTGAGTCTTTTGTAGCATCCAAAACTCATCATCCAGAAATTGGGTGCCTACAGTTGCCCCCCTTTGTCGCTGTTTGCATTAATTATGGAATTCTGACCTCTTTTTTTCACTTTTAATTACAAAAGGTCCCTCAAAACATTAAATTCTTTCTTTAAAAGAATGTAATCAGACCCATGAAGTCTCAAAGTTCAAGTATTGAACTCCTATTCATGACATTTTCATCATTGGAGTATATTATCGCATCCATAACTCATCATCCCAAAAGTGGGTATCGACAGTTGTTGCCCTGTGTCGGTGTTTACTTGAATTATAGAATTCTGCCCTTTTTTAATTTTAATTATAAAAAGGACCTTGAAAGAATTTAAGCTTTGTAATTACATCCTTAAAAATCATTGCAATTTAGTCCATAAAAACATTAAATTCTTTATTTGAAAAAATGCAATCAAACCCATTAAGTCTCAAAGTTCAAGTATGAGAGACCTATTTACGACATTTTCATTATTAGGGTGTATTGTCAAATCCATAACTCATCATCCTAAAATTGGATGTTTATAGTTGCCCCCTTTTGTCGTTGTTTGCTTGAATTATTGAATTCCAACCTCTCTTTTTTTACTTTTAATTTCAAAAAGGTCATTGAAAGAATTTATGTTTGCAATTAGATCCTTAAAAAGCATCGCAATTTAGTCCATGAAAACAATAAATTTTTTCTTTAGAAAAATGCAGTTACGCCGTGAAGTCTCAAACTTCAAGTATTAAAGACCTATTCATGACATTTTCATCAATGGAGTTTTTGTTGCATCAATAACTTATCATCTTAAAATTAGGCATTTACAATTGCCCGCCTTTGTCAATATGTGCTTTAATTATAGAATTATGACCCCTTTTTTTCACTTTTAATTAGAAAAAGGTCCTTGAAAGAATTTAAGTTTTGCAATTAGATCCTTGAAAAGCGTTGTACTTTAGTCCATGAAAACATTAAATTCTTTCTTTAAAAAAAATGCAATTAGATCCATGAAGTCTTAAAGTTCAAGTATTTAAGCCCCACTCATAATATTTTTATCATTGGAGTATATTGTCACAACCATAACTCATCATCCAAAAAGTTTGGTATGTACAGTTGGCCCCCTTTGTCGCTGTTTGCTTGAATTATGGAATTTCGACCTCTTTTTTTTCATTTTTAATTATAAAAAGGTCCATGAAGGAATTTAAGTTTTGCAATTAGATCTTTAAAAAGCATTGCAATTTAGTCCATAAAAACATGAAAATCTTTCATTGAAAAAATGCAATAAGACCCGTGAAGTCTCAAAGTTCAAGTATTGATGACCTATTCATGACATTTTCATCATTTGAGTCTTTTGTCGAATACATAACTAATCATCCCAAAATTAGGTGTCTACAGCCTCCCTTTATCGTTGTTTGCTTGAATTATAGAATTCCAAAATGGTCATTGAAAGAATTTAATTTTTGTAATTAGATCCATAAAAAGCATTGCAATTTGGTCCATACAAACATTAAATTCTTTCTTTGAAAAAATCCAATCAGACTCGTGAAGTCTCAAAGTTCAAGTATTAAAGACCTACTCGTGACATTTTCATCATTGGAGTATATTGTTGCATCCACAATACATCATCCCAAATTTGGGTGTGTCCAGTTACCCCCCTTTGTCGCTGTTTACATGAATTATAGAATGTCAACCTCTTTTTTTCATTTTAATTACAAAAAGGTCTTTAAAGGAATTTAAGTTTTAGAATTAGATCCTTAAAAAGCATTGCAATTTAGTCCATAAAACATTAAATTTTTTCTCTGAAAAAATGTAATCAGACCTGGGATGTCTCAAAGTTTAAGTATTAACGACCTATTCATGACATTTTCATCATTGGAGCCTTTTATCGAATACATAACTCAACATCCCAAAATTGGGTGTCTATAGTTGCCCCCCCTTTATTACTGTTTACTTGAATTATAGAATTCCAAAATGGTCCTTGAAAGAATTTAAGTTTTGTAATTAGATCCTTAAAAAGAATTGCAACTTAGTCCATAAAAACATTAAATTCTTTCTTTAAAAAAATGCAATCAGACTCGTGAAGTCTTAAAGTTCAGGTATTGAAGACCTACTCATGACATTTTCATCATTAGAGTATATTTTTGCATCCACAACACATCATCCCAAATTTTGGTGTCTCCAGTTGCCCCCCTTTGTCGCTGTTTGCTTGAATTATAGAATTTCAACCTCTTTTTTTCTTTTTAATTACAAAAAGGTCCTTGAAGGAATTTAAGTTTTACAATTAGATCCTTAAAAGCATTTGCAATTTAGTCCATAAAAACATTAACTTTTTCTCTGAAAAAATGCAATCAAACCCGGGATGTCTCAAAGTTCAAGTATTAATGACCTATTCATGACATTTTCATCATTGGAGTCTTTTGTCGAATACATAACCCATCATCCCAATATTGGGTGTCTACAGTTGCCCCCTTTGTCGTTGTTTGCTTGAATTATAGAATTCTGACCTCTCTTTTTTCCCTTTTAATTACGAAAAGGCCCTTGAAAGAATTTAAGTTTTATAATTAGATCCTTAAAAAGCATTGTAATTTAGTACATGAAAACATTAAATTCTTTCTTTGAAAAAATGCAATTAGATCCGTGAAGTCTCAAAGTTCAAGTATTGGAGACCTACTCATGACATTTTCATCATTGGAGTATATTATTACATCCATAACTCATCATCAAAAAAATTGGGTATCTATAGTTGGCCCCATTTGTCGTTGTTTGCTTGAGTTATGGAATTCTGACATCTTTTACGCACTTTTAATTACAAAAAGGTCCATGAAATAATTGAAGTTTTGCAATTAGATCCTTAAAAAGCATTGCAATTTAGTCCATGAAAACAATAAATTCGTTGTTTGAAAAAAGGCAATCAAACCCAGGATGTCTCAAAGTTCAAGTATTGATGATCTATTCATGACATTTTCATCATTGGAGTCTTTTGTCGAATACATAACTCATCATCCCAAAATTGAGTGTCTACAGTTGCCCCCCTTTGGTGCTGTTTGCTTGAATTGTACAATTTTGACCTCTCTTATTTCCTTTTTAATTACAAAAAAGGTCCTTAAAAGAATTTAAGTTTTGCAATTAGATCCTTAAAAAGCATTGTAATTTAGTCCATGAAACCATTAAATTCTTTCTTTGAAAAAATGCAATTAGATCCGTGGAGTCTCAAAGATCAAGTATTGAAGACCTATTCATGACATTTTAATCATTGGAGTATATTGTCACATCTATAACTCATCATCCCAAAATTGCATGTCTACAGTTGTCGCTCTGTGTCGCTGTTTGCTTGAATTACAGAATTCCGCCCATTTTTTTAATTTTAATTATAAAAAGGTCTGTGAACAAATTTAAGTTTTGCAATTATATCCTTAAAAATCATTGCAATTTCATCCATAAAATCATAAATTCTTTCTTTGAAAAAACGCAATCAAACCCATGAAGTCTCAAAGTTCAAGTATTAAAGACCTATTAAGGACATTTTCATTATTGGAATATATTGTTGAATCCATAACTCATCATCCTAGAAATGGGTGTTTATAGTTACCCCCCTTTGTCGCTGTTTGCTTGAATTATAGAATTCTGACCTCTCTTTTTTCACTTTTAATTTCAAAAAGGTCCTTGAAAGAATTTATGTTTTGCAATTAGATCCTTAAAAATCATCACAATGTTGTCCATGTAAACAATAAGTTCTTTCTTTAGAAAAATGTAGTTACACCCTTGAAGTCTCAAATTTCAAGTATTGAAGACCTACTCATGGCATTTTCATCATTGGAGTCATTTGTTACATCCATATCTTATCATCTTGAAATTAGGTGTCTACAATTGCCCTCCTTTGTCATTATTTGTTTGAATTACAGAATTCCGACCTCTTTTTTTCACTTTTAATTACAAAAAAGTCCTTGAAAGAATTTAAGTTTTGTAATTAGATTCTTAAAAAGCATTGTTATTTAGTCCATGAAAACATTAAATTCTTTCTTTAAGAAAATGTAATTAGACCTGTGAAGTCTTAAAGTTCAAGTATTTATGACCTATTCTTGACATTTTTATTATTGGAGTCTTTTATCGAATACATAACTCATCATCCCAAAACTGAGTGTCTACATTTGCCCCCCTTTGTCGCTATTTGCTTGAATTATAGAATTCTCACATTACTGTTTTTCACTTTTAATTAAAAACATGGTCGTTGAAAGAATTTAATTTTTGTAATTAGATCCCTAAAAAACATTGTAATTCAGTCCATGAAAACATAAAATTCTTTCTTTCAAAAAATGGAATTAGATCCTTGAAGTCTCAAAGTTCAAGTATTTAAGACCTATTCATGACATTTTTAACACTGAAGTATATTAATGCATCCATAACTCATCATTAAAAAAAAAGGTGTCTATAGTCGACCCCCTTTATCGCTGTTTACTTGAATTATGGAATTCCGACCACTTTTTTTCACTTTTAATTACAAAAAGATGTGTGAAAGAATTTAAGTTTTGTAAGTAGATCCTTAAAAAGCATTACAATTTAGTCCATAAAAACATTAAATTCTTTTTTTGAAAAAATACAATCAGACCCGTGAAGTCTCAAAGTTCAAGTATTAATGACCTATTCATGATATTTTTATCATTAGAGTCTTTTGTCAAATATATAACTCATCATCTTAAAATTAAGTGTCTACAGTTGCCCCATTTTGTCGTTTGCTTAAATTATAGAATTCTGACCTCTCTTTTTTTCACTTTTAATTACAAAAAGGTTCTAGAAAGAATTTAAATTTTATACTTAGATCCTTAAAAAGCATTCTAATTTAGTCCATGAAAACATTAAATTCTTTCTTGGAATATATCCAATCACGTCCATGAAGTCTCAAAGTTCAAGTATTGAAGACCTATTCATGACATTTTAATCATTAGATCCATAACTTATCATCCCAGAATTTCATGTCTACAGTTATCGCTCTTTGTCGTTGTTTGCCTAAATTATAGAATTTCGCCCTTTTTTTAATTTTAATTATAAAAAGGTCCTTGAATGAATTTAAGTTTTGCATTTAGATCCTTAAAAATCATTGCAATTTAGTCCATAAAAACATTAAATTCTTTCTTTGAAAAAATGTAATCAGACCCATGAAGTCTCAAAGTTCAAGTATTAAAGAACTATTCATGACATTTTCATCATTGGAGTGTATTGTTGAATCCATAACTCATCATCCAAAAATTGGGTGTTTATAGTTGCCCCTCTTTTGTCATTGTTTGCTTCAATTATAGAATTCTAACGTCTCTTTTTTCACTTTTAGTTTCAAAAAGTTCCTTGAACGAATTTATGTTTTGCAATTAGATCCGTAAAAAGCATCACAATTTAGTCCATGAAAAGAATAAATTCTTTCTTTAGAAAAATGTAGTTATACCCCTAAAGTCTTAAACTTCAAGTTTTGAAGACCTATTCATAACATTTTCTTCATTGGAGTCTTTTCTTGCATCCATAACTTATCATCTTAAAATTAGGTGTCTGCAATTGCCCTCCTTTGTCACTGTTTGCTTGATTTATAGAATTCCAACCTCTTTTTTTCACTTTTAATTACAAAAAGGTCCTTGAAAGAATTTAAGTTTTGTAATTAGATCCTTAAAAAGCATTGTAATTTAGTCCATTATAACATTAAATTCTTTCTTTGAGAAAATGCAATTAGATCCATGATGTCTTAAAGTTCAAGTATTGAAGACCTATTCATGGCATTTTCATCATTGGAGTATATCGTCGCATCCATAACTCATCATCCAAAAAATTGAGTGTATATAATTGGCCCCTTTTGTCGATGTTTGCATGAATTATGGAATTCCGACCTCTTTTCTTCACTTTTAATTACAAAAAGGTCCATGAAAGAATTTAAGTTTTACAATTAGATCCTTAAAAAGCATTATAATTTAGTCCATAAAAACATTAAATTCTTTCTTTGAAAAAATGCAATTAGACCCGTGAAGTCTCAAAGTTCATGTATTGATGACCTATTCATGACATTTTCATCATTGGAGTCTATTGTTGAATACATAACTCATCATCCCAAAATTGCAAAGAGGTTCTTGAAAGAATTTAATTTTTGGAATTAGATCCTTAAAAAGCATTGCAATTTAGTCATTGAAAACATTAAATTCTTTCTTTGAAAAAAATGCAATTAGACCAGTGAAGTCTCAAAGTTCAAGTATTGAAGATATATTCATGACATTTTTATCATTGGAGTATATTGTTGTATCCATAACTCATCATAACAAAATTAGGTGTCTACAAATGCCCCCTTTTGTCATTATTTTCTTGAATTATGTAATTTCAACCTCTTTTTTTCACTTTTAATAACTGAAAGGTCCTTGAAGGAATTTAAGTTTTGCAATAGATCCTTAAAAAGTATTTCAATTTAGTCCTTGAAAATAATAAATTCTTTCTTTGAAAAAATGCAATCAGACCTGTGAGGTCCCAAAGTTCAAGTATTGAAGACCTATTCATGATATTTTAATCAATGGAGTCTATTATCGCATCTAAAACTCATCATCCCAAAATTGGGTGTCTACAGTTGCCCCCTATTGTAGCTATTTGCTTCAATTGTAGAATTTTGACCTCTCTTTTTTTCATTTTTAATTACAAAAAGGTCTTTAAAAGAATTTAAGTTTTGCAGTTAGATCCTTAAAAAGCATTGTAATTTAGTCTACAAAAACATTAAATTCTTTCTTTGAAAAAATTTAATCAGACTTGTGAAGTCTCAAAGTTCAAATATTGCAGACCTATTCATGACATTTTCATCATTAGAGTATATTATCGCATCCATAACTCATCATCCCAAAATTGGGTATCTATAGTTAGCCCCATTTGTCGCTGTTTGCTTGAATTATAAAATTCTGACCTCTCTTTTTTTAACTTTTAATTATATTAATGTCATTGAAAGAAATTAAGTTTTGCAATTAAATCCTTAAAAAGCATTGCAATTTAGTCCATAAAAACATTAAATTCATTCTTTGAAAAAATGCAATTCAATCCATTAAGTCTTAAAGTTCAATCATTGCATACCTAATCATGACCTTTTCATCATTGGAGTATATTTTTTCATCCATAGCTCAGCATCCCAAAATTAGGTGTCTACAGTTTCCGGGCCTTTATCGATGTTTGCTTGAATTATAGAATTCCAACCACTTTTTTTTAACTGTTAGTTACAAAGAGGTCCTTGAAGGAATTTAAGTTTTGCAATTAGATCCTTAAAAGGCATTGCAATTTAGTCTATGAAAATAATAAGTTCTTTGTTTGGAATAAGGCAATAAGACCTATAATGTCTCAAAGTTCAAGTATTGAAGACATATTCATGACACTTCCATCATCGGTGTCTTTTATCGAATCCATATCTCATCATCCTAAAATTGGGTGTCTAAAGTTCCCCCCCTTTATCGCTGTTTGCTTTAATTATGGAATTCGGACCTCTTTTTTCACTTTTAATTGCAAAAATGTTCTTTAAACACTTTTAGTTTTGCAATTAGATCCGTAAAAAGCATTGCAATTTAGTCCATTAAAATATTAAATTATTTCTTTATAAAAATACAATCAAACCTGTAAAGTCTCAAAGTTCAAGTATTGAAGATCTATTCAAGATGTTTTAATCATTAGAGCATATTGTCACATTCATAAATCATTATGACAAAATTGGGTGTCTACGGTTGCCCCCTTTTGTCGTTGTTTGCTTTTAATTACAAAAAGGTCCTTCAAACATTAAATTCTTTCTTTGAACAAATGCAATCAGTCTCGTGAAGTCTCAAAGTTCAAGTATTGAAGACCTATTCATGACATTTTCATCACTGGAGTCTTTTGTCGCATCTATAACTCGTCATCTTGAAATTTTGACCTCTCTTTTTTTCATTTTTAATTACAAAAAGGTCTTTAAAAGAATTTAAGTTTTGCAGTTAGATCCTTAAAAAGCATTACAATTTAGTCTACAAAAACATTAAATTCTTTCTTTGAAAAAATGCAATCAGACTTGTGAAGTCTCAAAGTTCAAATATTGCAGACCTATTCATGACATTTTCATCATTAGAGTATATTGTCGAATCCATAACTCATCATCCCAAAATTGGGTGTCTACAGTTACCCCCCTTTGTCATTGTTTGATTGAATTATAGAATTCCGATCTTTTTTTTTCACTTTTAATAACTAAAAGGTCCTTGAAAGAATTTAAGTTTTGCAATTAGATCCCTCAAAGCCATTGCAATTTAGTCCATAACGACATTAAATTCTTTCTTTGAAAAAATGTAATTAGACTCGTAAAGTCTCAAAGTTCAAGTATTAAAGATCTCTTCATGACATTTTCATCATTAGAGACTTTTGTAGCATCAATAACTCATTATCCAAAAATTCAGCCTCCACAATTGCACTCTTTTGTCACTATTTGCTTGAAGTATAGAATTCCAACCTCTTTTTTTTAACTTTTAGTTATAAAAAGGTCCTTGAAAGAATTTAAGTTTTGCAATTATATCCTTAAAAATGATTGTAATCTATTCCATGAAAAAATTAAATTCTTTCTTTGAAAAAATGCAATTAGATCCGTGAAGTCTCAAAGTTTAAGTATTAAGGACCTATTCATGACATTTTAATCAATGGAGTCTATTGTCGCATCCATAACTCATCATCCCAAAATTGGGTATCGACAGTTGCCCCCTATTATAGCTGTTTGCTTTAATTGTAGAATTCTGACCTCTCTTTTTTTCATTTTTAATTACAAAAAGGTATTTAAAAGAATTTAAGTTTTGCAATTAGATCCTTAAAGATCATTACAATTTAGTATATAAAAACATTAAATTCTTTCTTTGAAAAAATCCAATCAGACTTGTGAAGTCTCAAAGTTCAAGTATTGAAGACCTATTGATGACATTTTCATCATTGGAGTATATTGTCGCATCTATAACTTATCATCCTAAAATTGGGTGTCTACAGTTGCCCCCTTTTTTTTTGTTTACTTGAATTATAGAATTCTGACCTTTTTTTTTCACTGTTAATTACAAAGAGGTCCTTCAAAGAATTTATGTTTTGCAAATAGATCCTTTAAAAGCATTGCAATTTAGTCCATAAAAACATTAAATTCATTCTTTGAAAAAATGCAATCAGACCCGTGAAGTCTCAAAGTTCAAGTATTGTAGACCTATTTATGATATTTTCATCATTGGAGTATATTTTTGCATCCATAGCTCATTATCCCAAAATTGGGTGTCTATAATTTCCAGGCCTTTGTCGATGTTCGCTTGAATTATAGAATTCCAACCTTTTTTTTCACTATTAATTACAAAGAGGTCCTTGAAAGAATTTACGTTTTGCAATTAGATTGTTAAAAAGCATTGCAATTTAATCCATGAAAACAATAAGTTCTTTGTTTGAAAAAAGACAATAAGACCTGTCAAGTCTCAAAGTTCAAGTATTGAAGACCTATTTATGACATTTCCATCATTGGAGTCTTTTGTTGAATCCATATCTCATCATACTGAAATTAGGTGTCTACAGTTCCCCCCTTTGTCGTGTTTGCTTTAATTATGGAATTCATACCTCTTTTTTTCACTTTTAATTACAAAAATGTCCTTGAAAGACTTTAAGCTTTGTAATTAGATCCTTAAAAAGCATTGCAATTTAGTCCATTAAAACAATAAATTATTTCTTTGTAAAAATACAATCAGACCTGTGAAGTCTTAAAGTTCAAGTGTTGAAGATCTATTCAAGATGTTTTAATCATTAAAGTATATTGTCGCATTTATAACTCATCATAACAAAATTGGGTGTCTGCAGTTGCCTCCCTTTGTCGTTGTATGCTTGAATTATGAAATTTTGACCTCTTTTTTTACTTTTAATTATAAAAAGGTCATTGAAAGAATTTAAGTTTGGCAATTAGATCCTTAAAAATAATTTCAATTTAGTCCATGAAAACAATAAATCCTTTCTTTGAAAAAATGCAATCAGACCCGTGAAGTCTCAAAGTACAAGTATTGAAGATCTATTCAAGATATTTTTGTCATTAGAGTATATTGTCGAATCCATTACTCATCATCCTAAAATTGGGTGTCTATAGTTGCCCCCATTTGTTGTTGTTTGCTTGAATTATAGAATTTTGAACTTTTTTTCACTTTTAATGACAGAAAGATCCTTAAAAGAATTTAAGTTTTGCAATTAGATCCTTAAAAAAATTACAATTTAGTCCATAAAAACATTAAATTCTTTCTTTAAACAAATGCAATCAGTCCCGTGAAGTCTCAAAGTTCAAGTATTGAAGACCTATTCATGACATTTTCATCATTGGAGTCTTTTGTCGCATCTATAACTCGTCATTTAGAAATTCGGTGTCTATAATTGCCATCCTTCATCACTATTTGCTTGAATTATATAATTTTGACCACTTTTTTTTAACTTTTAAGTACAAAATGGTCCATGAAAGAATTTAATTTTTGCAATTATATCCTTAAAAAACGTTGCATTTTAGCACATGAAAACATGAAATTCTTTCTTTAAAAAAATTCAATTAGACCTATGAAGTCTCAAAGCTCAAGTATTGAAGGCCTGTTCATGACATTTTCATCATTTGAGTGTTTTGACGAATCCATAACTCATCATGCCAAAATTGGGTGTCTACAATTGCCCCCCTTTGATGTTGTTTGCTTAAATTATAGAATTATGACCTTTTTTTTTTCACTTTTCATTATAAAAAGTTCCTTAAAAGGATTTAAGTTTTGTAATTAGATCCTTAAAAAGCATTGCAATTTAGTCCATAAAAACATTAACTTCTTTCTATGAAAAAATGCAATCAGACCTGTGAAGTCTCAACGTTCAAGTATTAAAGACCTATTCATGAAATTTCTATGATTGGAGTCTTTTGTCGAATCCATAACTCATCATCTCGAAATCGGGTGTCTATAGTTGCGCCCCTTTGTCGTTATTTGCTTGAATTATGAAATTTGGACTTTTTTCACTTTTAATTATAAAAATTTCCTTGTAAGAATTTAAGTTTTGCAATTAGATCCTTAAAAAGCATCATAATTTAGTCCATGAAAACATTAAATTCTTTCTTTGAAAATATGCAATAAGACCCATGAAGTCTACAACTTCAAGTATTGAAGACCTATTCATGACATTTTCATCATTTGAGTATATTGTCAAATCCATAACTCATCATCCCAAAATTGGGTTTCTACAGTTGCCCTTTTTTATCGCTGTTTGATTGAATTATAGAATTCCAACCTTTTTTTTTCACTTTTAATAACTACAAGGTCCTTGAAAGAATTTAAGTTTTACAATTAGATCCTTCAAAAGCATTACAATTTAGTCCATAAAAATATTAAATTCTTTCTTTGAAAAAATGTAATTAGACTCGTAAAGTCTCAAAGGTCAAGTATTAAAGATCTATTCATGACATTTTCATCATTGGAGTCTTTTGTAGCATTAATAACTCATCATCCAGAAATTTGATGTCTACAATTGCCCTCTTTTATCACTATTTGCTTGAAGTATAGAATTCCGACCTCTTTTTTAACTTTTAATTACAAAAAGGTCCTTGAAAGAATTTAAGTTTTGCAATTATATCCTTAAAAGTCATTGTAATTTAGTCTATGAAAACATTAAATTCTTTTTTTGAAAAAATGAATTAGATCCATAAAGTCTCAAAGTTCAAGTATTGAAGACCTATTCATGATGTTTTAACCATTGGAGTACTTTGTCGCATCTATTACTCATTATAATAAAATTGGGTGTCTACAGTTGCCTGCATTGTTGTTGTTTACTTAAATTATGTAATTTCAACCTCTTTTTTTTTCAATTTTAATTACTAAAAGGTCCTTGAAGGAATTTAAGTTTTGCAATTAGATCCTTCAAAAGCATTACAATTTAGTCTATAAAAAGATTAAATTCTTTCTTTGAAAAAATGTAATTAGACTCATAAAGTCTCAAAGTTCAAGTATTGAAGATCTATTCATGACATTTTCATCATTGGAGTCTTTTATAGCATCAATAACTCATCATCTAGAAATTTAGTGTCTACAATTGCCCTCTTTTGTCAGTATTTGCTTGAAGTATAGAATTTTGACCTCTTTTTTTAACTTTTATTTACAAAAAGGTCCTTGAAAGAATTTAAGTTTTGCAATTATATCCTTAAAAATCATTGTAATTTAGTCCATGAAAATATTAAATTCTTTCTTTGAAAAAATGCAATTAGATCTGTGAAGTCTTAAAGTTCAAGTGTTAAAGACCTATTCATGACGTTTTCATCATTGGAGTATATTATCGCATCCATAACTCATTATAACAAAATTGGGTGTCTACAGTTGCCCCCATTGTCGTTGTTTGCTTGAATTATGTAATTTCAACCTCTTTTTTTTCAATTTTAATTACCAAAAGGTCCTTGAAGGAATTTAAGTTTTGTAATTAGATCCTTCAAAAGCATTGTAATTTAGTCCATAAAAAGATTAAATTCTTTCTTTGAAAAAATGTAATTAAACTCATAAAGTCTCAAAGTTGAAGTATTGAAGATCTATTCTTGACATTTTCATCATTGGAGTCTTTTGTCACATCAATAACTCATCATTTAGAAATTTGGTGTCTACAATTGCCTTCTTTTGTCACTGTTTGCTTGAAGTATAGAATTCTGACCTCTTTTTTTAAAACTTTTAATTATAAAAAGGTCCTTGAAAGAATATAAGTTTTGTAATTATATCCTTAAAAATCATTATAATTTAGTCCATGAAAACATTAAATTCTTTCTTCAAAAATATTCAGTCAGACCCATGAAGTCTCAAAGTTTAAGTATTGAAGACCTATGACATTTTCATCATTGGAGTATTTTGTCGAATGCATAACTTATCATCCTATAATAGGGTGTCTACAGTTGCCCCCCTTTGTTGCTATTTGTTTGAATTATAGAATTCTGACCTTTTTTTTCACTGTTAATTACAAAGAGGTCCTTCAAAGAATTTATGTTTTGCAAATAGATCCTTAAAAAGCATTGCAATTTAGTCCATAAAAACATTAAATTCTTTTTTTGAAAAAATGCAATCAGACCCATGAAGTCTCAAAGTTCAAGTATTGAATACCTACTCATGACATTTTCATCATTGGAGTATATTATCGCATCCATAACTCATCATCCCAAAATTGGGTGTCTATAATTGCCCCCCTTTGTTGATGTTTGCTTGAATTATAGAATTTCGACCTCTTTTTTTCACTATTAATTACAAAGAGTTCCTTGAAAGAATTTAAGTTTTACAATTAGATACTTAAAAAGCATTGCAAATTAGTCTATGAAAACAATAAATTCTTTGTTTGAAATAAGGAAATCAGACCCCTAAAGTTTCAAAATTCAAGTATTGAAGACCTATTCATGACATTTCCATCGTTGGAGTCTTTTATCGCATCCATATCCCATCATCCCAAAATTGGGTGTCTATAGTTGCCCCCTTTATTACTGTTTAATTTGATTATGGAATTCGGACCTCTTTTTTTTTTGCACTTTTAATTACAAAAAGATCATTGAAAGAATTTAAGTTTTGCAATTAGATCCTTAAAGAGCATTGCAATTTAGTCCATTAAAACATTAAATTCTTTCTTTGAAAAAAAATGTAATTATACCTGTGAAGTCTCAAAGTTCGAGTATTGAAGATCTAGTAATGACATTTTAATCATTGGAGTATATTGTCGCATTCATAAGTCATCATCCTAAAATTGGGTGTCTACAGTTGCCCCCTTTTGTTGTTATTTGCTTGAATTATGGAATTCTCACCTCTTTTTTTCACTTTTAATTACAAAAAGGTCCTTGAAAGAAGCTAAGTTTTGCAATTAGATCCTTAAAATGCATTTCAATTTAGTCTAGAAAAATAATAAATCCTTTCTTTAAAAAAATGCAATCAGATCCCTAAAGTCTCAAAGTTCATGTATTAAAGATCTATTCAAGACATTTTCATCATTAAAGTATATTGTCATATCCATAACTCATAATCACAAAATTGGGTGTCTGCAGTTGTACCCCTTTGTAGCTGTTTGCTTGAATTATAGAAATCCGACCTTTTTTTTTCACTTTTAATGATAAAAAGATCCTTAAAAGAATTTAAGTTTTGTAATTATACCCTTAAAAAGTGTTGCATTTTAGTCCATGAAAACATCAAATTCTTCCTTCAAAAAAATGCAATTAGACCCGTGAAGTCTCAAAGTTCAAGTATTGAAGACCTGTTCATGACATTTTCATCATTGGAGTCTTTTGACGAATCCATAACTCATCATCCCAAACTTGGGTGTCTACAATTACCCCCTTTTATTACTGTTTGCTTGAAATATAGAATTCTGACTTTTTTTTTTTTACTTTTTAATTATGAAAAGGTCCTTGAAAGGATTTAAGTTTTGCAATTAGATCCTTAAAAAACATTGCAATTTAGTCCATAAAAACATTAAATTCTATCTTTGAAAAAATGCAATCAGACCCATGAAGTCTCAAAGTTCAAGTATTGAAGATCTATTGATGACATTTTAATCATTGGAGTAAATTGTCGCATTCATAACTTATCATCCCAAAATTGGGTGTCTATAGTTAGCCCCTTTATCACTGTTTGCTTAAATTATGGAATTTTGACCTCTTTTTTTAACTTTTAATTACTAAAAGTTCCTTGAAAGAATTTAAGTTTTGCAATTAGATCCTTAAAATGTATTGCAATTTAGTCCAAAAAAATAATAAATCCTTTCTTTTGAAAAAATGCAATCAGATCCCTAATGTCTCAAAGGTCATGTTTTGAAGACCTATTCATGAAATTTTCATCATTGGAGTATATTGTCGCATCCATAGCTCATCATCCTAAAATTGGGTGTCTAAAGTCACCCCCTTTTGTTGTTGTTTGCTTAAATTATAGAATTCCAACTTTTTTTTTTAACTTTTCATTTTAAAAAGGACTTTGAAATAATTTAAATTTTGAAATTTGATCCTTAAAAAGCATTGTAATTTATTTCATAAATTTATTAAATTCTTTCTTTTAAAAAATGCAATCATACCCATGAAGTCTTTAAGTTGAAGTATAGAAGACCTATTCATGACATTTTCATCAGTGGAGCATATTGTTGCATCCATAACTCATCATCCCAAAATTGGGTGTCTACAGTTGCTTGCCTTTGTCATTGTTTGCTTGAATTATAGAATTCCAACCTTTTTTTCACTTTTAATTACAAAAATGTCCTTGAAAGACTTTTAGTTTGCAATTAGATCCTTAAAAAGCATTGAATTTAGTCCATAAGAACATTGAATTCTATCTTTCAAAAAAATGCAATCAGACCCGTGAAGTCTTAAAGTTCAAATCATGATATCCTATTAATGACATTTTTATCATTAGAGCTTATAGTCATATCCATAACTTATGATCCCAAAATTGGGTGTCTACAGTTGCCCCCCTTTGTTACTGCTTACTTGAATTATAGAATTCCGAACTCTTTTTTTTACCTTTTAATTATAAAAAGGTCCTTAAAAGAATTTAATTTTTGCAATTAGATCCTTAAAAAGCATTGCAATTTTTTCCATAAAAACATTATATTCTTTCTTTGAAAAAATGCAATCAGACCCCTAAAGTCTCAAAATTCAAGTATTGCAGACCTATTCATGACATTTTCATCATTGGAGTATATTGTCGCATCCATTACTCATCATCCAAAAATTGGGTGCCTAGAAATGCCCCACTTTGTCTCTGTTTGCTTGAATTATAGAAATACCACCTCATTTTTTTCAATTTTAATTATAAAAAAGGTCCTTAAAAGAATTTAAGTTTTGCAATTAGATCCTTTAAAAGCATTACAATTGAGTATATGAAAATATTAAATTCCTTTTTTGAAAAAAAGGAATCAGATTTGTGAAGTCTCAAAGTTCAAGTATTGAAGATCTATTCTTGACATTTTCATCATTGGAGTGTATTGTCGCTTCTATAACTCATCATCCCAAAATTAAGTGTCTACATTTGCCCCCCTTTGTCACTGTTTGCATGAATTATATAATTCCAACCTCTTTTTTTTATTTTAAGTATGAAAAGGTCCTTGAAAGAATTTAAGTTTTGCAATTACATCCTTAAAAAGCATTGCAATTTAGTCCGTAAAAATATTAAATCCTTTCTTTGAAAAAATGCAATCATACCCATGAAGTCTCAAAGTTAAAGTGTTGGAGACCTGTTCATGACATTTTCATCATTGGAGTATATTATTGCATCTATAACTCATCATCCCAAAATTGGGTGTGTACATTTGCCCCCCTTTTTCTCTCTTTCGTTGTATTATACAATTTTGACCTCTTTTTTCTCTTTTAATTACAAAAAAGTCCTTAAAGAATTGAAGTTTGCAAGTAGATCCTTTAAAAGCATTGCAATTTCGATCAGGAAAACAACAAATTCTTTTTTTCAAAAATGTAATTAGGCCCTTCAAGTCTCAAAGTTCAAGTATTAAAGATCTATTCATGACATTTTCATCATTAGAGTCTTTTGTCGCATCTAAAACTCATCATCCAGAAATTCGGTGTCTACAATTGTTGTACTTTATCATTGTTTGCTTGAAGTATAAAATTCAAACCTCTTTTTTTAACTTTTAATTACAAAAAGGTCCTTGAAAGAATTTAAGTTTTGCAATTAGATCCTTAAAAAGCATTGCAATTTAGTCCATGAAAACATCAAATTCCTTTTTTGAAAAAATGTTGTCAGACCCTAAATTCTTAAAGTTGAAGTATTTAAGACTTGTTCTTGACATTTTCATTATTGGAATCTTTTATTGCATCCATTACTCATCATCCCAAATTTGAGTGTCTATAGTGGCCCCTGTTTTTTTGCTGTTTACTTGAATTATAGAATGCCAAAATCTTTTGTTTCACTTATAATTACAAAAAGGTTCTTGCAAGAATTTAAGTTTCCAATTTTTCCTTAAAAACCATTGCAATTTAGTCCACGAAAACATTAAATTATTTTTTGAAAAAATGCAATTAGTCCCGTGAAGTCTCAAAGTTCAAGTATTGAAGACCTATTAATGACATTTTCATCATTGGAGTATATTGTCGCATCCATAACTCATCATCCTAAAATTGGGTGTTTACAATTGCCCCGCTTTATTGTTGTTTGCTTGAATTATAGAATTCTGATCACTCTTTTTAACTTTTAATTAGAAAAAGGTCCTTGAAGGAATTTAAGCTTTGCAATTTGATCCTTAAAAAGCATTGCAATTTAGTCCATAAAAACATTAAATTCTTTCTTTGAAAAAATGTAACAAGACCCATGAAGTCTCAAAGATCAAGTATTGAAGACCGATTCAAAACATTTTGACCTTGAAAGAATTTTCACCCCTTTTTTTATTAATTTTAAGTATAAAAAGGTCCTTGAAAGAAATTATGTTTTGCAATTAGATCCTTAAAAATTATTGCAATTTAGTCTATAAAAACATTAAATTCTATCATTGAAAAAATGCAATCAGACCCATGAAGTTTTAAAGTTCTAGTGTTGAAGACCTATTCAAGACATTTTCATTATTGGAGTATATTGTCGCATCTATAACTCATCATTCCAAAATTGGGTGTCTACAGTTGCCCCGCTTTATCGTTGTTTGCTTGAATTAAAGAATTTTGACCTCTTTTTTTCACTTTTAATGACAAAAAGGTCCTTCAAAGAATTTAAGTTTTGCAAGTAGATCCTTAAAAAGAATTACAATTTAGCCCTGAAAAATATAAATTCTTTCTTTGAAAAAAATGCAATCATACCCATGAAGTCTTTAAGTTGAAGTATAGAAGACCTATTCATGACATTTTCATTAGTGGAGCATATTGTTGCATCCATAACTCATCATCCCAAAATTGGGTGTCTACAGTTGCTTGCCTTTGTCATTGTTTGCTTGAATTATAGAATTCCAACCTTTTTTTCACTTTTAATTACAAAAATGTCCTTGAAAGACTTTCAGTTTGCAATTAGATCCTTAAAAAGCATTGAATTTAGTCCATGAGAACATTGAATTCTATCTTTCAAAAAAATGCAATCAGACCCGTGAAGTCTTAAAGTTCAAATCATGATATCCTATTAATGACATTTTTATCATTAGAGCTTATTGTCATATCCATAACTTATGATCCCAAAATTGGGTGTCTACAGTTGCCCCCCTTTGTTACTGTTTACTTGAATTATAGAATTCCGAACTCTTTTTTTTACCTTTTAATTATAAAAAGGTCCTTAAAAGAATTTAATTTTTGCAATTAGATCCTTAAAAAGCATTGCAATTTTTTCCATAAAAACATTATATTCTTTCTTTGAAAAAATGCAATCAGACCCCTAAAGTCTCAAAATTCAAGTATTGCAGACCTATTCATGACATTTTCATCATTGGAGTATATTGTCGCATCCATTACTCATCATCCAAAAATTGGGTGCCTAGAAATGCCCCACTTTGTCTCTGTTTGCTTGAATTATAGAAATACCACCTCATTTTTTTCAATTTTAATTATAAAAAAGGTCCTTAAAAGAATTTAAGTTTTGCAATTAGATCCTTTAAAAGCATTACAATTGAGTATATGAAAATATTAAATTCCTTTTTTGAAAAAAAGGAATCAGATTTATGAAGTCTCAAAGTTCAAGTATTGAAGATCTATTCTTGACATTTTCATCATTGGAGTGTATTGTCGCTTCTATAACTCATCATCCCAAAATTAAGTGTCTACATTTGCCCCCCTTTGTCGTTGTTTGCATGAATTATATAATTCCAACCTCTTTTTTTTATTTTAAGTATGAAAAGGTCCTTGAAAGAATTTAAGTTTTGCAATTACATCCTTAAAAAGCATTGCAATTTAGTCCGTAAAAATATTAAATCCTTTCTTTGAAAAAATGCAATCATACCCATGAAGTCTCAAAGTTAAAGTGTTGGAGACCTGTTCATGACATTTTCATCATTGGAGTATATTATTGCATCTATAACTCATCATCCCAAAATTGGGTGTGTACATTTGCCCCCCTTTTTCTCTCTTTCGTTGTATTATACAATTTTGACCTCTTTTTTCTCTTTTAATTACAAAAAAGTCCTTAAAGAATTGAAGTTTTGCAAGTAGATCCTTTAAAAGCATTGCAATTTCGATCAGGAAAACAACAAATTCTTTTTTTCAAAAATGTAATTAGGCCCTTCAAGTCTCAAAGTTCAAGTATTAAAGATCTATTCATGACATTTTCATCATTAGAGTCTTTTGTCGCATCTAAAACTCATCATCCAGAAATTCGGTGTCTACAATTGTTGTACTTTATCATTGTTTGCTTGAAGTATAAAATTCAAACCTCTTTTTTTAACTTTTAATTACAAAAAGGTCCTTGAATTGTATAATTCAAGCAAAGAGCAATAAAAGGGGCAACTATAGACACCCAATTTTGGGATGATGGGTTGTGGATGTGACAATAGACTCCAATGATGAAAATGACAAGAATAGGTCTTCAATACTTGATCTTTGAGACTTTAGGGATCTAATTACATTTTTTTTCAACAAAGGAATTTAATGTTTTGTGGACTTAATTGCAATGCTTCATAAGGATCTCATTGCAATACTTAAATTCTTGTAAGGACCTTTTTGTAATTAAAATTTAAAACAAAAAAGGTCAAAATTGTATAATTCAAGCAAACAACAACATAGGGGGGTATCTGTAGATATCCAATTTCGGGATGATGATTTATGGATGCGACAAAACACTCAAATGATGAAAATATCTTGAATAGTTCTTCAATATATGAACTTTGATACTTCAGGGGCATGAATGAATTTTTTCAAAGAAGGAATTTAATGTTTTCATGGACTAAATTGCAATGCTTTTTAAGGTTGTAATTGCAAAAGTTAAATTCTTTCAAGGACCCTTTTGGAAATAAGATTTTAAAAAAAAGTTGTCCAAATTCTATAATTCGAGTAAACAGTGACAATGGGGGGGCAACTGTCGACACCCAAGTGTGGGATGATGAGTTATGGATGCAACAAATGACTCTAATGAGGAAAACGTCGTGAATAGGCCTGTAATAGTTGAACTTTGAGACTTCAAGGCACTGATTGCATTTTTTCAAAGAAAGATTTTAATGTTTTCATAGACTAATTTACAATGATTTTTAAGGATCTAATGGCAAAACTTAAATTCTTTCATGGACCTTTTTGTAATTAAAATTTTAAAAAAAGGTTGGAATTCTATAATTCAAGCAAATAGCGACAAAGGGGGTCAACTGTAGACACCCAATTTCAAGATGATGAGTTATGGATGAGAGAAAAGACTAAAATGATGAAAATGTCATGAATAGGTCTTCAATACTTGAACTTTGAGACTTTAGGGGTTTGATTGCATTCTTTAAAAGAAAAAATTTAATGTTTTCATGGAATGAATTGTAATACTTTTTAAGGATCCTATTAAAACTTAAATTCTTTCAAGGACATCTTTGTAATTAAAAGTAAAAATAAAAGAGGTGAGAATTCTATAATTCAAACAAAGAGCAATAATGGGGGCAACTATAGACACCAAATTTTGGCATGATGAGTTATAGATAAGACAACAGACTCCAATCATGAAAATGTCATGAATAGGTCTTCAATACTTGTATTTTAAGACTTGAGGGGTCTGATTGCATTTTTTTTTAAAGGAAGAATTTAATGTTTTCGTGGACAAAATTGCAATGCTTTTTAAGGATATTATTCCAAAACTTAAATTCCTTTAAGGACCTTTTTGTATTTAAAAGTTAAAACAAAAGAGGTTAGAATTCTATAATTCAAACAAACAATAACAAAAGGGGTAATTGTAGACACCCAATTTTAGGATGATGAGTTATGGATGTGACAAAAGACTCTAAGGATGAAAATGTCATGAATAGGTGTTCAATACTTGAACTTTTAGACTTTAGCGGTCTAATTACATTATTTTCAACAAAAGAATTTAAAGTTTTTGTGGACTAAATTGCAATGCTTATTAAGGATCTCACTACAAAACTTAAATTCTTTCCAGCACCTTTTTGTAATTAAAATTTAAAAAAAAGTGGTCAAAATTGTATAATTCAAGCAAATAATGACATAGGGGGTATCTGTAGATACCTAATTTCGGGATGATGAGATATGGATGCGACAAAACACTCAAATGATGAAAATATCATGAATAGGTCTTCAATACTTGAACTTTGATACTTCAGGGGCCTAAATGAATTTTTTGAAAGAAAGAATTTAATGTTTTCATGGATTAAATTGCAATGCTTTTTAAGGTTGTAATTTCAAAATGTAAATTATTTTAAGGACCCTTTTAGAAATAAGATTTTAAAAAAAAGTGGTCCAAATTCTATAATTCAAGTAAACAGTGACAATGAGGGGGGCAACTGTCAACACCCAAGTTTGGGATGATAAGTTATAGATGCAACAAATTACTCCAATGAAGAAAATGTCATGAATAAGCCTTTAATAGTTGAACTTTGAGACATCAAGGCACTAATTGCATTTTTTCAAATAATGATTTTAATATTTTCATGGACTAAATTGCAATGTTTTTTAAGGATCTAATGGCAAAACTTAAATTCTTTCATGGAACTTTTTGTATTTAAAATTTTTTTAAAAAAAGGTTGGAATTCTATGATTCAAGCAAATAGCAACAAAGGTGGTCAACTGTAGACACCCAATTTCAAGATGATGAGTTATGGATGAGATAAAAGGCTCAAATGATGAAAATGTCATGAATGGGTCTTCAATACTTGAACTTTGAGACTTTAGGGGTTTGATTGCATTATTTAAAAGAAAGAATTTATTCTTTTCATGGATTAAATTAAAATGCTTTTTAAGGATCCTAATGCAAAACTTGAATTCTTTGAAGGACATCTTTATAATTAAAAGTTAAAATAAAAGAGGTTAGAATTCTATAATTCAAGCAAGGAGCAAAAAAGGGGGGGCAACTATAGACCTTAAAATTTGGCATGATGAGTTATAGATAAAAAAAAAAGACTCCAATGATGAAAATGTCATGAATAGGTCTTCATTACTTATATTTTAAGACGTGAGGAGTCTTATTGCACTCTTTTCAAAGGAAGAATTTAATGTTTTTGCAGACAAAATTGCGATGCTTTTTAAGGGTCTTATTGCAAAACTTAAATTCTTTCAAGGACTTCTTTGTATTTAAAAGTTAAAACAAAAGAGGTTAGAATTCTATAATTCGAGCAAACAGCAACAAAAGGGGCAACTGTAGACACCCAAATTTGGGATGATGAGTTATGGATGTGATAAAAGATTCAAATGATGAAAATGTCATGAATAGGTCTTCAGTGGTTGAACTTTAAAACTTTAGGGGTCTAATTACATTTTTTTCAATAAAAGAATTTAATGTTTTCGTGGACTGAATTGCAATGCTTCTTAAGGATCTCATTGCAAAACTTAAATTCTTTCAAGGACCTTTGTGTAATCAAAATTTAAACAAAAGAGGTCAAAATTATATAATTCAAGTAAACAGCGACATAGGGGTGCAACTGTAGATACTCAATATCGGGATGATGAGTTATGGATGCGACAAAACACTCAAATTATGAAAATGTCATGAATAGGTCTTCAATAATTGAACTTTGACACTTTAGGGGTCTAATTGCATTTTTTTAATGAAGGAATTTAATGTTTTCATGGACTAAATTGCAATGCTTTTTAAGATCTCATTGTAAAACTTTCATTCTCTCGTAGACCTTTTTGTAAGAAAAATAAAAAAAAGAGCTTGAAATTTTATAATTCAAAGGGGGGCAACTATAGACACCCATTTCCGGGATGATGAGTTAATGATGTGACAAAAGACTCCAGTGATGAAAAAGTCATTAATAGATCTTCAATACTTTAACTTTGAGACTTTAGGGGTATGATTGCTTTTTTTCAAAGAAAGAATTTTGATGTTTTCATGGACTAAATTGCAATGCTTTTAAAGGTCTAATATCAAAACTTAAATTCTTGCAAGGACCTTTTTGTAATTAAAAATTAAAAGAAGGAGGTCAGAGTTCTATAATTCAAGCAAATAGTGAAAAAGGGGCCAACTGTGGACACCTAATTTCAGGATGTTGAGTTATAGATGAGACAAAAGACTTCAATGATGAAATGTCATGATTAGTTCTCTAATACTTGAGCTTTGAGACTTTAGGGGCCTGAATGAATTTTTTTAAAGAAAGAATTTAATGTTTTCATGGACTAAATTGTAATGCTTTTTCGTGATCTAATTCAAAAACTTAAATTCTTTCGTGGACCTTTTTGTAATTGAAAGATAAAAAAGATATCAGAATTCTATAATTCAAGCAAACTATGATAAAGGGGGGCAACTATACACACCCAATTCTAGGATGATGTGTTATGGATGTGACAAAAGACTCCAACGATGAAAATGTTATGAATAGTTCTTCAATACTTGAGCTTTGAGACTTCAGGGGCCTGAATGAATTTTTTCAAAGAAATAATTTAATGTTTTCATGGACTAAATTGCAATGCTTTTTAAGGATGTAATTGAAAAACTTAAATTCTTTTAAGGACCAATTTGTAATTAACTTTATAAAAAAAAAAGAGGTCAAGATTCTATAATTCAAATAAATAGTGATAAAGGGGGGGCAACTGTAGACACCAAAGTTTGCGATGATGAGTTATGGACTCGACAAATGACTCTAATGATGATAATGTCATGAATAAGTCTTTAATACTTGAACTTTGAGACTTCAAGGGCCCGATTGCATTTTTTGAAAGAAAGAATTTTGATGTTTTCATGGACTAAATTGCAATACTTTTAAAGGATCTAATTTCAAAACTTAAATTCTTTCAAGGACCTTTTTGTAAATAAAAGTTAGAAAAATGAGGTCAGAATTCTATAATTCAAGCAAATAGTGAAAAAGGGGGGCAAATATGGACACCTAAATCTAGGATGATGAGTTAAGGATGCGGCAAAAGACTTCAATGATGTAAATGTCATGAATACATCTTCAATACTTGAACTTTGAAGCTTTAAGGGTTTGATTGCATTTTTTCAAAGAAATAATTTAATGTTTTCATGGACTAAATTGCAATGCTTTTTAATGATCTCATTGCAAAACTTAAAGTATTCCATTGAAATTTTTGTAATTAAAAGTTAAAAAAAGAAGAGCTCAGAATTCTATAATTCAAGCAAGTAGCGATAAAGTGGGGAACTGTACACACCCAATTCCAGGATGATGAGTTATGGATGTGACAAAAGACTCTAATGATGAAAATGTCATGAATAGGCCTTCAAAACTTGAACTTTGAGACTTGAGGGGCCTGAATGAATTTTTTCAAAGAAGGAATTTAATGTTTTCATTGACTAAATTGTAATGCTTTTTAAGGTTGTAATTGTAAAAATTAAATTCTTTCAAGGACCTTTTTATAATTAATTTTTTTTTTTTTAAATGGTTAGAATTCTATAATTCTAGTAAACAGCGACAAAGGGGGGGCAACTGTTGACACCCAGGTTTGCGATGATGAGTTATGGATGCAACAAATGACTCCAATGATGAAAATGTCATGAATAGGTCTTCAAAACTTGAACTTTGGGACTTCAAGGGCCTGAATGAATTTTTTCAAAGAAGGAATTTAATGTTTTCATTGACTAAATTGCAATGCTTTTTAAGGTTGTAATTGTAAAACTTAAATTCTTTCAAGGACCTTTTTATAATTAATTTTTTTTAAAAAAGGTTAGAATTCTATAATTCTAGTAAATAGCGACAAAGGGGGGGCAACTATAGACACCCAGGTTTGCGATGATGAGTTATGGATGCAACAAATGACTCCAATGATGAAAATGTCATGAATAGGCCTTCAATAGTTGAGCTTTGATACTTCAAGGGTCTGATTGCATTTTTGCAGAGAAAGAATTTAAGGTTTTTATCGTCTAAATTGTAATGCTTTTTAAGGATCTAATGGCAACACTTAAATTCTTTCATGGACCTTTTTGTATTTAAAATTAAAAAAATAGGTTGGAATTCTATAATTCAAGCAAATAGTAATAAAGGGGGGCAACTGTAGACACCCAATTTTAGGATGATGAGTTATGGATGAGATAAAAGACTTAAATGATGAAAATGTCATGAAAAAGTCTTCAATACTTGAACTTTAACACTTCAGGGGTCTGATTGCATTCTTTCAAAAAAAGAATTTAATGATTTCGTGGACTAAATTCCAATGCTTTTTAAGGATCCCATTCAAAACTGAAATTATTTCAAGGACCACTTTGTAATTAAAAGTTAAAACATATGAGGTCAAAATTCTATAATTCAAGCAAAGAGCAATAAAGGGGCAACTATAGACACCTAATTTCAGGATAATGAGTTATGGATGCGACTAAACACTCAAATGATGAAAATGTCATGAATAGGTCTTCAATACCTAAACTTTGAGACTTTAAGGGTCTAATTGCATTTTTTCTAAGAAATAATTTAATGTTTTCTTAGACTAAATTGCAATGCTTTCTAAGGATCTAATTACAAGACTTAAATTCTTTCAATTACCTTTTTGTAATTAAAAGTTGAAACAAAAGAGGTCATAATTCTATAATTCAACTAAACAATAACAAAAAGGGGCAATTGTAGACACCCAATTTTGGTACAATGAGTTATGGATGCAACAAAAGACTTTAATGATGAAAATATTATGAATAGGTCTTCAGTACATGAACTTTGAGACTATTGGGGTTTGATTGCATTTTTCTAAAGAAAGAATTTAATGTTTTCATAGCCTAAATTGCAATGCTTTTTAAGGATCTAATTGCAAAACTTAAATTCTTTCAGAGACCTTTTTGTAATTAAAATTTAAAATAAAAGAGGTCAAAATTCATAATTCAAATAAAACAACAACACAGGAGGGCAACTGTAGACACCCAATATTGGGATGATGACTTATGGATGCGATAAAACACTCAAATGATGAAAATCTCATGAATAGGTCTTTAATACTTGAACTTTGAGACTTTAGTGGTCTAATTGCATTTTTTCAAAGGAAGAATTTAATTTTTTTATAGGCTAAATTGTAATTTTTTTAAGGTTCTCATTGTAAAACTTTAATTCCGTCATAGACCTTTTTGTCATAAAAAGTTAAAAAAAAGAGCTCGAAATTTTATAATTCAAGCAAACAACGACAAAGGGGGGTAATTGTAGACACCTAATTTCTGGATAATGACTATGGATGTGACAAAAGACTCCAATGATGAAAAAGTCATTAATAGGTCTTCAATGCTTGAACTTTGAGACTTCAGGGGCATAATTCCATTTTTTCAAAGAAAGAATTTTGATGTTTCATGGACTAAATTGTAATGCTTTTAGAGGATGTAATGTCAAAACTTAAAATCTTTCAAGAACCTTTTTGTAATTAAACATTCAAAAAAGGAGGTCGGAATTCTATAATTCAAGTGAATAGTAAAAAAGGGGGGCAACTGTGGACACCAAATTTCAAGATGATGAGTTATAGATGCGACAAAAAACTTCAATGATGAAAATGTCATCAATACGTCTTTAATACTTGAAATTTGAAACTTTAGGGGTTTGATTGCATTTTATCAAAGAAAGAATTTAATATTTTGATGGACTAAATTGTAAATCTTTTTCATGAGCTCACTGTAAAGCTTAAATAATTTTATGGACCTTTTTTTAATTAAAGTTACAAAAAGAACTCAAAATTCTATAATTTAAGCAAACAGTAATAAAGGGGGGCAACTGTACATACCTAATTCTGGGATAATGAGCTATGGATGTGACCAAAGACTCCAATGATTAAAATGTCATGAATAGGTCTTCTATACTTGAACTTTGAGATTTCAAGGGCCTGAATGAATTTTTTCAAAGAAAGAATTTAATGTTTTCATGGATTAAATTGCAATGCTTTTTAAGAATGTAATTGAAAAACTAAAATTCTTTCAAGGACCTTTTTGTAATTAAAATTTTTTTTAAAAAAGAGGTCGGAATTCTATAATTCAAGTACACAGCGATAAAGGGGGGACAACTGTAGACTACCAAGTTTGGGATGATGAGTTATGGATGCGAAAAATGACTCTAATGATCAAAATGTCATGAATAGGTCTTTAATACTTGAACTTTAAGACTTTAGGGGTCTGATTGCATTTTTTCAAACAAATAATTTAATGTTTTCATTCACTAAGTTGCAATGCTTTCTAAAGATATAATTATAAAATTTAATATCTTTTGAGGACCTTTTTGTAATTAGAAGTTCAAACAAAAGATGTCAGAATTCTATAATTCAACCAAATAGGGACAAAGGGCAGCAATTATAGATACACAATTTCAGGAAAATGAGTTATGGATGCAACAAAAGACTTCAAAGATTCAAATGTCATGAATAGGTCTTCAGTACTTGAACTTTGAAACTTCAAGGGACTTATTGCATTTTTTAAAAGAAATAAATTAATGTTTTCGAGGGCTAAATTGCAATGTTTTTTAATGATCTCATTGCAAAACTTAAATTTTTTCTTGGACCTTTTCATAATTAAAAGTTAAAAAAAAAGAGTTGAGAAATCTATAATTCAAGCAACAGCGATTAAGGGGGGCAACTGTACACACCCAATTCCAGGATGATGATTTATGGATGCGACGAAAGACTCTAATGATGAAAATGTCATGAATAGATCTTCAATACATGAACTTTGAACTTCAGGGTTCTAAATGAATTTTTTCAAAGAAAGAATTTAAAGTTTTAATGGATGAAATTGTAATGCTTTTCAAAGTTGTAATTGCAAAAATTAAATTCTTTCAAGGACCTCTTCATATTTAAAAGTTAGAACAAAAGAGGTCAGAATTCTATAATTGAAGTAAACAGCAACAAAAAGGGGCAACTGTAGACACCCAATTTTGGAATGATGAGTTATGGATGTGACAAAAGACTCCAATGATGACAATGTCATGAATTGGTCTTCAATACTTGAACTTTAAGACTTTAGGGGTCTAATTGCATTTTTTAAAAGAAAGAATTTAATGTTTTCATGGACTAAATTGCAATGCTTTTTAAGTATCTAATGGCAAAACTTAAATTCTTTCATGGACCTTTTTGTAATAAAACATTAAAAAAAAGGGTCATAATTCTACAATTCAAGCAAACAGGCAGAAATGAGGGCAACTATAGACACCCACTTTTAGGATGATGAGTTATGGATGAGATAAAAGACTCAAATGATGAAAATGTCATGAATAAGTCTTCACTACTTGAACTTTGAGACTTCAGGGGTCTGATTGCATTATTTCAAAGAAAGAATTTAATGTTTTCGTGGACAAAGTTGCAATGTTTCTTAAGGATACAATTGCAAAACTTAAAGTCTTTCAAGGACCTCTTTGTAATTAAAAGTTAAAACAAAAGAGGTTAGAATTCTATAATTCAAGCAAAGACCAATAAAGGGGGTAACTATAGACACGAAATTTTGGCATTATGAGTTATTGATGAGACAAAAGACTCCAATGATGAAAATGTCATAAATAGGTCTTCAATGCTTGAATTTAAGACTTGAGGGGTCTAATTGCATATTTTTCAAAGGAGGAATTTAATGTTTTCGTGGACAAAATTGCAATTCTTTTTAGGGATCTTATTGCAAAACTTAAATTCTTTTAAGGACCTTTTTGTATTTAAAAGTTAAGACAAAAGAGGTCAGAATTCTATAATTTAAGCAAATAGTAACAAAAGGGGGTAACTATAGACACCCAATTTTGAAATGAAGAGTTATGGCTGTGACAAAAGACTACAATGATGAAAATTTCATGAATAGGTATTCAATACTTGAACTTTGAGGCTTTAGGGTTCCAATTGCATTTTTTCAAAGAAAGAATTTAATGTTCTCATAGACTAAATTACAATGCTTTTTAAGGATTCAAATTCAAAGCTTAAATTCTTTTAAGGACCTTTTTGTAAATAAAAGTTAAAAGAGAAGAGGTCAGAATTCTATAATTTAAGCAAACGGCGACAAAGGAGGGCAACTATAGACACCCAATTTTGGGATGATGAGTTATGGATGTGGCAAAAGACTCTAATGATGAAAATGTCATGAATAGGCCTTTAATATTTAGACTTTGAGACTTTAGGGCTCTGGTTGCATTTTTCAAAGAAAGAATTTAATGTTTTCCTGGACTAAATTGCAATGCTTTTCAAGGATCTAATCACCAAACTTAAATTCTTTTAAGGACCTTTTTGTAATTAAAATTTGAAATAAAAGTGGTCAAAATTCTATAACTCAAGCAAATAGCAACAAAAGGGGGCAACTGTAGACACCCAATTTCAGGATGATGAGCTATGGATGTGACAAAACATTCTAATGATTAAAATGTCATAAATAGGTCTTTAATACTTTGAACTTTGAGACTTTAAAGGTCTAATTGCATTTTTTTAAAGAATGAATTTAATGTTTTCATGGACTAAATTGTAATGTTTTTTAAGGATCTCATTGCAAAATTTAAATTCTTTCACAGACATTTTTCTAATTAAAAGATAGAAAAAGTAAGAATTCTATAATTTAAGCAAACGATGAGAAAAGGGGCAACTGTAGACACCCAAGTTTGGGATGATGAATTATGGATGCAACAAAAGACTCAAATGATGAAAATGTCATGAATTGGTATTCAATACTTGAACGTTGAGACTTCAGGGGTCCAATTGCATATTCTTAAACAAAGAACTTAATGTTTTCATAGACTAGATTACAATGCCTTCTAAGGATTCAATTGCGAAGCTTAAATTCTTTCAAGGACCTTTTTATAATTAAAGGTTATAAGAGAAGAGGTCAAAATTCTACAATTCAAGCAAACAGCGACAAAGGGGGGCAGTTGTAGACACCCAATTTTGGGATGATGAGTTATGGATGCGATAAAAGACTCCAATGATAAAAATGTCATGAATAGGTGTTCAATACTTGAATTTTGAGACTTTAGGGGTCTGATTGCATTTTTTTAACGAAAGCATTTTGTAATTTCATGGACTAAATTGCAGTGCTTTGTAAGGATATAACAGTAAAACTTAAATTCTTACAAGTACCTTTTTGTAATTAAAAATTAAAAAAAAAGAGGTCCAAATTCTATAATTCAAGTAAACAACGACAAAGGCAGGCAATTATAGACTCCCAATTTGGGGTTGATGAGTTATGGATGCGACAAAAGACTCTAATAATGAAAATGTCATGAATAGGCCTTTAATATTTGGACTTTGAGACTTCAGGGCTCCGATTGCATTTTTAAAAGAAAGAATTTAATGTTTTCCTAGACTAAATTGCAATGCTTTTTAAGGATCTAATTACAAAACTTAAATTCATTTAAGGACCTTTTTATAATTAAAATTTAAAATAAAAGTGGTCAAAATTCTATAATTCAAGTAAACAGCAATAAAGGGGGGGCAACTATAGACACCTAATTTCAGGATGATGAGCTATGGATGTGACAAAACATTCAAATGATTAAAATGTCACGAATAGGTCTTTAATACTTGAACTTTGAGACTTTAAGGGTCTAATGGCATTTTTTTAGAGAATGAATTTAATATTTTCCTGGACTAAATTGCAATGCTTTTTAAGGATCTCATTACAAAACTTAAATTCTTTCAAGGACATTTTTGCAATTAAAAGTTAAAACAAAAAATGGCAGAATTCTATAATTCAAGCAAATAGTGATAAAGGGGGGCAACTGTAGACAGCCAATTTTGGGACAATGAGTTATGGATGCGACAAAAGACTCTAACGATGAAAATGTCATGAATAGGTCTTTAATACTTCAACTTTGTGACTTCAGGGGTCTAATTATATTTTTTCAAAGAAGAAATTTAATGTTTTCATGGACTAAATTGCAATGCTCTTTAAGGATTTCATTGCAAAACTTAAATTTTTTCAAGGGCCTTTTCCTAATTAAAATTTTTAAATAAGAGGTCAAAATTCTATAATACAAGTAAACAGCAAGAAAGGCGGGCAATTGTAGAAACCCAATTTTGGGATGATGAGTTATGGTTATGTCAAAAGACTCTAGTGATGAAAATGACATGAATAGGTCTAGAATACTTGAACATTAAGACTTCAGGGGTCCGGTTGCATTTTTTAAAATAAAGAATTTAATGTTTTCATGGACTAAATTGCAATGCTTTTTAAGGATCTAATTGCAAAATTTACATACTTTCAAGGACATCTTTGTAATTAAAAGTTAAAACAAAAGAGGTCATAATTCTATCATTCAAGCAAATATTGATAAAAGGGGACAAGTATAGACACCCAATTTTGGGATGATAAGTTATGGATGCGACAAAAGACTCAAATGATGAAAATGTCATGAATAGGTCTTTAGTACTTGAACTTTGAGACTTCAGGGGTTTGATTGCATTTTGTCAGAGAAAGAATTTTCATAGACTAAATTGCAATGTTTTTTTAGGATCTAATTACAAAACATAAATTCTTTTAAGGACCTTTATTTAATTAAAAGTTAACAAAAAGGGCTCAAAATTCTACAATTCAAGTAAACATCAATGAAGGGGCGCACGTAACTTTAGACACCCAATTTTGGGATGATGAGTTATGGATTCAAAAAAAGTCCCAACGATGAAAATGTCATGAATAGGTCTTCAATACTTGAACTTTAAGACTTTAGGGGTTTGGTTGCAATTTTTCAAAGAAAGAATTTAGTGTTTTCATGGACTAAATTTCAATGCTTTTTAAGGATCTCATTGTAAAACTTAAATTCTTTCATGTACGTTTTTGTAATTAAAAGTTAAAAAAAGTAAGGATTCTATAATTCAAGCAAACAATGAGAAAAGGGGGCAACTAGAGACACCCAAGATTGGGATAATGAGTTATGGATGTGACAAAAGACTCCAATGATGAAAATGTCATGAATAGATATTCAATACTTGAACTTTGAGACTTTAGGGATCCAATTGCATTTTTCAAAGAAAGAGTTTAATATTTTCATAGCCTAAACTGCAATGTTTTTTAAGGATCTAATTGCACAACTTAAATTCTTTCAAGGACCTTTTTATAATTAAAAGTTAAAAGAAAAGATGTCAAAATTCTATAATTCTAGCAAATAGTGACAAAGGGGGGTAACTCTAGACACCCAATTACAGGATGATGAGTTGTGGATGCAGTAAAAGACTCCAATGATGAAAATGTCATGAATAGGTGTTTAATACTTGAACTTTGAGACTTCAGGGGTCTGATTGCATTTTTTCAATGAAAGAATTTAATGATTTCATGGACTAAATTGCAATGCTTTGTAAGGATATAACTATAAAACTTAAATTCTTTCAAGGACCTTTTTATAATTAAAAATTAAAACAAACGAGGTCCGAATTTTGTAATTCAAGCAAACAATGACAAAGGAGGGCAACTGTAGACACCCAATTTGGGGATGATGAGCTATGGATGTGACAAAAGACTCCAATGATGAAAATATCATGGATAGGACTTCAATACTTGAACTTTAAGACTTCAAGGGTCTGATTACATTTTTTCCAAAGAAAGAATTTAATGTTTTCATGGACTAAATTATAATGCTTTTTAAGGATGTAATTGCAGAACTTAAATTCTTTCAAGGACCTTTTTATAATGAAAATTTTTCAAAAAAGATGCTGGAATTCTATAATTCAAGTGAGCAGCGACAAAAGGGGGCAACTGTAGACACCTAATTTTGAGATGATGAGTTATGGTTACGACAAAAGACTCCAATTATCAAAATGTCAAGAATAGGTCTTCAATACCTAAACTTTAAGGCTTTAGGGGCTTGATTGCATTTTCTTAAAGAAAGAATTTAATGTTTTCAAGGACTACATTGCAATACCTTTTAAGGATCTAATTGCAAAACTTAAATTCTTTTAAGGACCTTTTTATAATTAAGAGTTAAAGCAAAAGAGGTCAGAATTCTATAGTTCAAGCAACCGGTGACAAAGGAGGGCAACTGTAGACACCCAATTTTGGGACGATGAGTTATGGATGCAACAAAAGACTCCAATGATGAAAATGTTATGATTAGGTCTTTAATACTTGAACTTTGAGACTTCAGGGGTCTAATTCCATTTTTTTTAAAGAAAGAATTTAATGTTTTTATAGACTAAATTGCAATGCTTTTAAAGGATATAATTACAAAACTTAAATTCTTTCAATGACCTTTTTTTTTAATTAAAATTTAAAAAAAAAAGAGCTCGGAATTCTATAGTTCAAGCAAACAACAATGAAGGGGGGCAACTTTAGGCACCCAATTTCAGGATGATGAGTTATGGATGTGACAAAAGTTCCAATGATGAAAATGTCATGAGTAGGTCTTTAATACTTGAACTTTAAGACTTCAAGGGTCCGATTGCATTTTTTCAAATTAAAAATTAACTATTTTTAAGGACTAAATTGTAATACTTTTTAAAATCTAATTGCAAAACTTAAATTCTTCAAGGACCTTTTTATAATTTAAAGTTTAAAAAACAAGAGGTCGAAATTCTATAATTCAAGCAAATAGCAACAAAGGGGGGCAACTGTAGATACCCAATTTCGAGATGATGAGCTATGGAAAAGACTCCAATGATGAAAATGTCATGAATAGGTCTTCAATACTTGAACTTTGAGACGTCAAGGGTCTGATTGCATTTTTTAAACAAAGAATTTAATGCTTTCATGGACTAAATTGCAATGCTTTTAAGGATCTAATGGCAAAACTTAAATTCTTTCAAGGACTATTATGTAATTAAAATTTAAAGGGAAAGGAGGTCAAAATTCTTTAATTCAAGAAAATCGCGAGCAAGTGTAGACACCCAATTTCAGGATGATGGGTTATGGATGCGACAAAAGACTCCAATGATGAAAATGTCTTGAATGGGTCTTCAATACTGGAACTTTGAGACTTCAAGGGTGTGATTGCACTTTTTTAAAGAAATAAATTATTGTTTTCATTGAGTAAATTGCAATGCTTTTTAAAGATCTAATCACAAAGCTTAAATTCTTTCAAGGACCTCTTTGCAATTAAAAGTTGAAACAAAGGAGGTCAAAATTCTATAAGTCAAGCAAACAGAGACAAAGGGGGGCAACTGTAGACACCCAATTTTGAAATGAAGAGTTCTGGATGTGACAAAAGACTCTAATGGTGAAAATGTCATGAATAGGTCTTCAATACTTGAACTTTGAGACTTTAGGGGTTAGGTTGCATTTTTTTAAAGAAAAAATTTAATGTTTTCATAGACTAAATTACAATGGTTTTTAAGGATCTCATTGGGAAACTTAAATTCTTTCAAAGCCCTTTACGCAATTAAAATTTAAGAAAAATAGGACAGAATTCTATAATTCAAGCAAACGATGATAAAGGGATGCAACTGTAGACACCTAATTTTGGGATAATGAGTTATGGATGTGACAAAAGACTCCAACAATGAAAATGTCATGAATAGGTCTTAAATAGTTGCACTTTGAGACTTTAAGGGTCTGAATACATTTTTTCAAAAAAAGAATTTGATGTTTTCGTGGACTAAATTATAATGCTTTTTTTTATCTAGTTGTAAAACTTAAATTCTTTCAAGGACCTTTCTATAATTAAATGTTGAAACAAAGGAGGTCAGAATTCTATAAATCAAGCAAACAACAATAAAGGGGGACAACTGTAGGCACCCAATTTTAGGATGATGACTTATGGATGCGACAAAAGACTCCAATGATGAAAATGTCATGAATAGGTCTTTAATACTTGAACTTTCAGAATTTAGGGGTCTGATTGCATTTTTTAAAAGAAAGATTTTAATGTTTTCATTGACTAAATTGTAATGACCTTTAAGGATCTCATTGTAAAACTTAAATTCTTTCGTGGACCTTTTTGTAATTAAAAGTTTTAAAAAAGTCAATATTCTATAATTTAAGTAATCGATGACAAAGGGGGGCAACTATAGACACCCTTGTTTTGGATGATGAGTTATGGATGCGACAAAAGACTCCAATAATGAAAATGTCATAAATAGTTCTTCGATACTTGAACTTTGAGACTTCAGGGGTTTGGTTGCATTTTCTCAAAGAAAGAATTGATTGTTTTCATGGACTAAATTGCAATACTTTTTAATGATCTAATTGTAAAACTTAAATTCTTTAAAGGACATTTATATGGTTTACAGTTAAAAAGAAAGAGGTCAAAATTCTATAAATCAAGTAAACAGTGACAAAGGGGGGCAACTGTAGACACCCGATTTCTAGATGATGAGATATGGATGCGACAAAAGACTAGAATGATGAAAATGTCATGAATAGTTCTCCAATATAAGAAATTTAAGACTTTAGGGGTCTTGTTGCATTTTTTTAAAGAAAAAATTTAATGTTTTCATCGACTAAATTGCAATGCTTTTTAAAGATCTAATTATAAAACTTAAATTTTTTAAAGGATCTTTTTGTAATAACATTTAAAAAAAGAGGTTAAAATTTTATAATTAAAGCAAATAACAGCAAAAGGGGGCAACTGTAGACACCCAATTTCGGGATGATGAGTTATGGATGCGACAAAAGACTCTAATGATGAAAATGTCATGAATAGGTCTTTCATACTTGAACTTTAAGACTTCAGGGGTCGGATTGCATTTTTTTTAAAGAAAGAATTTTATGTTTCATGGACTAAATTACAATGCTTTTTAAGGTTGTAATTGCAAAAGTTAAATTCTTTCAAGGACTTTTTTATAATTAATATTTCAAAAAAAAGTGGTCGGATTTCTATAATTCAAGTGAGCAGCGACAAAGGGGGGCAACTGTAAACACCCAATTTTGGGATGATGAGTTATGGTTATGACAAAAGACTCCAATGATCAAAATGTCATGAATAGGTCTTCAATACTTGAATTTTGAGGCATCATGGGCTTGATTGCATTTTTTTGAAGAAAGAATTTAATGTTTTCATGGACTACATTGTAATACCTTTTAAGGATCTAATTGTAAAACTTAAATTCTTTTGAGGACCTTTTTGTAATTAAGAGTTAAAGCAAAAGAGGTTAGAATTCTATAGTTCAAGCAAACAGTGACAAAAGGGGGCAACTGTAGACACCCCATTTTGGGACGATGAGTTATGGATGCAACAAAAAACTCCAATGATGAAAATGTTATGAATAGGTCTTTAGTACTTGAACTTTGAGACTTCAAGGGTATGATTCCATTTTTTTAAAGAAAAAAATTAATATTTTCATAGACTAAATTGCAATGCGTTTAAAGGATCTAATTGTAAAACTTAAATTCTTTCAACGACCTTTTTTAATTAAAAGTTAAAAAAAAGAGCTCGACATTCTATAATTCAAGCAAACAATAATGAAGGGGGGCAACTTTAGGCACCCAATTTCAGGATGATGAGTTATGGATGTGACAAAAGTTCCAATGATGAAAATGTCATTAATAGGTCTTTAATAATTGAACTTTAAGACTTCAAGGGTCCGATTGCATTTTTCAAATTAAGAATTAAATGTTTTCAAGGACTAAATTGCAATACTTTATAAAATCTAATTGCAAAACTTAAATTCTTTCAAGGATCTTTTTATAGTTTAAAGTTAAAACAAAAGGTCAGAATTCTATAATTCAAGCAAATAGAAACAAAGGGGGCAACTGTAGATACCCAATTTCAAGATGATGAGTTATGGAAAAGACTCCAATGATGAAAATGTCATGAATAAGTCTTCAATACTTGAACTTTGAGATGTCAAGGGTCTGATTGCATTTTTTAAACAAAGAATTTAAAGCTTTCATGGACTAAATTGCAATGCTTTTTAAGGATCTAATGGCAAAACTTAAATTCTTTTGAGGACTTTTTTGTAATTAAAATTTAAAAAGAAAAGAGGTCGAAATTCTTTAATTTTAGAAAATAGCGAGCAACTGTAGACACACAATTTCAGGATGATGGGTTATGGATGTGACAAAAGACTCTAATGATGAAAATTTCTTGAATAGGTCTTTAATACAAGAACTTTGAGACTTCAAGGGTGTGATTGCACTTTTTTAAAGAAAGAAATTATTGTTTTCATGGAGTAAATTGCAATGCTTTTTAAGGATCTAATTGCAAAACTTAAATTCTTTTAAGGGCCCCTTTGAAATTAAAAGTTGAAATAAAGGAGGTCAAAATTCTATAAGTTAAGCAAACAGTGACAAAGGGGAGCAATTGTAGACACCCAATTTTGGAATGAAGAGTTATAGATGCGATAAAAGACTTTAATGGTGAAAATGTCATGAATAGGTCTTCAATACTTAAACATTGAGACTTTAGTGGGCGGATTGCATTTTTTTAAAGAAAGAATTTAATGTTTTCGTGGACTAGATTACAATGTTTTTTAAGGATCTCATTGCAAAACTTAAACCCTTTCAAGGACCTTTATGTAATTAAAATTGAAGAAAAAGAGGTCAGAATTCTATAATTTAAGCAAACGATGACAAAGGGATGAAACTGTAGACACCCAATTTTGGGATAATGAGTTATGGATGCGACAAAAGACTCCAACGATGAAAATGTCATGAATAGGTCTTAAATAGTTGAACTTTGAGACTTTAGGGGTCTGATTACATTTTTTTCAAAGAAAGAATTTAATGTTTCCATAGACTAAATTCTAATGCTTTTTTTATCTAATTGTAAAACTTAAATTCTTTCAAGGACCTTTTTATAATTAAATATTAAAGCAAAGGAGGTCAGAATTCTATAAATCAAGTAAATAGGGACAAAAGGGGACAACTGTAGACACCCAATTTCAGGATGATGACTTATGGATGCGATAAAAGACTCCAATGATGAAAATGACATTAATAGGTCTTCAGTACTTGAACTTTGAGAATTCAAGGGTCTGATTGCATTTTTTAAAAGAAAGAATTTAATGTTTTCATTAACTAAATTGCAATGACCTTGAAGGATCTCATTGTAAAACTTAAATTCTTTCACAGACCTTTTTGTAATTAAAAGTTTTAAAGAAGTCAAAATTCTATAATTTAAGCAATTGATGACAAAGGGGGGAAACTGTAGACACCTATGTTTTGGATGATGAGTTATGGAAGCAAGAAAAGACTCCAATAATGAAAATGTCATGAATAGTTCTTCAATACTTGAACTTTAAGACTTCAGGGGTCTTGTTGCATTTACTCAAAGAAAGAATTTAATGTTTTCATGGGCTAAATTACAATACTTTTTAATGATCTAATTGTAAAACTTAAATTCTTTAAAGGACATTTATGTGGTTTATAGTTAAAAAAAAGAGTTTGAAATTCTATAAATCAAGCAAATAGTGACAAAGGGGGGCAACTGTAGACACCCGATTTCGGGATGATGAGTTATGGATGCGATAAAAGACTAGAAAGATGAAATTGTCATGGATAGTTCTTCAATACATGAACTTTGAGACATCAGGGGTCTTGTTGCATTTTTTTAAAGAAAGAATTTAATATTTTCATCGGCTAAATTGCAATACTTTTTAAGGATCTAATTGCAAAACTTAATTTCTTTCAAGGACCTATTGTAATAACATTTAAAAAAAGAGGTTAAAATTTTATAATTCAAGCAAATGGTGACAAAAGGTACTGTAGACACCCAATTTCGGGATGATAAGTTATAGATGTGACAAAAGACTCCAATGATGAAAATGTCATGAATAGGTCTTTAATACTTGAACTTTGAGACTTCAAGGGTCGGATTGCATTTTTCTAAATAAAGAATTTAATGTTTTCATGGACTAAATTTCAATGCTTTTTAAGGATCTAATTGCAAAAATTAAATTCTTTTAAGGACATTTTTGTAATTTAAAGTTAAATAAAAGAGGTCAAAATTCTATAATTCAAGCAAATAGTGACAAAGGGGGGCAACTATAGACACCCAATTTCAGGATGATGACTTATGGATGCGACAAAAGACTCTAATGATGAAATGTCATGAAAAGGTCTTCAATACTTGAACTTTGAGACTACAAAGGTCTAGGTGCATTTTTTCAAAGAAAGAATTTAATGTTTTTAATAGCTAAATTGCATTGCTTTTTCAGGATCTAATTGCAAAACTTAAATTCTTTGAAGGACCTTTTTATAATTAAGAGTTATATAAAAGAGGACAGAATTCTATAATTCAAGTTGACAACGACAAAAGGGGGCAATTGTACATACATGATTTCGGGATGATGAGTTATGGATGCGACAAAAGACTAGAATGATGAAAATGTCATGAATAGTTCTTCAATACTTAAACTTTGAGACTTCAGGGATTTGGTTGCAATTTTTCAAAGAATGAATTTAATGTTTTCATCAGCTAAATTGCAATGCTTTTTAAGGATATAATTGCAAAAACTTAAATTCTTTCAAGGCCCTTTTTGTAAAAACATTTAAAAAAAAAGAGGTTAAAATTTTATAATTCAATCAAACAACAACAAAATGGGGCAACGGTGGACACCCAATTTCGGGATGATGAGTTATGGATGTGACAAAAGACTCCAATTATGAAAATGTCATGAATAGGTCTTTAATACTTGAACTTTAAGACTTCAGGGGTTAGATTGCATATTTTCAAAGAAAGAATTTATTATTTTCATGGACTAAATTTCAATGCTTTTTAAGGATCTAATTGTAAAAATTAAATTGTTTCAAGGACCTTTTTTTAATTTAAAGTTAAATAAAAGAGGCCAGAATTCTATAATTCAAGCAAACAGTGACAAAGTGGGGCAAATGTAGACACCCAATTTCAAGATGATGACTTATGGATGCGACAAAACACTCTAATGATGAAATGTCATGAATAGGTCGTCAATACTTGAACTTTGATACTTCTGGGGTCTGATTGCATGTTCTCAAAGAAAGAATTTAATGTTTTCATAAACTAAATTGCAATGCTTTTTAAGCCTCTAATTGTAAAACTTAAAATTATTTCAAGGACCTTTTTATAATTCAAAGTTAAATAAAAGAGGTCAGAATTTTATAATTCAAGTAAACAGCGACAAAGGGGGGCAGCTGTAGACACATAATATTGGGCTGATGACTTATGGATTTGGCAAAAGACTCAAATGATGAAAATGTCATGAATAGGTCTTCAATACTTGAGCTTTGAGACTTGAGGGGTATGGTTGCATTTTTTCAAAGAAATAATTTAATGTTTTCATCTGTTAAATTGTAATGCTTTTTAAGGATCTATTTGCAAAACTTAAATTCTTTCAAGGAACTTTTTGTAATAAATTTTTTTAAAAAAAGAGGTCCGAATGTTATAATTCAAGCAAACAACGATAAATAGGGGCAACTGTAGAAACACATTTTTGAGATAATGAGTTCTGGATGTGATAAAAGACTCCAATGATGAAAATGTTATGAATAGGTCTTGAATAATTGAACTTTGAGACTTCAGGGACTAATTGCGTTCTTACAAAGATAGAATTTAATGTTTTTTCGGACTGAATTGCAATGCTTTTGAAGGATCTAATTGTGAAACTTATATTCTTCCAAGTACCTTTTTGTAATTAAAAGTTAAAACAAAAGAGGTCAGAATTTTATAATTCATGCTAACAGCGACAATGGGAGGCAACTACTAACACCCAATTTTGGGATGTTGAGTTATGGTTGCGATAAAAGACTCCAATGATGAAAATGTCATGAATAGGTCTTCAATACTTGAACTTTGAGATTTTAGGGGTCAGGTTGCATTTTTTCAAAGAGAGAAATTAATGTTTTGAAGGACTAAATTGCAATGCTTTTTAAGGATCTAATTATAAAACTTAAAATTCTTTCAAGGACCTTTTTATAATTAAAATTTAAAAAAACAGGTCAAAATTCTATAATTCAAGCAAACAACGACAAAGGGAGGCAACTGTAGACACCCAATTTTGGGATGATTAGTTATGGATGTGACAAAACACTCAAATGATGAAAATGTCATGAATAGGTCTTCAATAGTTGAAGCTTGAGACTTTAAGGGTCTGATTGTATTTTTTTAAAGAAAGAATTTAATGTTTTCATGGACTAATTATAATGCTTTTTAAGGACCTCATTGCAAAACTTAAATTCTTTCATTGACCTTTTTATAATTAAAAGTTAAAAAAAAGAGGTTGGAATTCTATAATTCAAGCAAACAATGACAAATGGAGGCAACTGTAGACACCTAATATCAGAATGATGAGTTATGGATGCGACAAAAGACTCTAATAATGAAAATGTCATGAATAGCTCTTCAATACTTGAATATTGAAACTTCAAGGGTCTGATTGCATTTTCTTAAAAAGAAATTTAATATTTTCACGGACTAAATTACAATGCTTTTAAAGGATCTAATTGCAAAACTTAAATTGTTTCAAAGGCCTTTTTATAATTAAGAGTTAAATACATGAGGTCAGAATTCTATAATTAAAGCAAAAAACAACAAAGGGAGGCAACTATAGACACCTAATTTAGGGATAATGAGTTATAGATACGAAAAAAGACTCCAATGATGAAAATGTCATGAATAGGTCTTAAATACTTGAACTTTGAGACTTTAGGGGTCTGATTGCATTTGTTCAAAAGAAAGAAATTATTATTTTCATAGATTAAATTGTAATTCTTTTTAAGGATCTAATTGTAATTAAAATTAAAAAAACATATCAGAATTCTATAATTCTAGTAAACAACAACAAAGGGGGACAATTGTAGACACCTAATTTCGGGATGATGAGTCATAAATGTGATAAAGCACACAAATGATGAAAATGTCATGAATATGTCTTCAATACTTGAACATTGAGACTTTAGGGGTTTGATTGTATTTTTTCAAAGAAAAAATTGAATGTTTTCATGGAATGAATTGTAATGCTTTTTAAGGATCTAATTACAAAACTTAAATTCTGTCAAGGACCTTTTTGTAATTTAAAGTTAAAACAAAAGATGTTGGAATACTATAATTCAAGCAAACATCAACAGTAGACACCCAATTTGGGGATGATGAGTTATGGATGTGACAAAAGACTCCACTAATGAAAATGTCATGAATAGGTGTTCAATACTTGAACTTTGAGACTTTAGGGGTCTGATTGCATTTTTTTAAAGAAAGAATTTAATGAATTGCAGGACTAAATTACAATGCTTTTTAAGGATCTAATTGCACAACTTAAATGATTTCAAGGACCTTTTTGTAATTAAAAGTTATAAAAAAAAAGAGGTCGGAGTGCTAGAATTGATGCAAACAGCGATAAAGGGGGCAACAGTAGACACCCGTAGATGGCGAGGTTTAGCGCGCATCCAAGATTTTAGCAACCACGACACTGTTTAGGCTCAGGGCCTTAGAGAACATGCTAACCACTGTCATAAAGACATGGCATAGAGATGAGGAGTCACCGCCCATGGTAATAATTGGTACAAATAAAAAAGATAGTACTCAATTCTCTAAAAGAAAGCTAGCACCACAACCAGGAGACTCTGGATATGGAATACTAACTTCTCTTAGTCTCGTGTTCATTTAGAATAATTTTATAAATGATTATTTCATCCTCTAATTACATGCAATTTTATTAAACCCTAATTAACATCCATCTAACCCAAAAGGCAACAAGTCAATAAAATTATAAGTAAAAAATGCATAAAAAAAAGGCAATCTCCCTTTGTCTAAACTATGTTAATTTTATTTTATAAGTTAGCTAAATCTATATATTATTTACAAATGAGAAATAGACTATAGGTGGGCCTACATTTTTATTAATTAGTGAGCCTAGATCTGTTTATTTTAATTTTTCTAAGGAATGGGCTTAAGTCTACTCAAATTTAAATTAATGAGCCTAAGTCTAACTTGGTCTTATTTTCAATGAAATGTGGGCCTAGGTCTATTTATTTTAAAAGAAATGAAATTAAGTGGGTTGAGCTAAGTCTAGAAAAGTTTTAATTAACTAAATGGGCCTAAAATATCTAATTAACCTAATGGGCCTAAATTTATTTTAATTATTTAAAGTCTTAAACTATTTTTAAGCCTTTTTATTTAAATGGGTTAGACGTAAACATGGGCATGCGGCCAAAAACATAAAAAAACATTAAAAAAATCACAAAATCAAATCAAAATACATTCATGTATGATTTATAAAAAAAGCTAATTTAATTACATATAAACCCTAATTAACTAAAGCTACCATTAATTTTAATTAATTTTACCTAGTGAACCTAGTTTTACTAATTAATTTTAAAGTGTAGAAAATTAAATATTTTACTATTCCCACAACTGGGGCTATTAAAAACTGCATACAAAATTTAAAAAATTATACACCATGAATTAAAATAACTACACAAGACACATAAATGCAAAATAAAGATTAAAATCCTAAGAACTATTAAAAAACAGTACAGGTTCATCCATAGCATTCCATGGATATTCTGTTCAATTAAACATAGGTGATATCCTCCTCAATCCACATGCACATATCAAAACAAAAAAAATAGGTAATTAGATTAGTAGTGAAATTAAATAATAAAACAATTAAGAAATAAAATAAAAATCATAAAAAGAAGAGAAGAAACAAAACGAATGTTGTGCATATGCTTTAAAATAACCCCTCAGATTGTGATTGTCATTGTTGTTTTTTTGACTTGTTGTTTGATTCTGGAAAAAGGCTTAAAAAACAGTGATGGACCATTCTTGTTGAAAGAATTGTATAGAAAAGAGCTTTGATAAAATTTGAAGCTTTATGGTGCACACAACTTTCTCACTGATGTCTCAATTTTTTAGGGTTTATGCGCAGTTAAGTTTTTGTGTGTGAATCTATGTCTCTGAGTCTCTCTGCATGTCAAAAGAAAAAAAATCCCCCCTTACGCACGTAAACTCTTTTCTTTTTAAAGCAATGTATGTGCATGCTGACTTTCCCAGTTTGCAAGAATGCTCATCTCTTAAAAAACAACCTGATAAGAATTTTAATTTTTGAAAACTATTTACGCATTTAAAACCTTATCAAATAATAAGAAAAATAAAAAATGAATATTCAACCAATCAAAATGCTGAAAAAATAAAAAAAATTACGCAAAAAATTGAAAAAACAGGACTTTTACGCGTCAGCATTACACCAATGTTGGTCGACATTTTAAATGTTGATCCTAATTTTTTTACTTTTAATTACCAAAAGACCCCTAAAAATTGACTTATTTGCAATCAAACCCTAAAAAATATTGCAATTTAGTCCCTAAAGTCCAGAAAATCGACAACCAAGTTCAACTTTTGAATAAAATTCATCATAGGGGCTTATGTCGCAATTGTGCACAATTACATCCCAAAATTAGGTGCTTATAGTTGCCCCCCTTTGTCACTATTTGCTCGATAAATTACGACAAAGCAATAGAAGTACATAATTTCAAAAGAAAGAAATTAGGACACTTGATTGTATCCTAAGTGATAGATTGATACTCAAATTGTTAAGCAAGGTGTAATGTTTGACAAGTCTCACTATATTTCTTGCTGAATGTCTAATGGACTTTGTGTAACTAAATTTTCATTGTATTCCCTGTGGGACATTTAGCGATGATAAATTGAAATCTTTCTATAGTTCCTGTGGAACATCTAGCAATGTTGGATTTCGTTATATTCCCTATGGGACGTCTAATGATGTACACTATATTTCCTGTGGGACGTCTAGTGTAGTTGAATTGAATTTTGTTATATTCCCTGTGGGATGTCTAACAATGCACACTATATTCCCTGTGGGATGTCTAGTTTAGTTGAATTGAATTTCACTATATTCCTTGTGGGACATCTAACGATGCACACTATATTCCCTGTGGGACGTCTAGTGTAGTTGAATTGAATTTTGTTATATTCCCTGTAGGACGTTTAACGATGCACACTATATTCCCTGTAGGATGTCCAGTGTAGTTGAATTGAATTTCATTATAATCCCTGTGAGACATCTAACAATGCACACTATATTCCCTGTGGGACGTCTAGTGTAGTTGAATTGAATTTTGTTATATTCCCTATGGGACGTCTAGTGTAGTTGAATTGAATTTCGTTATATTCCCTATGGGACGTCTAGTATAGTTGAATTAAAAATCTACTATAGTTCCTATGGAATGTCTAGCAATGATGAATTTTATTATATTCCCTATGGGACATCTAATGATGTACACTTTATTCCCTGTGGGACATCTAGTGATGATAAATTGAAAACTTGCTATAGTTCCTATGGAACGTCTAGCAATGATGAACATTATATTCCTTATGGGACGTCTAGTGATATTGAATTGAAAATATGCTATAATTCTCGTGGAACATCTAGCATTGATGAATTTGAAAGTTTATGTCATAATTGTTATGCAGTACATAACATAATGAAGGTTATGACTATTGTGTAGTACATAACATAATCATTTGACATTCATATCACAGCTACTGTGCAACATATGAATCCTTTAATTGAAATGATGCATGTAAAATGCAAAAAATGAATTCTATAATCTTGTTCTGTATTCTATACTTGATAGAAAATTCAAGATCACAGATTGATTATGCAGTTTTAATAATTCAATGAATTATTAATTTGATGAATGTCATGATTTAATTAGGAACATGTTCCTAATTAGAATGCAATTATGGACCAAATTGGAATAAAAGAACTTGAATTCATATTCACATAAATGTAATGGACTAAAGTGGAATACACTACACTCAATCATGTAGTGTTGATTGATCTATATGATTATGTTGCAATTCATAATTGCTCGTGATTAGTTGCAACCCTTTCATTACTCACTAATGATGTTGCAGTCCATAACTACTTATTGATGATGCTGTAATCTATAATTGCTTGCAAATTGGCTGCAATCTATAATTTTTTGTAAATTGACTACAATCCTTTCATTGCTCGCTTTTGATATTATTACAATCCATAACTGCATGTTGATTATTATTACAATCCATAACTGCATGTTGATTTTTATCTTTGGTCGTTTGAGTCAAATGCTTTGAATTCTTTATATTGACTAATTTTAATTCCACTGTGCACTTCCTTCTCATTTTAGAATTCCTACAGACACATTGAAGTTAGTTTCAATCATGATGAATGTATAAAAGTACATTATAATGTTGAAAATTTAGCATGTACTTAGCGAATCTCACTATTTTTTATTTTCATAATTGTCACTTATTTGCCATTTGCAAAGGTCAGAGGCATCGTTGACCATCTTATGTTGAGAGTATAACATTTACCAAGTGAAGAGCTTACTTCCACACCTAATTTTAGGGAGAATTTACCAAACAAAACTTGTGGAAATTAAGCATAAAAATATTGAATCTGGAGTATCAAAATAGTCTTTGAATTATTTTTGTACATTTCTTCCTTATCTAAGTATTCCCTCGCCTTTCTCATATTACTCAACGTGGATACCGTTGGAAAGGTCCTTTGGATACTCATACTCTTACAGAGTGTTGGAGTAAATAGAGAAATTTTTTTTAATTTTTAATTTTTTTAACGTGGGTTCTCTTTTTAGTATTCCCCCGCCTTTCTTGTATTACTCAGCGCGGATACTGCTAAAAGTTCATGTTGATATGCTTGCTCATTTTTGGGCATTGGAGTACATTATGATTGCTCTTATTCTAATTATCTTCTTAGTGTTCCCCTACCTTTCTTGTATTACTCAATGTGGATACCGTTGAGGGATTTGTACTCATACTAATTTCTGAGCATTGGAGTAGATTATGTGCACATTTATTATTCAAAAGACTAAAATGACACTTCGAAATTCAACCAATTTATACTACAAGTCCATAGATTTTAATTATCCATATTCTTCCCCTCGTTTGAGTGTAAATTAAGCATTAAATTGATTAGAGTTTTTATAAACTCTAAGCATTGCACTGTCAACAAGACATTTGAATTCTACGAGGCTAATAAAAGAATGCTACTAAAATCAAAGGTCATGAGATAAGTTTTCGCATAGGATATCATGAAGTGGCTAAATTTACTATCAATTTTTATAAATTTTCTTTTTACTTCACTACAGAATCAAAATAGATAGAGTTCTACTACTTCCCTTTGCCATTTGTTAGGATGTTGTCACACAGAGTGAGGTTTTGATGAGTGATTGGCATTTGCTATCCTAGTATCAATTCCTTTCCTCTTCTTCATTCTCTTTTATTTTCCCTGCACAAAATACCATAAGTTTGTATGGTTTATTTGTAAGTGAAGACATTTTATCAAAATGCAATTTTATTCTTTTGCATTCTTCCTTTTTTAATTGTGGTGATGATGTCTCTAGTCGCAGGGTCATGATATTCTGCCATCAAAGTTGTGGCTTTATTCTGTTGATGCTATGGTAGAGCGCCTCATTCCTTTTCCTAATGTTTCATGTAAAAGAAAAGATTTAGGAGTTAGAGGTTTTTTATTTCATAATCAAAGAATTTTTTAGAGTGCATTTGTCTCAAGTTTTGAGTGCATTCTTCCCTTTTTAGGGCCAAGCGTATGTATTGCTGACATGTTGGACCTTCTTGTTACCATTTTCCATACCCTATAATGGTCTAACTATTGTGGAGAGATATTCCAAATGATGCTCTCGATGAGACTATGGAGATGGATACTAATTTTGAGGAGCTTGAAAGTCTTATCCAGCCTCTTAAGGTCACCAGGATGATGCTTCTTGGTAATGTCACTCCTTTTATTTTCATTCCATCAGATGCTTTACCTATGAATACTCTGACTACATTCATGCAATTTTACAAAACTAATCTCAAATGTTAGTAGGAAAGTGTTTAGACAATCTGGACTAGGCTTAAAGACTTTATTATGCAAAAAAAGTATTTCACAACAAATGTATGCAAGTGTATGCATGTTATGCATAACATGCATGATCCTAATATGTCTTCTGTTTGGAGCAAAGCTATGTTTGTAGCTTGGAGTGTGAGAACAATGTTCGTTATCAACAACTTGTAGGTGCTTCATTGTTGGTACTTCTAATCATTAAGCTTCTTATATAGCCTATCAGACAAATAACCATGCTAGCAAGTGGGGTCCATGGCCTTACAGTGGAGCTCATAATTGACCGATGCACTATTGAGCTTTTCTTTTTGTTACTGCATCTGTTGTATGATAACTATTATATTTGTATGCTTGTAGTATACTCCTTTCTACCCTGAGATCATTTTCATTAACTTTAAAATTCTACTATTGTATTTACTATTTTGCCCCTAACTTGTCCCGGGGTTACATTTTGCCCTCAACTTCATCCTAGTAATCACTTTCTTCATGTGCACAAGAGACTTTGTTTGGTCATTATTGTTGTTGGCCCTTTGTCTTACTAACCCTATTAGCTGCAATCTCATGTATTAAAGATGTATAGGAGTGGGCAAACTAATTGAAGCGAGTTTTGGATGATGAAATCAACTGGACTTGCACTTTAAAAAATTCTTATATAGAATATAAGGCTTAATGTTGATGCAATAATTGATGACAGTTACAATGTATGGGTTGAAAAGCAAGTTACTGAGCCACCTGAATTCTTAAGGTATAAGGGGACACTAGGCTTACAAGAAAAATTACAAAAAGGTAGTAAAAAGAAAACGTAGCTAAAATAGTGATCTCATAGCTTTGATTTATCTTTCATCATGTATTATTTTTCCATTCAAATACTTATGTAGTATGATAAAGACCAACATGCGATGTTTGAATAAAAATTTAAAATTCAATTTTAATAATTCATTTGAGAACATGATATATCTCTTGTTATCAGTCAATCATGAATTTTCCTCTCTAATTTTTACCTTACTGTTCTTTCTTTCTCTTCTTTTTTTTATCTTTATTCTCTCTTTGTTTTTTCTTTTTTTTTTCTTTTTTATTTTTTATTTTTCTCACATTTTCTATCTTCATAAGTTACATCATGTGATATATGTATGTTCTTTGAATTTGCATTTGTGCCCATGCTGAATGAATTTAATTGAATTAAATTTATGTCAAACAAGCAGATGTAATCAATATCATAATGCATAATACCATTAGGATGTACATTACATAAGCAAGCATAATCCAAATTTATATCATCGATCACTAGAAACTAAAATTTTATTCAGTGTGACAATGAGAAATTTTATTTCCTATTCTAGATGCTAGCGATGATGAGTCTCATAGTGGTTGTCCTTGAAGTGGTTGACATAACAACTCTTTAACAAAAGTACTACCCATCCTCTCAGCTGCCAGCTTCATCACTTCCTTCTTATTGTCCTTCATTAGATTCTCCACAATATGCTCCTTGAAGATCTCAAACCTAAGGAAATCTGCTCCAGCAACACTTATTGATTCCTTAGCTCTTAGATAGTATTTTCCTTCCCCTGGCTTGATGAAGTTCTGACTCAAAGGACCAACTTTTGTATAATGCTTCATTTTTTCTGCATTGAATCTCTTCCTTGCCCTTATACCTTTTGGTTTTGCTTCCCTTGTAAAACCCAATCTTGTTGTGTCATATTGATTTTTGAATCCTAGGAATTCTCCTTGTTCATTCTTCCCTAGTCCTTGTCCAAATCGATAATTCATGTTCTCCATCATTTTTGCTACTCTCAGATCCATTTCAATCCCATCAAATATCCCAGCAATCTGGAAACTAGGCGAAACACACACTTGCTTTTGTTTATCAAGTATGGTTGCCACAACTGCATTGGTTCTAGCTTCTATTGTCACGACATCTCCCTCATGAGGGAATTTAATTTTCTGGTGCACTGTTGAAGGTAATCCTCCCAGGGCATAGGTAATAGGGATGTCCAGTACAATAAATTCAACAGTTGACTCTACAAGCCCTATTTTGACCAAAGCTTGAAATGTTCCCTCCACATTCCTGGTACTGTCATCATAAGCTCTGATTATGAGATCTGAAGCCGTCAAGTCATCTACTTTTAGACCCAAATTAAGCAGGGTCTTTAGCGGGCATACATTTATAGCTGAACCATCATCCACTATTACAAAGTTGGTTCTATTCCCTTTTACTTTAGTTGGGATAAATGATGCCTTGTTATGATTTCTTCCCTTCAATGGCAAGTCATCATCTGAGAATGCTATCAGACCATGTTTCTTTTTTGTCACCTTTGCTACCATAGCCTCGGGCGTAGCTATCATTTCAATGCTCATGTTTGACAAATGTTTAACTAAAGCCCTTCTGTGATTGCTCAAATGCATCAGTAATTCCCAGATGCTCACTCTCACTTTATCCTTCTTGAGTTATTTTAGGATCAGATCCTCTTTCTGTCCTTCCTATACTTTGGCAGCTTTTGTTTCTTCCCTTTCTACAACCTTTACATTTTGCTTTTCTATTGCCCAATAATTCCTCCCGGTTCTAGTAATATGATTCACATTTGGAGTATCACTCCATACATCGACTCTAGTGGGTTTTCCTTCATCAGAATCATACTAGATGTCCACGGCCCCAACAATCTGTTCTCTTTTCCCATTTTTCCAAACTTCCATTGTGGATGTTTCTTTTCCTTTCAACTCCCTCAGCTTGTCCATATGTTGGCTTAGTAGCTCTTCAACCCCTTCTTGGGACAGTTATGGGGTTAAGAATTCATTGTCTTTAAACTCATCACCCCATCCTGTTGGCATGATCTCTTCCATGGGTATGTTAGCAGAAGTGGGTTTAGAATAGAATACTCTGTAATTGAACTTGCCCGAAGGTCATCCCAATAGATCTTCAACTCCTCTTGGCAACTGCTAGGGAATTTTAGGCTATTCTTTTACTGGCTTATCATCAAACTCATCTCCCCAACTTGAGGGCTTAATTGATTCAATAGGGATATCAACAGAGTGTGGTTTTGAGTAAAATACTTTGTAATCAAACTTACCTAAGGGCTAGCCCAGTAAATCTTCTACTCTTCTTTGCATTCCTAAAGGTTCTCCATTAGGTATAAGGTTGAGGTCCTCAAAGGAGCTTAGCACTTCTTCTTCGCTAACTCCTGAGTTGATAATCATGGTGGCTGGTGGTGGAACATTTTGATAGTCTGGGAAAGGGTTGTTTCTGGTGTTTGGGTTAGAATTGGATTTCTTAGGGTCGGTGATTTTTTTGGAGTCTATCAAGCTTTGGATTTCATGCTTTAGACAAATGTAGGTATCTGTGGAATGGCCATCTACTTTATGAAACTTGCAGTAACTGTTCAGATCATAGCCAGTGAGATTTAGATTCGAGGGTTTGGAAAAGGTTAAGGGTTGGAGCATGCCTTTTTGGATTAGCCTCTCTAGGACTTTAGAGAGTGGTTGGTTAAAGTTGGAGAACCTTCTAGGTTGCTAAACTGCACGCACCACTACAGCTCAGCTAGTACTTCCTTGTTGTATGCCCCCAGTTCGGTAGTTTTGAGTTCCTGTGCCTCTAACAGTTTTCTTTTTCTCACTCTCAATTTCCTCAGCTTGTAACCCATCATGATACAAATCCACAAAGGTTTTGGGATTCATCATCTGTAGCCTCTCAACCAAATTAGGTGACACATTATGAACTATCATTCTAACTTGATCCTTTTTTAGCAAGCTTGTTTTTCATCATCCCTGCTTTATTCATGAATCGAGTTAAGAAATCAGAAAAATACTCATTTGATTTCTGTTTAGTCAACTCCAAATCCCTAATTGACACTTCTAATAGAGTGTTATAATCATATTACTTCAAGAATACAGTACATAATTCCTTCCAGTCAGTTCTAATAGACTTTTTTAACCCATGGTACCAATTCACAGCCATTCCTTCTAGGGACAGCACAAACAACCTAATGAATACCGTTATATGTGCCTTTGTAGTGCTCATGGTTGTTGTGTATTGGCTTGAATGAATTCTAGGGTCTCCTCTCCTATCAAATTTCTACAGTTGAGACATTTTGAATTTTTCAGGCAACTTGTCACCCTCCATTTACAACATATCATCAAAGTCAAAAGAATATCCTATTCCTTGTCCTCTAATTAGCTCTTCCATCTTGGATATTTACTGAGTCAGTGCTTGCATCAGCTTGGACTCAAGGTCTTGAACCAATTCAAGTGATTCTCTCTTTGAATTCTCTATCATGTAGTTTTCAATGTCTTCCATTCTCACATTAGTAGTAGGCACATTTTAAGTAGTAGGTTGCCCCCCAATATTGTTAGTAGTAGGTGGAGGAGCTACAACAACAGGTGGAGCTCCTACAGCAGGTGGCTGTTCAACAGTAGCAGCAGGTGGTTGTTCAATAATGGTAGCAAGTGGTTGTCCAACAACTGGTTGCACTAGTCCGGTCAAAGCCAATCTCAGTTCATCTTGCATCATAGCTCTCATGCCATCCATCAAAGCTCCCTTAATGTCCTCTAAGGTCCACATCTCTGGTTATTGTTCCATTTCAGTCTGTTCAGTTTGAGCTGATTCAGCTTCTAGCAATAGTGGATTGATTGGACTCCCCTCAAGTATCTTTAGTATGTGAAGAATGCTTTGAGCTATGGACTCCGGACTTAAATCAACTCTACTTAATCTACACCTCTTCGTCCCTAGACACGAGAAGACCCAGATGAATCTATGATGGCTACAAAACAAGATATTAGTATGATGTATGTATGCATGTACGCATGATGCATGTGTTTATGCAATAAATAGCAGGCAAGCACTTAGCAAGTAGCAAGTATTAAGAAGCAATCAATAAGCAACATGCAAGTATAAGCCTTCCAACCTTATTCCTCCCACACATGTGCTCAATGGCGAGTTTCTTTTCCTATGATTTTTGGTCTTGCCTCTTATATCAATAGGGGATATTAAGAGCTAATGTGCATGCCAAATTTCTCTTAAAAGAAAAAAACACAGAAGCAGCATTCTTAAATATAAAGGTCTAGCCTAATCCTTATTTGCCTAAATGAGCTTCAAAGGTATAAGCATGGACTTTTATAAATAGAAATACCTCATGGAAATTCAAACAAACAAGCATTTTGGGTAAAGACACTAGGGGAAGCAACTAAGCCATTATATGTGGTTAGGGTCTGGTGAAAAGTTAATGTTCCCTTAGCAAGATGTTGTCCATTATGGACTTTGAGTTATAGGCCAAGGTCAGAGGGGCCTAGCATCCTTTACCAACTTGAGAGAAGATTACCCCCCTTAGGGACTTGGGTTACAGACTTTATTCAAATGAGCCCGGTAATCTCTCTTGAACTGAGTTAAGGCTAAGAGTGATGGTTAGCCAATCTATAACTCCATGAAGCTAGTGAAATCATAGAACCATAAACCAACACCATCGATTTAGTAGGGACATGTAGAATGAATACAAGAATGAAATAATAATCGATAAAACAATTCCAAAGAACACAAGTAGAATGAGTATCTCTTATCCCTAGTGGAGTCACCACTATAAACGACGGGGTTTAGCGCATGTCCAAGATTTTAGCAACCGCGACACTGTTTAGGCTCAAGGCCTTAGAGAACACACTAACCACTGTCATAAAGACATAGTGTGGAGATGAGAAGTCGCCACCCAGGGTAATAACTGGGACAAATTAGAAAGGTGGTACTCGATTCTCTAAAAAAAAGCTAGCACCACAACCAGGAGATTCTGGATACGAAATACTAACTTCTCTTAGTCTCGTGTTCATTTAGAAAAATTTTATAAATGACTATTTCATCCTCTAATTATATGCAATTTTATTAAATCCTAATTAACATCCATCTAACCTAAAAGACAATAAGTCAATAAAATTACAAGTAAAAGACGCATAAAAAAGGCAATGTCTCTATGTCTAAATTATGTTAATTTTATTTTATAAGTTAGCTAAATCTACATATTATTTACAAGTGAGAAATGGACTATATGTGGGCCTACATTTTTATTAATTAGTGAGCCTAGATCAGTTTATTTTAATTTGTCTAAGGAATGGGCTTAAGTCTATGCAATTTTAAATTAATGAGCCTAAGTCTAACTTGGTCTTATTTTAAGTGAAATGCGGGCCTAGGTCTATTTATTTTAAAAGAAATAAAATTAAGTGGGCTAAGCTAAGTCTAGACAAGTTTTAATTAACTAAGTGTGCCTAAAATATCTAATTAACCTAATGGGCCTAAATTGATTTTAATTATTTAAAGTCTTAAACCATTTTTAAGCTTATTTATTTAAATAGGTTAGACCTAAATGTGGGTTGGGGCCCAAAAACATAAAAAAATAAAATCAAAATACATTCACATATGATTTCTAAAAAAACTAATTTAATTACATATAAACCTTAATTAACTAAAGCCACCATTAATTTTAATTAATTTTACCCAGTGAACCTAGTTTTACTAATTAATTTTAAAGTGCAGAAAATTAAATCTTTTACTATTCCCACTACTGGGACTATTACAAACTACATACAAAAGTTAAACAATTATACATCATGAATTAAAATAACTACACATAACACATAAATGTAAAATAAAGATTAAAATTCTAATAACTACTAAAAAACAGTACAAGTTCATCCATGGCATTCTATGGATCTTCTATTCAATTAAACACAGGCAGTATTCTCCTTAATCCACATGCACATATCAAAACAAAAAAACAAGTAATCAGATTAGTAGTGAAATTAAATAATAAAACAATTAACAAAATAAAATAAAAATCACAAAAAGAAGAGAAGAAAAAAATGAATGTTGTGCATATGCTTTAAGATAGCCCCTCATATTGTGATTGTCACCGTTGTTTTTTTGACTTATTGTTTGACTTTGGACAAAGGCTGAAAAAAACAGTGTTGGACCATTCTTGTTGAAAGAATTGTATTAAAAAGAGCTTTGACAAAAATTGAAGTTTTATGGTGCACACAACGTTCTTAGTGATGTCTCAGTTTTTTAGGGTTTATGTGTATTCAAGTTTCTGCATATGAATCTGTCCCCCCCTCATGCACGTAGACTCTTTTCTTTTTAAAGCAGAGTTTGTGCGTACTGACTTTCCCAGTTTGCAAGAATGCTCATCTCTTAAAAAATAACCTGATAAGAATTTTGATTTTTGAAAACTATTTATGCATTTAAAACCTTATTAGATAATAATAAAGATAAAAAATGAATTTTCAATCAATTAAAACATTAAAAATATCGATAAAAATATGCAAAAAATAAAAAAATAGGACTCTTATGCATCGACATTATGCAATACTGATCCTAATTTTTTTACTTTTAATTACCGAAAGACCCCTAAAAAATTGACTTATTTGCAATCAAACCCTAAAAAAACATTGCAATTTGGTCCTTAAAGTTCAAAAAATCAACAACCAAGTTCAATTTTTGAATAAATTTCATCATAAGGGCTTACATCACAATTGTGCACAATTCCATCCTGAAAATTTGGTGCTTACAACACCCAATTCGGGGATGATGAGTTGTGGATGTGACAAAAGACTCCAATGATGAAAATGTCATGAATAGGTCATCAATACTTGAACTTTGAGACTTCAGGGGTCTGATTGCAATTTTTTAAAGTAGGAATTGAATGTTTTCTAAGACTAAATTGTAATGCTTTTTAAAGCTCTAACTACAAAACATAAATTATTTCAAGGACCTTTTTGTAATTAAAAGTTAAAAAAAAAAGAGGTTGAAATGCTATAATTAATGCAAATAGCTACAAAGGGAGCAACTGTAGAAACCTAATTTCGAGATGATAAGTTATGGATGCGACAAAAGACTCGAATAATGAAAACGTCATGAATAGGTCTTCAATACCTAAACTTTGAAACTTCAGGAGTCAGATTGAATTTTTTCAAAGAAATAATTTAATGCTTTCACAGAATGGATTGCAATGTTTTTTAAGGATCTAATTATAAAATTTAAATTCTTTGAAAGACCTTTTTATAATTAAAAGTTAAAAAAAAAAAGGTTAGGATTCTATAATTCAAGTAAACAGTGACAAAAGGGGGCACTTGTAGGCACCCAATTTCGGGATGATGAGTTATGGATGCGATAAAAGATTCCAACGATGAAAATGTCATGAATAGGTCTACAATACTTGAAATTTGAGACTTTAGGGGTTTGATTGCATTTTTTCAAAGAAAGAATTTAATGTTTTTAAGGACTAAATTGCAATGCTTTTTAAATATCTAATTATAAAACTTAAATTCTTTCCAGAACGTTTTTATAATTAAAAGTAAAAACAAAAGTGTTTGGTATTCTATAATTCACGTAACTATCGACAAAGGGGGGCAATAGTAGAGACCCAATTTTTGGACGATGAGTTATGGTTATGACAAAAGACTTCAATGATGAAAATGTCATCATTAGGTCTTTAATACTTGAACTTTGAGACTTCAGGGGTCTAATTGCATTTTTTAAAAGAAATAATTTAATGTTTTTATGGACTAAATTGCATTACCTTTTAAGAATCTAATTACAAAATTTTAATTCTTTTAAGGACCTTTTTATAATTAAAATTATATAAAAATCCAGTCCGAATTTTTAATTTAACTAAGCAACAAGAAAAGGGGGCAATAGTAGACACCCAATTTTGGGATGATGAGTTATAGAAGTGACAAAAGATACCAAAGGTGAAAATATCATGAATAGGTCTTCAATACTTCAACTTTGAGACTTCAGGGGTCTGATAGCATTCTTTTTAATGAAAGAATTTAATGTTCTCGTGAACTAAATTACAATGCTTTTTGAGGATCTAATTGCAAGACCTAAATTTTTTCAATGACCTTTTTATAATTAAAATTTAAAACAAAAGAGTTTAAGATTCTATAATTCACATAACTAGTGACAAAGGGGGGCAATAGTAGAAACCCAATTTTAGGATGATGAGTTATGGATGCAACAAAAGACTCGAATGAATAGATCTTCAATACTTGAACTTTAAATCTTTAGGGGTCTGATTGCATTTTTTCAAAGAAAGAATTTATTATTTTCGTGGTCTAAATTGCAATGCTTTTTAAGGTTCTAATTACAAAACTTAAATTCTTTCAAGGATCTTTTTGTAATTCAAATTTAAAAAAAAGAGGTCAGAATTATTTAATTCAAGCAAATATTGACAAAGGGGGGCAACTGTCGACACCCACTTTTGGGAGGATGAGTTATGGATGCGACAAAAGACTCCAATGATGAAAACGTCACGAATAGGTCTTCAATACTTAAAGTTTGAGACTACAGGGGTCTAATCACATTTTTTTAAAGAAAGAATTTAATGTTTTCGAGGACTAAATTGTAATGCTTTTTAACATTCTAATTGCATACTTAAATTCTTTCATGGACCTTTTTGTAATTAAATGTTAAAACAAAAGAGGTCGGAATTATATAATTCAAACAAATAGCGACAAGGGGGCAACTATAGACACCCAATTTTTGGACGATGAGTTATGGATGCGTCAAAGACTCCAATGATGAAAATGTCTTGAATAGATCTTCAATACTTGAACTTAGAGACTTTAGGGGTCTGATTGCATTTTTTCAATGAAAGAATTTAATGTTTTGAAAGACTAAGTGGCAATGATTTTTAAGGATCTAATTGTAAAAATTCTTTCAATGACCTTTTTATAATTAAAAGTTAAAACAAAAGTGGTCGGTACTCTATAATTCACATAACTAGTGACATAGGGGGCAACAATAGAGACCCAATTTTAGGACGATGAGTTATGGATGTGACAAAAGAATTCAATGATGAAAATGTCATGAATAGGTCTTTAATACTTGAACTTTAAGACTTCAGGGGTCTGATTGCATTTTTTCAAATAAAGAATTTAATGTTTTGTGGATTAAATCGTAATGCTTTGTAAAGATCTAATTGTAAAATTTAAATTCTTTTAAGGACCTTTTTGTAATGAAAATTTTTACAATAAGAGGTCCGAATTCTTTCATTCAACTAAATAGCGACCAAGGGGGGCAATTGTAGACACCCAATTTTAGGATGATGAGCTATGGATGTGACAAAGACTCTAATGATGAAAATGTCATGAATAGGTATTCAATACTTCAACTTTAAGACTTCAGGGGTTTGATTACAATTTTTCAATGAAAGAATTTAATGTTTTTGTGGACTAAATTACAATAATTTTTAAGGATCTAATTGCAAAATTTAAATTCTTTCAATGACCTTTTTACAATTAAAAGTAAAAAAAAAAAAAAGAGGTTGCGATTCTATAATTCACGTAATTAGCGATAAAGGGGGGCAACTGTAGAAATGCAATTTCAGGATGATGAGTTATGGATGTAACAAAAGACTCAAATAATGAAAATGTCATAAATAGGTCTTCAATACTAGAGCTTTAAAATTTTAGGGGTTTGATTGCATTTTTTTAAAAAAATAATATAATGTTTTAACGGACTGAATTGCAATGCTTTTTAAGGATCTAATTACAAAATTTGAATTCTTTTAAGGACCTTTTTCTATTTAAAAGTTAAAACAAAAAACATTGGAATTCTATAATTCAAGCGAACAGCGACAAAGGGGGGCACATGTAGGCACCAAATTTCATAATGATGAGTTATGGATGCGACAAAAGACTCCAATGATGAAAATGTCATGAATAGGTCTTCAATACTGTAAATTTGAGACTTTAGGGGTTTTTTTGCATTTTTTTAAAGAAAGAATTTAATGTTTTCATGGAGAAAATTGCAATGCTTTTTAAAGATCTAATTGCAAAAATTAAATTCTTTCAAAGACCTTTTTGTAATTAAAAGTTAAAACATAAGAGGTTAGGATTCTATAATTCAAGCAAATAGTAGCAAAGGGGGACAACTGCAGACACCTAATTTTGGGACGATTATGTTATGGATGTGACAAAAGACTTCAATGATTAAATTGTTAGGAATAGGTCCTCAATATATGAACTTTGAGACTTCAAGGGTCTGATTGCATTTTTTTAAAGAAATAATTTAATGTTTCTGTGGACTAAATTACAATGCTTTTTAAGGATCTAATTGCAACACATAAATTCTTTCAAGGACCCTTTTGTAATTAAAATTAAAAAAAAGGTCAAAATTCTTTAATTCAAGCTAATAGCGACAAAGTGTGGCAATTGTAGACATCCACTTTTGCGACGATGAGTTATGAATGCGACAAAAGACTTTATTGATTAAAATGTCATGAATAGGTCTTCAATACTTGAACTTTGAGACTTTAGGGGTCTGATTGCATTTTTTTAAAGAAAGAATTTATGTTTTCGTCGACTAAATTGCAATTCTCTTTAAGGATGTAATTGCAAAACTTAAATTCTTTCAAGGAGTTTTTTACAATTAAAAGTTAAAATAGAAGAGGTTAGGATTCTATAATTCAAGGAAATACCAGCAAATGGGGAGTAACTCCAAACACCCAATTTTAGGATGATGAGTTATGGATGCAACAAAAGACTCTAACGATTAAAATATGATGAATATGTCTTCAATACTTGAATTTTGAGACTTCAAGGGTTTGATTGTATTTTTTCAAAGAAAGAATTTAATGTTTTCGTGGACTAAATTGCAATGCTTTTTAAGGATCGAATTGCAAAACTTCAATTTTTTCAAGGGCCTTTTTATAATTAATATTTTAAAAAAGAGGTCAAAATTCTTTAATTCAAGCAAATAGCGACATAAGGGGCAACTGTAGGCACCCACTTTTTGGACGATGAGTTATGGATATGATAAAAGACTCCAAAGATTAAAATGTCATGAATAGGTCTTCAATACTTTAACTTTGAGACTTCAGGGGTCTGATTGCATTTTCTCTAAGAAAGAATTTAATGTTTTCATGGACTAAATTGCAATGCTTTTTTAGGATCAAATTGCAACACTGAAATTCTTTCAAGGACCTTTTTATAATTAAAAATTTTTAAAAATAGGTCAAAATTCTTTAATTCAAGCAAATAACGACAAAGGGGGGCAATTGTAGAGACCAACTTTTGGGACAGTGAGTTATGGATGCGATAAAGGACTCCCATGATTAAAATGTCATGAATAGGTCTTTAATACTAGAACTTTAAGACTTTAAGGGTCTGATTACATTTTTTTAAAGAAAGAATTTAATGTTTTTGTGGACTAAATTGCGATGCTTTTTAAGGATCTAATTGCAAAACTTAAATTCTTTTAAGGACGTTTTTATAATTAAAAGTTAAAACATAGGAGGTCATGATTCTAAAATTCAAGCAAATAGTAGCAATGGGGAGTAGCTACAGACACCCAATTTTGGGACAATGAGTTATCGATGTGACAAAAGACTCCAATGATTAAAATGTCATGAATAGGTCTTTAATACTTGAACTTTGAGATTTCATGGGTCTGATTGTATTTTTTTTAAAAGAAAGAATTTAATGTTTTCATCAACTAAATTGCAATGCCTTTTAAGGATCTAATTGCAAAACTTAAATTTTTTCAAAGACCATTTTGTAATAAAAATTAAAAAAAAAGGTCAAAATTCTTTAATTCAAGTAAATAGTGACAACGGGGTGCAGCTGTAGACACCCATTTTTGGGATGATGAGTTATGGATGCGACAAAAGATGCCAATGATTAAAATGTCATGAATAGGTCTTTAATACTTGAACTCTGAGACTTCAGGGGTCTACTTGCAGTTTTTCAAAGAAAGAATTTAACGTTTTCGTGGACTAAATTGTAAAACTTTTTAAGAATCTAATTGTAAAACTTAAATTCTTTCGAGGACCTTTTTGTAATTAAAAGTTAAAATAAAAGAGTTCAAGATTCTATAATTCAAGCAAATGGCGGTAATGGGGGGCAATTGCAGACACCTAGTTTTGGGATGATGATATATGGATGCGACAAAAGACTCCAATGATTAAAACATAATGAATAAGTCTGCAATACTTAATATTTGAGACTTTAAGGGTTTGATTGCATTTTTTAAAAGAAAGAATTTAATGTTTTCGCGGACAAAATTGCAATGCTTTTAAGGATCTAATTGCAAAACTTAAATTCTTTTAAGGACCTTTTTTAAATTACAACTTTAAAAAATGAGGTCAGAATTCTTTAACTCAAGCAAATAGCGACAAAGGGGGGCATTCGTAGACACTCGCTTTTGAGACGATGAGTTATGGATGCGACAAAGGACTCCAATGATTAAAATGTAATGAATAGGTCTTCAATACTTGAAATTTGAGACTTTAGGGGTCTGATTGCATTTTTTTAAAAAAAGAATTTAATGTTTTAATGGACTAAATTGCAATGCTCTTTAAGGACCTAATTGCAAAACTTAAATTCTTTCAACGACCTTTTTATAATTAAAAGTTAAAACAGAAGAGGTCAGGATTCTACAATTTAAGGAAATACCGGCAAAGGGGGGTATTTTAGGATGATGAGTTATGGATGCGACAAAAGACTCCAATGATTAAAATGTCATTAATATGTCATCAATACTTGAACTTTGAGACTTCAGGGGTCTGATTGTATTTTTTTAAAGAAATAATTTAATGTTTTCGTGGACTAAATTGCAATGCTTTTTAAGGATCGAATTGCAAAACTTAAATTCTTTTAAGGGCCTTTTTGTAATTAAAATTTTAAAAAAAGAAGTCAAAATTTTTAAATTCAAGCAAATAGCAACATAGGGGGCAACTATAGACATCCACTTTTGGGACGATCAGTTATGGATGCGACAAAAGACTCTAAAGATTAAAATGTCATGAATAGGTCATCAACACTTTAATTGTGAGACTTCAGGGATCCGATTGCATTTTCTTAAAGAAATAATTTAATGTTTCATGGACGAAATTGCAATGCTTCTTTAGGATCTAATTGTAACACCAAAATTCTTTCAAAGACCTTTTTGTAATTAAAAATTTAAAAAAACAGGTCATAATTCTTTAATTCAAGAAAATAATGACGAAGGGAGGCAACTGTAGACCCCCACTTTTGGGACAATGAGTTATGGATGCAACGAAAGACTTCCATGATTAAAATGTCATGAATAGGTCTTCAATACTTGAACTTTGAGACTTTAAGGGTCTGATTGCATTTTTTCAAAGAAAGAATTTAATGTTTTCGTGGACTAAATTGTGATGCTTTTAAGGATCTAATTGTAAAACACAAATTCTTTCATATAGCTTTTTGTAATTAAAAGTTAAAATAAAAGAGGTCAGGATTCTATAGTTCAAGCAAATAGTGGCAAAGGGGAGCAGCTACAGACACCCAATTTTGGGCCAATGAGTTATGGATGCAACAAAAGACTTTAATGATTAAAATGTCATGTATAGGTCTTCAATACTTGAACTTTGAGACTTTAAGGGTCTGATTGCATTTTTTCAAAGAAAGAATTTAATGTTTTCATGGACTAAATTGCGATGCTTTTAAGGACCTAATTGCAAAACTTAAATTCTTTCAAGGAGCTTTTTGTATTTAAAAGTTAAAATAGAGGAGGTTAAGATTCTATAACTCAAGCAAATAGTAGCAAAGGGGAGTAGCTGCAAACACCCAATTTTGGGACAATGAGTTATGCATGCGACAAAATATGCCAATGATTAAACTGTCAAGAATAGGTCATCAATATTTGAACTTTGAGACTTCAGTGATGAAATTGCATTTTTTTAAAGAAAGAATTTAACGTTTTCGTGGACTAAATTGAAATCCATTTTAAGGATCTAATTGCAACACCAAAATTCTTTCAAAGACCTTTTTGTAATTAAAAATTTTAAAAAACAGGTTAGAATTCTTTAATTAAAGCAAAAAATGAGAAAGGAAGGCAACTGTAGACACCCACTTTTGGTACAATGAGTTATGGATACGACAAAAGGCTCCCATGATTAAAATGTCATGAATAGGTCTTCAATACTTGAACTTTGAGACTTTAAGGGTCTTATTGCATTTTTTCAAAGAAGGAATTTAATGTTTTCATGGACTAAATTGCGATGCTTTTAAGGATCTAATTGCAAAACCTAAATTCTTTCAAGGGGCTTTTTGTAATTAAAAGTTAAAACAGAAGAGGTCAGGATTCTATAATTCAATCAAATAATGGCAAAGGGGAGCAGCTGCAAACACCTAATTTTGGGACAATGAGTTATGGATGCGACAAAAGACGCCAATGATTAAAATGTCATGAATAGGTCTTCAATACTTGAACTTTAAGACTTTAAGGGTCTGATTGCATTTTTTTAAAGAAAGAATTTAATGTTTCAAGGACTAAGTTGCGATGCTTTTAAGGATCTAATTGCAAAACTTAAATTCTTTCAAGGAGCTTTTTGTACTTAAAAGTTAAAATAGAAGAGGTCAGGATTCTATAATTCAAGCAAATAGTAGCAAAAGGGAGTAGCTGCAGACACCCAATTTTAGGACAATGAGTTATGGATGTGACAAAAGACGCCAATAATTAAAATGTCATGAATAGTTCTTCAATACTTGAACTTTGAGATTTCAGGGGTGTGATTGCATTTTTTCAAAGAAAGAATTTAACGTTTTTGTGGATTAAATTGCAATGCATTTTAAGGATCTAATTACTACACCAAAATTCTTTTAAGGACCTTTTTATAATTAAAAAATTTAAAAAATAAGTCAGAATTCTTTAATTCAAGCAAATAACGAGAAAGGGAGGCAACTGTAGACACCCAAGTTTTGGGACAATGAGTTATGGATGCGACAAAAGACTCCCATGATTAAAATGTCATGAATAGGTCTTCAATTCTTAAACTTTCAGACTTTAAGGGCCTGATTGTATTTTTTCAGTGAAAGAATTTATTGTTTTCATGGACTAAATTGTGATGCTTTTAAGGATCTAATTGCAAATCTTAAATTCTTTTAATGAGCTTTTTGTAATTCAAAGTTAAAACAGGGGATGTTAGGATTCTATAATTCAAGTAAATAGAAGCAAATGGGAGTAGTTGTAGACACCCAATTTTGGGACAATGTGTTATGGTTGCGACAAAAGATGCCAATGATAAAAATGTTATGAATAGGTCTTCAAAACTTGAACTTTGAGACTTCAGGGGTGTGATTTCATGTTTTTAAAGAAAGAATTTAACATTTTCATGGACTAAATTGCAATGCTTCTTAAGGATCTAATTGCAACACCAAAATTCTTTCAAGGTCCTTTTTGTAATTAAAAATTTAAGAAAACAGGTCAGAATTCTTTAATTCAAGTAAATAACGATAAAGGGAGGCAACTGTAGACACCCACTTTTGGAACAATGAGTTATGGATGCGACCAAAGATTCCCATGATTAAAAAGTCATGAATAGGTCTTCAATAGTTGAACTTTAAGACTTAAAGGGTCTGATTGCATTTTTTTAACAAAAGAATTTAATGTTTTCATGGACTAAACTGTAATGCTTTTGAGGATCTAATTGCAAAACTTAAATTCTTTCAAGGAGCTTTTTATAATTAAAAGTTAAAATAGAGGAGGGCAGGATTCTGTAATTCAAGCAAATAGTAGCAAAGGGGAGCAGCTGTAGACACCCAATTTTAGGACAATGAGTTATGGATGCGACAAAAGACGCCAATGATTAGAATGTCAATAATAGGTCTTTAATACTTGAACTTTGAGACTTCAGGGCTTTGATTGCATTTTTTCAAAGAAAGAACTTAACGTTTTCATGGACTAAATTGCCATGCTTTTTAAGGATCTAATTACAACACCAAAATTTTTCAAGGACCTTTTTGTAATTGAAAATTTAAGAAAACAAGTTAGAATTATTTAATTCAAGTAAATAACGACAAAGGCAGGCAATTGTAGACACCCACTTTTGGGACAATGAGTTATGGATGCGACAAAAGACTCCCACGATTAAAATGTCATGAATAGGTCTTCAATACTTGAACTTTGAGACTTAAAGGGTCTGATTGCATTTTTTTAACGAAAGAATTTAATGTTTTTGTGGCCTAAATTGCAATGCTTTTGAGGATCTAATTGCAAAAGTTAAATTCTTTCAAGGAGATTTTTGTACTTAAAAGTTAAAACAGAGGACGGCAGGATTCTGTAATTCAAGCAAATAGTAGCAAAGGTGAGCAGCTGTAGACACCTAATTTTGGGACAATGAGTTATGGATGCGCAAAAGATGCCAATGATTAGAATGTCAAGAATATTTCTTTAATACTTGAACTTTGAGACTTCAATGGTTTGATTGCATTTTTTCAAAGAAAGAACTTAATGTTTTCATGGACTAAATTGCCATGCTTTTTAATGATCTAATTACAACACCAAAATTTTTCAAGGACCTTTTTGTAATTAAAAATTTAAGAAAATAGGTCAGAATTCTTTAATTCAAGCAAATAACGAGAAAGGGAGGCAACTATAGACACCCACTTTTGGGACAATGAGTTATGGATGCGACAAAAGACTCCCATTATTAAAATGTCATGAATAGGTCTTCAATACTTGAACTTTGAGACTTATAGGGTTTGATTGCATTTTTTTAACGAAAGAATTTAATATTTTCATAGACTAATTTGCAATGCTTTTGAGGATCTAATTACAAAACTTAAATTCTTTCAAGGAGCTTTTTGTAATTGAAAGTCAAAATAGAGCAGGTCAGGATTCTATAATTCAAGCAAATAGTAGCAAAGGGGAGCAGCTGCAGACACCCAATTTTGGGACAGTGAGTTATGGATGCGACAAAAGATGCTAATGATTAAAATGTCAAGAATAGGTCTTTAATACTTGAACTTTGAAACTTCAGGGGTTTGATTTAATTTTTTCAAAGAAAGAACTTAACATTTTCGTGGACTAAATTGCAATGCTTTTTAAGGATCTAATTGCAACACCAAAATTCTTTCAAGGTCCTTTTTGTAATTAAAAATTTAAGAAAACATGTCAGAATTCTTTAATTCAAGTAAATAGCGACAAAGGGAGGCAACTGTAGACACCCACTTTTGGAACAATGAGTTATGGATGCGACCAAAGACTCCCATGATTAAAATGTCATGAATAGGTCTTCAATAGTTGAACTTTAAGACTTAAAGGGTCTGATTGAATTTTTTTAACAAAAGAATTTAATGTTTTCATGGACTAAATTGCAATGCTTTTGAGGATCTAATTGCAAAACTTAAATTCTTTCAACGAGCTTTTTATAATTAAAAGTTAAAACAGAGGAGGGCAGGATTCTGTAATTCAAGCAAATAGTAGCAAAGGGGAGCAGCTGTAGACACCCAATTTTAGGACAATGAGTTATGGATGCGACAAAAGACGCCAATGATTAGAATGTCAATAATAGGTCTTTAATACTTGAACTTTGAGACTTCAGGGCTTTGATTGCATTTTTTCAATGAAAGAACTTAACGTTTTCATTGCCATGCTTTTTAAGGATCTAATTACAACACCAAAATTTTTCAAGGACCTTTTTGTAATTGAAAATTTAAGAAAACATGTTAGAATTATTTAATTCAAGTAAATAACGACAAAGGCAGGCAACTGTAGACACCCACTTTTGGGACAATGAGTTATGGATGCGACAAAAGACTCCCACGATTAAAATGTCATGAATAGGTCTTCAATACTTAAACTTTGAGACTTAAAGGGTCTGATTGCATTTTTTAAACGAAAGAATTTAATGTTTTTGTGGCCTAAATTGCAATGCTTTTGAGGATCTAATTGCAAAACTTAAATTCTTTCAAGGAGATTTTTGTACTTAAAAGTTAAAACAGAGGAGGGCAGGATTCTGTAATTCAAGCAAATAATAGCAAAGGTGAGCAGCTGTAGACACCCAATTTTGGGACAATGAGTTATGGATGCGCAAAAGATGCCAATGATTAGAATGTCAAGAATATGTCTTTAATACTTGAACTTTGAGACTTCAATGGTTTGATTGCATTTTTTCAAAGAAAGAACTTAATGTTTTCATGGACTAAATTGCCATGCTTTTTAATGATCTAATTACAACACCAAAATTTTTCAAGGACCTTTTTGTAATTAAAAATTTAAGAAAACAGGTCAGAATTCTTTAATTCAAGCAAATAACGAGAAAGGGAGGCAACTATAGACACCCACTTTTGGGACAATGAGTTATGGATGCGACAAAAGACTCCCATTATTAAAATGTCATGAATAGGTCTTCAATACTTGAAATTTGAGACTTATAGGGTTTGATTGCATTTTTTTAACGAAAGAATTTAATATTTTCATAGACTAAATTGCAATGCTTTTGAGGATCTAATTACAAAACTTAAATTCTTTCAAGGAGCTTTTTGTAATTAAAAGTCAAAACAGAGCAGGTCAGGATTGTATAATTCAAGTAAATAGTAGCAAAGGGGAGCAGCTGCAGACACCCAATTTTGGGACAATGAGTTATGGATGCGACAAAAGACGCTAATGATTAAAATGTCAAGAATAGGTCTTTAATACTTGAACTTTGAAACTTCAGGGGTTTGATTTAATTTTTTCAAAGAAAGAACTTAACAATTTCATGGACTAAATTGCAATGCTTTTTAAGGATCTAATTGCAACACCAAAATTCTTTCAAGGTCCTTTTTGTAATTAAAAATTTAAGAAAACATGTTAGAATTCTTTAATTCAAGTAAATAATGATAAAGGGAGGCAACGGTAGACACCCACTTTTGGAACAATGAGTTATGGATGCGACCAAAGACTCCCATGATTAAAATGTCATGAATAGGTCTTCAATAGTTGAACTTTAAGACTTAAAGGGTCTGATTGCATTTTTTTAACAAAAGAATTTAATGTTTTCATGGACTAAATTGCAATGCTTTTGAGGATCTTATTGCAAAACTTAAATTCTTTTAAGGAGCTTTTTATAATTAAAAGTTAAAACAGAGGAGGGCAGGATTCTGTAATTCAAGCAAATAGTAGCAAAGGGGAGCAGCTGTAGACACCCAATTTTAGGACAATGAGTTATGGATGCGACAAAAGACGCCAATGATTAGAATGTCAATAATAGGTCTTTAATACTTGAACTTTGAGACTTCAGGGCTTTGATTGCATTTTTTCAAAGAAAGAACTTAACGTTTTCATGGACTAAATTGCCATGCTTTTTAAGGATCTAATTCCAACACCAAAATTTTTCAAGGACCTTTTTGTAATTGAAAATTTAAGAAAACATGTTAGAATTATTTAATTCAAGTAAATAACGACAAAGGCAGGCAACTGTAGACACCCACTTTTGGGACAATGAGTTATGGATGCGACAAAAGACTCCCACGATTAAAATGTCATGAATAGGTCTTCAATACTTGAACTTTGAGACTTAAAGGGTCTGATTGCATTTTTTTAACGAAAGAATTTAATGTTTTTGTGGCCTAAATTGCAATGCTTTTGAGGATCTAATTGCAAAAGTTAAATTCTTTCAAGGAGATTTTTGTACTTAAAAGTTAAAACAGAGGACGGCAGGATTCTATAATTCAAGCAAATAGTAGCAAAGGTGAGCAGCTGTAGACACCCAATTTTGGGACAATGAGTTATGGATGCGCAAAAGATGCCAATGATTAGAATGTCAAGAATATTTCTTTAATACTTGAACTTTGAGACTTCAATGGTTTGATTGCATTTTTTCAAAGAAAGAACTTAATGTTTTCATGGACTAAATTGCCATGCTTTTTAATGATCTAATTACAACACCAAAATTTTTCAAGGACCTTTTTGTAATTAAAAATTTAAGAAAACAGGTCAGAATTCTTTAATTCAAGCAAATAACGAGAAAGGGAGGCAACTATAGACACCCACTTTTGGGACAATGAGTTATGGATGCGACAAAAGACTCCCATTATTAAAATGTCATGAATAGGTCTTCAATACTTGAACTTTGAGACTTATAGGGTTTGATTGCATTTTTTTAACGAAAGAATTTAATATTTTCATAGACTAAATTGCAATGCTTTTGAGGATCTAATTACAAAACTTAAATTCTTTCAAGGAGCTTTTTGTAATTAAAAGTCAAAACAGAGCAGGTCAGGATTGTATAATTCAAGCAAATAGTAGCAAAGGGGAGCAGCTGCAGACACCCAATTTTGGGACAATGAGTTATGGATGCGACAAAAGACGCTAATGATTAAAATGTCAAGAATAGATCTTTAATACTTGAACTTTGAAACTTCAGGGGTTTGATTTAATTTTTTCAAAGAAAGAACTTAACATTTTCGTGGACTAAATTGCAATGCTTTTTAAGGATCTAATTGCAACACCAAAATTCTTTCAAGGTCCTTTTTGTAATTAAAAATTTAAGAAAACATGTCAGAATTCTTTAATTCAAGTAAATAGCGACAAAGGGAGGCAACTGTAGACACCCACTTTTGGAACAATGAGTTATGGATGCGACCAAAGACTCCCATGATTAAAATGTCATGAATAGGTCTTCAATAGTTGAACTTTAAGACTTAAAGGGTCTGATTGAATTTTTTTAACAAAAGAATTTAATGTTTTCATGGACTAAATTGCAATGCTTTTGAGGATCTAATTGCAAAACTTAAATTCTTTCAACGAGCTTTTTATAATTAAAAGTTAAAACAGAGGAGGGCAGGATTCTGTAATTCAAGCAAATAGTAGCAAAGGGGAGCAGCTGTAGACACCCAATTTTAGGACAATGAGTTATGGATGCGACAAAAGACGCCAATGATTGGAATGTCAATAATAGGTCTTTAATACTTGAACTTTGAGACTTCAGGGCTTTGATTGCATTTTTTCAAAGAAAGAACTTAACGTTTTCATGGACTAAATTGCCATGCTTTTTAAGGATCTAATTACAACACCAAAATTTTTCAAGGACCTTTTTGTAATTGAAAATTTAAGAAAACATGTTAGAATTATTTAATTCAAGTAAATAACGATAAAGGCAGGCAATTGTAGACACCCACTTTTGGGACAATGAGTTATGGATGCGACAAAAGACTCCCATGATTAAAATTTCATGAATAGGTCTTCAATAATTGAACTTTGAGACTTAAAGGGTCTGATTGCATTTTTTTAACGAAAGAATTTAATGTTTTTGTGGACTAAATTGCAATGCTTTTGAGGATCTAATTGCAAAACTTAAATTCTTTCAAGGAGATTTTTGTAATTAAAAGTTAAAATAGAGGAGGGCAGGATTCTGTAATTCAAGTAAATAGTAGCAAAGGGGAGCAGTTGTAGACACCCAATTTTGGGACAATGAGTTATGGATACGACAAAAGATGCTAATGATTAGAATATCAAGAATATGTCTTTAATACTTGAACTTTGAGACTTCAAGGGTTTGATTGCATTTTTTCAAAGAAAGAACTTAACGTTTTCATGGACTAAATTGCCATGCTTCGTAATGATATAATTACAAGACCAAAATTTTTCAAGGACCTTTTTGTAATTAAAAATTTAAGAAAACAGGTCAGAATCCTTTAATTCAAGCAAATAACGAGAAACGGAGGCAACTGTAGACACCCATTTTGGGACAATGAGTTATGGATGCGACAAAAGACTCCCATTATTAAAATGTCATGAATAGGTCTTCAATACTTGAACTTTGAGACTTAAAGGGTTTGATTGCATTTTTTTAACGAAAGAATTTAATGTTTTTCATAGACTAAATTGCAATGCTTTTGAGGATCTAATTACAAAACTTAAATTCTTTCAAGGAGCTTTTTGTAATTAAAAGTCAAAACAGAGGAGGTCAGGATTCTATAATTCAAGCAAATAGTAGCAAAGGGCAGCAGCTGCAGACACCCAATTTTAGGACAATGAGTTATGGATGCGACAAAAGCCGCCAATGATTAAAATGTCAAGAATAGGTCTTTAAAACTTGAACTTTGAGACTTCACGGGTTTGATTGAATTTTTTCAAAGAAAGAACTTAACATTTTCGTGGACAAAATTGCAATGCTTTTTAAGGATCTAATTGCAACACCAAAATTCTTTCAAGGTCCTTTTTGAAATAAAAAATTTAAGAAAACAGGTCAGAATTCTTTAATTCAAGTAAATAACGACAAAGGGAGGCAACTGTAGACACACACTTTTGGAACAATGAGTTATGGATGCGACCAAAGACTCCCATGATTAAAATGTCATGAATAGGTCTTTAATAGTTAAACTTTAAGACTTAAAGGGTCTGATTGCATTTTTCGAACAAAAGAGCTTAATGTTTTCATGGACTAAAATGCAATGCTTTTAAGGATCAAATTGCAAAACTTAAATTCTTTCAAGGAGCTTTTTATAATTAAAAGTTAAAACAGAGGAGGGCAGGATTCTGTAATTCAAGCAAATAGTAGCAAAGGGGAGCAGCTGTAGACACCCAATTTTAGGACAATGAGTTATGGATGCGACAAAAGACGCCAATGATTAGAATGTCAATAATAGGTCTTTAATACTTGAACTTTGAGACTTCAGGGGTTTGATTGCATTTTTTCAAAGAAAGAACTTAACGTTTTCATGGACTAAATTGCCATGCTTTTTAAGGATCTAATTACAACACCATACTTTTTCAAGGACCTTTTTGTAATTGAAAATTTAAGAAAACATGTCAGAATTATTTAATTCAAGTAAATAACAATAAAGTGAGGCAACTGTAGACACCCACTTTTGGGACAATGAGTTATGGATGCGACAAATGACTCCCATGATTAAAATGTCATGAATAGGTCTTCAATACTTGAACTTCGAGACTTAAAGGGTCTGATTGCATTTTTTTAACGAAAGAATTTAATGTTTTTGTGGACTAAATTGCAATGCTTTTGAGGATCTAATTGCAAAACTTAAATTCTTTCAAGGAGATTTTTGTAATTAAAAGTTAAAACAGAGGAGGGTAGGATTCTGTAATTCAAGTAAATAGTAGCAAAGGGGAGCAACTGTCGACACCCAATTTTGGGACAATGAGTTATGGATGTGACAAAAGATGCCAATGATTAGAATGTCAAGAATATGTCTTTAATACTTGAACTTTGAGACTTCAAGGGTTTGATTGCATTTTTTCAAAGAAAGAACTTAATGTTTTCATGGACTAAATTGCCATGCTTTGTAATGATCTAATTACAACACCAAAATTTTTCAAGGACCTTTTTGTAATTAAAAATTTAAGAAAACAGGTCAGAATCCTTTAATTCAAGCAAATAACAAGAAAGGGAGGCAACTGTAGACACCCACTTTTGGGACAATGAGTTATGGATGCGACAAAAGACTCCCATTAGTAAAATGTCACGAATAGGTCTTCAATACTTGAACTTTGAGACTTAAAGGGTTTGATTGCATTTTTTTAACGAAAGAATTTAATGTTTTCATAGACTAAATTGCAATGCTTTTGAGGATCTAAGTACAAAACTTAAATTCTTTCAAGGAGCTTTTTGTAATTAAAAGTCAAAACAGAGGAGGTCAGGATTCTATAATTCAAGCAAATAGTAGCAAAGGGGAGCAGCTGCAGACACCTAATTTTAGGACAATGAGTTATGGATGCGACAAAAGATGCCAATGATTAAAATGTCAAGAATAGGTCTTTAATACTTGAACTTTGAGACTTCAGGGGTTTGATTGAATTTTTTCAAAGAAAGAACTGAACATTTTCATGGACTAAATTGCAATGCTTTTTAAGGATCTAATTGCAACACCAAAATTCTTTCAAGGTCCTTTTTGTAATTAAAAATTTAAGAAAACAGGTCAGAATTCTTTAATTCAAGTAAATAACGACATAGGGAGGCAACTGTAGACACCCACTTTTGGAACAATGAGTTATGGATGTGACCAAAGACTCCCGTGATTAAAATGTCATGAATAGGTCTTCAGTAGTTGAACTTTAAGACTTAAAGGGTCTGATTGCATTTTTTTAACAAAAGAATTTAACGTTTTCATATACTAAATTGCAATGCTTTTGAGGATCTAATTGCAAAACTTAACTTCTTTCAAGGAGCTTTTTATAATTAAAAGTTAAAACAGAGGAGGGCAGGATTCTGTAATTCAAGCAAATAGTAGCAAAGGGGAGCAGATGTAGACACCCAATTTTAGGACAATGAGTTATGGATGCGACAAAAGACGCCAATGATTAGAATGTCAGTAACAGGTCTTTAATACTTGAACTTTGAGACTTCAGGGGTTTCATTGCATTTTTTCAAAGAAAGAACTTAACGTTTTCATGGACTAAATTGCCATGATTTTTAAGGATCTAATTACAACACCAAAATTTTTCAAGGACCTTTTTGTAATTGAAAATTTAAGAAAACATGTCAGAATTATTTAATTCAAGTAAATAACAATAAAGGGAGGCAACTGTAGACACCCACTTTTGGGACAATGAGTTATGGATGCGACAAATGACTCCCATGATTAAAATGTCATGAATAGGTCTTTAATACTTGAACTTCGAGACTTAAAGGGTCTGATTGCATTTTTTTAACGAAAGAATTTAATGTTTTTGTGGACTAAATTGCAATGCTTTTGAGGATCTAATTGCAAAACTTATATTCTTTCAAGGAGATTTTTGTAATTAAAAGTTAAAACAGAGGAGGGCAGGATTCTGTAATTTAAGTAAATAGTAGCAAAGGGGAGCAGCTGTAGACACCCAATTTTGGGACAATGAGTTATGGATGCGACAAAAGATGCCAATGATTAGAATGTCAAGATTACGTCTTTAATACTTGAACTTTGAGACTTTAAGGGTTTGATTGCATTTTTTCAAAGAAAGAACTTAACGTTTTCATGGACTAAATTGCCATGCTTTGTAATGATCTAATTACAAGACCAAAATTTTTCAAGGACCATTTTGTAATTAAAAATTTAAGAAAACAGGTCAGAATCCTTTAATTCAAGCAAATAACGAGAAAGGGAGGCAACTATAGACACCCACTTTTGGGACAATGAGTTATGGATGCGACAAAAGACTCCCATTATTAAAATGTCATGAATAGGTCTTCAATACTTGAACTTTGAGACTTAAAGGGTTTGATTGCATTTTTTTAACGAAAGAATTTAATGTTTTGGTAGACTAAATTGCAATGCTTTTGAGGATCTTATTACAAAACTTAAATTCTTTCAAGGAGCTTTTTGTAATTAAAAGTCAAAACAGAGGAGGTCAGGATTCTGTAATTCAAGCAAATAGTAGCAAAGGGGAGCAGCAGCAGACACCCAATTTTAGGACAATGAGTTATGGATGCGACAAAATACGCCATTGATTAAAATGTCAAGAATAGGTCTTTAATACTTGAACTTTGAGACTTCAGGGGTTTGATTTAATTTTTTCAAAGAAAGAACTTAACATTTTCGTCGACTAAATTGCAATGCTTTTTAAGGATCTAATTGCAACACCAAAATTCTTTCAAGGTCCTTTTTGTAATTAAAAATTTAAGAAAACAGCTCAGAATTCTTTAATTTAAGTAAATAACGACAAAGGGAGGCAACTGTAGACACCCACTTTTGGAATAATGCGTTATGGATGCGACCAAAGACTCCCATGATTAAAATGTCATGAATAGGTCTTCAATAGTTGAACTTTAAGACTTAAAGGGTCTGATTGCATTTTTTTAACAAAAGAATTTAATGTTTTCATGGACTAAATTGCAATGCTTTTGAGGATCTAATTGCAAAACTTAAATTCTTTCAAGGAGCTTTTTATAATTAAAAGTTAAAACAGAGGAGGGCAGGATTCTGTAATTCAAGCAAATAGTAGCAAAGGGGAGTAGATGTAGACACCCAATTTTAGGACAATGAGTTATGGATGCGACAAAAGACGCCAATGATTAGAATGTCAATAATAGGTCTTTAATACTTGAACTTTGAGACTTCAGGGGTTTGATTCCATTTTTTCAAAGAAAGAACTTAACGTTTTCATGGACTAAATTGCCATGATTTTTAAGGATCTAATTACAACACCAAAATTTTTCAAGGACCATTTTGTAATTGAAAATTTAAGAAAACATGTCAGAATTATTTAATTCAAGTAAATAACGACAAAGGAGGCAGCTGTAGACACCCACTTTTGGGACAATGAGTTATGGATGCGATAAAAGACTCCCATGATTAAAATGTCATGAATAGGTCTTCAATACTTGAACTTTGAGACTTAAAGGGTCTGATGGCATTTTTTTAACGAAATAATTTAATGTTTTTGTGGACTAAATTGCAATGCTTTTGAGGATCTAATTGCAAAACTTAAATTCTTTCAAGGAGATTTTTGTAATTAAAAGTTAAAACAGAGGAGGGCAGGATTCTGTAATTTAAGTAAATACTAGCAAAGGGGAGCAGCTGTAGACACCCAATTTTGGGACAATGAGTTATGGATGCGATAAAAGATGCCAATGATTAGAATGTCAAGAATATGTCTTTAATACTTGAACTTTGAGACTTCAAGGGTTTGATTGCATTTTTTCAAAGAAAGAACTTAACGTTTTCATGGACTAAATTGCCATGATTTTTAAGGATCTAATTACAACACCAAAATTTTTCAAGGACCATTTTGTAATTGAAAATTTAAGAAAACATGTCAGAATTATTTAATTCAAGTAAATAACGACAAAGGAGGCAGCTGTAGACACCCACTTTTGGGACAATGAGTTATGGATGCGATAAAAGACTCCCATGATTAAAATGTCATGAATAGGTCTTCAATACTTGAACTTTGAGACTTAAAGGGTCTGATGGCATTTTTTTAACGAAATAATTTAATGTTTTTGTGGACTAAATTGCAATGCTTTTGAGGATCTAATTGCAAAACTTAAATTCTTTCAAGGAGATTTTTGTAATTAAAAGTTAAAACAGAGGAGGGCAGGATTCTGTAATTTAAGTAAATAGTAGCAAAGGGGAGCAGCTGTAGACACCCAATTTTGGGACAATGAGTTATGGATGCGATAAAAGATGCCAATGATTAGAATGTCAAGAATATGTCTTTAATACTTGAACTTTGAGACTTCAAGGGTTTGATTGCATTTTTTCAAAGAAAGAACTTAACGTTTTCATGGACTAAATTGCCATGATTTTTAAGGATCTAATTACAACACCAAAATTTTTCAAGGACCATTTTGTAATTGAAAATTTAAGAAAACATGTCAGAATTATTTAATTCAAGTAAATAACGACAAAGGAGGCAGCTGTAGACACCCACTTTTGGGACAATGAGTTATGGATGCGATAAAAGACTCCCATGATTAAAATGTCATGAATAGGTCTTCAATACTTGAACTTTGAGACTTAAAGGGTCTGATGGCATTTTTTTAACGAAATAATTTAATGTTTTTGTGGACTAAATTGCAATGCTTTTGAGGATCTAATTGCAAAACTTAAATTCTTTCAAGGAGATTTTTGTAATTAAAAGTTAAAACAGAGGAGGGCAGGATTCTGTAATTTAAGTAAATAGTAGCAAAGGGGAGCAGCTGTAGACACCCAATTTTGGGACAATGAGTTATGGATGCGACAAAAGATGCCAATGATTAGAATGTCAAGAATATGTCTTTAATACTTGAACTTTGAGACTTCAAGGGTTTGATTGCATTTTTTCAAAGAAAGAACTTAACGTTTTCATGAACTAAATTGCCATGCTTTGTAATGATCTAATTACAAGACCAAAATTTTTCAAGGACCTTTTTGTAATTAAAAATTTAAGAAAACAGGTCAGAATCCTTTAATTCAAGCAAATAACGAGAAAGGGAGGCAACTGTAGACACCCACTTTTAGGACAATGAGTTATGGATGTGACAAAAGACTCCCATTATTAAAATGTCATGAATAGGTCTTCAATACTTGAACTTTGAGACTTAAAGGGTTTGATTGCATTTTTTTATCGAAGGAATTTAATGTTTTCGTAGACTAAATTGCAATGCTTTTGAGGATCTAATTACAAAACTTAAATTCTTTCAAGGAGCTTTTTGTAATTAAAAGTCAAAACAGAGGAGGACAGGATTCTGTAATTCAAGCAAATAGTAGCAAAGGGGAGCAGCAGCAGACACCCAATTTTAGGACAATGAGTTATGGATGCGACAAAAGACGCCAATGATTAAAATGTCAAGAATAGGTCTTTAATACTTGAACTTTGAGACTTCAGGGGTTTGATTTAATTTTTTCAAAGAAAGAACTTAACATTTTCGTGGACTAAATTGCAATGCTTTTTAAGGATCTAATTACAACACCAAAATTCTTTCAAGGTCCTTTTTGTAATTAAAAATTTAAGAAAATAGGTCAGAATTCTTTAATTCAAGTAAATAACGACAAAGGGAGGCAACTGTAGACACCCACTTTTGGAACAATGAGTTATGGATGCGACCAAAGACTCCCATGATTAAAATGTCATGAATAGGTCTTCAATAGTTGAACTTTAAGACTTAAAGGGTCTGATTGCATTTTTTTAACAAAAGAATTTAATGTTTTCATGGACTAAATTGCAATGCTTTTGAGGATCTAATTGCAAAACTTAACTTCTTTCAAGGAGCTTTTTATAATTAAAAGTTAAAACAGAGGAGGGCAGGATTCTGTAATTCAAGCAAATAGTAGCAAAGGGGAGCAGATGTAGACACCCAATTTTAGGACAATGAGTTATGGATGCGACAAAAGACGCCAATGATTAGAATGTCAATAATAGGTCTTTAATACTTGAACTTTGAGACTTCAGGGGTTTGATTGCATTTTTTCAAAGAAAGAACTTAACGTTTTCATGGACTAAATTGCCATGCTTTTTAAGGATCTAATTACAACACCAAACTTTTTCAAGGACCTTTTTGTAATTGAAAATTTAAGAAAACATGTCAGAATTATTTAATTCAAGTAAATAATGATAAGGGGAGGCAACTGTAGACACCCACTTTTGGGACAATGAGTTATGGATGCGACAAATGACTCCGATGATTAAAATGTCATGAATAGGTCTTCAATACTTGAACTTTGAGACTTAAAGGGTCTGATTGCATTTTTTTAACGAAAGAATTTAATGTTTTTGTGGACTAAATTGCAATGCTTTTGAGGATCTAATTGCAAAACTTAAATTCTTTTAAGGAGATTTTTGTAATTAAAAGTTAAAACAGAGGAGGGCAGGATTCTGTAATTCAAGTAAATAGTAGCAAAGGGGAGCAGCTGTAGACACCCAATTTTGGGACAATGAGTTATGGATGCGACAAAAGATGCCAATGATTAGAATGTCAAGAATATGTCTTTAATACTTGAACTTTGAGACTTCAAGGGTTTGATTGCATTTTTTCAAAGAAAGAACTTAACGTTTTCATGGACTAAATTGCCATGCTTTGTAATGATCTAATTACAAGACCAAAATTTTTCAAGGACCATTTTGTAATTAAAAATATAAGAAAACAGGTCAGAATCCTTTAATTCAAGCAAATAACGAGAAAGGGAGGCAACTGTAGACACCCACTTTTGGGACAATGAGTTATGGATGCGACAAAAGACTGCCATTATTAAAATGTCATGAATAGGTCTTCAATACTTGAACTTTGAGACTTACAGGGTTTGATTGCATTTTTTTAACGAAAGAATTTAATGTTTTGGTAGACTAAATTGCAATGCTTTTGAGGATCTTATTACAAAACTTAAATTCTTTCAAGGAGCTTTCTGTAATTAAAAGTCAAAACAGAGGAGGTCAGGATTCTGTAATTCAAGCAAGTAGTAGCAAAGGGGAGCAGCAGCAGACACCCAATTTTAGGACAATGAGTTATGGATGCGACAAAATACGCCATTGATTAAAATGTCAAGAATAGGTCTTTAATACTTGAACTTTGAGACTTCAGGGGTTTGATTTAATTTTTTAAAAGAAAGAACTTAACATTTTCGTGGACTAAATTGCAATGCTTTTTAAGGATCTAATTGCAACACCAAAATTCTTTCAAGGTCCTTTTTGTAATTAAAAATTTAAGAAAACAGCTCAGAATTCTTTAATTTAAGTAAATAACGACAAAGGGAGGCAACTGTAGACACCCACTTTTGGGACAATGAGTTATGGATGCGACAAAAGACTCCCATGATTAAAATGTCATGAATAGGTCTTCAATACTTGAACTTTGAGACTTAAAGGGTCTGATGGCATTTTTTTAACGAAATAATTTAATGTTTTTGTGGACTAAATTGCAATGCTTTTGAGGATCTAATTGCAAAACTTAAATTCTTTCAAGGAGATTTTTGTAATTAAAAGTTAAAACAGAGGAGGGCAGGATTCTGTAATTTAAGTAAATAGTAGCAAAGGGGAGCAGCTGTAGACACCCAATTTTGGGACAATGAGTTATGGATGCGACAAAAGATGCCAATGATTAGAATGTCAAGAATATGTCTTTAATACTTGAACTTTGAGACTTCAAGGGTTTGATTGCATTTTTTCAAAGAAAGAACTTAACGTTTTCATGGACTAAATTGCCATGATTTTTAAGGATCTAATTACAACACCAAAATTTTTCAAGGACCATTTTGTAATTGAAAATTTAAGAAAACATGTCAGAATTATTTAATTCAAGTAAATAACGACAAAGGGAGGCAGCTGTAGACACCCACTTTTGGGACAATGAGTTATGGATGCGACAAAAGACTCCCATGATTAAAATGTCATGAATAGGTCTTCAATACTTGAACTTTGAGACTTAAAGGGTCTGATGGCATTTTTTTAACGAAATAATTTAATGTTTTTGTGGACTAAATTGCAATGCTTTTGAGGATCTAATTGCAAAACTTAAATTCTTTCAAGGAGATTTTTGTAATTAAAAGTTAAAACAGAGGAGGGCAGGATTCTGTAATTTAAGTAAATAGTAGCAAAGGGGAGCAGCTGTAGACACCCAATTTTGGGACAATGAGTTATGGATGCGACAAAAGATGCCAATGATTAGAATGTCAAGAATATGTCTTTAATACTTGAACTTTGAGACTTCAAGGGTTTGATTGCATTTTTTCAAAGAAAGAACTTAACGTTTTCATGAACTAAATTGCCATGCTTTGTAATGATCTAATTACAAGACCAAAATTTTTCAAGGACCTTTTTGTAATTAAAAATTTAAGAAAACAGGTCAGAATCCTTTAATTCAAGCAAATAACGAGAAAGGGACGCAACTGTAGACACCCACTTTTAGGACAATGAGTTATGGATGCGACAAAAGACTCCCATTATTAAAATGTCATGAATAGGTCTTCAATACTTGAACTTTGAGACTTAATGGGTTTGATTGCATTTTTTTATCGAAGGAATTTAATGTTTTCGTAGACTAAATTGCAATGCTTTTGAAGATCTAATTACAAAACTTAAATTCTTTCAAGGAGCTTTTTGTAATTAAAAGTCAAAACAGAGGAGGTCAGGATTCTGTAATTCAAGCAAATAGTAGCAAAGGGGAGCAGCAGCAGACACCCAATTTTAGGACAATGAGTTATGGATGCGACAAAAGACGCCAATGATTAAAATGTCAAGAATAGGTCTTTAATACTTGAACTTTGAGACTTCAGGGGTTTGATTTAATTTTTTCAAAGAAAGAACTTAACATTTTCGTGGACTAAATTGCAACGCTTTTTAAGGATCTAATTACAACACCAAAATTCTTTCAAGGTCCTTTTTGTAATTAAAAATTTAAGAAAATAGGTCAGAATTCTATAATTCAAGTAAATAACGACAAAGGGAGGCAACTGTAGACACCCACTTTTGGAACAATGAGTTATGGATGCGACCAAAGACTCCCATGATTAAAATGTCATGAATAGGTCTTCAATAGTTGAACTTTAAGACTTAAAGGGTCTGATTGCATTTTTTTAACAAAAGAATTTAATGTTTTCATGGACTAAATTGCAATGATTTTGAGGATCTAATTGCAAAACTTAACTTATTTCAAGGAGCTTTTTATAATTAAAAGTTAAAACAGAGGAGGGCAGGATTCTGTAATTCAAGCAAATAGTAGCAAAGGGGAGCAGATGTAGACACCCAATTTTAGGACAATGAGTTATGGATGCGACAAAAGACGCCAATGATTAGAATGTCAATAATAGGTCTTTAATACTTGAACTTTGAGACTTCAGGGATTTGATTGCATTTTTTAAAAGAAAGAACTTAACGTTTTCATGGACTAAATTGCCATGCTTTTTAAGGATCTAATTACAACACCAAACTTTTTCAAGGACCTTTTTGTAATTGAAAATTTAAGAAAACATGTCAGAATTATTTAATTCAAGTAAATAACGATAAAGGGAGGCAACTGTAGACACCCACTTTTGGGACAATGAGTTATGGATGCGACAAATGACTCCGATGAGTAAAATGTCATGAATAGGTCTTCAATACTTGAACTTCGAGACTTAAAGGGTCTGATTGCATTTTTTTAACGAAAGAATTTAATGTTTTTGTGGACTAAATTGCAATGCTTTTGAGGATCTAATTGCAAAACTTAAATTCTTTCAAGGAGATTTTTGTAATTAAAAGTTAAAACAGAGGAGGGCAGGATTCTGTAATTCAAGTAAATAGTAGCAAAGGGGAGCAGCTGTAGACACCCAATTTTGGGACAATGAGCTATGGATGCGACAAAAGATGCCAATGATTAGAATGTCAAGAATATGTCTTTAATACTTGAACTTTGAGACTTCAAGGGTTTGATTGCATTTTTTCAAAGAAAGAACTTAACGTTTTCATGGACTAAATTGCCATGCTTTGTAATGATCTAATTACAAGACCAAAATTTTTCAAGGACCTTTTTGTAATTAAAAATTTAAGAAAATAGGTCAGAATCCTTTAATTCAAGCAAATAACGAGAAAGGGAGGCAACTGTAGACACCCACTTTTGGGACAATGAGTTATGGATGCGACAACAGACTCCCATTATTAAAATGTCACGAATAGGTCTTCAATACTTGAACTTTGAGACTTAAAGGGTTTGATTGCATTTTTTTATCGAAAGAATTTAATGTTTTCATAGACTAAATTGCAATGCTTTTGAGGATCTAATTACAAAACTTAAATTCTTTCAAGGAGCTTTTTGTAATTAAAAGTCAAAACAGAGGAGGTCAGGATTCTATAATTCAAGCAAATAGTAGCAAAGGGGAGCAGCTGCAGACACCTAATTTTAGGACAATGAGTTATGGATGCGACAAAAGACGCCAATGATTAAAATGTCAAGAATAGGTCTTTAATACTTAAACTTTGAGACTTCAGGGGTTTGATTGAATTTTTTCAAAGAAAGAACTGAACATTTTCGTGGACTAAATTGCAATGCTTTTAAAGGATCTAATTGCAACACCAAAATTCTTTAAAGGTCCTTTTTGTAATTAAAAATTTAAGAAAACAGGTCAGAATTCTTTAATTCAAGTAAATAACGACATAGGGAGGCAACTGTAGACACCCACTTTTGGAACAATGAGTTATGGATGCGACCAAAGACTCCCATGATTAAAATGTGATGAATAGGTCTTCAATAGTTGAACTTTAAGACTTAAAGGGTCTGATTGCATTTTTTTAACAAAAGAATTTAATGTTTTCATGGACTAAATTGCAATGATTTTGAGGATCTAATTGCAAAACTTAACTTCTTTCAAGGAGCTTTTTATAATTAAAAGTTAAAACAGAGGAGGGCAGGATTCTGTAATTCAAGCAAATAGTAGCAAAGGGGAGCAGATGTAGACACCCAATTTTAGGACAATGAGTTATGGATGCGACAAAAGACGCCAATGATTAGAATGTCAATAATAGGTCTTTAATACTTGAACTTTGAGACTTCAGGGATTTGATTGCATTTTTTAAAAGAAAGAACTTAACGTTTTCATGGACTAAATTGCCATGCTTTTTAAGGATCTAATTACAACACCAAACTTTTTCAAGGACCTTTTTGTAATTGAAAATTTAAGAAAACATGTCAGAATTATTTAATTCAAGTAAATAACGATAAAGGGAGGCAACTGTAGACACCCACTTTTGGGACAATGAGTTATGGATGCGACAAATGACTCCGATGAGTAAAATGTCATGAATAGGTCTTCAATACTTGAACTTCGAGACTTAAAGGGTCTGATTGCATTTTTTTAACGAAAGAATTTAATGTTTTTGTGGACTAAATTGCAATGCTTTTGAGGATCTAATTGCAAAACTTAAATTCTTTCAAGGAGATTTTTGTAATTAAAAGTTAAAACAGAGGAGGGCAGGATTCTGTAATTCAAGTAAATAGTAGCAAAGGGGAGCAGCTGTAGACACCCAATTTTGGGACAATGAGCTATGGATGCGACAAAAGATGCCAATGATTAGAATGTCAAGAATATGTCTTTAATACTTGAACTTTGAGACTTCAAGGGTTTGATTGCATTTTTTCAAAGAAAGAACTTAACGTTTTCATGGACTAAATTGCCATGCTTTGTAATGATCTAATTACAAGACCAAAATTTTTCAAGGACCTTTTTGTAATTAAAAATTTAAGAAAATAGGTCAGAATCCTTTAATTCAAGCAAATAACGAGAAAGGGAGGCAACTGTAGACACCCACTTTTGGGACAATGAGTTATGGATGCGACAACAGACTCCCATTATTAAAATGTCACGAATAGGTCTTCAATACTTGAACTTTGAGACTTAAAGGGTTTGATTGCATTTTTTTATCGAAAGAATTTAATGTTTTCATAGACTAAATTGCAATGCTTTTGAGGATCTAATTACAAAACTTAAATTCTTTCAAGGAGCTTTTTGTAATTAAAAGTCAAAACAGAGGAGGTCAGGATTCTATAATTCAAGCAAATAGTAGCAAAGGGGAGCAGCTGCAGACACCTAATTTTAGGACAATGAGTTATGGATGCGACAAAAGACGCCAATGATTAAAATGTCAAGAATAGGTCTTTAATACTTAAACTTTGAGACTTCAGGGGTTTGATTGAATTTTTTCAAAGAAAGAACTGAACATTTTCGTATACTAAATTGCAATGCTTTTAAAGGATCTAATTGCAACACCAAAATTCTTTAAAGGTCCTTTTTGTAATTAAAAATTTAAGAAAACAGGTCAGAATTCTTTAATTCAAGTAAATAACGACATAGGGAGGCAACTGTAGACACCCACTTTTGGAACAATGAGTTATGGATGCGACCAAAGACTCCCATGATTAAAATGTCATGAATAGGTCTTCAATAGTTGAACTTTAAGACTTAAAGGGTCTGATTGCATTTTTTTAACAAAAGAATTTAATGTTTTCATGGACTAAATTGCAATGATTTTGAGGATCTAATTGCAAAACTTAACTTCTTTCAAGGAGCTTTTTATAATTAAAAGTTAAAACAGAGGAGGGCAGGATTCTGTAATTCAAGCAAATAGTAGCAAAGGGGAGCAGATGTAGACACCCAATTTTAGGACAATGAGTTATGGATGCGACAAAAGACGCCAATGATTAGAATGTCAATAATAGGTCTTTAATACTTGAACTTTGAGACTTCAGGGATTTGATTGCATTTTTTAAAAGAAAGAACTTAACGTTTTCATGGACTAAATTGCCATGCTTTTTAAGGATCTAATTACAACACCAAACTTTTTCAAGGACCTTTTTGTAATTGAAAATTTAAGAAAACATGTCAGAATTATTTAATTCAAGTAAATAACGATAAAGGGAGGCAACTGTAGACACCCACTTTTGGGACAATGAGTTATGGATGCGACAAATGACTCCGATGAGTAAAATGTCATGAATAGGTCTTCAATACTTGAACTTCGAGACTTAAAGGGTCTGATTGCATTTTTTTAACGAAAGAATTTAATGTTTTTGTGGACTAAATTGCAATGCTTTTGAGGATCTAATTGCAAAACTTAAATTCTTTCAAGGAGATTTTTGTAATTAAAAGTTAAAACAGAGGAGGGCAGGATTCTGTAATTCAAGTAAATAGTAGCAAAGGGGAGCAGCTGTAGACACCCAATTTTGGGACAATGAGCTATGGATGCGACAAAAGATGCCAATGATTAGAATGTCAAGAATATGTCTTTAATACTTGAACTTTGAGACTTCAAGGGTTTGATTGCATTTTTTCAAAGAAAGAACTTAACGTTTTCATGGACTAAATTGCCATGCTTTGTAATGATCTAATTACAAGACCAAAATTTTTCAAGGACCTTTTTGTAATTAAAAATTTAAGAAAATAGGTCAGAATCCTTTAATTCAAGCAAATAACGAGAAAGGGAGGCAACTGTAGACACCCACTTTTGGGACAATGAGTTATGGATGCGACAACAGACTCCCATTATTAAAATGTCACGAATAGGTCTTCAATACTTGAACTTTGAGACTTAAAGGGTTTGATTGCATTTTTTTATCGAAAGAATTTAATGTTTTCATAGACTAAATTGCAATGCTTTTGAGGATCTAATTACAAAACTTAAATTCTTTCAAGGAGCTTTTTGTAATTAAAAGTCAAAACAGAGGAGGTCAGGATTCTATAATTCAAGCAAATAGTAGCAAAGGGGAGCAGCTGCAGACACCTAATTTTAGGACAATGAGTTATGGATGCGACAAAAGACGCCAATGATTAAAATGTCAAGAATAGGTCTTTAATACTTAAACTTTGAGACTTCAGGGGTTTGATTGAATTTTTTCAAAGAAAGAACTGAACATTTTCGTGGACTAAATTGCAATGCTTTTAAAGGATCTAATTGCAACACCAAAATTCTTTAAAGGTCCTTTTTGTAATTAAAAATTTAAGAAAACAGGTCAGAATTCTTTAATTCAAGTAAATAACGACATAGGGAGGCAACTGTAGACACCCACTTTTGGAACAATGAGTTATGGATGTGAGCAAAGACACCCATGATTAAAATGTCATGAATAGGTCTTCAATAGTTGAACTTTAAGACTTAAAGGGTCTGATTGCATTTTTTTAACAAAAGAATTTAATGTTTTCAAATACTAAATTGCAATGCTTTTGAGGATCTAATTGAAAAACTTAAATTCTTTCAAGGATCTTTTTATAATTAAAAGTTAAAACAGAGGAGGGCAGGATTCTGTAATTCAAGCAAATAGTAGCAAAGGGGAGCAGATGTAGACACCCAATTTTAGGACAATGAATTATGGATGCGACAAAAGATGCCAATGATTAGAATGTCAATAATAGGTCTTTAATAATTGAACGTTGAGACTTCAGGGCTTTGATTGCATTTTTTCAAAGAAAGAACTTAACGTTTTCATGGACTAAATTGCCATGCTTTTTAAGGATCTAATTACAACACCAAAATTTTTCAAGGACCTTTTTGTAATTGAAAATTTAAGAAAACATGTTAGAATTATTTAATTCAAGTAAATAACGACAAAGGGAGGCAACTGTAGACACCCACTTTTGGGACAATGAGTTATGGATTCGACAAAAGACTCCCATGATTAAAATGTCAGGAATAGGTCTTCAATACTTGAACTTTGAGACTTAAAGGGTCTGATGGCATTTTTTTAACGAAAGAATTTAATGTTTTTGTGGACTAAATTGCAATGCTTTTGAGGATCTAATTGCAAAACTTATATTCTTTCAAGGAGATTTTTGTAATTAAAAGTTAAAACAGAGGACGGCAGGATTCTGTAATTTAAGTAAATAGTAGCAAAGGGGAGCAGCTGTAGACACCCAATTTTGGGACAATGAGTTATGGATGCGACAAAAGAGGCCAATGATTAGAATGTCAAGAATATGTCTTTAATACTTGAACTTTGAGACTTCAAGGGTTTGATTGCATTTTTTCAAAGAAAGAACTTAACGTTTTCATGAACTAAATTGCCATGCTTTGTAATGATCTAATTAGAAGACCAAAATTTTTCAAGGACCTTTTTGTAATTAAAAATTTAAGAAAACAGGTCAGAATCGTTTAATTCAAGCAAATAATGAGAAAGGGAGGCAACTGTAGACACCCACTTTTGGGACAATGAGTTATGGATGCGGCAAAAGACTCCTATTATTAAAATGTCATGAATAGGTCTTCAATACTTGAACTTTGAGACTTAAAGGGTTTGATTGCATTTTTTTAACGAAAGAATTTAATGTTTTCGTAGACTAAATTGCAATGCTTTTGAGGATCTAATTACAAAACTTGAATTCTTTCAAGGAGCTTTTTGTAATTAAAAGTCAAAACAGAGGAGGTGAGGATTCTGTAATTCAAGCAAATAGTAGCAAAGGGGAGCAGCTGCAGACACCTAATTTTAGGACAATGAGTTATGGATGCGACAAAAGACGCCAATGATTAAAATGTCAAGAATAGGTCTTTAATACTTAAACTTTGAGACTTCAGGGGTTTGATTGAATTTTTTCAAAGAAAGAACTGAACATTTTCGTGGACTAAATTGCAATGCTTTTTAAGGATCTAATTGCAACACTAAAATTCTTTCAAGGTCCTTTTTGTAATTAAAAATTTAAGAAAACAGGTCAGAATTCTTTAATTCAAGTAAATAACGACATAGGGAGGCAACTGTAGACACCCACTTTTGGAACAATGAGTTATGGATGCGAGCAAAGACTCCCATGATTAAAATGTCATGAATATGTCTTCAATAGTTGAACTTTAAGACTTAAAGGGTCTGATTGCATTTTTTTAACAAAAGAATTTAATGTTTTCATAGACTAAATTGCAATGCTTTTGAGGATCTAATTGCAAAACTTAAATTCTCTCAAGGAGCTTTTTATAATTAAAAGTTAAAACAGAGGAGGGCAGGATTCTGTAATTCAAGCAAATAGTAGCAAAGGGGAGCAGCAGCAGACACCCAATTTTAGGACAATGAGTTATGGATGCGACAAAAGACGCCAATGATTAAAATGTCAAGAATAGGTCTTTAATACTTGAACTTTGAGACTTCAGGGGTTTGATTTAATTTTTTCAAAGAAAGAACTTAACATTTTCGTGGACTAAATTGCAATGCTTTTTAAGGATCTAATTACAACACCAAAATTCTTTCAAGGTCATTTTTGTAATTAAAAAATTAAGAAAATAGGTCAGAATTCTTTAATTCAAGTAAATAACGAAAAAGGGAGGCAACTGTAGACACCCACTTTTGGAACAATGAGTTATGGATGCGACCAAAGACTCCCATGATTAAAATGTCATGAATAGGTCTTCAATACTTGAACTTTGAGACTTAAAGGGTCTGATTGCATTTTTTTAACAAAAGAAATTAATGTTTTCATAGACTAAATTGCAATGCTTTTGAGGATCTAATTGCAAAACTTAAATTCTTTCAAGGAGCTTTTTATAATTAAAAGTTAAAACAGAGGAGGGCAGGATTCTGTAATTCAAGCAAATAGTAGCAAAGGGGAGCAGATGTAGACAACCAATTTTAGGACAATGAGTTATGGATGCGACAAAAGATGCCAATGATTAGAATGTCAATAATAGGTCTTTAATACCTCAACTTTGAGACTTCAGGGCTTTGATTGCATTTTTTCAAAGAAAGAACTTAACGTTTTCATGGACTAAATTGCCATGATTTTTAAGGATCTAATTACAACACCAAAATGTTTCAAGGACCTTTTTGTAATTGAAAATTTAAGAAAACATGTCAGAATTATTTAATTCAAGTAAATAACGATAAAGGGAGGCAACTGTAGACACCCACTTTTGGGACAATGAGTTATGGATGCGACAAAAGACTCCCATGATTAAAATGTCATGAATAGGTCTTCAATAATTGAACTTTGAGACTTAAAGGGTCTGATGGCATTTTTTTAACGAAAGAATTTAATGTTTTTGTGGACTAAATTGCAATGCTTTTGAGGATCTAATTGCAAAACTTAAATTATTTCAAGGAGATTTTTGTAATTAAAAGTTAAAACAGAGGAGGGCAGGATTCTGTAATTTAAGTAAATAGTAGCAAAGGGGAGCAGCTGTAGACACCCAATTTTGGGACAATGAGTTATGGATGTGACAAAAGATGCCAATGATTAGAATGTCAAGAATATGTCTTTAATACTTGAACTTTGAGACTTCAAGGGTTTGATTGCATTTTTTCAAAGAAAGAACTTAACGTTTTCATGAACTAAATTGCCATGCTTTGTAATGATCTAATTACAAGACCAAAATTTTTCAAGGACCTTTTTGTAATTAAAAATTTAAGAAAACAGGTCAGAATCCTTTAATTCAAGCAAATAACGAGAAAGGGAGGCAACTGTAGACACCCACTTTTGGGACAATGAGTTATGGATGCGACAAAAGACTCCCATTATTAAAATGTCATGAATAGGTCTTCAATACTTGAACTTTGAGACTTAAAGGGTTTGATTGCATTTTCTTAACGAAAGAATTTAATGTTTTCGTAGACTAAATTGCAATGCTTTTGAGGATCTAATTACAAAACTTGAATTCTTTCAAGGAGCTTTTTGTAATTAAAAGTCAAAATAGAGGAGGTGAGGATTCTGTAATTCAAGCAAATAGTAGCAAAGGGGAGCAGCTGCAGACACCTAATTTTAGGACAATGAGTTATGAATGCGACAAAAGACGCCAATGATTAAAATGTCAAGAATAGGTCTTTAATACTTGAACTTTGAGACTTCAGGGGTTTGATTGAATTTTTTCAAAGAAAGAACTGAACATTTTCGTGGACTAAATTGCAATGCTTTTTAAGGATCTAATTGCAACACTAAAATTCTTTCAAGGTCCTTTTTGTAATTAAAAATTTAAGAAAACAGGTCAGAATTCTTTAATTCAAGTAAATAACGACATAGGGAGGCAACTGTAGTCACCCACTTTTGGAACAATGAGTTATGGATGCGAGCAAAGACTCCCATGATTAAAATGTCATGAATAGGTCTTCAATAGTTGAACTTTAAGACTTAAAGGGTCTGATTGCATTTTTTTAACAAAAGAATTTAATGTTTTCATAGACTAAATTGCAATGCTTTTGAGGATCTAATTGCAAAACTTAAATTCTCTCAAGGAGCTTTTTATAATTAAAAGTTAAAACATAGGAGGGCAGGATTCTGTAATTCAAGCAAATAGTAGCAAAGGGGAGCTGATGTAGACACCCAATTTCAGGACAATGAGTTATGGATGCGACAAAAGATGCCAATGATTAGAATGTCAATAATAGGTCTTTAATACTTGAACTTTCAGACTTCAGGGGTTTGATTGCATTTTTTCAAAGAAAGAACTTAACGTTTTCAAGGACTAAATTGCCATGCTTTTTAAGGATCTAATTACAACACAAAAATTTTTCAAGGACCTTTTTGTAATTGAAAATATAAGAAAACATGTCAGGATTATTAAATTCAAGTAAATAACGACAAAGGGAGGCAACTGTAGACACCCACTTTTGGGACAATGAGTTATGGATGCGATAAAAGACTCCCATGATTAAAATGTCATGAATAGGTCTTCAATACTTGAACTTTGAGACTTAAAGGGTCTGATGGCATTTTTTTAACGAAAGAATTTAATGTTTTTGTGGACTAAATTGCAATGCTTTTAAGGATCTAATTGCAAAACTTAAATTCTTTCAAGGAGATTTTTGTAATTAAAAGTTAAAACAGAGGAGGGCAGGATTCTGTAATTTAAGTAAATAGTAGTAAAGGGGAGCAACTGTAGACACCCAATTTTGGGACAATGAGTTATGGATGCGACAAAAAATGCCAATGATTAGAATGCCAAGAATATGTCTTTAATACTTGAACTTTGAGACTTCAAGGGTTTGATTGCATTTTTTCAAAGAAAGAACATAACATTTTCATGAACTAAATTGCCATGCTTTGTAATGATCTAATTACAAGACCAAAATTTTTCAAGGACCTTTTTGTAATTAAAAATTTAAGAAAACAGGTCAGAATCCTTTAATTCAAGCAAATAACGAGAAAGGGAGGCAACTGTAGACACCCACTTTTGGGACAATGAGTTATGGATGCGACAAAAGACTCCCATTATTAAAATGTCACGAATAGCTCTTCAATACTTGAACTTTAAGACTTAAAGGCTTTGATTGCATTTTTTTATCGAAAGAATTTAATGTTTTCGTAGACTAAATTGCAATGCTTTTGAGGATCTAATTACAAAAACTTAAATTCTTTCAAGGAGCTTTTTGTAATTAAAAGTCAAAACAGAGGAGGTCAGGATTCTATAATTGAAGCAAATAGTAGCAAAGGGGAGCAGCTGCAGACACCTAATTTTAGGACAATGAGTTATGGATGCGACAAAAGACGCCAATGATTAAAATGTCAAGAATAGGTCTTTAATACTTGAACTTTGAGACTTCAGGGGTTTGATTGAATTTTTTCAAAGAAAGAACTGAACATTTTCGTGGACTAAATTGCAATGCTTTTTAAGGATCTAATTGCAACACTAAAATTCTTTCAAGGTCCTTTTTGTAATTAAAAATTTAAGAAAACAGGTCAGAATTCTTTAATTCAAGTAAATAACGACATAGGGAGGCAACTGTAGACACCCACTTTTGGAACAATGAGTTATGGATGCGACCAAAGACTCCCATGATTGAAATGTCATGAATAGGTCTTCAGTAGTTGAACTTTAAGACTTAAAGGGTCTGATTGCATTTTTTTAACAAAAGAATTTAATGTTTTCATAGACTAAATTGCAATGCTTTTGAGGATCTAATTGCAAAACTTAAATTCTCTCAAGGAGCTTTTTATAATTAAAAGTTAAAACAGAGGAGGGCAGGATTCTGTAATTCAAGCAAATAGTAGCAAAGGGGAGTTGATGTAGACACCCAATTTCAGGACAATGAGTTATGGATGCGACAAAAGATGCCAATGATTAGAATGTCAATAATAGGTCTTTAATACTTGAACTTTGAGATTTCAGGGGTTTGATTGCATTTTTTCAAAGAAAGAACTTAACGTTTTCAAGGACTAAATTGCCATGCTTTTTAAGGATCTAATTACAACACCAAAATTTTTCAAGGACCTTTTTGTAATTGAAAATTTAAGAAAACATGTCAGGATTATTTAATTCAAGTAAATAACGACAAAGGGAGGCAACTGTAGACACCCACTTTTGGGACAATGAGTTATGGATGCGATAAAAGACTCCCATTATTAAAATGTCATGAATAGATCTTCAATACTTGAACTTTGAGACTTAAAGGGTCTGATGGCATTTTTTTAACGAAAGAATTTAATGTTTTTGTGGACTAACTTGCAATGCTTTTGAGGATCTAATTGCAAAACTTAAATTATTTCAAGGAGATTTTTATAATTAAAAGTTAAAACAGAGGAGGGCAGGATTCTGTAATTCAAGTAAATAGTAGCGAAGGGGAGCAGCTGTAGACACCCAATTTTGGGACAATGAGTTATGGATGCGACAAAAGATGCCAATGATTAGAATGTCAAGAATATGTCTTTAATACTTGAACTTTGAGACTTCAAGGGTTTGATTGCATTTTTTCAAAGAAAGAACTTAACGTTTTCATGGACTAAATTGCCATGCTTTGTAATGATCTAATTACAAGACCAAAATTTTTCAAGGACCTTTTTGTAATTAAAAATTTAAGAAAACAGGTCAGAATCCTTTAATTCAAGCAAATAACGAGAAAGGGAGGCAACTGTAGACACCCACTTTTAGGACAATGAGTTATTGATGCGACAAAATACTCCCATGATTAAAATGTCATGAATAGGTCTTCAATACTTGAACGTTGAGACTTAAAGGGTTTGATTGCATTTTTTTAACGAAAGAATTTAATGTTTTCGTAGACTAAATTGCAATGCTTTTGAGGATCTAATTACAAAACTTAAATTCTTTCAAGGAGCTTTTTGTAATTAAAAGTGAAAACATAGGAGGTCAGGATTCTGTAATTCAAGCAAATAGTAGCAAAGGGGAGCAGCAGCAGACACCCAATTTTAGGACAATGAGTTATGGATGCGACAAAAGACGCCAATGATTAAAATGTCAAGAATAGGTCTTTAATACTTGAACTTTGAGACTTCAGGGGTTCGATTTAATTTTTTCAAAGAAAGAACTTAACATTTTCGAGGACTAAATTGCAATGCTTTTTAAGGATCTATTTGCAACACCAAAATTCTTTCAAGGTCCTTTTTGTAATTAAAAATTTAAGAAAATAGGTCAGAATTCTTTAATTCAAGTAAATAACGACAAAGGGAGGCAACTGTAGACACCCACTTTTGGAACAATGAGTTATGGATGCGACAAAAGACTCCCATTATTAAAATGTCATGAATAGGTCTTCAATACTTGAACTTTGAGACTTAAAGGGTTTGATTGCATTTTTTTATCGAAAGAATTTAATGTTTTCGTAGACTAAATTGCAATGCTTTTGAGGATCTAATTACAAAACTTAAATTCTTTCAAGGAGCTTTTTGTAATTAAAAGTCAAAACAGAGGAGGTCAGGATTCTATAATTCAAGCAAATAGTAGCAAAGGGGAGCAACTGCAGACACCTAATTTTAGGACAATGAGTTATGGATGCGTCAAAAGACGCCAATGATTAAAATGTCAAGAATAGGTCTTTAATACTTGAACTTTGAGACTTCAGGGGTTTGATTTAATTTTTTCAAAGAAAGAACTGAACATTTTCGTGGACCAAATTGCAATGCTTTTTAAGGATCTAATTGCAACACCAAAATTATTTCAAGGTCCTTTTTGTAATTAAAAATTTAAGAAAATAGGTCAGAATTCTTTAATTCAAGTAAATAACGACAAAGGGAGGCAACTATAGACACCCACTTTTGGAACAATGAGTTATGGATGGGACCAAAGACTCCCATGATTAAAATGTCATGAATAGGTCTTTAATAGTTGAACTTTAAGACTTAAAGGGTCTGATTGCATTTTTTTAACAAAAGAATTTAATGTTTTCATAGTCTAAATTGCAATGCTTTTGAGGATCTAATTGCAAAACTTAAATTCTTTCAAGGAGCTTTTTATAATTAAAAGTTAAAACAGAGGAGGGCAGGATTCTGTAATTCAAGCAAATAGTAGCAAAGGGGAGCAGATGTAGACACCCAATTTTAGGACAATGAGTTATGGACGCGACAAAAGATGCCAACGATTAGAATGTCAATAATAGGTCTTTAATACTTGAGACTTTAGGGCTTTGATTGCATTTTTTCAAAGAAAGAACTTAACGTTTTCATGGACTAAATTGCCATGATTTTTAAGGATCTAATTACAACACCAAAATTTTTTAAGGACCTTTTTGTAATTGAAAATTCAAGAAAACATGTCAGGATTATTTAATTCAAGTAAATAACGACAAAGGGAGCCAACTGTAGACACCCACTTTTGGGACAATGAGTTATGGATGCGACAAAAGACTCCCACGATTAAAATGTCATGAATAGGTCTTCAATACTTGAACTTTGAGACTTAAAGGGTCTGATGGCATTTTTTTAAAGAAAGAATTTAATGTTTTTGTGGACTAAATTGCAATGCTTTTGAGGATCTAATTGCAAAACTTAAATTCTCTCAAGTAGCTTTTTATAATTAAAAGTTAAAACAGAGGAGGGCAGGATTCTGTAATTCAAGCAAATAGTAGCAAAGGGGAGCTGATGTAGACATCCAATTTCAGGACAATGAGATATGGATGCGACAAAAGATGCCAATGATTAGAATATCAATAATAGGTCTTTAACACTTGAACTTTGAGACTTCAGGGCTTTGATTGCATTTTTTCAAAGAAAGAACTTAACGTTTTCATGGACTAAATTGCCATGCTTTGTAATGATCTAATTACAAGACCAAAATTTTTCAAGGACCTTTTTGTAATTAAAAATTTAAGAAAACAGGTCAGAATCCTTTAATTCAAGCAAATAACGAGAAAGGGAGGCAACTGTAGACACCCACTTTTAGGACAATGAGTTATGGATGCGACAAAAGACTCCCATTATTAAAATGTCATGAATAGGTCTTCAATACTTGAACTTTGAGACTTCAGGGGTTTGATTTAATTTTCTCAAAGAAAGAACTGAACATTTTCGTGGACCAAATTGCAATGCTTTTTAAGGATCTAATTGCAACACCAAAATTATTTCAAGGTCCTTTTTGTAATTAAAAATTTAAGAAAATAGGTCAGAATTCTTTAATTCAAGTAAATAACGACAAAGGGAGGCAACTATAGACACCCACTTTTGGAACAATGAGTTATGGATGGGACCAAAGACTCCCATGATTAAAATGTCATGAATAGGTCTTTAATAGTTGAACTTTAAGACTTAAAGGGTCTGATTGCATTTTTTTAACAAAAGAATTTAATGTTTTCATAGTCTAAATTGCAATGCTTTTGAGGATCTAATTGCAAAACTTAAATTCTTTCAAGGAGCTTTTTATAATTAAAAGTTAAAACAGAGGAGGGCAGGATTCTGTAATTCAAGCAAATAGTAGCAAAGGGGAGCAGATGTAGACACCCAATTTTAGGACAATGAGTTATGGACGCGACAAAAGATGCCAACGATTAGAATGTCAATAATAGGTCTTTAATACTTGAGACTTTAGGGCTTTGATTGCATTTTTTCAAAGAAAGAACTTAACGTTTTCATGGACTAAATTGCCATGATTTTTAAGGATCTAATTACAACACCAAAATTTTTTAAGGACCTTTTTGTAATTGAAAATTCAAGAAAACATGTCAGGATTATTTAATTCAAGTAAATAACGAAAAAGGGAGGCAACTGTAGACACCCACTTTTGGGACAATGAGTTATGGATGCGATAAAAGACTCCCATTATTAAAATGTCATGAATAGATCTTCAATACTTGAGCTTTGAGACTTAAAGGGTCTGATGGCATTTTTTTAACGAAAGAATTTAATGTTTTTGTGGACTAACTTGCAATGCTTTTGAGGATCTAATTGCAAAACTTAAATTATTTCAAGGAGATTTTTATAATTAAAAGTTAAAACAGAGGAGGGCAGGATTCTGTAATTCAAGTAAATAGTAGCGAAGGGGAGCAGCTGTAGACACCCAATTTTGGGACAATGAGTTATGGATGCGACAAAAGATGCCAATGATTAGAATGTCAAGAATATGTCTTTAATACTTGAACTTTGAGACTTCAAGGGTTTGATTGCATTTTTTCAAAGAAAGAACTTAACGTTTTCATGGACTAAATTGCCATGCTTTGTAATGATCTAATTACAAGACCAAAATTTTTCAAGGACCTTTTTGTAATTAAAAATTTAAGAAAACAGGTCAGAATCCTTTAATTCAAGCAAATAACGAGAAAGGGAGGCAACTGTAGACACCCACTTTTAGGACAATGAGTTATGGATGCGACAAAAGACTCCCATTATTAAAATGTCATGAATAGGTCTTCAATACTTGAACTTTGAGACTTAAAGGGTTTGATTGCATTTTTTTAACGAAAGATTTTAATGTTTTCGTAGACTAAATTGCAATGCTTTTGAGGATCTAATTACAAAACTTAAATTCTTTCAAGGAGCTTTTTGTAATTAAAAGTCAAAATAGAGGAGGTCAGGATTCTATAATTCAAGCAAATAGTAGCAAAGGGGAGCAGCTGCAGACACCTAATTTTAGGACAATGAGTTATGGATGCGACAAAAGACGCCAATGATTAAAATGTCAAGAATAGGTCTTTAATACTTGAACTTTGAGACTTCAGGGGTTTGATTTAATTTTTTCAAAGAAAGAACTGAACATTTTCGTGGACTAAATTGCAATGCTTTTTAAGGATCTAATTGCAACACCAAAATTCTTTCAAGGACTTTTTGTAATTAAAAATTTAAGAAAACAGGTCAGAATTCTTTAATTCAAGTAAATAACGACATAAGGAGGCAACTGTAGACACCCACTTTTGGAACAATGAGTTATGGATGCGACCAAAGAGTCCCATGATTAAAATGTCATGAATAGGTCTTCAATAGTTGAACTTTAAGACTTAAAGGGTCTGATTGCATTTTTTTAACAAAAGAATTTAATGTTTTCATAGACTAAATTGCAATGCTTTTGAGGATCTAATTGCAAAACTTAAATTCTTTCAAGGAGCTTTTTATAATTAAAAGTTAAAACAGAGGAGGGCAGGATTCTGTAATTCAAGCAAATAGTAGCAAAGGGGAGCAGATGTAGACACCCAATTTTAGGACAATGAGTTATGGATGCGACAAAAGATGCCAATGATTAGAATGTCAATAATAGGTCTTTAATACTTGAGACTTCAGGGCTTTGATTGCATTTTTTCAAAGAAAGAACTTAACGTTTTCATGGACTAAATTGCCATGATTTTTAAGGATCTAATTACAACACCAAAATTTTTCAAGGACCTTTTTGTAATTGAAAATTTAAGAAAATATGTCAGAATTATTTAATTCAAGTAAATAACGACAAAGGGAGGCCACTGTAGACATCCACTTTTGGGACAATGAGTTATGGATGCGACAAAAGACTCCCATGATTAAAATGTCATGAATAGGTCTTCAATACTTGAACTTTGAGACTTAAAGGGTCTGATGGCATTTTTTTAACGAAAGAATTTAATGTTTTTGTGGACTAAATTGCAATGCTTTTGAGGATCTAATTGCAAAACTTAAATTCTTTCAAGGAGATTTTTGTAATTAAAAGTTAAAACAGAGGCGGGCAGGATTCTGTAATTGAAGTAAATAGTAGTAAAGGGGAGCAGCTGTAGACACCCAATTTTGGGACAATGAGTTATGGATGCGACAAAAGATGGCAATGATTAGAATGCCAAGAATATGTCTTTAATACTTGAACTTTGAGACTTCAAGGGTTTGATTGCATTTTTTCAAAGAAAGAACTTAACGTTTTCATGAACTAAATTGCCATGCTTTGTAATGATCTAATTACAAGACCAAAATTTTTCAAGGACCTTTTTGTAATTAAAAATTTAAGAAAACAGGTCAGAATCCTTTAATTCAAGCAAATAACGAGAAAGGGAGGCAACTGTAGACACCCACTTTTGGGACAATGAGTTATGGATGCGACAAAAGACTCCCATTATTAAAATGTCATGAATAGGTCTTCAATACTTGAACTTTGAGACTTAAAGGGTTTGATTGCATTTTTTTATCGAAAGAATTTAATGTTTTCGTAGACTAAATTGCAATGCTTTTGAGGATCTAATTACAAAACTTAAAGTCAAAACAGAGGAGGTCAGGATTCTATAATTCAAGCAAATAGTAGCAAAGGGGAGCAACTACAGACACCTAATTTTAGGACAATGAGTTATGGATGCGTCAAAAGACGCCAATGATTAAAATGTCAAGAATAGGTCTTTAATACTTGAACTTTGAGACTTCAGGGGTTTGATTTAATTTTTTCAAAGAAAGAACTGAACATTTTCGTGGACCAAATTGCAATGCTTTTTAAGGATCTAATTGCAACACCAAAATTATTTCAAGGTCCTTTTTGTAATTAAAAATTTAAGAAAATAGGTCAGAATTCTTTAATTCAAGTAAATAACGACAAAGGGAGGCAACTATAGACACCCACTTTTGGAACAATGAGTTATGGATGGGACCAAAGACTCCCATGATTAAAATGTCATGAATAGGTCTTTAATAGTTGAACTTTAAGACTTAAAGGGTCTGATTGCATTTTTTTAACAAAAGAATTTAATGTTTTCATAGTCTAAATTGCAATGCTTTTGAGGATCTAATTGCAAAACTTAAATTCTTTCAAGGAGCTTTTTATAATTAAAAGTTAAAACAGAGGAGGGCAGGATTCTGTAATTCAAGCAAATAGTAGCAAAGGGGAGCAGATGTAGACACCCAATTTTAGGATAATGAGTTATGGACGCGACAAAAGATGCCAACGATTAGAATGTCAATAATAGGTCTTTAATACTTGAGACTTTAGGGCTTTGATTGCATTTTTTCAAAGAAAGAACTTAACGTTTTCATGGACTAAATTGCCATGATTTTTAAGGATCTAATTACAACACCAAAATTTTTTCAGGACCTTTTTGTAATTGAAAATTCAAGAAAACATGTCAGGATTATTTAATTCAAGTAAATAACGACAAAGGGAGCCAACTGTAGACACCCACTTTTGGGACAATGAGTTATGGATGCGACAAAAGACTCCCACGATTAAAATGTCATGAATAGGTCTTCAATACTTGAACTTTGAGACTTAAAGGGTCTGATGGCATTTTTTTAAAGAAAGAATTTAATGTTTTTGTGGACTAAATTGCAATGCTTTTGAGGATCTAATTGCAAAACTTAAATTCTATCAAGTAGCTTTTTATAATTAAAAGTTAAAACAGAGGAGGGCAGGATTCTGTAATTCAAGCAAATAGTAGCAAAGGGGAGCTGATGTAGACATCCAATTTCAGGACAATGAGATATGGATGCGACAAAAGATGCCAATGATTAGAATGTCAATAATAGGTCTTTAACACTTGAACTTTGAGACTTCAGGGCTTTGATTGCATTTTTTCAAAGAAAGAACTTAACGTTTTCATGGACTAAATTGCCATGCTTTTTAAGGATCTAATTACAACACCAAAATTTTTCAAGGACCTTTTTGTAATTGAAAATTTAAGAAAACATGTCAGAATTATTTAATTCAAGTAAATAACGACAAAGGGAGGCAACTGTAGACACCCACTTTTGGGACAATGAGTTATGGATGCGACAAAAGACTCCCATGATTAAAATGTCATGAATAGGTCTTCAATACTTGAACTTTGAAACTTAAAGGGTCTGATGGAATTTTTTTAACGAAAGAATTTAATGTTTTTGTGGACTAAATTGCAATGCTTTTGAGGATCTAATTGCAAAACTTAAATTCTTTCAAGGAGATTTTTGTAATTAAAAGTTAAAACAGAGGAGGGTAGGATTCTGTAATTCAAGTAAATAGTAGCAAAGGGGAGCAGCTGTAGACACCCAATTTTGGGACAATGAGTTATGGATGCGACAAAAGATGCCAATGATTAGAATGTCAAGAATATGTCTTTAATAATTGAACTTTGAGACTTCAAGGGTTTGATTGCATTTTTTCAAAGAAAGAACTTAACGTTTTCATGGACTAAATTGCCATGCTTTGTAATGATCTAATTACAAGACCAAAATTTTTCAAGGACCTTTTTGTAATTAAAAATTTAAGAAAACAGGTCAGAATCCTTTAATTTAAGCAAATAATGAGAAAGGGAGGCAACTGTAGACACCCACTTTTAGGACAATGAGTTATGGATGCGACAAAATACTCCGATGATTAAAATGTCATGAATAGGTCTTCAATACTTGAACTTTGAGACTTAAAGGGTTTGATTGCATTTTTTTAACGAAAGAATTTATTGTTTTCGTAGACTAAATTACAATGCTTTTGAGGATCTAATTACAAAACTTAAATTCTTTCAAGGAGCTTTTTGTAATTAAAAGTCAAAACAGAGGAGGTCAGGATTCTGTAATTCAAGCAAATAGTAGCAAAGGGGAGCAACAGTAGACACCCAATTTTAGGACAATGAGTTATGGATGCGACAAAAGACGCCAATGATTAAAATGTCAAGAATAGGTCTTTAATACTTGAACTTTGAGACTTCAGGGGTTTGATTTAATTTTTTCAAAGAAAGAACTTAACATTTTCGTGGACTAAATTGCAATGCTTTTTAAGGATCTAATTGCAACACCAAAATTCTTTCAAGGTCATTTTTGTAATTAAAAATTTAGAAAAATAGGTCAGAATTCTTTAATTCAAGTAAATAACGACAAAGGGAGGCAACTGTAGACACCCACTTTTGGAACAATGAGTTATGGATGCGACCAAAGATTCCCATGATTAAAATGTCATGAATAGGTCTTCAATAGTTGAACTTTAAGACTTAAAGGGTCTGATTGCATTTTTTTAACAAAAGAATTTAATGTTTTCATAGACTAAATTGCAATGCTTTTGAGGATCTAATTGCAAAACTTAAATTCTTTCAAGGAGCTTTTTATAATTAAAAGTTAAAACAGAGGAGGGCAGGATTCTGTAATTCAAGCAAATAGTAGCAAAGGGGAGCAGATGTAGACACCCAATTTTAGGACAACGAGTTATGGATGCGACAAAAGATGCCAATGATTAGAATGTCAATAATAGGTCTTTAATACTTGAACTTTGAGACTTCAGGGCTTTGATTGCATTTTTTCAAAGAAAGATCTTAACGTTTTCATGGACTAAATTGCCATGTTTTTTATGGATCTAATTCCAACACCAAAATTTTTCAAGGACCTTTTTGTAATTGAAAATTTAAGAAAACATGTCAGGATTATTTAATTCAAGTAAATAACGATAAAGGGAGGCAACTGTAGACACCCACTTTTGGGACAATGAGTTATGGATGTGACAAAAGAATCCCATGATTAAAATGTCATGAATAGGTCTTCAATACTTGAACTTTGAGACTTAAAGGGTCTGATGGCATTTTTTTAACGAAAGAATTTAATGTGTTTGTGGAATAAATTGCAATGCTTTTGAGGATCTAATTACAAAACTTAAATTCTTTCAAGGAGAATTTTGTAATTAAAAGTTAAAATAGAGGAGGGCAGGATTCTGTAATTTAAGTAAATAGTAGTAAAGGGGAGCAGCTGTAGACATCCAATTTTGGGACAATGAGTTATGGATGAGACAAAAGATGGCAATGATTAGAATGCCAAGAATATGTCTTTAATACTTGAACTTTGAGACTTCAAGGGTTTGATTGCATTTTTTCAAAGAAAGAACTTAACGTTTTCATGAACTAAATTGCCATGCTTTGTAATGATCTAATTACAAGACCAAAATTTTTCAAGGACCTTTTTGTAATTAAAAATTTAAGAAAACAGGTCAGAATCCTTTAATTCAAGCAAATAACGAGAAAGGGAGGCAACTGTAGACACCCACTTTTGGGACAATGAGTTATGGATGCGACAAAAGACTCCCATTATTAAAATGTCATGAATAGGTCTTCAATACTTGAACTTTGAGACTTAGAGGGTTTGATTGCATTTTTTTATCGAAAGAATTTAATGTTTTCGTAGACTAAATTGCAATGCTTTTGAGGATCTAATTACAAAACTTAAATTCTTTCAAGGAGCTTTTTGTAATTAAAAGTCAAAACAGAGGAGGTCAAGATTCTATAATTCAAGCAAATAGTAGCAAAGGGGAGCAGCTGCAGACACCCAATTTTAGGACAATGAGTTATGGATGCGACAAAAGACGCCAATGATTAAAATGTCAAGAATAGGTCTTTAATACTTGAACTTTGAGACTTCAGGGGTTTGATTGAAATTTTTCAAAGAAAGAACTGAACATTTTCGTGGACCAAATTGCAATGCTTTTTAAGGATCTAATTGCAACACCAAAATTCTTTCAAGGTCGTTTTTGTAATTAAAAATTTAAGAAAATAGGTCAGAATTCTTTAATTCAAGTAAATAACGACAAAGGGAGGCAACTGTAGACACCCACTTTGGAACAATGAGTTATGGATGCGACCAAAGACTCCCACAATTAAAATGTCATGAACAGGTCTTTAATAGTTGAACTTTAAGACTTAAAGGGTCTGATTGCATTTTTTTAACAAAAGAATTTAATGTTTTCATAGACTAAATTGCAATGCTTTTGAGGATCTAATTGCAAAACTTAAATTCTTTCAAAGAGCTTTTTATAATTAAAAGTTAAAACAGAGGAGGGCAGGATTCTGTAATTCAAGCAAATAGTAGCAAAGGGGAGCAGATGTAGACACCCAATTTTAGGACAATGAGTTATGGATGCGACAAAAGATGCCAATGATTAGAATGTCAATAATAGGTCTTTAATACTTGAGACTTCAGGGCTTTGATTGCATTTTTTCAAAGAAAGAACTTAACGTTTTCATGGACTAAATTGCCATGATTTTTAAGGATCTAATTACAACACCAAAATTTTTCAAGGACCTTTTTGTAATTGAAAATTTAAGAAAACATGTCAGAATTATTTAATTCAAGTAAATAACGACAAAGGGAGGCAACTGTAGACACCCACTTTTGGGACAATGAGTTATGGATGCGACAAAAGACTCCCATGATTAAAATGTCATGAATAGGTCTTCAATACTTGAACTTTGAGACTTAAAGGGTCTGATGGCATTTTTTTAACGAAAGAATTTAATGTTTTTGTGGACTAAATTGCAATGCTTTTGAGGATCTAATTACAAAACTTAAATTCTTTCAAGGAGATTTTTGTAATTAAAAGTTAAAACAGAGGAGCGCAGGATTCTGTAATTCAAGTAAATAGTAGCAAAGGGGAGCAGCTGTAGACACCCAATTTTGGGACAATGAGTTATGGATGCGACAAAAGATGCCAATGATTAGAATGTCAAGAATATATCTTTAATACTTGAACTTTGAGACTTCAAGGGTTTGATTGCATTTTTTCAAAGAAAGAACTTAACGTTTTCATGGACTAAATTGCCATGCTTTGTAATGATCTAATTACAAGACCAAAATTTTTCAAGGACCTTTTTGTAATTAAAAATTTAAGAAAACAGGTCAGAATCCTTTAATTCAAGCAAATAACAAGAAAGGGAGGCAACTGTAGACACCTACTTTTGGGACAATGAGTTATGGATGCGACAAAAGACTCCCATTATTAAAATGTCATGAATAGGTCTTCAATACTTGAACTTTGAGACTTAAAGGGTTTGATTGCATTTTTTTAACGAAAGATTTTAATGTTTTCGTAGACTAAATTGCAATGCTTTTGAGGATCTAATTAGAAAACTTAAATTCTTTCTAGGATCTTTTTCTAATTAAAAGTCAAAACAGAGGAGGTCAGGATTCCATTATTCAAGCAAATAGTAGCAAAGGGGAGCAGCTGCAGACACCTAATTTTAGGACAATGAGTTATGGATGCGACAAAAGACGCCAATGATTAAAATGTCAAGAATAGGTCTTTAATACTTGAACTTTGAGACTTCAGGGGTTTGATTGAATTTTTTCAAAGAAAGAACTGAACATTTTCGTGGACTAAATTGCAATGCTTTTTAAGGATCTAATTGCAACACCAAAATTCTTTCAAGGTCCTTTTTGTAATTAAAAATTCAAGAAAACAGGTCAGAATTCTTTAATTCAAGTAAATAACGACATAAGGAGGCAACTGTAGACACCCACTTTTGGAACAATGAGTTATGGATGCGACCAAAGACTCCCATAATTAAAATGTCATGAATAGGTCTTCAATAGTTGAACTTTAAGACTTAAAGGGTCTGATTGCATTTTTTTAACAAAAGAATTTAATGTTTTCATAGACTAAATTGCAATGCTTTTGAGGATCTAATTGCAAAACTTAAATTCTCTCAAGTAGCTTTTTATAATTAAAAGTTAAAACAGAGGAGGGCAGGATTCTGTAATTCAAGCAAATAGTAGCAAAGGGGAGCTGATGTAGACACCCAATTTCAGGACAATGAGTTATGGATGCGACAAAAGATGCCAATGATTAGAATGTCAATAATAGGTCTTTAATACTTGAACTTTGAGACTTCAGGGCTTTGATTGCATTTTTTCAAAGAAAGAACTTAACGTTTTCATGGACTAAATTGCCATGCTTTTTAAGGATGTAATTACAACACCAAAATTTTTCAAGGACCTTTTTGTAATTGAAAATTTAAGAAAACATGTCAGGATTATTTAATTCAAGTAAATAACGACAAAGGGAGGCAACTGTAGACACCCACTTTTGGGACAATGAGTTATGGATGCGACAAAAGACTCCCATGATTAAAATGTCATGAATAGGTCTTCAATACTTGAACTTTGAGACTTAAAGGGTCTGATGGGATTTTTTTAACGAAAGAATGTAATGTTTTTGTGGACTAAATTGCAATGCTTTTGAGGATCTAATTGCAAAACTTAAATTCTTTCAAGGAGATTTTTGTAATTAAAAGTTAAAACAGAGGAGCGCAGGATTCTGTAATTCAAGTAAATAGTAGCAAAGGGGAGCAGCTGTAGACACCCAATTTTGGGACAATGAGTTATGGATGCGACAAAAGATGCCAATGATTAGAATGTCAAGAATATATCTTTAATACTTGAACTTTGAGACTTCAAGGGTTTGATTGCATTTTTTCAAAGAAAGAACTTAACGTTTTCATGGACTAAATTGCCATGCTTTGTAATGATCTAATTACAAGACCAAAATTTTTCAAAGACCTTTTTGTAATTAAAAATTTAAGAAAACAGGTCAGAATCCTTTAATTCAAGCAAATAACAAGAAAGGGAGGCAACTGTAGACACCTACTTTTGGGACAATGAGTTATGGATGCGACAAAAGACTCCCATTATTAAAATGTCATGAATAGGTCTTCAATACTTGAACTTTGAGACTTAAAGGGTTTGATTGCATTTTTTTAACGAAAGATTTTAATGTTTTCGTAGACTAAATTGCAATGCTTTTGAGGATCTAATTAGAAAACTTAAATTCTTTCTAGGAGCTTTATCTAATTAAAAGTCAAAACAGAGGAGGTCAGGATTCCATAATTCAAGCAAATAGTAGCAAAGGGGAGCAGCTGCAGACACCTAATTTTAGGACAATGAGTTATGGATGCGACAAAAGACGCCAATGATTAAAATGTCAAGAATAGGTCTTTAATACTTGAACTTTGAGACTTCAGGGGTTTGATTGAATTTTTTCAAAGAAAGAACTGAACATTTTCGTGGACTAAATTGCAATGCTTTTTAAGGATCTAATTGCAACACCAAAATTCTTTCAAGGTCCTTTTTGTAATTAAAAATTAAAGAAAATAGGTCAGAATTCTTTAATTCAAGTAAATAACGACAAAGGGAGGCAACTGTAGACACCCACTTTTGGAACAATGAGTTATGGATGCGACCAAAGACTCCCATGATTAAAATGTCATGAATAGGTCTTTAATAGTTGAACTTTAAGACTTAAAGGGTCTGATTGCATATTTTTAACAAAAGAATTTAATGTTTTCATAGACTAAATTGCAATGCTTTTGAGGATCTAATTGTAAAACTTAAATTCTTTCAAGGAGCTTTTTATAATTAAAAGTTAAAACAGAGGAGGGCAGGATTCTGTAATTCAAGCAAATAGTAGCAAAGGGGAGCAGATGTAGACACCCAATTTTAGGACAATGAGTTATGGATGCGACAAAAGATGCCAATGATTAGAATGTCAATAATAGGTCTTTAATACTTGAGACTTCAGGGCTTTGATTGCATTTTTTCAAAGAAAGAACTTAACGTTTTCATGGACTAAATTGCCATGATTTTTAAGGATCTAATTACAACACCAAAATTTTTCAAAGACCTTTTTGTAATTGAAAATTTAAGAAAACATGTCAGAATTATTTAATTCAAGTAAACAACGACAAAGGGAGGCAACTGTAGACACCCACTTTTGGGACAATGAGTTATGGATGCGACAAAAGACTCCCATGATTAAAATGTCATGAATAGGTCTTCAATACTTGAACTTTGAGACTTAAAAGGTCTGATGGCATTTTTTTAACGAAAGAATTTAATGTTTTTGTGGACTAAAGTGCAATGCTTTTGAGGATCTAATTGCAAAACTTAAATTATTTCAAGGAGATTTTTGTAATTAAAAGTTAAAACAGAGGAGGGCAGGATTCTGTAATTCAAGTAAATAGTAGCAAAGGGGAGCAGCTGTAGACACCCAATTTTGGGACAATGAGTTATGGATGCGACAAAAGATGCCAATGTTTAGAATGTCAAGAATATGTATTTAATACTTGAACTTTGAGACTTCAAGGGTTTGATTGCATTTTTTCAAAGAAAGAACTTAACGTTTTCATGGACTAAATTGCCATGCTTTGTAATGATCTAATTACAAGACCAAAATTTTTCAAGGACCTTTTTGTAATTAAAAATTTAAGAAAACAGGTCAGAATCCTTTAATTCAAGCAAATAACGAGAAAAGGAGGCAACTGTAGACACCCACTTTTAGGACAATGAGTTATGGATGCGACAAAATACTCCCATTATTAAAATGTCATGAATAGGTCTTCAATACTTGGACTTTGAGACTTAAAGGGTTTGATTGCATTTTTTTAACAAAAGAATTTAATGTTTTCATAGACTAAATTGCAATGCTTTTGAGGATCTAATTGCAAAACTTAAATTCTTTCAAGGAGCTTTTTGTAATTAAAAGTCAAAACAGAGGACGTCAGGATTCTGTAATTCAAGCAAATAGTAGCAAAGGGGAGCAGCAGCAAACACCCAATTTTAGGACAATGAGTTATGGATGCGACAAAAGACGCCAATGATTAAAATGTAAAGAATAGGTCTTTAATACTTGAACTTTGAGACTTCAGGGGTTTGATTTAATTTTTTCAAAGAAAGAACTTAACATTTTCGTGGACTAAATTGCAATGCATTTTAAGGATCTAATTGCAACACCAAAATTCTTTCAAGGTCCTTTTTGTAATTAAAAATTTAAGAAAATAGGTCAGAATTCTTTAATTCAAGTAAATAACGACAAAGGGAGGCAACTGTAGACACCCACTTTTGGAACAATGAGTTATGGATGCGACCAAAGACTCCCATGATTAAAATGTCATGAATAGGTCTTCAATAGTTGAACTTTAAGACTTAAAGGGTCTGATTGCATTTTTTTAACAAAAGAATTTAATGTTTTCATAGACTAAATTGCAATGCTTTTGAGGATCTAATTGCAAAACTTAAATTCTTTCAAGGAGCTTTTTATAATTAAAAGTTAAAACAGAGGAGGGCAGGATTCTGTAATTCAAGCAAATAGTAGCAAAGGGGAGCAGATGTAGACACCCAATTTTAGGACAATGAGTTATGGATGCGACAAAAGATGCCAATGATTAGAATGTCAATAATAGGTCTTTAATACTTGAACTTTGAGACTTCAGGGCTTTGATTGCATTTTTTCAAAGAAAGAACTTAACGTTTTCATGGACTAAATTGCCATGCTTTTTAAGGATCTAATTACAACACCAAAATTTTTCAAGGACATTTTTGTAATTGAAAATTTAAGAAAACATGTCAGGATTATTTAATTCATGTAAATAACGACAAAGGGAGGCAACTGTAGACACCCACTTTTAGGACAATGAGTTATGGATGCGACAAAAGACTCCCATGATTAAAATGTCATGAATAGGTCTTCAATACTTGAACTTTGAGACTTAAAGGGTCTGATGGCATTTTTTTAACGAAAGAATTTAATGTTTTTATGGACTAAATTGCAATGCTTTTGAGGATCTAATTGCAAAACTTAAATTCTTTCAAGGAGATTTTTGTAATTAAAAGTTAAAACAAAGGAGGGCAGGATTCTGTAATTCAAGCAAATGTAGCAAATGGGAGCAGCTGTAGACACCCAATTTTGGGATAATGAGTTATGGATGCGACAAAAGATGCCAATGATTAGAATGTCAAGAATATGTCTTTAATACTTGAACTTTGAGACTTCAAGGGTTTGATTGCATTTTTTCAAAGAAAGAACTCAACGTTTTCATGTACTAAATTGCTATGCTTTTTAATGATCTAATTACAAGACCAAAATTTTGCAAGGACCTTTTTGTAATTAAAAATTTAAGAAAATAGGTCAGAATCCTTTAATTCAAGCAAATAACGAGAAAGGGAGGCAACTGTAGACACCCACTTTTGGGACAATGAGTTATGGATGCGACAAAATACTCCCATTATTAAAATGTCATGAATAGGTATTCAATACTTGAACTTTGAGACTTAAAGGGTTTAATTGCATTTTTTTAATGAAAGAATTTAATGTTTTCTTAGACTAAATTGCAATGCTTTTGAGGATCTAATTACAAAACTTAAATTCTTTCAAGGAGCTTTTTGTAATTAAAAGTCAAAACAGAGGAGGTCAGGATTCTGTAATTTAAGCAAATAGTAGCAAAGGGGAGCAGCAGCAGACACCCAAGTTTAGGACAATGAATTATGGATGCGACAAAAGACGCCAATGATGAAAATGTCAAGAATAGGTCTTTAATACTTGAACTTTGATACATCAGGGGTTTGATTTAATTTTTTCAAAGAAAGAACTTAACATTTTCGTGGACTAAATTGCAATGCTTTTTAAGGATCTAATTGCAACACCAAAATTCTTTCAGGGTCGTTTTTATAATTAAAAATTTAAGAAAATAGGTCAGAATTCTTTAATTCAAGTAAATAACGACAAAGGGAGGCAACTGTAGACACCCACTTTTGGAACAATGAGTTATGGATGCGACCAAAGACTCCCATGATTGAGATGTCATGAATAGGTCTTCAATAGTTGAACTTTAAGACTTAAAGGGTCTGATTGCATTTTTTTAACAAAAGAATTTAATGTTTTCATAGACTAAATTGCAATGCTTTTGAGGATCTAATTGCAAAACTTAAATTCTTTCAAGGAGATTTTTATAATTAAAAGTTAAAACAGAGGAGGGCAGGATTCTGTAATTCAAGCAAATAGTAGCAAAGGGGAGCAGATGTAGACACCCAATTTTAGGACAATGAGTTATGGATGCGACAAAAGCTGCCAATGATTAGACTGTCAATAATAGGTCTTTAATACTTGAACTTTGAGACTTCAAGGCTTTGATTGCATTTTTTCAAAGAAAGAACTTAACGTTTTCATGGACTAAATTGCCATGCTTTTTAAGGATCTAATTCCAACACCAAAATTTTTCAAAGACCTTTTTGTAATTGAAAATTTAAGAAAACATGTCAGGATTATTTAATTCAAGTAAATAACGACAAAGGGAGGCAACTGTAGACACCCACTATTGGGACAATGAGTTATGGATGCGACAAAAGACTCCCATGATTAAAATGTCATGAATAGGTCTTCAATACTTGAACTTTGAGACTTAAAGGGTCTGATGGAATTTTTTTAACGAAAGAATTTAATGTTTTTGTGGACTAAATTGCAATGCTTTTGAGGATCTAATTGCAAAACTTAAATTCTTTCAAGGAGATTTTTGTAATTAAAAGTTAAAACAGAGGAGGGCAGGATTCTGTAATTCAAGTAAATAGTAGCAAAGGGGAGCAGCTGTAGACACCCAATTTTGGGACAATGAGTTATGGATGCGACAAAAGATGCCAATGATTAGAATGTCAAGAATATGTCTTTAATACTTGAACTTTGAGACTTCAAGGGTTTGATTACATTTTTTCAAAGAAAGAACTTAACGTTTTCATGGACTAAATTACCATGCTTTGTAATGATCTAATTACAAGACCAAAATTTTTCAAGGACCTTTTTGTAATTAAAAATTTAAGAAAACAGGTCAGAATCCTTAAATTCAAGCAAATAACGAGAAAGGGAGGCAACTGTAGACACCCACTTTTGGGACAATGAGTTATGGATGCGACAAAATACTCCCATTATTAAAATGTCATGAATAGGTCTTCAATACTTGAACTTTGAGACTTAAAGGGTTTGATTGCATTTTTTTAATGAAAGAATTTAATGTTTTTGTAGACTAAATTGCAATGCTTTTGAGGATCTATTTACAAAACTTAAATTCTTTCAAGGAGCTTTTTGTAATTAAAAGTTAAAACAGAGGAGGTCAGGATTCTGTAATTCAAGCAAATAGTAGCAAAGGGGAGCAGCACCAAACACCCAATTTCAGGAGAATGAGTTATGGATGCGACAAAAGATGCCAATGATTAAAATGTCAAGAATAGGTCTTTAATACTTGAACTTTGAGACTTCAGGGGTTTGATTTAATTTTTTCAAAGAAAGAACTTAACATTTTCGTGGACTAAATTGCAATGCTTTTTAAGGATCTAATTGCAACACCAAAATTCTTTCAAGGTCCTTTTTGTAATTAAAAATTTAAGAAAATAGGTCAGAATTCTTTAATTCAAGTAAATAACGACAAAGGGAGGCAACTGTGGACACCCACTTTCGGAACAATGAGTTATGGATGCGACCAAAGACTCCCATGATTAAAATGTCATGAATAGGTCTTCAATACTTGAACTTTGAGACTTAAAGGGTCTGATGGCATTTTTTTAACGAAAGAATTTAATGTTTTTGTGGACTAAATTGCAATGCTTTTGAGGATCTAATTGCAAAACTTAAATTCTTTCAAGGAGATTTTTGTAATTAAAAGTTAAAACAAAGGAGGGCAGGATTCTGTAATTCAAGCAAATGTAGCAAATGGGAGCAGCTGTAGACACCCAATTTTGGGATAATGAGTTATGGATGCGACAAAAGATGCCAATGATTAGAATGTCAAGAATATGTCTTTAATACTTGAGCTTTGAGACTTCAAGGGTTTGATTGCATTTTTTCAAAGAAAGAACTCAATGTTTTCATGTACTAAATTGCTATGCTTTTTAATGATCCAATTACAAGACCAAAATTTTGCAAGGACCTTTTTGAAATTAAAAATTTAAGAAAATAGGTCAGAATCCTTTAATTCAAGCAAATAACGAGAAAGGGAGGCAACTGTAGACACCCACTTTTGGGACAATGAGTTATGGATGCGACAAAATACTCCCATTATTAAAATGTCATGAATAGGTCTTCAATACTTGAACTTTGAGACTTAAAGGGTTTAATTGCATTTTTTTAACGAAAGAATTTAATGTTTTCTTAGACTAAATTGCAATGCTTTTGAGGATCTAATTACAAAACTTAAATTCTTTCAAGGAGCTTTTTGTAATTAAAAGTCAAAACAGAGGAGGTCAGGATTCTGTAATTTAAGCAAATAGTAGCAAAGGGGAGCAGCAGCAGACACCCAAGTTTAGGACAATGAATTATGGATGCGACAAAAGACGCCAATGATGAAAATGTCAAGAATAGGTCTTTAATACTTGAACTTTGATACATCAGGGGTTTGATTTAATTTTTTCAAAGAAAGAACTTAACATTTTCGTGGACTAAATTGCAATGCTTTTTAAGGATCTAATTGCAACACCAAAATTCTTTCAGTGTCGTTTTTATAATTAAAAATTTAAGAAAATAGGTCAGAATTCGTTAATTCAAGTAAATAACGACAAAGGGAGGCAACTGTAGACACCCACTTTTGGAACAATGAGTTATGGATGCGACCAAAGACTCCCATGATTGAAATGTCATGAATAGGTCTTCAATAGTTGAACTTTAAGACTTAAAGGGTCTGATTGCATTTTTTTAACAAAAGAATTTAATGTTTTCATAGACTAAATTGCAATGCTTTTGAGGATCTAATTGCAAAACTTAAATTCTTTCAAGGAGCTTTTTATAATTAAAAGTTAAAACAGAGGAGGGCAGGATTCTGTAATTCAAGCAAATAGTAGCAAAGGGGAGCAGATGTAGACACCCAATTTTAGGACAATGAGTTATGGATGCGACAAAAGCTGCCAATGATTAGAATGTCAATAATAGGTCTTTAATACTTGAACTTTGAGACTTCAGGGCTTTGATTGCATTTTTTCAAAGAAAGAACTTAACATTTTCATGGACTAAATTGCCATGCTTTTTAAGGATCTAATTCCAACACCAAAATTTTTCAAAGACCTTTTTGTAATTGAAAATTTAAGAAAACATGTCAGGATTATTTAATTCAAGTAAATAACGACAAAGGGAGGCAACTGTAGACACCCACTATTGGGACAATGAGTTATGGATGCGATAAAAGACTCCCATGATTAAAATGTCATGAATAGGTCTTCAATACTTGAACTTTGAGACTTAAAGGGTCTGATGGAATTTTTTTAACGAAAGAATTTAATGTTTTTATGGACTAAATTGCAATGCTTTTGAGGATCTAATTGCAAAACTTAAATTCTTTCAAGGAGATTTTTGTAATTAAAAGTTAAAACAGAGGAGGGCAGGATTTTGTAATTCAAGTAAATAGTAGCAAAGGGGAGCAGCTGTAGGCACCCAATTTTGGGACAATGAGTTATGGATGCGACAAAAGATGCCAACGATTAGAATGTCAAGAATATGTCTTTAATACTTGAACTTTGAGACTTCAAGGGTTTGATTACATTTTTTCAAAGAAAGAACTTAACGTTTTCATGGACTAAATTACCATGCTTTGTAATGATCTAATTACAAGACCAAAATTTTTCAAGGACCTTTTTGTAATTAAAAATTTAAGAAAACAGGTCAGAATCCTTAAATTCAAGCAAATAACTTGAAAGGGAGGCAACTGTAGACACCCACTTTTGGGACAATGAGTTATGGATGCGACAAAATACTCCCATTATTAAAATGTCATGAATAGGTCTTCAATACTTGAACTTTGAGACTTAAAGGGTTTGATTGCATTTTTTTAACGAAAGAATTTAATGTTTTTGTAGACTAAATTGCAATGCTTTTGAGGATCTAATTACAAAACTTAAATTCTTTCAAGGAGCTTTTTGTAATTAAAAGTTAAAACAGAGGAGGTCAGGATTCTGTAATTCAAGCAAATAGTAGCAAAGGGGAGCAGCACCAAACACCCAATTTCAGGACAATGAGTTATGGATGCGACAAAAGATGCCAATGATTAAAATGTCAAGAATAGGTCTTTAATACTTGAACTTTGAGACTTCAGGGGTTTGATTTAATTTTTTCAAAGAAAGAACTTAACATTTTCGTGGACTAAATTGCAATGCTTTTTAAGGATCTAATTGCAACACCAAAATTCTTTCAAGGTCCTTTTTGTAATTAAAAATTTAAGGAAATAGGTCAGAATTCTTTAATTCAAGTAAATAACGACAAAGGGAGGCAACTGTAGACACCCACTTTTGGAACAATGAGTTATGGATGCGACCAAAGACTCCCATGATTAAAATGTCATGAATAGGTCTTCAATACTTGAACTTTGAGACTTAAAGGGTCTGATGGCATTTTTTTAACGAAAGAATTTAATGTTTTTGTGGACTAAATTGCAATGCTTTTGAGGATCTAATTGCAAAACTTAAATTCTTTCAAGGAGATTTTTGTAATTAAAAGTTAAAACAAAGGAGGGTAGGATTCTGTAATTCAAGCAAATGTAGCAAATGGGAGCAGCTGTAGACACCCAATTTTGGGATAATGAGTTATGGATGCGACAAAAGATGCCAATGATTAGAATGTCAAGAATATGTCTTTAATACTTGAACTTTGAGACTTCAAGGGTTTGATTGCATTTTTTCAAAGAAAGAACTCAACATTTTCATGTACTAAATTGCTATGCTTTTTAATGATCTAATTACAAGACCAAAATTTTGCAAGGACCTTTTTGTAATTAAAAATTTAAGAAAATAGGTCAGAATCCTTTAATTCAAGCAAATAACGAGAAAGGGAGGCAACTGTAGACACCCACTTTTGGGACAATGAGTTATGGATGCGACAAAATACTCCCATTATTAAAATGTCATGAATAGGTCTTCAATACTTGAACTTTGAGACTTAAAGGGTTTAATTGCATTTTTTTAACGAAAGAATTTAATGTTTTCGTAGACTAAATTGCATTGCTTTTGAGGATCTAATTACAAAACTTAAATTCTTTCAAGGAGCTTTTTGTAATTAAAAGTTAAAACAGAGGAGGTCAGGATTCTGTAATTCAAGCAAATAGTAGCAAAGGGGAGCAGCAGCAAACACCTAATTTTAGGACAATGAGTTATGGATGCGACAAAAGACGCCAATGATTAAAATGTCAAGAATAGGTCTTTAATACATGAACTTTGAGACTTCAGTGGTTTGATTTAATTTTTTCAAAGAAAGAACTTAACATTTTCGTGGACTAAATTGCAATGCTTTTTAAGGATCTAATTGCAACACCAAAATTCTTTCAAGGTCGTTTTTGTAATTAAAAATTTAAGAAAAGAGGTCAGAATTCTTTAATTCAGGTAAAGAACGACAAAGGGAGGCAACTGTAGACACCCACTTTTGGAACAATGAGTTATGGATGCGACCAAAGACTCCCATGATTAAAATGTCATGAATAGGTCTTCAATAGTTGAACTTTAAGACTTAAAGGGTCTGATTGCATTTTTTTAACAAAAGAATTTAATGTTTTCATAGACTAAATTGCAATGCTTTTGAGGATCCAATTGCAAAACGTAAATTCTTTCAAGGAGCTTTTTATAATTAAAAGTTAAAACAGAGGAGGGCAGGATTCTGTAATTCAAGCAAATAGTAGCAAAGGGGAGTAGATGTAGACACCCAAATTTAGGACAATGAGTTATGGATGCGACAAAAGATGCCAATGATTAGAATGTCAATAATAGGTCTTTAATACTTGAACTTTGAGACTTCAGGGCTTTGATTGCATTTTTTCAAAGAAAGAACTTAACGTTTTCATGGACTAAATTGCCATGCTTTTTAAGGATCTAATTACAACACCAAAATTTTTCAAGGACCTTTTTGTAATGGAAAATTTAAGAAAACATGTCAGAATTATTTAATTCAAGTAAATAACGACAAAGGGAGGCAACTGTAGACACCCACTTTTGGGACAATGAGTTATGGATGCGACAAAAGACTCCCATGATTAAAATGGCATGAATAGGTCTTCAATACTTGAACTTTGAGACTTAAAGGGTCTGATGGCATTTTTTTAATGAAAGAATTTAATGTTTTTGTGGACTAAATTGCAAAGCTTTTGAGGATCTAATTGTAAAACTTAAATTATTTCAAGGAGATTTTTGTAATTAAAAGTTAAAATAGAGGAGGGCAGGATTCTGTAATTCAAGTAAATAGTAGCAAAGGGGAGCAGCTGTAGACGCCCAATTTTGGGACAATGAGTTATGAATGCGACAAAAGATGCCAATGATTAGAATGTCAAGAATATGTCTTTAATACTTGAACTTTGAGACTTCAAGGGTTTGATTGCATTTTTTCAAAGAAAGAACTTAACGTTTTCATGGACTAAATTGCCATGCTTTGTAATGATCTAATTACAAGTCCAAAATTTTTGAAGGACCTTTTTGTAATTAAAAATTTAAGAAAACAGGTCAGAATCCTTTAATTCAAGCAAATAACGAGAAAGGGAGGCAACTGTAGACACCAACTTTTGGGACAATGAGTTATGGATGCGACAAAATACTCCCATTATTAAAATGTCATGAATAGGTCTTCAATACTTGAACTTTGAGACTTAAAGGGTTTGATTGCATTTTTTTAACGAAAGAATTTAATGTTTTCGTAGACTAAATTGCAATGCTTTTGAGGATCTAATTACAAAACTTAAATTCTTTCAAGGAGCCTTTTGTAATTAAAAGTCAAAACAAAGGAGGTCAGGATTCTGTAATTCAAGAAAATAGTAGCAAAGGGGAGCAGCAGTAGACACCCAATTTTAGGACAATGAGTTATGGATGCGACAAAAGACGCCAATGATTAAAATGTCAAGAATAGGTCTTTAATACTTGAACTTTGAGACTTCAGGGGTTTGATTTAATTTTTTCAAAGAAAGAACTTAACATTTTCATGGACTAAATTGCAATGCTTTTTAAGGATCTAATTGCAACACCAAAATTCTTTCAAGGTCATTTTTGTAATTAAAAATTTAAGAAAATAGGTCAGAATTCTTTAATTCAAGTAAATAACGACAAAGAGGGGCAACTGTAGACACCCACTTTTGGAACAATGAGTTATGGATGCGACCAAAGACTCCCATGATTAAAATGTCATGCATAGGTCTTCAATAGTTGAACTTTAAGACTTAAAGGGTCTGATTGCATTTTTTTAAGAAAAGAATTTAATTTTTTCATGGACTAAATTACAATGCTTTTGAGGATCTAATTGCAAAACTTAAAGTCTTTCAAGGAGCTTTTTATAATTAAAATTTAAAACAGAAGAGGGCAGGATTCTGTAATTCAAGCAAATAGTAGCAAAGGGGAGCAGCTGTAGACACCCAATTTTAGGACAATGAGTTATGGATGCGACAAAAGACGCCAATGATTAGAATGTCAATAATAGGTCTTTAATACTTGAACTTTGAGACTTCAGGGGTATGATTGCATTTTTTCAAAGAAATAACTTAACATTTTCATGGACTAAATTGCCATGCTTTTTAAAGATCTAATTACAACACCAACATTTTTCAAGGACCTTTTTGTATTTGAAAATTTAAGAAAACATGTCAGAATTATTTAATTCAAGTAAATAACGACAAAGGGAGGCAACTGTAGACACCCACTTTTGGGACAATGAGTTATGGATGCTACAAAAAACTCCCATGATTAAAATGTCATGAATAGGTCTTCAATACTTGAACTTTGAGACTTAAAGGGTCTGATTGCATTTTTTTAACGAATGAATTTAATGTTTTTATGGACTAAATTGCAATGCTTTTGAGGATCTAATTGCAAAACTTAAATTCTTTCAAGGAGATTTTTGTAATTAAAAGTTAAAACATAGGAGGGCAGGATTCTGTAATTCAAGTAAATACTAGCAAAGGGGAGTAGCTGTAGACACCCAATTTTGGGACAATGAGTTATGGATGCGACAAAAGATGCCAATGATTAGAATGTCAAGAATATGTCTTTAGCACTTGAACTTTGAGACTTCAAGGGTTTGATTGCATTTTTTCAAAGAAAGAACTTAACGTTTTCATGGACTAAATTGCCATGCTTTGTAATGATCTAATTACAAGACCAAAATTTTTCAAGGACCTTTTTGTAATTAAAAATTTAAGAAAACAGGTCAGAATCCTTAAATTCAAGGAAATAATGAGAAAGGGAGGCAACTGTAGACACCCACTTTTGGGACAATGAGTTGTGGATGCGACAAAAGACTCCCATTATTAAAATGTCATGAATAGGTCTTCAATACTTGAACTTTGAGACTTAAAGGGTTTGATTGCATTTTTTTAACGAAAGAATTTAATGTTTTTGTAGACTAAATTGCAATGCTTTTGAGGATCTAATTACAAAACTTAAATTCTTTAAAGGAGCTTTTTGTAATTAAAAGTCAAAATAGAGGAGGTCAGGATTCTATAATTCAAGCAAATAGTAGCAAAGGGGAGCAGCTGCAGACACCCAATTTTGGGACAATGAGTTATGGATGCGACAAAAGACGCAAATGATTAAAATGTCAAGAATAGGTCTTTAATACTTGAACTTTGAGACTTCAGGGGTTTGATTTAATTTTTTCAAAGAAAGAACTTAACATTTTCGTGGACTAAATTGCAATGCTTTTTAAGGATCTAATTGCAACACCAAAATTCTTTCAAGGTCATTTTTGTAATTAAAAATTGAAGAAAACAGGTCAGAATTCTTTAATTTAAGTAAATAACGACAAAGGGAGGCAACTGTAGACACCCACTTTTGGAACAATGAGTTATGGATGTGACCAAAGACTCCCATGATTAAAATGTCATGAATAGGTCTTCAATAGTTGAACTTGAAGACTTAAAGGGTCTGATTGCATTTTTTTAACAAAAGAATTTAATGTTTTCATGGACTAAATTGCAATGCTTTTGAGGATCTAATTGCAAAACTTAAATTCTTTCAAGGAGATTTTTGTAATTAAAAGTTAAAACAGAGGAGGGCAGGATTCTGTAATTCAAGCAAATAGTAGCAAAGGGGAGCAGCTGTAGACACCCAATTTTGGGACAATGAGTTATGGATGCGACAAAAGATGCCAATGATTAGAATGTCAAGAATATGTCGTTAATACTTGAACTTTGAGACTTCAAGGGTTTGATTGCATTTTTTCAAAGAAAGAACTTAACGTTTTCATGGACTAAATTGCCATGCTTTTTAATGATCTAATTACAAGACGAAAATTTTTCAAGGACCTTTTTGTAATTAAAAATTTAAGAAAACAGGTCAGAATTCTTTAATTCAAGGAAATAACGAGAAAGGGAGGCAACTGTAGACACCCACTTTTGGGACAATGAGTTATGGATGTGACAAAAGACTCCCATTATTAAAATGTCATTAATAGGTCTTCAATACTTGAACTTTGAGACTTAAAGGGTTTGATTTCATTTTTTTAATTAAAGAATTTAATGTTTTCGTAGACTAAATTACAATGCTTTTGAGGATCTAATTACAAAACTTAAATTCTTTAAAGGAGCTTTTTGTAATTAAAAGTCAAAACAGAGGAGGTCAGGATTCTATAATTCAAGCAAATAGTAGCAAAGGGGAGCAGCTGTAGACACCCAATTTTGGGACAATGAGTTATGGATGTGACAAAAGACTCCAATGATTAAAATGTCAAGAATAGGTCTTTAATACTTGAACTTTGAGACTTCAGGGCTTTGATCGAATTTTTTCAAAGAATGAACTTAACATTTTCGTGGACTAAATTGCAATGCTTTTTAAGGATCTAATTGCAACACCAAAATTCTTTCAAGGTCCTTTTTGTAATTAAAAATTGAAGAAAACAGGTCAGAATTCTTTAATTCAAGTAAATAACGACAAAGGGAGGCAACTGTAGACACCCACTTTTGGAACAATGAGTTATGGATGCGACCGAAGATTCCCATGATTAAAATGTCATGAATAGGTCTTCAATAGTTGAACTTGAAGACTTAAAGGGTCTGATTGCATTTTTTTAACAAAAGAATTTAATGTTTTCATGGACTAAATTGCAATGCTTTTGAGGATCTAATTGCAAAACTTAAATTCTTTCAAGGAGATTTTTGTAATTAAAAGTTAAAACAGAGGAGGGCAGGATTCTGTAATTCAAGCAAATAGTAGCAAAGGGGAGCAGCTGTAGACACCCAATTTTGGGACAATGAGTTATGGATGCGACAAAAGATGCCAATGATTAGAATGTCAAGAATATGTCGTTAATACTTGAACTTTGAGACTTCAAGGGTTTGATTGCATTTTTTCAAAGAAAGAACTTAACGTTTTCATGGACTAAATTGCCATGCTTTTTAATGATCTAATTACAAGACCAAAATTTTTGAAGGACCTTTTTGTAATTAAAAATTTAAGAAAACAGGTCATAATTCTTTAATTCAAGCAAATAACGAGAAAGGGAGGCAACTGTAGACACCCACTTTTGGGACAATGAGTTATGGATGCGACAAAAGACTCCCATTTTTAAAATGTCATGAATAGGTCTTTAATACTTGAACTTTGAGACTTAAAGGGTTTAATTGCATTTTTTTAACGAAAGAATTTAATGTTTTCGTAGACTAAATTGCAATGCTTTTGAGGATCTAATTACAAAACTTACATTCTTTCAAGGAGGTTTTTGTAATCAAAAGTTAAAGCATAGGAGGTCAGGATTCTGTAATTCAAGCAAATAGTAGCAAGGCAAGCAGTTGCAGACACCCAATTTTGGGACAATGAGTTATGGATGCGACAAAAGATGCCAATGATTAAAATGTCAAGAATAGGTCTTTAATACTTGAAGTTTGAGACTTCAGGGGTTTGATTGAATTTTTTCAAAGAAAGAACTTAACATTTTCGTGGACTAAATTGTAATGCTTTTTAAGGATCTAATTACAACACCAAAATTCTTTCAAGGACCTTTTTGTAATTAAAAATTTAAAAGAATAGGCTAGAATTCTTTAATTCAAGCAAGTAACGATAAAGGGAAGCAACTGTAGACACCCACTTTTGGGACAATGAGTTATGGATGCGACGAAAGACTCTCATGATTAAAATGTCATGAATAGGTCTTTAATACTTGAACTTTGAGACTTTGAGGATTTGATTCCATTTTTTCAAAGAAAGAATTTAATGTTTTCATGGACTAAATTGTGATGCTTTTAAGGATCTAATTGCAAAGCTTAAATTCTTTGAAGGAGCATTTTGTAATTAAAAGTTTAAACAAAGGTGGTCAGGATTCTATAATTCAAGCAAATAGTAGCAAAGGGGAGCAGCTGCAGACACCCAATTTTGGGACAATGAGTTATGGATACGACAAAAGATGCCAATGATTAAAATGTCAAGAATAGGTCTTTAATACTTGAACTTTGAGACTTCAGGGGCTTGATTGAATTTTTTCAAAGAAAGAACTTAACATTTTCGTGGACTAAATTGTAATGCTTTTTAAGGATCTAATTACAACACCAAAATTCTTTCAAGGACCTTTTTATAATTAAAAATTTAAAAGAATAGGTTAGAATTCTTTAATTCAAGCAAATAACGACAAAGGGAAGCAACTGTAGACATGCACTTTTGGGACAATGAGTTATGGATGCGACGAAAGACTCCTATGATTAAAATGTCATAAATGGGTCTTTAATACTTGAACTTTGAGACTTTAAGGGTTTGATTCCATTTTTTCAAAGAAAGAATTTAATGTTTTCATGGAGTAAATTGAGATGCTTTTAAGGATCTAATTTCAAAGCTTAAATTCTTTGAAGGAGCTTTTTGTAATTAAAAGTTAAAATAAAGGTGGTCAGGATTCTATAATTCAAGTTAATAGTAGCAAAGGGGAGCAGCTGCAGACACCCAATTTTGGAACAATGAGTTATGGATGTGACAAAAGACACCATTGATTTAAATGTCATTAATAGGTCTTCAATACTTGAACTTTGAGACTTAAGGGGTGTGACTGCATTTTTAAAAAGAAAGAATTTAACGTTTTCCTAGACTAAATTGTAATGCTTTTAAGGATCTAATTGCAAAAATTAAATTCTTTCAAAGACCTTTTTGTAATTAAAATTTAAAACAAAAGAGGTTAGGATTTTATAATTGAAGCAAATAGCGGCAAAGGGGAGCAACTACAGATACCCAATTTTGGGAAGATCAGTTATGGATGCGATGAAAGACTCCAATGATTAAAATGTCATGAATAGGTCTTTAATATTTGAACTTTGAGACTTTAGGGGTCTGATTGCATTTTTTCAAAGAAAGAATTTAATGTTTCCGTGGACTAAATTGTAATGTTTGTTAAGGATCTAATTGTAAAACTTAAATTCTTTCAAGGTCCTTTTTGTAATTAAAAGATAAAATAGAGGAGGCCAAGATTCTATAATTCAAGTAAATTGTAGCAAAGGGGTGCAACTGTAGCCACCCAATTTTGGGATGATGAGTTATGGATGTAATAAAAGACTCAAATTATTAAAATGTCATGAATAGGCTTGTAATAGTTGAACTTTGAGACTTTAAGGGTCTCATTGCATTTTTTAAAAGAAAGTAGTTAATGTTTTCATGGACTAAATTGCAATGCTTTTTAAGGATCTAATTGCAAAACTTAAATTCTTTCAATGTCCTTTTTGTAACTAAAAGATAAAACAGAGGAGGCCAGGATTCTATAATTCAAGTAAATAGTAGCAAAGGGGGGTAACTGCAAACACCCAATTTTGGGACGATGAGTTATGGATGCGATAAAAGTCTCCAATGATTAAAATGTCATGAATAGGTCTTCAATACTTGAACTTTGATATTTCAGGGGTCTGATTGCATTTTTTCAAAGAAAGAATTTAATATTTTAATGGACTAAATTGCAATGCTTTTTAAGGATCTAATTGCAAAACTTAAATTCTTTCAAGGTCCATTTTGTAATTAAAAGTTAAAACAGAAGAGGTCAGGATTCTATAATTCAAGCAACTAGCAATAAAGGGGGCAACTCCAGACACCCAATTTTGGGACGATGATTTATGGATGTGACAAAAGACTCCAATGATTAAAATGTCATGAATAAGTCTTCAATACTTGAACTTTGTGACTTTAAGGGTCTGATTCCATTTTTTTAAATAAAGAATTTAATGTTTTTATGGACTAAATTGCAATGCCTTTTAAGGATTGAACTGCAAAACTTAAATTCTTTCAAGGGCCTTTTTGTAAATAAAATTTTAAGCAAAAGAGGTCAAAATTCTTTAATTCAAGGAAATAGCAACATAGGGGAGCAACTGTAGACGTCCACTTTTGGGACGATGAGTTATGGATGCAATAAAAGACTGCAAAGATTAAAATGTCATGAGTAGGTCTTCAATTCTTTAATTGTGAGACTTCAGCGGTTTGATTACTTTTTTTCAAAGAAATAATTTAATGTTTTCGTGGACTAAATTGCAATGCTTTTTTAAGATCTAATTGCAACACTAAAATTCTTTTAAGGACATTTTTGTAATTAAAATTTTAAAAAAAGAGGCTAGAATTATTTAATTCAAGCAAATAACGACAAAGGGAGGCAACTATAGACACCCACTTTTGGGATAATGAGTTATGGATGCGACAAAAGACTCCCTTGATTAAAATGTCATGAATAGGTCTTCAATACTTGAACTTTGAGACTTTAGGGGTCTAATTGCATTTTTTCAAAGAAAGAATTAAATGTTTTTGTGGACTAAATTGCAATGCTTTTTAAGGATCTAGTTACAAAAGTTAAATTCTTTTAGGGACCTTTTTATAATTAAAAGTTGAAACAGAAGAGGTCAAGATTCTATAATTCAAGCAAATAGTGGCAAAGGAGAGCAACTGTAGACACCTAATTTCGGGACGATGAGTTATGGATGCGACAAAAGACTCCAATGATTAAAATGTCATGAATAGGTCTTTAATACTTGAACTTTAAGACTTTAGGGGTCTGATTGCATTTTTTCATAGAAAGAATTTAATGTTTTCATGGACTAAATTGCAAAGCTTTTTAAGGATCTAATTGTAAAGCTTAAATTCTTTCAAAGACCTTTTTGTAATTAAAATTTAAAAAAAAAAGAGGTTGCAATTCTATAATTCATGTAAATAGTGACAAAGGGGAGCAACTATAGACACCCACTTCTGGGATGATAAGTTATGGATGCAATAAAAGACTCCAATGATGAAAATTTCATGAATAGGTCTTTAATAATTAAACTTTGTTCTGATTGCTTTTTTTTCAAAGAAAGAAGTTAATGTTTTCATGGACTAAAATGCAATGCTTTTTAAGGTTCTAATTGCATTCTTAAATTCTTTCATAGATCCTTTTGTAATTAAACGTTAAAACAAAAGAGATCAAAATTGTGTAATTCAAGCAATTAGCGACAAGGGGAGGCAACTGTAGATAAACAATTTTGGTACAATTAGTTATGGATGCATGAAAGACTCCAATGATGAAAATGTCATGAATCGCTTTTCAATACTTAAACTTAAAGACTTCAGGGGTCTAATTGCATTTTTCAATTAACGAATTTACTATTGTGAAGGACTAAATGACAATGGTTTTTAAGGATCTAATTGTAAGACTTAAATTTTTTCAATGACCTTTTTATAATTAAAAGTTTCAACAAAAGTGGTCAGTATTCTATAGTTCATGTAACTAGAGACAAAGGGGGGCAACAGTAGAGACCCAACATTGGGATGATGAGTTATGGATGCGACAAAAGACTTTATTCATGAAAATGTCATGAATAGGTCTTCAACACTAGAACTTTGAAACTTTAAGGGTCTGAATGTATTTTATCAAAGAATTAATTTAATGTTTAATAGGACTAAATTGCAATGCTTTTTAAGGATCTAATTATAAAATTTAAATTCTTTCAAAGACCTTTTTGTAATTAAATTTTTTTAAAAAAGAGGTATGAATTCGTTCATTCAACTAAATAGTGACAAAAGGGGGTAACTGTAGATACCCAATTTTGGGATGATGAGTTATGGATGCGACAAAAGACTCAAATGATAAAAATTTCATGAATAGGTCTTTAATATTTCAACTTTGAGACTTCAGGGGTCTGATTGCATTTTTTAATAAAAGAAATTAATGTTTTCATGGACTAAATTGCAATGCTTTCAAAGGATTGAATTGCAAAACTTAAATTCTTTCAATGACCATTTTATAATTAAAAGTTAAAATAAAAGATGTCGAGATTTAATAATTCATGTAACTATGACAAAGGGGGCAAATGTAGAAACTCAATTTTGGGATGATGAGTTATAGATGCGACAAAAGACTCAAATGATGAAAATTTCATGAATAGATCTTCAATACTGGAACTTTAAAACTGTAGGGGTCTGACTGCACTTTTTCAAAGAAAGAATTTAATGTTGTTAGGGACTAAATTGTAATGCTTTTTAAGGATCTAATGATAAAACTTAAATTCTTTAAAGTACCTTTTTGTAACTAAAAGTTAAAATAAAAGAGGATGGAATTCAATGATTCAAGCAAGCAACGACAAAGGGGGGCACTTGTAGGCACCCAATTTTGGGAAAATGAGTTATGGATGCGACAAAAGACTCCAATAATGAAAATGTCATGAATAGGTCTTCAATACTTGAAATTTGAGACTTTAGGGGTTTTATTGCATTTTTTCATTGAAAGAATTTAATGTTTTAATGGACTAAATTGCAATGCTTTTTAAAGATCTAATTGCAAGCTTAAATTCATTTAAGGACCTTTTTGTAATTAAAAGTTAAAATAGAAGAGGTCATGATTCTATAAATGAAGCAAATAATGGCAAAGACGAGAAACTGTAAACACCCAATTTTAGGATGATGAGTTATGGTTGCAAAAAAAGACTCTAATGATTAAAATGTTATGAATAGGTGTTCAATGCTTGAACTTTGAGGCTTCAGGGTTTTGATTGTATTTTTTCAAAGAAAGAATTTAATGTTTTTGTGGATTAAATTGCAATACTTTTTAAGGATCTAATTGCAAAACCTGAATTATTTCGAGGTCCTTTTTGTAATTAAAATTAAAAAAAAAGATGGCTAGCATTCTTTAATTCAAGTAAATAGTGACAAAGGGGGGTAACTGTAGACACACGCTTTTGAGACGATGAGTTATGGATGTGACGAAAGACTCCAATGATTAAAATGTCATGAATAGGTCTTTAATACTTGAACATTAAGACTTTAGGGGTCTGATTGCATTTTTTTAAAGAAAGAATTTAAGGTTTTCATGGACTAAATCATAATGCTTTTTAAGTATCTAATTGCAAAACTTAAATTCTTTCGAGGACCTTTTTATAATTAAAAGAAAAAATAGAAGAGGCCAGGATTTTATAATTCAAGCAAATATCAGCACAAGGGGGCAACTACAAACACCTAATTTTGGGATAATGAGTTATGGATGCGATAAAAGACTTCAATGATTAAAATGTCATGAATAGGTCTTTAATGCTTGAACTTTGATACTTCAAGGGTCTGATTGCATTTTTTTAAAGAAATAATTTATTGTTTTCATGGACTAAATTGCAATGCTTTTTAAGGATTTAATTCCAAAACTTAAATTCTTTCAATTACCTTTTTATAATAAAAAATTAAAACAAAAGTGGTCGGCATTCTATAATTTACATAACTAGCAACAAAGGGGGGCAACAGTAATGACCCACTTTTAGGACGATGAGTTATGGATGTGACAAAATACTTCAATGATGAAAAATGTCATGAATAGGTCTCCAATACTTGAATTTTGAGACTTCAGGGATCTGATTACATTTTTTCAAAGAAAGAATTTAATGTTTTTATGGACTAAATTGCAATGCCTTTTAAGCATCTAATTGCAGAATTTAAATTCTTTCAAGGACCTTTTTGTAATGAACAGTTTTAGAAAAAGAGGTCTGAATTCTTTCGTTCAACTACACAGTGACAAAGGGGGGCAATTGTAGACTCCCTTTTTTGGGATGATGAGTTATGGATGTAACAAAAGACTCCAATGATAAAAATGTCATGAATAGGTTTTTAATACTTCAACTTTGAGACTTCAAGGGTCTTATTGCATTTTTTCAATAAAAATAATTTAATGTTTTCATGTACTAAATTGCGATGCTTTTTAAAGATCTAATTACAAAACTTAAATTCTTTCAATGACCTTTTTATAATTAAAAGTTAAAACAAAAAAGGTCGGGATTCAATAATTCACATAACTAGCGATAAGGGGGGGCAACTGTAGAAACCTATTTCGAGGTGATGAGTTATGGATATGACAAAAGGCTCGAGTGATTAAAATGTCATGAATAGATCTTCAACACTAGAACTTTAAAACTTCAGGGGTCTGGTTGCATTTTTTTATAGAAAGAATTTAAACTTTTCACTGACTGAACTGTAATGTTTTTTAAGGATCTAATTACAAAACTTAAATTCTTTGAAGGACCTTTTTGTAATTCAAATTTAAAACAAAAGAGGTTTGAATTCTATAATCCAAGCAAACAACGACAAAAGGGGGCACTTGTAGACACCCAATTTTGGGATGATGAGTTATGGATGTGACAAAATACTCTAATGATGAAAATGTCATGAATAGGTCTTGAATGCTTAAATTTTGAGACATTAGGGGTTTTATTGCATTTTTTCAAAGAAATAATTTAATATTTTCATGGACTAAATTGCAATGCCTTTTAAAGATCTAATTGTAAAAATAAATTCTATTAAGGACCTTTTTGTAATTCAAAGTTAAAACAGAAGAGGTAAGGATTCCATAATTCAAGCAAATAACAGTAAAGGGGGGCAACTGTAGACACTCAATTTTGGGATGATGAGTTATGGATGTGACAAAAGACTCTAATGATTAAAATGTCATGAATAGTTCTTGAATACTTGAACTTTGAGACTTTAGGCATCTGATTGTATTTTTTCAAAGACAGAATTTAATGTTTTTGTGGACTAAATTGCAATGCTTTTTAAGGATCTAATTGCAAAACTTAAATTCTTTTAAGGTCTTTTTTGTAATGAAAATTTTTAAAAAATAGGTTAAAATTCTTTAATTCAAGCAAATAGCAACATGGGGGGGGCAACAATAGACACCCACTTTTGGGATGTTGAGTTATGGATGGGACGAAAGACACCAATCATTAAAATGTCATGGATAGGTCTTTAATACTTGAACATTAAGACTTCAGGGGTCTGATTACTTTTTTTTCAATGAAAGAATTTAATGTTTTTGTGGACTAAATTGCAATGATGTTTAAGGATCTAATTTCAAAACTTAAATTCTTCCAAGCACCTTTTTGTAATTAAATTTTTTAAAAAAGAGGTAATAATTCTTAAATTCAAGCAAATAGCGACATAGGGGGCAATTGTAGACACCCACTTTTGGGACGATGAGTTATGGCTGTGACAACATACTTCCATGATTAAAATGTCATGAATAGGTCTTCAATACTTGAACTTTTAGACTTTAAGGGTCTGATTATATTTCTTCAAAGAAAGAATTTAATGTTTTTGTGGACTAAATTGCAAAGCTTTTAAAGGATCTAATTACAAAACTTAAATTCTTTTGATGACCTTTTTGTAATTAAAAGTTAAAGTAGAAGAGGTCAGGATTCTATAATTCAAGTAAATAGCGACAAAGGGGAGCAACTGCAAACACCTAATTTTAGGATGATGAGTTATTGATGCGACAAAAGACTCCAATGATTATGTCATGAATAGGTCTTAAATACTTGAACTTTGAGACTTTAAGGGTCTGATTATTTTTTTTCAAAGAAAGACTTTAATGTTTTTGTAGACTAAACTGCAATGCTTTTTAAGGATCTAATTGCAAAACTTAAATTCTTACAAGGACCTTTTTATAATTAAAATTTGAACAAAAGATATCATAATTCTTTAATTCAAGCAAAGAGCAACAAAGGGGGGCAACTGTTGACAACCACGTTTGGGATGATGAGTTATGGATGCGACAAAAGACTCCAATGACTAAAATGTCATGAATAGGTCTTCAGTACTTGAACTTTGAGACTATAGGGGTTTGATTGTATTTTTTCAAAGAAAGAATTTAATGTTTTCGTGCACTAAATTGTAATGCTTTTTAAGGATCTAAATGTAAAACTTAAATTCTTTCAAGGTCCTTTTTGTAATTAAAAGTTAAAACCGAAGAGGTCAAGATTCTATAATTCAAGCAAATAGTGACAAAGGGGCAACTGCAGACACCCAATTTTGGGATGATGAGTTATGGATGCGACAAAAGACTCCAATGATTAAAATGTCATGAATAGGCATTTAATACTTGAACTTTGATACTTCAGGGGTCTAATTGCATTTTTTTAAAGAAAGAATTTACTATTTTCGTGGACTAAATTGCAATGCTTTTCAAGGATCTAATTGCAAAACTTAAATTCTTTCAAGGTCCTTTTTATAATTAAAAGTTAAAAAGTAAGAAGTCAGGATTCGATAATTCAGGCAAATAATGACAAAGGGGGCAAGTGCAGACACCCAATTTAGGGACTATGATTTATCGATGCGACAAAAGAGTCCAATGATTAAAATATCATGAATAGGTCTTCAATACTTGAACTTTCAGACTTCATATTGCATTTTTTAAAGAAAGAATTTAATGTTTTCACGGACTAAATTGTAATTTTTTTTAAGGATCAAATTGCATAACTTAAATTCTTTCAAGGGCCTTTTTATAATTACAATTTTGAAGAAAGAGGTCAGAATTTTCAAGCAAATAGTGACATAGGGGGGCAACTGTAGGCACCCACTTTTGGGACGATGAGTTATGGATGCAACAAAAGAATTCAAAGATTAAAATGTCATGAATAGGTCTTCAATACTTTAACTGTAAGACTTCAGGGGTCTGATTACATTTTTTTAATGAAATAATTTAATGTTTTCGTGGGCTAAATTGTAATGCTTTTTAAGGATCTTATTGCAACACTAAAATTCTTTCAAGGTCATTTTTATAATTAAAATTTAAAAAAAAAGTGTTCAAAATTCTTTAATTTAAGCAAATAACGACAAAAGGGGGCAACTGTAGACACCCACTTTTAGGAAAATGAGTTATGGATGCGACAAAAGACTCCCATGATTAAAATGTCATGACTAGGTCTTCAATAGTTGAACTTTAAGATTTTAGGGTTCTGATTGCATTTTTACATAGAAAGAATTTAATATTTCATGGAGTAAATTGCAAAGCTTTTCATAGATCTAATTGAAAAATGTAAATTCTTTCAAGGACCTTTTTGTAATTAAAAGTTAAAAAAAGAGGTTGGAATTGTATAATTCCCGTAAATAGCAACAAAGGGGAGCAACTATAGATACCCACTTTTGGGATGATGAGTTGTGGATGCGACAAAAGACTCTAATGATGAAAATGTCATGAATAGGTCTTTAATACTTGAACTTTGAGACTTTAGGGGTTTGATTGCTTTTTTCAAAGAAAGAATTTAATGTTTTTATAGACTAAAATGCAACACTTTTTGAGGTTTTAATTGCATTCTTAAATTCTTTTATAGACCCTTTTATAATTAAATGTTAAAACAAAGGATGTAAAAATTGCATAATTCAAGCAATTAACGATAAAGGGGGCAATTGTAGACACATAATTGTAGGACAATTAGTTACGGATGCATGAAAGACTCTAATGATGAAAATGTCATGAATCGATCTTCAATACTTGAACTTAGGGACTTCAAGGGTTTGATTGCATTTTCTAATGAAAGAATTTACTGTTTTAATGGACTAAATGGCAATGCTTTTTAAGTATCTAATTGCAATACTTAAATTCTTTCAATGACCTTTTTATAATTAAAAGTAAAAAAAAAGTGGTCAGTATTCTGTAATTCACATAACTAGCTACAAAGGGGGGCACAGTAGAGACCTAACTTTGGGATGATGAGTTATGGATGCAACAAAAGACTTCAAAGATGAAAATGTCATGAATAGGACTTTAACACTTGAACTTTGAAACTTCAAGGGTCTGATTGCATTTTTTCAAAGAAATAATTTAATGTTTAATAGGACTAAATTGCAATGCTTTTTAAGGATCTAATTGAAAAATTTAAATTACTTCAAGGACCTTTTTGTAATGAAATTTTTTTAAAAAAAGAGGTCTAAATTCTTTCGTTCAACTAAATAGCGACAAAAGGGGGCAACTATAGACACCCAATTTTGGGATGATGAGTTATGGATGCAACAAAAGACTCCAATGATGAAAATGTCAAGAATAGGTCTTCAATACTTCAACTTTGAGACTTCAGGGGTCTAATTGCATTTTTTTAATAAAAGAAATTAATGTTTTCATGGACTATATTTCAATGCTTTGAAAGGATCTAATTGCAAAACTTAAATTCTTTCAATGACCTTTTTATAATTAAAAGTTAAAACAAAAGACGTAGGGATTCAATAATTCATATAATTGGTGACAAAAGGGGGCAAATGTAGAAAGCCAATTTTGGGATGATGAGTTATGGATACGACAAAAGACTCGAATGATGAAAATGTCATGAATAGATCTTCAATACTGGAACTTTAAAACTTCAGGGGTCTAATTGCATTTTGTTAAAGAAAAAATTTAATATTTTCAAGGACTGAATTGCAATGCTTTTTAAGGATCTAATAACAAAACTTAAATTCTTTGAAGGACTTTGTTATAACTCAAAGTTAAAAAAAAACGAGGATGGAATTCTATAATTCAAGCAAGCAACGACAAAGGGGGGCACTTGTATGCACCCAATTTTGGGATGATGAGTTATGGATGTGACAAAAGACTCCAATGATGAAAAAGTCATGAATAGGTCTTCAATACTTGAAATTTGAGACGTTAGGGGTTTTATTGCTTTTTTCCAAAGAAAGAATTTAATATTTTCATAGACTAAATTGCAATGCTTTTTAAAGATGTAATTGTAAAACTTAAATTCTGTCAAGGACCTTTTTGTAAATAAAAGTTAAAATATAAGAGTTCAGGATTCTATAAATGATGCAAATAGTGGCAAAGGGGGGAAACTGCAAACACCTAATTTTGGGATGATGACTTATGGTTGTAACAAAAGACTCCAATGATTAAAATGTCATGAATAGGTATTCGATACTTGAACTTTGAGACTTCAGGGGTCTGATTGTATTTTTTTAAAGAAAGAACTTTATGTTTTCGTGGAATAAATTGCAATGGTTTTTAAGGATCTAATTACAAAACTTAAATTCTTTCAAGGACCTTTTTGTAATTAAAAGACAAAATAGAACAGGCCAGGATTCTATAATTCAAGCAAATAGTAGTAAAGGGGGGAAACTGCAAACACAGAATTTTGGGACGATGAGTTATGGATGCGACAAAAGACTTTAATGATTAAAATGTCATGAATAGGTCTTTAATACTTGAACTTTGATACTTCAGGGGTCTGATTGCTTTTTTTTTAAGAAAGAATTTATTGTTTTCATGGACTAACTTACAATGCTTTTTAAGGATCTAATTGCCAAACTTAAATTCTTTCAATGACCTTTTTATAATTAAAATTAAAACAAAAGTGTTCGGTATTCTATAATTCACGTAACTAGCGACAAAGGGGGGCAACAGTAAAGACCCACCTTTGGGACGATCAGTTATGGATGTGACAAAAAGACTTCAATGATGAAAAATGTCATGAATAGGTCTTGATTACTTGAATTTTGAGACTTCAGGGATCTGTTGCAAGCAAATAATGACAAAGGGGAGCAACTATTGACACCCAATTTAAGGATGAAGAGTTATAAATGCGACAATATACTCTAATGACAAAAATGTCATGAATAGGCTTTGAATACTTGAACTTTCAGACATCAATGGTCTGATTGCATTTTTTCAAAGAAAGAATTTAATGTTTTCATAGACTAAATTGCAATGCTTTTTAAGGATGTAATTGCAAAACATAAATTCTTTCAAGGACCTTTTTATAATTAAAATTTAATAAAAAAAATAGGTCAGAATTCTATAATTCAAGAAAACAACAATAAAGGGGGGCAATTATAGACACAATTTCAGGATGACGAGTTATGGATGCGGCAATACACTCTAATGATGAAAATGTCATGAGTAGGTCTTCAATACTTAAACTTTGAGACTTCAGGGGTCTGATTGCATTTTTTCAAAGAAGGAATTTAATATTTTCATGGACTAAATTGTAATGTTTTTTAAGGATCCAATTGCAAAACTTAAATTCTTTCAAGGATCTTTTTGTAATTAAAAGTGGAAAAAAAAGAGGTCAGAATTCTATAATTTAAGGAAATAGCTATAAAGGGGGCAATTGTAGACACCCAATTTTAGGATGATGAGTTATGCTTGGTTTACACTACAATGATGAAATGTCATGAATAGGTCTTCAATACTTGAATTTTATGACTTCAGGGGTCTGATTGCATTTAAAAAAAAAAATTTAATGTTTTCATTGACTAAATTACAATCCTTTTGAAAGATGTACTTGCAAAACACAAATTCTTTTAAGGACCTTTTTGTAATTAAAAGTTAAAGAAAAAGAGGCCAAAATTATATAATTCAAGTAAAGAGTGATAAAGGGGGGCAATTGTAGATACCCAATTTCGGGATGATCAGTTATCGATGTGATAAAATACTCCAATGATGAAAATGTCATGAATAGGTCTTTAATACTTGATGTGTGAGACTTCAGCGGTCTGATTTCATTTTTTTTAAAGAAAGAATTTCTTATTTTCATGGACTAAATTGCATTGCTTTTTAAGGATCTAATTGCAAAACTTAAATTCATTCAGGGACCTTTTTATAATTAAAAATGAAAAAAAATGAGGTCATAATTCTATAATTGAAGCAAACAACAACAAAGGGGGGCAACTATAGACACCCAATTTCGGGATGATGAGCTATGGATTCGACAAAAGACTCAAATGATGAAAATGTAATGAGTAGGTCTTCAATACTTGAATTTTGAGACTTTGAGGGTCTAATTGCTTTTTTTCAAAAAAATAATTTAATGTTTTCATGGTCTAAATTGCAATGCTTTTTAAGGTTGTAATTGCAAAGCTTAAATTCTTTCAAGGACCTTTTTGTAATTAAAATTACAAAAAAAGCAAGTTGAAATTCTATAACACAAGAAAATAGCGACAAAGGGGGGCAAGTGCAGGCACCCAATTTTGGGATGATGAGTTATGGATACGAGAAAAGACTCCAATGATGAAAATATCATGAATAGGTCTTAAACACTTGAATTTTGAGACTTTAGGGGTCTGATTGCAATGTTTCAAAGAAAGAATTTAAAGTTGTCATGGACTAAATTGTAATGCATTTTAAGGATGTAATTGTAAAAATTAAAATCTTTCTCGAACCTTTTTGTTATTAAAAGTTCGAAAAAAGTGGTCAGAATTCTATAATTTTAGGAAACAACAACAAATGGGGGCAAGTGCAGACACCCAATTTTAGGATGATGAGTTATGGATGCAACAAAAGACTGCAATGATAAAAATGTCATGAATACGTCTTCAGTAGTTGAACTTTGAGGCTTCAAGGGTCTTATAACATTTTTTTGAAGAAGGAATTTAAGGTTTAAATGGATGAAATTGCAATGCTTTTCAAGGATCTAATTGCAAAACCTAGATTCTTTATAGGTCATTTTTGTAATTAAAATTGAAAAAAAGATCAGAATTCAAGGACATTTTTTATTGAATTTTTTTAAAGAAAGAATTTAATGTTTTCAAGGACTAAAATGTAATGCTTTTTTAGGATCTAATTGCAAAATATAAATTCTTTCAAGGACCTTTTCATAATTAATTTTTTTTGACAAAAAAAGAGGTTAAAATTTTATAATTCAAGCAAACAATGATAAAGGAGGGCAACTGTTGACACCCAGTTTTGGGATGATGAGTAGTGGATGTGACAAAAGACTCCAATGATGAAAATGTATAAAACATGTCTTCAATACTTGAACTTTGAGACTTCAAGGGTCCGATAGCATTTCTTTAAAAAAAGAATTTAATCTTTTCATGGACTAAATTGCAATGCTTTTTAAGGATCTAATTGTAAAACTTAAATTCTTTCAAGGACCTTTTTATAATTAAAAGTTTAAAAAAAGAGGTCACTATTCTATAATTCAAGCAAATAATAATAAAGGGGGGGAAACTGTAGACACCCAATTTCAGAATGATGAGTAATGGATGTGGCAATATACTCCAACGATAAAATATCATGAATAGGTCTTCGATACTTGAACTCTAAGACTTCACAAGTCTGCCTGCATTTTTTCAAAGAAATAATTTAATGTTATCATGGACTAAACTGCAATGCTTTTTAAGGATCTAATTGTGAAACTTAAATTCTTTCTAGGACTTTTTGTATTTAAAAGTGAAAAAAAAAGAGGTTGAAATTCTATAATTCAAGTAAATAGCGACAAAGGGGTGCAACTGTAGACACCCAATTTTTGGATGATGAGTTATGGATTTGAGAAAAGACACCAATGATGAAAATGTCATGAATAGGTATTTAAGACTTGAAGTTTAAGACTTCAAGGGTCTGATTGCATTGTTTTAAGGAAAGAATTTAATGTTTTCATGGACTAAATTGCAATGCCTTTTAAGGATCTAATTGTAAAACTTAAATTCTTTCAAGGACATTCTTATAATGAAAAGTGAAAAAAATACGTCGAAATTCTATAATTCAAGCAAATAGTGACAAACTATAGACACCTAATTTCGGGATGATGAGTTCTAGATTTTAGAAAAGACTTCAATGATAAAAATGTCATGAATAGGTCTTCAATAGTTGATGTTCGAGACTTCAGGGGTCTAATTGTATTTTTTTAAGGAAAGAATTTATTGATTTCATAGACTAAATTGCAAACCTTTTTAAGGATCTAATTGAAAAACTAAAATTCTTTCAAGGACCTTTTGGTAATTAAAAGTTAAAAAACAAGAGGTCGGAATTCTATAATTCAAGCAAACAATGACAAAGGGAGGCAACTGTAGCACCCAATTTCGCGATGATGTGTTATAGATTCTACAAAAGACTCCAATGATGAAAATGTCATGAATAGGTTTCAATACTTGAAGTTTGACACTTCATGGGGGTTTTGATTGCATATTTTCAAAGAAAGAATTTAATGTTTTCATGGACTAAATTGCGATGCTTTTTAAGGATTTAATTGCAAAACTTAAATTCTTTCATGGACCTTTTTATAATTAAATTTTTTTAAAAAAAGACATCATAACTCTATAATTCAAGCAAACAGTAACACAGGGGGCCAATTGTAGACACCCAATTTAGGGAAAAGGAGTTATGGATGCGACAATATAATCCAATGATGAAAATGTCATGTATAGGTCATCAATACTTGAACTCTAAAACTTCACGGGTTTGATTGCAGTTTTTGAAAGAAAGAATTTAATGTTTTCATAGACTAAATTGCGATGCTTTTTAAGGATCTAATCGTAAAACATAAATTCTTTGAAGGGCCTTTTTGTAATTAAAAGTGAAAAAACGTAGTCAAAATTCTATAATTCAAACGAACAGCGAAAAAGGGGGGCAACTGTAGACACCTAATTTTGGGATGATGAGCTATAGATTCTACAAAAGACACCATTGATGAAAATGTCATGAATAGGTCTTCAACACTTGAAGTTTGAGACTTTCGGGGTCTGATTGCATTTTTTCAATGAAAAAATTTAATGTTTTCATGGAATAAATTACGATGTTTTTTGAGGATCTAATTACAAAACTTAAATTCTTTCAAGGAACGCTTTATAATTAAAAGCAAAAAAAGGAGGTCTGAATTTTATAATTTAGCAAAGAACGACAAAGGGGGGCAACTGTAAAAATTCAATTTCGGGATGATCAGTTATGGATTCGATAAAAGACTCCAATGATGCAAATGTCATTAATAGGTCTTTAATACTTGAAGTTTGAGACTTCATGGGTCTGATTGCATTTTTTCAAAGAAAGAATTTAATATTTTCATGGACTAAATTGTAATGTTTTTTAAGGATCCAATTGCAAAACTTAAATTCTTTCAAGGATCTTTTTGTAATTAAAAGTGGAAAAAAAAAGGTCAGAATTCTATAATTTAAGGAAATAGCTATAAAGGGGGCAAGTGTAGACACCCAATTTTAGGATGATGAGTTATGCTTGGTTTACACTACAATGATGAAATGTCATGAATAGGTCTTCAATACTTGAATTTTATGACTTCAGGGGTCTGATTGCATTTAAAAAAAAAGAATTTAATGTTTTCATTGACTAAATTACAATCCTTTTGAAAGATGTAATTGCAAAACAAAAATTCTTTTAATGGCCTTTTTGTAATTAAAAGTTAAAGAAAAAGAGGCCAAAATTATATAATTCAAGTAAAGAGTGATAAAAGGGGGGCAATTGTAGACACCCAATTTCATGATGATCAGTTATCAATGTGATAAAATACTCCAATAATGAAAATGTCATGAATAGGTCTTTAATACTTGATGTGTGAGACTTCAGCGGTCTTATTTCATTTTTTTAAAGAAAGAATTTCTTATTTTCATGGACTAAATTGCATTGCTTTTTAAGGATCTAATTGCAAAACTTAAATTCATTCAGGGACTTTTTTATAATTAAAAATGAAAAAAATGAGGTCATAATTCTATAATTGAAGCAAACAACAACAAAGGGGGGCAACTATAGACACCCAATTTCGGGATGATGAGCTATGGATTCGACAAAGACTCAAATGATGAAAATGTAATGAGTAGGTCTTCAATACTTGAATTTTGAGACTTTGAGGGTCTGATTGCATTTTTTCAAAAAAATAATTTAATGTTTTCATGGTATAAATTGCAATGCTTTTTAAGGTTGTAATTGCAAAGCTTAAATTCTTTCAAGGACTTTTTTGTAATTAAAATTACAAAAAAAGCAAGTTGAAATTCTATAACACAAGAAAATAGCGACAAAGGGGGGCAAGTGCAGGCAACCAATTTTGGGATGATGAGTTATGGATATGAGAAAAGACTCCAATGATGAAAATATCATGAATAGGTCTTCAACACTTGAATTTTAAGACTTTAGGGGTCTGATTGCAATTTTTCAAAGAAAGAATTTAAAGTTGTCATGGACTAAATTGCAATGCATTTTAATGATGTAATTGTAAAAATTAAAATCTTTCTCGAACCTTTTTGTTATTTAAAGTTCGAAAAAAGTGGTCAGAATTCTATAATTTTAGGAAACAACAACAAAGGGGGGCAAGTGCAGACACCCAATTTTAGGATGATGAGTGATGGATGAAACAAAAGACTGCAATGATGAAAATGTCATGAATACGTCTTCAGTAGTTGAACTTTGAGGCTTCAGGGGTCTTATACCATTTTTTTGAAGAAGGAATTTAAGGTTTAAATGGATGAAATTGCAATGCTTTTCAAGGATCTAATTGCAAAACCTAGATTCTTTAAAGGACATTTTTGTAATTAAAATTGAAAAAAAGATCAGAATTCAAGGACATTTTTTTTTGCATTTTTTCAAAGAAAGAATTTAATGTTTTCAAGGACTAAAATGTAATGCTTTTTTAGGATCCAATTGCAAAATATAAATTTTTTCAAGGACCTTTTCATAATTAATTTTTTTTTACAAAAAAAGAGGTCAAAATTTTATAATTCAAGCAAACAATAATAAAGGAGGGCAACTGTTGGCACCCAGTTTTGGGATGATGAGTAGTGGATGTGACAAAAGACTCCAATGATGAAAATGTATAAAACAGGTCTTCAATACTTGAACTTTGAGACTTCAAGGGTCCGATAGCATTTCCTTAAAGAAAGAATTTAATCTTTTCATGGACTAAATTGCAATGCTTTTTAAGGATCTAATTGTAAAACTTAAATTCTTTCAAGGACCTTTTTATAATTAAAAGTTTAAAAAAAGAGGTCACTATTCTATAATTCAAGCAAATAATAATAAAGGGGGGCAACTGTAGACACCCAATTTCCGAATGATGAGTTATGGATGTGGCAATATACTCCAACGATAAAATATCATGAATAAGTCTTCGATACTTGAACTCTGAGACTTCACAAGTCTGCCTGCATTTTTTCAAAGAAATAATTTAATGTTATCATGGACTAAACTGCAATGCTTTTTAAGGATCTAATTGTGAAACTTAAATTCTTTCTAGGACTTTTTGTATTTAAAAGTGAAAAAAAAGAGGTTGAAATTCTATAATTCAAGTAAATAGCGACAAAGGGGTGCAACTGTAGACACCCAATTTTTGGATGATGAGTTATGGATTTGAGAAAAGACACCAATGATGAAAATGTCATGAATAGGTATTTAAGACTTGAAGTTTAAGACTTCAAGGGTTTGATTACATTGTTTTAAGGAAAGAATTTAATGTTTTCATGGACTAAATTGCAATGCATTTTAAGGATCTAATTGTAAAACTTAAATTCTTTCAAGGACATTCTTATAATGAAAAGTGAAAAAAAATACGTCGAAATTCTATAATTCAAGCAAATAGTGACAAAATATAGACACCCAATTTCGGGATGATGAGTTCTGGATTTTAGAAAAGACTTCAATGATAAAAATGTCATGAATAGGTCTTCAATAGTTGAAGTTCGAGACTTCAGGGGTCTAATTGTATTTTTTTAAGGAAAGTATTTATTGATTTCATGGACTAAATTGCAAACCTTTTTAAGGATCTAATTGAAAAAATAAAATTCTTTCAAGGACCTTTTGGTAATTAAAAGTTAAAAACAAGAGGTCGGAATTCTATAATTCAAGCAAACAATGACAAAGGGAGGCAACTGTATCACCCAATTTCGGGATGATGTGTTATAGATTCTACAAAAGACTCCAATGATGAAAATGTCATGAATAGGTTTCAATACTTGAAGTTTGACACTTCATGGGGGTTTTGATTGCATATTTTCAAAGAAAAAATTTAATGTTTTCATGGACTAAATTGTGATGCTTTTTAAGGATTTAATTGCATAACTTAAATTCTTTCATGGAACTTTTTATAATTAAATTTTTTTAAAAAAAGACATCATAACTCTATAATTCAAGCAAACAGTAACACAGGGGGCCAATTGTAGACACCCAATTTAGGGAAAAGGAGTTATGGATGCGACAATATAATCCAACGATGAAAATGTCATGTATAGGCCATCAATACTTGAACTCTAAAACTTCACGGGTCTGATTGCATTTTTTCAAAGAAAGAATTTAATGTTTTCATAGACTAAATTGCGATGCTTTTTAAGGATCTAATCGCAAAACATAAATTCTTTGAAGGACCTTTTTGTAATTAAAAGTGAAAAAACGCAGTCAAAATTCTATAATTCAACCGAACAGCGAAAAAGGGGGGCAACTGTAGATACCTAATTTTGGGATGATGAGCTATAGATTCTACAAAAGACACCATTGATGAAAATGTCATGAATAGGTCTTCAACACTTGAAGTTTGAGACTTTCGGGGTCTGATTGCATTTTTTCAATGAAAAAATTTAATGTTTTCATGGAGTAAATTATGATGTTTTTTGAGGATCTAATTACAAAACTTAAATTCTTTCAAGGAACGCTTTATAATTAAAAGCAAAAAAAGGAGGTCTGAATTCTATAATTTAAGCAAAGAATGACAAAGGGGGGCAACTGTAAACATTCAATTTTGGGATGATCAGTTATGGATTCGATAAAAGACTCCAATGATGCAAATGTCATGAATAGGTCTTTAATTCTTGAAGTTTGAGACTTCATGGGTCTGATTCCATTTTTTCAAAGAAAGAATTTAATATTTTCATGGACTAAATTGTAATGTTTTTTAAGGATCCAATTGCAAAACTTAAATTCTTTCAAGGATCTTTTTGTAATTAAAAGTGGAAAAAAAAGAGGTTGGAATTCTATAATTGAAGCAAACTATGACAAAGGGGGGCAACTGTAGACACCCAATTTCGGGATAATGAGTTATGGATGCAACAAATGTCTCCAATGATGAAAATGTCTTGTATAGGTCTTCAATACTTGAACTTTAAGACTTTAGGGGTCTGATTGCATTTTTTCAAACAAAGAATTTAATATTTTCTTGGACTAAATTGCAATGCCTTTTAAGGATCTATTTGTAAAACTTACAATATTTAAAGGACATTTTTGCAATTAAAAGTGATAAAATAAAGGTCAAAATTCTATCATTCAAGTAATCATCGACAATGGGGGGCAACTATGTGCACCCAATTTCAGGATGATGAGTTATGGATCTGAAAAAAGTTTCCAATAATAAAAATGTCATGAATAGGTCTTCAATACTTGAAGTTTGAGACTTCAGGGGTCTGATTGCTTCTTTTTAAAGAAATAATTTAATGTTTTCATGGAATAAATTGTGATGCTTTTTTAGGATCTAATTGCAAAACTTAAAATCTTTAAACGTTCTTTTTATAATTAAAAGGGAAAAAAAGAGGTCAGCGATAAAGGGGGGCAATTGTAGACACCCAATTTCGGGATGATGTGTTATGGGTTCTATAACGGACTCCAATAATGAAAATGTGATGAATAGGTCTTCAATACATGATGTTTGAGACTTCACGTGTCTGATTGCATCTTTTAAAAGAAAGAATTGATTGTTACATTGCATTTTAAGGATGTAATTGCAAAACATAAAATCTTTAAAGGAACTTTTAATAATTAAAAGTGAAAAAAATAGGTCGGATATTCTATAATTCAAGCAAACAGTGACAAAGGGGGGCAACTATAGACACCCAATTTCGAGATGATGAGTTATGGATTCGACAAATGACTCCAATGATGAAAATGTCATGAATAGGTCTTGAAAACTTGAAGTTTGAGACTTCATGGATCTGATTGCATTTTCTTAAAGAAATAATTTAATGTTTTCAAGGACTAAATTGCTTTGCTTTTTAAGGATCTAATTGTAAAATTTAAATTGTTTCAAGGACTTTTTTATAATTAAAAGCAGAAAAAAAGAGGTCAGAATTTTGTAATTCAAGCAAACAGTGACAAAGTGGGCCAACTATAAACAACAACTTTCTATCTGATGAGTTATGGATTCAACAAAAAACTCCAATGATGAAAATGTCATGAATAGGTTTTCAATACTTGAAGTTTGAGACTTCATGGGTCTGATTACATTTTTCAATGAAATAATTTAATGTTTTCATTGACTAAATTGCAAGGCTTTTTAAGGATCTAATTGCAAAATGTAAATTTTTTAAAGGACCTTTTTATTAGTAAAAGTGAAAAAAAGAGGTGAGAATTCTATAATCAAGCAAATAGTGACAAAGTGGGGCAACTGTAAACACCAAATTTCGAGATGATGAGTTATGGATTCAAGAAAAAACTCCAATGATAAAAATGTCATGAACAGGTCTTCAATACTTGAACTATGAGACTTCAAGGGTCTGATTGCATTTTTTTAAAGAAAGAATTTAATGTTTTCATGGACCAAATTGTGATACTTATTAAAGATATAATTGCAAAACTTAAATTCTTTAAAGGATGTTTTTGTAATTAAAAGTTAAGAAAAAGGTCAGAATTCTATAATTCAAGCATACAGCGACAAACAAAGGTAACCATAGACACCTAATTTCAGGATGATGAGTTATGGTTTTGAAAAGGACTCCAACGATGATTAATACTTGAAGTTTGAGACTTCAGGGGTCTGATTGCATTTTTTTAAAGAAAGAATTTAATGTTTTCATGGAGTAAATTGCAATTGTTATTAAGGATATAATTTCAAAGCTCAAATTATTTAAAGGACCTTTTTGTAATTAAAAGTAAAAAAAAAGAGAGGTTGGAAATATATAATTGAAACAAACGGTGACAAAAGAGGGCAACTGTAAACAACCAATTTTGGGATGATGAGTTATGGATGCGACAATATACTCCAACAATGAAAATGTCATGACTCAATCTTTGATACTTGAACTCTGAGTTTTCATGGGTCTGATTGCATTTTTTCAAAGAAAGAGTTTAATGTTTTCAGGGACTAAATTGCAATGCTTTTTAAGAATCTAATTTCAAAACTTCAATTCTTTCAAGGACTTTTTTGTAATTAAAAGTTAAAAAAAGAGGATGAAATTCTATAAGTCAAGCAAATAGCGACAAAGTGGGGAAACTATAGACACCAAATTTTAGGATGATGAGTTATAGATTCAATAAAATACTCCAATGATGAAAATGTCATGAATAGGTCTTCAAAATTTGCAGTTTGAGAATTTATGGGTCTGATTGCATTTTTTTAAAGAAATAATTTAATGTTTTCATGGACTAAATTGAGATGCTTTTTAAGGATCTAATTGTACAACCTAAATTCTTTCAAGGACCTTTTTATAATTAAAATTGAAAAAAGAGGCCAGAATTCTATAATTCAAGCAAACAACGATAAAGTGGGGCAACTGTAAATACCAAATTTCAGGATGATGAGTTATGGATTTGACAAAAAACTCCAATGACAAAAATGTCATGAACAGGTCTTCTGTACTTGAACTGTGAGACTTCAAGGGTCTGATTGTAGTTTTTTAATAAAAGAATTTAATATTTATATGGACCAAATTGTGATTCTTTTTAAGGATATAATTGAAAATTTTATAATATCTAAAGGACCTTTTTGTAATTAAAAGTGAAAAAAAATATGTCAAAATTCTTTAATTTAAGCAAACAGTGACAAAGGGGGGCAACTGTAGACACCCAATTTTGGGATGATGAGTTATGGATTCGACAAATGACTCTAATAATGAAAATGTCATGAATAGGTCTTCAATACTTGAAGTTTGAGACTTCATGGGTCTGATTGCATTTTTTTAAAGAAATAATTTAATGTTTTCAATGACTAAATTGCGATGCTTTTTAAGGATCTAGTTGCAAAAATTAAATTCTTTAAAGGACCTTACTATAATTAAAGGTGAAAAAAAGGAGGACGAAATTCTATAATTCAAGCAAACAGCGACAAAGGCGGGCAACTGCAGACACCCAATTTTGGGATGATCAGTTATGGATTCGACAAAAGACTCCAATGATGAAAAAGTCATGAATAGGTCTTTAAAACTTGAAAGTCTAAGACTTCATGGGTTTGACTGCGTTTGTTTAAAGAAATAATTTAATGTTTTCATGGACAAATTTCATATGCTTTTTAAGTATCTAATTACCAAACTTAAATTCTTTCAAGGAACTTTTTGTAATTAAAAGTGAAAAAAAAGAGGTCATAATTCTATAATTCAAGCAAAGAGTGACAAAGGGGGGCAACTGTAGGCACCTAATTTCAAGATAATGAGTTATGGAGTCGACAAAAGACTCCAATGATGAAAATGTCATAAATAGGTCTTCAATACTTGAAGTTTGAGACTAAATGTCATGAATTAGTTTAATTTTTTCATTGACTAAATTTTGATGCTATTTAAGGATCTAATTATAAACTGTAAATTCTTTAAAGGACCTTTCTATAATTAAAAGTGAAAAAAAAGAGGTCAGAATTCTATAATTCAAGCAAACAGTGACAAATGGGGGCAACTGTAGACACCCAATTTTGGGATGATCAATTATGGATTTGACAAAATACTCCAATAATGAAAATGTCATGAATAGGTTTTCAATACTTGAAGTTTGAGACTTCATAAGTCAGATTGCATTCTTTTAAAGAAATAGTTTAATGTTTTCATTAACTAAATTGTGATGCTATTTAATGATCTAATTGTAAAACATAAATTCATTAAAGGAGCTTTTTATAATTAAAAGTGAAAAAAAAGAGGACGGAATTCTATAATTCAAGCAAACAGCGATAAATGGGGGCAAATGTAGACACCTAATTTTGGGGGATGATCAGTTATGGATTTGACGAAAGACTTCATTAATGAAAATGTCATGAATAGGTCTTCAATACTTGAAGTTTGAGACTTCATGGGGCTGATTGCATTTTTTTTAAAGAAATAATATAATGTTTTCATTGGCTAAATTTTGATGCTATTTAAGGATCTAATTGCAAAATGTAAATTCTATAAAGGACCTTTTTGTAATTAAAAGTGAAAAAAAAGAGGTTAGAATTCTATAATTCAAACAAACAGGAACAAAGGGGGGCAATTGTAGACACCCAATTTTGGGATGATAAGTTATGGATTCGACAAAAGACTCGAATGATGAAAATGTCATGAATAGGTCTTCAATACTTGAAGTTTGAGACTTCATGGGTCTGATTGCATTTTTTGAAATAAATAGTTTAATGTTTTCATTGACTAAATTGTGATGCTTTTAAGGATCTAATTGTAAAACATAAATTCTTTAAAGGACCTTTATGTAATTAAAAGTGAAAAGAAGAGGTCGGAATTCGATAATTCAAGGAAACAGCGACAAATGAGGGCAACTGTTGACACCCAATTTTGGGATGATCAATTATGGATTTGATAAAAGACTCCAACAATGAAAATGTCATGAATATATCTTGAATACTTAAAGTTTGAGACTTCATGGGTCTGATTGCTTTTTTTAAGGAAATAATTTAATGTTTTCATTAACTAAATTTTGATGATTTTTTAGGATATAATTGCTAAACGTACATTCTTTAAAGGACCTTTTTGTAATTAAAAATGAAAAAAAAGAGGTCGGAATTCTATAATTCAAGCAAACAGCGACAAAGGGGGGCAATTGTAGACACCAAATTTTAGGATGATGAGTTATGGATTCGACAAAAAACTCCAATGATAAAATGCCATGAACAGGTCTTCTGTACTTGAACTGTGGGACTTCGATGGTCTAATTGCATTTTTTCAAAAAAAGAATTTAATGTTTTCTTGGACCAAATTATGATGCTTTTTAGGGATATAGTTGCAAAACTTAAATTCTTTAAAGGATGTTTTTGTAATTAAAAGTGAAAAAAAAGTTCAAAATTATATAATTCAAGCAAACAGCGACAAACAAGGGAAAAATGTCAAGATGATGAGTTATGGTTTTGATAAAAGACTCCAATGATGAAAATGTCATGAATAGGTCTTCAATACTTGAAGTTTAAGACTTCAGGGGTCTGATTGCATTCTTTTAAAGAAAGAATTTAATGTTTTCATAGACTAAATTGCGATGCTTATTAAGGATATAATTTAAAAACTTAAATTCTTTAAAGAGCCTTTCTGTAATTAAAAGTGAAAAAAAAGAGGTCAGAAATTCTATAATTGAAGCAAACGACAATAAAGGGGGGCAACTGTAAACAACCAATTTTGGGATAATGAGTTATGGATGCGACAATATACTCCAACAATGAAAATGTCATGAATAGATCTTCAATACTTGAACTTTGAGACATCACAGGTTTGATTGCATTTTTTCAAAGAAAGAATTTAATATTTTCATGGACTAAATTGCGATGCCTTTTAAAGATCTAATTGCAAAACTTAAATTCTTTCAAGGACCTTTTCGGAATTAAAAGTTAAAAAAAGAGGTTGGGATTCTATAATTCAATCAAATAGTGACAAAGTGGGAAAACTGTAGACACCCAATTTTGGGATGATGAGTTATGGATTTAACAAAAGACTCCAATGATGAAAATGTCATGAATAGGTCTTTAATACTTGAAGTTTGAGACTTCAGGGATCTGATTGCATTTTTTTAAATAAATAATTTAATGTTTTCATGGATTAAAATTGTCATGCTTTTTAAGGATCTAATTACAAAACATAAATTCTTTAAAGGACCTTTTTATAATTAAAAGTGGAAAAAAAAGAGGTCGGAATTCTATAATTCAAGCAAACAGTGACAAAAAGGAGTAACTGTAGTCACCAAATTTTGGGATGATCAATTATGGATTCTACAAAGGACTCCAATGATGAAAAAGTCCTGAATAGGTCTTCAAAACTTGAAGTGTAAGACTTCATGGGTCTGATTGCATTTTTTTAAAGAAATAATTTATTGTTTTCATGGACTAAATTGAGATGCTTTTTAATGATCTAATTACAAAACTTAAATTCTTTCTAGGACCTTTTTGTAATTAAAATTGGAAAAAAGAGGTCAAAATTCTATAATTCAATCAAATAGTCACAAAGGGGGGCAACTATAGACACCCAATTTCGGGATGATGAGTTATGGATTCGATAAAAGACTCCAATGATGAAAATGTCATGAATAGGTTTTTAATACTTGAAGTTTGAGACTTCAAGGGTCTGATTGCATTTTTTTAAGGAAAGAATTTAATGTTTTCATGGACAAAATTGCAATGCATATTAAGGATATAATTTCAAAACTTAAATTCTTTAAAGGATCTTTTTGTAATTAAAAGTGAAAAAAAGAGGTCAGAATTCTATAATTCAAGCAAATAGCGACAAAAGGGGGCAACTATAGACACCAAATTTCAAGATGATGAGTTATGGTATCGATAAAAGACTCCAATGGCGAAAATTTCGTGAATAGGTCTTCAATACTTGAAGTTTAAGACTTCATGGATCTAATTCCATTTTTTCAAAGAAATAATTCAATGTTTTCATTAACTAAATTGAGATGCATTTTAAGGATCTAATCACAAAACTGAAATTCTTTAAATGAACTTTTTGTAATTAAAAGTTAAAAAGAAAAGGTCGGAATTCTATAATCCAAGCAAACAGTGACAAATTATGGAAACTATAGGCACCTAATTTCGGGATAATGAGTTATGCATTCAACAAAAGACTCCAATGATGAAAATGTCATGAATAGGTCTTCAATACATGAAGTTTGAGACTTCAAGGATCTGATTGCATTTTTTTAAATAAAAAATTTAATGTTTTCATGGACTTAATTGCGATTCTTTTTAAGGATCTAATTGTGAAACTTAAATTCTTTAAAGGACCTTTTTATAATTGAAAGTTAAAAATAAAAGGTTGAAATTCTATAATTCAAGCAAACAATGACAAAGTGTGGCAACTGTAGACACCCAATTTCAGGAGGATGAGTTATGGTTTAGACAAAAGACTCTAATGATGAAAATATCATGAATAGGTCTTCAATACTTGAAGTTTGAGCCTTTATGGGACTAATTGCTTTTTTTTAAAGAAATAATTTAATGTTTTCATGGACTAAATTAGGATTCTTTGTAAGGATCTAATTACAAAACTTAAATTCTTTAAAGGACCATTTTGTAATTAGAAGTGAAAAAAAGAGGTCGAAATTCTATAAATCAAACAAACATCGACAATGGGGGGCAACTGTAGACACCCAATTTGGGGATGATCAGCTATGGATTCGACAAAAGACCCCAATGATGAAAGTTTTATGAATATGTCTTCAATACTTGATGTTTGAGACTTCATGGGAATGATTTCATTTTTTTAAAGACATAATTTAATGTTTTCATAGACTAAATTGCAATTCTTTTTAAGGTTCTAATTGCAAAACCTAAATTCTTTCAAGGATCTTTATATAATTAAAAGTAAAAAAAAAAGGTCAAAATTCTATAATTCAAGCAAACAATGACAATGTGGGGAAACTGTAGACACCCAATTTTGGGATGATGAGTTACAAATTTAACAAAAGACTCCAATGATAAAAATGTCATGAATAGGTCCTTAAAGTTTGAGACTTCAGGGGTCTCATTGCATTTTTTAAAATAAATAATCTAATATTTTCATGGACTAAATTATGATGATTTTAAGGATCTAATTGTAAAAATTAAATTCTTTAATGGACATTTTTATAATTAAAAGTGAAAAAAAGTTGTCATAATTCTATAATTTCAGTAAACAGCGACATAGCGGGGCTACTGTAGACACCAAACTTTGGGATGATGAGTTATGGTTTTGACAAAAGACTCCACTGATGAAAATGTCATGAATATATCTTCAATACTTGAATTTTAAGACTTCAGGGGTCTGATTGCAATTTTTTAATGAAATAATTTAATGTTTTCTTGGACTTTATTGCAATGCTTTTTAAGGATCCAATTTCAAAAAATAAATACTTTGAAGGACCTTTTTGTACTTACAAGTGAAAAAAAAGAGGTCGGAATTCTATTATTCAAGCAATCAGTGATAATGGGGGGCAACTGTCAACAACCTATTTTGGGATGATGAGTTATGGATGTGACAATATACTCCAACGATGAAAATATCATGAATAGATCTTCAATACTTGAACTCTGAGACTTCACGAGTCTGATTGCATTTTTTTAAAAAAATAATTTAATGTTTTCATGGACTAAATTGTGATGCTATCTAAGGATCTAATTGTAAAACTTAAATTCTTAAAAGGACCTTTTTATAATTAAATGAAAAAAAAAGTGGTCGGAATTCTATAATTCAAGTAAACAGTGACAAAGCGAGGCAACTATAGACACTGAATTTCAGGATGATGAGTTATGGTTTCTACAAAAGACTCCAGTGAAGAAAATGCCATGAATTGGTCTTCAATAGTTAAAGTTTGAGACTTCAAGGGTTTGATTGCATTTTTAGAAAAATGAATTGAATGTTTTCATAGACTAAATTGCAATGCTTTTTAAGGTTATAATTGTAAAAAAGTAAATTCTTTGAAGGACCTTTTTATAATTAAAATTAAAAAAAGGTCAGAATTCTATAATTAAAGCATATGACGACAAAGGCGGGCAACTATAGACACCCGATTTTAGGATGATGAGTTATGGGTGCGACAATATTCTCCAATGATGAAAATGTCATGAATTGATCTTTGATACTTGAACTCTGAGACTTCATGGGTCTGATTGCATTTTCTCAAATAAAGAATTTAATGTTTTCATGAACTAAATTGCGATACTTTTTAAGGATCTAATTGCAAAACTTATATTCTTTTAAGGAACTTTTTATAATTAAAAGTGAAAAAAAAAAGTCAGAATTCTATAATTCAACCAAACAGCGACAAAAAGGGGAAACTGCAGACACCCAATTTCGAGATGATGAGTTATGGATTCAATAAAAGACTCCAATGATGAAAATGTCATGAATAGATCTTCAATACTTGAAGTTTGAGACTTCAATTGTCTGATTGCATTTCTTTAAAGAAACAATTTAATGTTTTCTTAGACTAAGTTATGATGCTTTTTAAGGATTTAATTGCAAAACTTAAATTTTGTAAATGATCTTTTGATAATTAAAAGTAAAAAAAGAGGTCAGAATTCTATAATTCAAGCAAACAGTGATACAGCGGGGCAACTGTAGACACTTAATTTTAGGATGATGAGTTATGGTTTCGATAAAAGACTCCAATGATGAAAATGTCATGAATAGGTGTTTAATACTTTAAGTTTGAGACTTCAGGGGTCTGATTGCATTTTTTAAAAGAAAGAATTTAATGTTTCCATGCATAAAATTGTGATGCCTTTTAAGGATACAGTTGCAAAACTTAAATTCTTTCAATAACCTTTTTACAATTAAAAGTGAAAAAAAGAGAGGTCAAAATTCTATAATTCATGCAAATAGTGGCAAAGAGGGGAAACTATAGACGCTCAAATTTGGGATGATGAGTTATGGATTCAACAAAAGACTTCAATGATGAAAATGTCATGAATAGATCTTTAATACTTGAAGTTTGAGACTTTAGGGGTTTGATTGCATTTTTTTAAAGAAATAATTTAATGTTTTCATGGACTAAACTGCGATGCTTTTTAAGGATCTAATTGCAAAACCTAAATTCTTTAAAGGACCTTTTTGTAATTAAAAGTGAAATAAAAAGTGGTCAAAATTCTATAATTCAAGTAAATAGCCATAAAGTGAGGCACTATAGACACCCAATTTTGAGATGATGAGTTATGGTTTTGACAAAAGACTCCAATGATGAAAATGTCATGAGTAGGTCTTCAATACATGAAGTTTGAGACTTCAGGGGTCTGATTGCTTTTTTTTAAAAAAACAAATAAGGTAATATTATCATGGACTAAATTGTGATGCTTATTAAGGATCTAATTACAAAACTTAAATTCTTTAAAAGACCTTTTTGTAATTAAAAATTGAAAAAAAGTGGTCAGAATTCTATAATTCAAGCAAACAGCGACAACGCTAGGCAACTGTAAACACCCAATTTCGGGATGATGAGTTATGGTTTCAACAAAAGACTTCAATGATGAAAATGTCATGAATGGGTCTTCAATAGTTGAAGTTTGAAACTTTATGGGTCTAATTGCATTTTTTTAAAATAATTTAATGTTTTCATAGACTAAATTGTGATGCTTTTTAAGGATCTAATTACAAAACTTAAATTCTTTAAAAGACCTTTTTGTAATTAAAAGTTAAAAAAAAGAAGTCAGAATTCTATAATTCAAGCAAACAGTGACAAAGGGGGGCAACTATAGACACCCATTTTCGATATGATTAGTTGTGGTTTAGATAAAGCATTCCAATGGAGAAAATTTCATAAATAGGTCTTCAATACTTGAAGTTTGAGCCTTCAGGGGTCTAATTCCATTTTTTTAAATAAATAATTTAATGTTTTCATGGATTAAATTGCAATGCTTTTAAGAATCAAATTAGGAAACTTAAATTTTTTAAATGACCTTTTTGTAATTAAAAGTAAAAAAAATGTCAGAATTCTATAATTCAGGCAAATAGCGACAAAGTTGGGAAACTGTAGACTCCCAATTTCGGGATGATGAGTTATGGATTCAACAAAAGACTCCAATGATGATAATGTCATGAATAGGTCTTCAATACTTGAAGTTTGAGACTTTAGGGGTCAGATTGCATTTTTTTAAAATAAATAGCTTAATGTTTTCATGGACTAAATTATGATGCTTTTTTAGGATCTAATTGCAAAACCTAAATTCTTTAAAGGACCTTTTTATACTCAAAAGTGAAAAAAGAGGTCAGAATTCTATAATTCAAGCAAACAGTGACATAGCAGGGCTATTGTAAACACCAAACTTCAGGATAATGAGTTATGGTTTCAAAAAAAGACTCCACTAATGAAAATGCCATGAATATGTCTTCAAAACTTGAAGTTTGAGACTTCAGGGGTTTGATTGCAATTTTTTAAAGAAAGAATTTAATGTTTTCATGGACTAAATTGTGATGCTTTTTAAGGATGTAATTGTAAAAAAATAAATACTTTCAAGGACCTTTTTGTAATTAAAATTGAAAAAAAGGTCAGAATTCTATAATTCAAGTAAATAGTGACAAAGAGGGGCAACTATAGACAACCTATTTTGGGATGATGAATTATGGATGCGACAATATACTGCAACGATGAAAATGTCATGAATATATCTTCAATACTTGAACTCTGAGACTTCAGGGGTCAGATTGCATTTTTTCAAAGAAAGAATTTAATGTTTTCATGGACTAAATTGTGATGCTTTTTAAAGATGTAATTGCAAAACTTAAATTCTTTCAAGGACCTTTTTGTAATTAAAAGTGAAAAAAATAGGTTCGCATTCTATAATTCAAGCAAACATCAACTAAGTGGGGAAACTGTAGACACCCAATTTCGAGATGAAGAGTTATGGATTCAATAAAAGACTCCAATGATGAAAAAGTCATGAATAGGTCTTCAATAGTTGAATGTTGAGACTTTAGGGGTCTGATTTCATTTTTTAAAAGAAATAGTTTAATATTTTCATGGACTAAATTGTAATGCTTTCTAAGGATCTAATTGCAAAACTTAAATTCATTAAAGGACCTTTTTGTAATTAAAAGTGAAACAAAGTGGTCGGAATTCTATAATTCGAGCAAATAGCGATAAAATGGGACAACTAGAGACACCCAATTTCGGGATGATAAGTTATGGTTTCTACAAAAGACTCCAGTGATGAAAATGTCATGAATAGGTCTTCAATACTTGTAGTTTGAGACTTCAGGGGTTTGATTGCATCTTTATAAAAAATAAATTTAATGTTTTCATGGACTAAATTGCGATGTTTTTTAAGGATATAATTGCAACATGGACTAAATTACGATGCTTTTTAAGGATATAATTGCAAAACTTAAATTCTTTCACAAACCTTTTTGTAATTAAAATTTAGAAAAAGAGGTCAGAATTCTGTAATTGAAGCATACGGTGACAAAGGAGGGCAACTGTAGACACCCGATTTCGGGATGATGAGTTATGTATGTGACAATATTCTCTAATGATGAAAATGTTATGAATTGATCTTTGATACTTAAACACTGAGACTTCACGGGTCTAATTGCATTTTTTCAAAGAAAGAATTTAATGTTTTTATAGACTAATTTACGATTCTTTTTAAGGATCTAATTACAAAACTTATATTCTTTCAATGACCTTTTTGTAATTAAAAGTGAAAAAAAGAGGTTGGAATTCTATAATTCAAGCAAACAGCGACAAAAGGGGGAAACTATAGACACCCAATTTTAGGATGATGAGTTATGGGCTCAACAAAAGACTCCAATGATGAAAATGTTTTAAATAGGTCTTCGATACTTGAAGTTTGAGACTGCAAGGGTCTGATTGCATTTTTTTAACGAAACAATTTAATGTTTTCATGGACTAAGTTGCAATGCTTTTTAAAGATCTAATTGCAAAACTTAAATTCTTTAAATGACCTTTTTGTAATTAAAAATAAAAAAAGGTCAGAATTCTATAATTCAAGGAAACAGTGACAAAGTGAGGCAACTGTAGACACCTAATTTTGGGATGATGAGTTATGGTTTCGATAAAAGACTTCAATGATGAAAATGTCATGAATAGGTCTTCAATACTTGAAGTTTGAGACTTCAGGTGTCTTATTTCATTTTTTTAAAGAAATAATTATTGTTTTCATTGACTAAATTGCGATGCTTTTTAAGGATCTAATTGTAAAACTTAAATTCTTTCAAGGACCTTTTTATAATTAAAAATGAAAAAAAGTGGTCAAAATTCTATAATTCAAGCAAACAACCACAAAGTGAGGCAATTATAGACACCCAATTTTGGGATGATGAGTTATGGTTTCAACAAAAGACTCCAATGATGAAAATATCATAAATAGGTCGTCAATACATGAATTTTGAGACTTCAGCAGTTTTATTGCTTTTTTTAAAAGAAATAATTTAATGTTTCATGGACATAATTATGATGCTTTCTAAGGATTTAATTGCAAAACTTAAATTCTTTAAAGGACCTTTTTGTAATTAAAAGTGAAAAAAAGAGGTCAAAATTTTATAGTTCAAGCAAACAATGACAAAGCTAGGTAACTGTAGATACCCAATTTCGGGATTATGAGTTATGGTTTTGATAAAAGACTTCAATGATGAAAATGTCATGGATAGGTTTTTCAATACTTGAAGTTTGAGACTTCAAGGGTCTGATTGTATTTTTTTAAATATATAATTTAATGTTTTCATGGACAAAATTATGATGCTTTTAAGGATCTAATTACAAAACATAAATTCTTTAGAGGACCTTTTTGTAATTAAAAGTTATAAAAAAGAAGTCGAAATTCTATAATTCAAGCAAACAGTGACAAAAGGGGGCAACGGTAGACACCTAATTTCGAGATGATTAGTTATGGTTTCGATAAAAGACTCTAATGGTGAAAATTTCATGAATAGGTCTTCAATACTTGAAATTTGAGACTTCATGGGTCTGATTGCATTTTTTCAAAGAAAGAATTTAATGTTTTCATTATCTAAATTATGATGCTTTTTAAGGATTTAACTACAAAAATTATATTCTTTTAATGACCTTTTTGTAATTAAAAGTGAAAAAAAAGAGGTCAGAATTCTATAATTCAAGCAAAAACCAACAAAGGGGGGTAACTGTAAACACTCAATTTTGGGATGAAGAGTTATGGATTCAACAAAAGACTCTAATGATGAAAATGTCATGAATAGTTCTTCAATACTTGAGGTTTGAGACTTTAAGGCTCTGATTGCATTTTTCTAAATAAATAATTTAATGTTTCCATGGACTAAATTATGATGCCTTTTAAAGATCTAATTGCAAAAATTAAATTCTTTAAAGGATGTTTTTGTAATTAAAAATGAAAAAAAAGAGGTCAGAATTCTATAATTCGAGCAAATAGTGGCAAAAGGGGGACTGTAGACACCCAATTTCGGGATGATGAGTTACGGATTCCACAAAAGACTCAGATGATGAAAATGTCTTGAATAGGTATTCAATTCTTGAAGTTTGAGACTGCAGTGGTCTGATTGCATTTTTATAAAAAAATAATTTAATGTTCTTATGGACTAAATTGCGATGCTTTTTAAGGATCTTATTGTAAAACTTAAATTCCTTAAATGACCTTTTTGCAACTAAAAGTTAAAAAGAAAATGTAAAAATTATATAATTCAAGCAAACAACGACAAATCGAGACAATTGTAGACACCCAATTTTGGGATGATGAGTTATGGTTTCGACAAAAGATTCCAATGATGAAAATATCATGAATAGGTCTTCAGTACTTGAAGTTTGAGATTTCATGGGTATGATTGCATTTTTTTAAAGAAATAATTTAAGTTTTTCATGGACTAAATTGTCATGCTTTTTAAGGATCTAATTATAAAACTTAATTTCTTTCAATGACCTTTTTATAATTAAAAGTGAAAAAAAGGTCAGAGTTCTATAATTTAAGTAAACAGCAACAAAGCTGGCAATTATAGACACTAAATTTTGGGATGATGAGTTATGAGTTCTATAAAAGACACCAATGATGAAAATGTCAAGATTAGGTCTTTAACACTTGATGTTTGAGACTTCATGGGTCTGATTGTATTTTTCCAAAGAAAGAATTTATTATTTTCATGGACTAAACTGCCATGCTTTTTAAGGATCTAATTGCAAAACTTAATTTCTTTCAAGGACCTTTTTATAATTAAAAGTGAAAAAAAGGTCGGAGTTTTATAATTTAAGTAAACAGCGACAAAGGGGGGCAATTATAGACACCAAATTTTGGGATGATGATTTATGAGTTCTATAAAAGACACCAATGATGAAAATGTCAAGAATAGGTCTTCCACACTTGATGTTTGAGACTTTATGGGTCTGATTGCATTTTTTCAAAGAAAGAAATTATTATTTTCATGGACTAAATTGCATTTCTTTCTAAGGATCTAATTGCAAAACTTAAAATATTTTAAGTACCTTTTTGTAATTAAAAGTGAAAAAATTGGTCGAAATTCTATAAGTCAAGCAAACACCGACAAAGGGCATCAACTGTAGACACCTAATTTTGGGATGATGAGTTATGGATTCAACAAAAGACTCTAATGATGAAAATGTCATGAATAGGTCTTCAATACTTGAAGTTTGAGACATCAGGGGTCTGATGGCATTTTTTAAACTAATAATTTAAAGTTTTCATGGACTAAATTATGATGCCTTTTAAGTATCTAATTGCAAAACTTAAATTCTTTAAAGGATGTTTTAGTAATTAAAAGTGAAAACAAAAGAGATGAAATTTTTATAATTCAAGCAAACAGTGACAAAGGGAGGAAACTGTAGGCACCCAATTTCGGGATGATGAGTTATGGATTCGATAAAAGACTCTAATAATGAAAATATCCTAAACAGGTCTTCAATACTTGAAGTTTGAGACATTAGGGGTCTGATTGCATTTTTTTAAAGGAATAATTTAATGTTTTCATGGACTAAATAGCAATGCTTTTTAAGGATCTAATTGCGAAACTTAAATTCTTTAAATGACCTTTTCTCAATGAAAAGTGAAAAAAAGGAGGTTGGAATTCCATTATTCAAGCAAACAACAACAAAGCGGGGCAACTATAGACACCCAATTTAAGGATGCTTTTTAAGGATCTCATTATGAACTTAAATTCATTCAAGGACCTTTTTGCAATTAAAAGTGAAAAAAAAGAGGTCAAAATTTTATAATTCAAGCAAACAACAACAAAGGCGGGCAACTATAGACACCTAATTTCAAGATGATGAGTTATGGTTTCAATAAAAGACTCCAACGATGAAAATTTCTTGAATAGTTCTTCAATACTTGAAGTTTTAGACTTTATAGGTCTAATTGCATTTTTTTAAAGAAATAATTTAACATTTTCATAGACTAAATTGAGAAACTTTTTATGGATCTAATCGCGAAACTTAAATTCTTTAAAGTCCTTTTTGTGGTTCAAAGTGAAAAAAAAGAGGTCGGAATTCTATAATTCAAGCAAACAACAATAAAGCGCGATAACTGTAGGCTCCTAATTTTGGGATGATGAGTTATGGTATTGAGAAAAGACTCTAATGACAAAAATGTCATGAATAGGTCTTCAATACTTGAAGTTTATAATTAAAGTTCGAGACTTCATGGGTCTGATTGTATTTTTTGAAAGAAATAATTCAATGTTTTCATGGACTAAATTATGATGCTTTTTAAGGATCTAATTGCAAAAATTAAATTCTTTCAAGGACCTTTTTGTAAATAAAAGTGAAAAAAAGTTCAGAGTTCTATAATTCAAGCAAACATCGATAAAATGGGGCAACTATAGACACCCAATTTCGAGATGATGAGTTATGGTTTCGATAAAAGACTCTAATGGTGAAAATTTCATGAATAGTTTTTCAATACTTGATGTTTCAAACTTCATGGGTCTGATTGCTTTTTTAAAGAAATAATTTAATGTTTTCATACACTAAATTAAGATGCTTTTTAAGGATCTAATCGCGAAACTTAAATTCTTTAAAGTCCTTTTTGTGGTTAAAAGTGAAAAAAAAGAGGTCGAAATTCTATAATTCAAGCAAATAGCGACAAAGTAGGGCAATTGTAGACTCCCAATTTTGGGATGATGAGTTATGGTTTCGACAAAAGACTCCAATAATGAAAATGTCATGAATAGGTCTTCAATACTTGAAGTTTGAGACTTCATGGATTTGATTACATTTTTTGAAATAATTTAATATTTTTATGGACTAAATTGTGATGCTTTTTTAGGATGTAATTACAAAACTTAAATTCTTTCAAGGACCTTTTTGTAATTAAAAGTGAAAAAAGAGTTCGGAATTCTATAATTCAAGCAAACAACGACAAAGGGGGGAAACTATAGACACCCAAATTTGGGATGATGAGTTATGGATTCAACAAAAGTCTCCAATAATGAAAATGTCCTGAATAGGTTACTTTTAGGGTATGATTGCATTTTTTTTAAAGAAATAATTTAATGTTTTAATAGATTAAATTGTGATGCTTTTTAAGGATCTAATTACGAAACTTAAATTCTTTAAATGACTTTTTTGCAATTAAAAGTTAAAAATAAAAGGATAGAATTCTATAATGCAAGCAAACAGCAACAAAATGCGACAACTGTAGACATCCAATTTTAGGATGATGAGTTGCAATTTTGAGAAAAGACTCCAACTGTGAAAATGTCATGAATAGGTCTTTAATACTTGAAGTTTGAAGCTTCATGGGTCTGAGTGGATTTTTTTAAAAAATAATTTAATGTTTTCATGGAATAAATTATTATACTTTTTAAGCATCTAATTGCAAAACTTAAATTCCTTCAAGGACATTTTTGTAATTAAAAGTTAAAAAAAGGTCAGAAATCTATAATTCAATCAAACAGCGACAAAAGGGGGGCTAATTTTAGGATGATGATTTATCGGTTCTATAAAAGACTCCAATGATGGAAATGTCATGAATAAGTCTTCAATACTTGATGTTTGAGACTTCATGGATCTGATTGCATTTTTTCAGAGAAAGAATTTACTATTTTCATGGACTAAATTGCATTGCTTTTAAGGATCTAGTTATAAAACTTAAAATCTTTAAAGGACCTTTTTATAATTAAAAGTGAAAAAAAAATGAGGTCAGAATTCTATAATTCAAGAAAACACCAAGAAAGGGGGGCAACTATAGACACCCAATTTCAGGATGATGAGTTATGGTTTTGACAAAAGACTCCAATGATGAAAATGTCATGAATAGGTCTTCAATACTTAAAGTTTAAGACTTCATAGGTCTGATTACAGCTTTTTAAAGAAATAATTTAATGTTTTCATGGACTAAATTATGATGCCTTTTGAGGATCTAATTGCAAAACTTAAATTCTTTTAAGGACCTTTTTGTAATTAAAAGTAAAAAAAAGAGGTCGAAATTCTATAATTCAAGAAAAAAACAACAAAAAGGGGGAAACTGTAGATGCCTAATTTTGGGATGATGAGTTATGGATTCAACAAAAAACTCTAATGATGAAAATGTCCTAAATAGGTCTTGAATACTTGAAGTATGAAACTTTAGGGGTCTGATTGTATTTTTAAAAAAATTAATTTAATGTTTTCATGGACTAAATTATGATGCTTTTTGAGGATCTAATTGTGAAACTTAAATTCTTTAAATGACCTTTTTGTAATTAAAAGTTAAAAAGAAAAGTTCAAAATTCTATAATTCAAATAAACAATGACAAAGGGGGCAACTGCAGATACCAATTTTGGGATGATGAGTTATGGTTTCTACAAAAGACTCCAATGATGAAAATTTCATGAATAGGTCTTAAATACTTGAAGTTTGAGACTTCATGGGTCTGATTGCATTTTTTAAAAGAAATAATTTAATGTTTTAATGGACTAAATTGTGATGCTTTTTAAGGATCTAATTGCAAAACTTAAAATCTTTCAAGGAACTTTAGGTAATTAAATGTGAAAAAAAGGAGGTAGGAATTATATAATTCAAGCAAACAATGACAAAAGAGGGAAACTGTAGACATCCAATTTCGAGATGATGAGTTATGGATTCAACAAAAGACTCCAATGATGAAAATGTCCTGAATATGTCTTTAATACTTAAAGTATGAGACTTCAAGGGTATAATTGCATTTTTTTAAAGAAATAATTTAATATTTTCATGGACTAAATTATGATGCTTTTTAAGGATCTAATTATGAAACTTAAGTTCCTTAAATGACCTTTTTGTAATTAAAACTTAAAAAGAAAATTTCAAAATTCTATAATTCAAGTAAATAATGACAAAGTAGGGCAATTGTAGATACTTAATTTCGGGATGATGAGTTATGGTTTCGACAAAAGACTCCATTGAGGAAAATGTCATGAATAGGTCTTTATTACTTGAAGTTTGAGACTTCACGGTTCTGATTGCATTTTTTCAAAGAAGGAATTTATTGTTTTCATGGACTAAATTGCATTGCTTTTTAAGGATCTAATTGCAAAACTTAAAATCTTTAAAGAACCTTTTTGTAATTAAAAGTGAAAAAAAATAGGTCATAATTCTATAATTCAAGTAAACACCAAGGAGGCAACTGTAGACACCCAATTTTCGGGATGATGAGTTATGGTTTTGATAAAAGACTCCAATGATGAAAATGTCCTGAATAGGTCCTTAATACTTAAAGTATGAGACTTCAGGGGTCTGATTGCATTTTTTTAAAGAAATAATTTAATCTTTTTACGAACTAAATTGCGATGCTTTTTAAGAATCTAATTGTGAAACTTAAATTCTTTAAATGACCTTTTTGTAATTAAAAGTGAAAAAAAGAGGTTGGAATTCTATAATTCAAGCAAACAATGACAAAGCGAGGCAACTGTAGACTCCCATTTTTGAGATGATGAGTTATGGTTTCGACAACATACTCTAATGATTAAAATGCCATGAATTGGTCTTCAATACTTGAAGTTTGAGACTTCATGGGTCTGATTGCATTTTTTTAAACAAATAATTTAATGTTTTCATGGACTAAATTGTGATTCTTTTTAAGGATCTAATTGTAAAACTTAAATTCTTTGAAGGATTATTTTCTAATTAAAAGTGAACAAAGATGTCAGAATTCTATAATTCTAGTAAACAAGGACAAAGCGGGGAAACTATAGACACCCAATTTCGGGATGGTGAGTTAGGGTTTCGAAAAAAGACTCCAATAATGAAAATGTACAAATAGGTCTTCAATACTTGAAGTTTGAGACTTCATAGGTCTGATTGCATTTTTTTAAATAAATAATTTAATCTTTTCATGGGCTAAATTGCGATGCTTTTTAAAGTTCTAATTTCAAAATTAAATTGTTTCAAGGATATTTTTGTAATTAAAAGTGAAAAAAAGGTCAAAATTCTATAATTCAAGCAAACAGTGATAAAGGGGGGCAACTATAGACACCCAATTTTAGGATGATGAGTTATGGTTTTGACAAAAGACTCCAGTGATGAAAATGTCATGAATAGGTCTTCAGTACTTGAAGTCTAAGACTTCATGGGTATGATTGCATTTTTTCAAAAAAAGAATTTAATGTCTTCCTGCATAAAATTGTGATGCCTTTTAAGGATCTAATTGTAATATTCAAATTATTTCAAGGACCTTTATGTAATTGAAAGTGAAAAAAAAAGATGATAGAATTCTAAAATTCAAGCAAACAACGACAAAGGGGGGAAACTGTAGACACCCAATTTTTGGGTGATGAGTTATGGATTCAACAAAGGACTCCAATGTTGAAAATGTGATGAATGGGTCTTTAATACTTGATGTTTGAGACTTCACGCATTTGATTGTAGTTTTCCAAAGAATTTTTTTTTTTTCGTTTTCATGGACTAAATTGCATTGCTTTTTAAGGATTTAATTGCAAAACTTAAAATCTTTAAAGGGCCTTTTTGTAATTAAAAGTGAAAAAAAAAGCAGTTGGAATTTTATAATTCAAGCAAACAGTGATAAAGGGGGTCATCTGTAGACAACCAATTTTGGGATAATGAGTTATAGATTCAACAAAAGACTCCAATGATGAAAATGTCATGAATAGCTCTTTAATACTTCAAGTTTGAGACTTCACGGGTCTGATTGCATTTTTTTAATAAATAATTTAATGTTTTCATGGACTAAATTGTGAAGCTTTTTAAGGATTTAATTGCAAAACTTCATTTCTTTCAAGGACGTTTTTGTAATTAAATGTGAAAAAGGTCAAAATTCTATTATTCAAGGAAACAGTAAAAAAGTGGGGCAACTGTAGACACCCAGTTTCGGGATGATGTTATGGGTTTTATAAAAGAATCCAATAATGAAAATGCCAAGAACAGGTCTTCAATACTTGATGTTTTAGACTTCTTGGGTCTGATTGCATTTTTTTAAACAAATAATTTATTATTTTCATGGACTCAATTACAGTGCTTTTTAATGATCAAATTGCAAAACTTAAAATCTTTAAAGGACCTTTTTCTAATTAAAAGTGAAAAAAAAAGGTCAGAATTCTATAATTCAAGTGATCAGGGACAAAGCGAAGCAACTATAGACACCCAATTTTGAGAAGATGTGTTATGGTTTCGACAAAAGACTCAAATGATGAAAATGTCATGAATAGGTCTTCAATACTTGATGTTTCAAACTTCATGGGTCTAATTGCATTTTTTTTAAAGAAATAATTTAATATTTTCATAGACTAAACTACGATGCTTTTGAAGGTTCTAATTGCGAAACTTAAATTCTTTAAAGGAATTTTTTGTCATTAAAAGTGACAAAAAAAAAGAGGTCAAAATTCTATAATTCAAGTAAATAGCAACAAACAAGGCAACTATAGACTCACAATTTGGGATGATGAGTTATGGTCTGTACAAAAGACTCCATTGATGAAAATAACATGAATAGGTCTTCAATACTTGAAGTTTGAGACTTCATGGGTCTGACTAAATTTAAAACAAAAATAATTTAATGTTTTCATAGACTAAATTGCGATGCTTTGTAAGGATCTAATTATAGAACTTAAATTGTTTCAAAGACCTTTTTACAGTTACATGTGAAAAGAAAGGCTGGAATTCTAAAATTCAAGTAAACAATGACAAAAGGGGGCAACTGTAGACAACCAATTTTGGGATGATGAGTTATGGGTTCTATAAAGGACTCTAATGATGAAAATGTCATGAATAGGTCTTTAATACTTGAGTTTTGAGACTTCACCGGTCTGATTGCATTCTTTCAAAGAAAGAATTTATTATTTTCAAGGACTAAATTGAATTGCTTTTTAAGGATATAGTTGTAAAACTGAAAATCTTTAAAGGAATTTTTTGTAATTAAAAGTAAAAAAAGAGGTCAGAATTCTATAATTCAAGAAAACACCAACAAAGGGGGGCAACTATAGACACCCACTTTTAGGATGATGAGTTATGGTTTCGATAAATGACTCCAATAGTGAAAATTTCATGAATAGGTCTTCAATACTTGAACTTGGAGACTTCAGGGGTCTGATTGCAGTTTTTTAAAGAAATAATTTAATGTTTTTATGGACTAAATTGTGATGCTTTTTAAGGATCTAATCATGAAACTTAAATTCTTTAAAGGACCTTTTTGTAATTAAAAGTGTAAAAAAAGAGGTCATAATTCTATAATTCAAGCAAACAGCAACAAAGCGGGGCAACTATAGACTCCTATTTTCAGGATGATGAGTTATGGTTTTGAAAAAAGACTCCAATGATGAAAATGTCATAAATAGGTCTTTAATACTTGCAGTGTGAGACTTTATGGGTTTGGTTGCATTTTTTCAAAGAAATAATTTAATGTTTTTATATACTAAATTGTGATGCTTTTTAAGGATCTAATTGCAATACTTACATTCTTTCAAGGACCTTTTTGTAATTAAAAGTGAAAAAAAGGGGGTCAGAATTCTATAATTCAAGCAAACAGCGATAAAGGGGGGAAATGGTAGGCACCCAATTTCTGGATGATGAGTTATAGATTACAAAAGACTCTAATAATGAAAATGTCATGAATAGGTTTTCAATACTTGAAGTTTGAGACTTCAAGGGTCTGATTGCATTTTTTTAAAGAAACAATTTAATGCTTTCATGGACTAAATTATGATGCTTTTTAAAGATCTAATTGCGAAACTTAAATTCTATAAAGGACCTTTTTGTAATTAAAAGTGAAAAAAAGAGGTCGGAATTCCGTAATTCAAGCAAATAAGGACAAAGCGGGGCAACTGTAGACACCCAATTTTGAGATGATGAGTTATGGTTTTGATAAAAGACTCCAATGATGAAAATATTATGAATAGGTATTCAATACTTAAAGTTTGAGACTTCATGGGTCTGATTGCTTTTTTTTTTAAAGAAATAATTTAATGTTTTCATAGACTAAATTGTGATGCTTTTTAGGGGCCTAATTATAAAACTTACATTATTTTAAGGACCTTTTTGTAATTAAAAGTGAAGAAAAGGTCAGAATTCTATAATTCAAGCAAACAGTAACAAAGGGCGGTAACTATTGACACCCAATTTCAAGATGATGACTTATGAAACTTAAATTCTTTCCAGGAACTTTTTGTAATTAAAAGGGAAAAAAAAGTGGTTAGAATTCTATAATTCAAGCAAATGTTGACAAGGGGGGCAATTGTAGACACCCCAATTTTGGGATGATGAGTTATGGAAGTGACAATATACTCAAATGATGAAAATGTAAAGAATAGGACTTAACTACATGAACTTTAAGACTTCATGGGTCTAATTGCATTTTTTCAAACAAATAATATAATGTTTTTGTGGATGAAATTTCAATGCTTTTTAAGGATCTAATTACAAAACTTTAATTCATTCAAAGTCCTTTTTATAATTAAAAGTGAAAAAAAATGTCGGAATTCTATAATTCAAGCAAACAGCGACAAAAGGGGGCAATTGTAGACACTTAATTTTGGGATGATGAGTAATCAATGTGACTAAAGACTCTAATGATGAAAATGTCTATAACTGGTCTTTAATACTTGAAGTTTAAGACTTCAAGGGTCTGATAGCATTTTTTCAAAGAAAGAATTTAATGTTTTCATGGTCTAAATTGCAATGCTTTTTAAGGATCTAATGGTAAAAGTTAAATTCTTTAAAGGACCTTTTTTTATTTAAAAGTGAAAAAAAGAGGTCAAAATTCTATAATCCAAGCAAACGGTGATAAATGGGGGCAACTGTAGACACCCAATTTTGGGATGATGAGTTATGGATGCAACAATATACTCCAACGATGAAAATGTCATGAGTAGGTCTTCGATACTTGAAGTTTAAGACTTTAAGGGTCTGATTGCTTTTTTTCAAAGAAAGAATTTATTTTTTTTATGGACTAAATCGCAATCCCTTTTAAGGATCTAATTGCAAAACTTAAATTCTTTCAAGGACCTTTTTATAATTAAAAGATAAAAAAAGAGGTTGAAATTCTACAATTCAAGCAAACAACGACAAACAGGGGATAACTGCAGACACTCAGTTTCAGGATGATGAGTTATGAATTCGAAAAAGACTCCAATGATGAAAATGTCATGAGTAGGTCTTTAATACTTGAAGTTTAAGACTTGAGGGGTCTGATTGCATTTTTTCAAAGAAAGAGTTTATTGTTTTTATAGACTAAATTACAATGGTTTTTAAGGATCTAAATGCAAAACTTAAATTCTTTCAACGAACTTTTTGTAATTAAAAATGAAAAAAGGAGGTTGGAATTCTATGATTGAAGCAAACATTAACAAAGGGGGCCAACTATAGACACCCCAATTTTAGGATGATGAGTTATGGATGTGACAATATACTCCAACAATGAAAATGTAATAAATAGGACTTAACTAAATGAACTTTGAAACTTTATGGGTATGATTGCATTTTTTCAAACAAAGAATAAAATGTTTTTGAGGACTAAATTTCAATGCTTTTTAAGGTTCTAATTGCAAAACTTAAATTGTTCAAAGTCCTTTTTATAATTAAAAGTTAAAAAAAGAGGTAGCAATTCTATAATTCAAGCAAACATCGACAAAAGGGGGCAACTATAACCACCCAATATTGGGATAATGAGTTATGGATGCGATAATATACTCCGACGATAAAATGTCAGGAATAGGTCTTTGATACTTGAAGTTTAACACTTCAGGGGTCAGATTCCTTTTTTTTCAAAGAAACAATTTATTATTTTTTTGGACTAAATCGCAATCCCTTTTAAAGATCTAATTGCAAAACTTAAATTTTGTTATTAACCTTTTTGAAATTAAAAGTTAAAAAATGAGGTCAGAATTCTATAATTCAAGCAAAAAGCAACAAAGGGCCACAATTATAGACACCCAATTTTGGGGTAATGAGCTATGGATGCGACAGTATACTCCAATGATGAAAAGGCCATGAATAGGTCTTCAATACTTGAAGATTGAGGCTTCAGGGGTCTAATTGCTTTGTTTTAAAGAAAGAATTTATTATTTTTATGGACTAAATAGCAATCCCTTTTAAGGATCTAATTGCAAAACTTAAATTCTTTCAAGGACCTTTTTGAATTAGAAGGTAAAAAAAGAGGTCATAATTCTATAATTCAAGCAAATAGCAACAAATAGGGGCATTTGTAGACACCCAATTTTGGGTGATGAGTTATGGATGCGACAATATACTCCTATGATGAAAATGTCATGAATAGGACTTAAATACTTAAAATTTATGACTTCACGAGTCTGATTGTATTTTTTTAAACAAAGAATTTAAAGTTTTTATAGACTAAATTGCAATGCTGTTTAAGGATCTAATTGTAAAACTTAAATTCTTTCAAGGTCCTTTTTATAATTAAAAGTTAAAAAAAAAAGAGATTGGAATTCTATAATTCAAGTAAATAGTAAGAAATGGGGGCAATTATAGACACCCAATTTTGGGGTGATGAGTTATGGATGCAACAATATACTCCAATGATGAAAATATCATGAACGAGTCTTCAATATTTGAAGTTTGATACTTCACGGTTCTGATTACAGTTTTTTAAAGAAAAGAATTTAATGTTTTCATAGATGAAATTGCAATGCTTTTGAAGGATCTAATTGCAAAACTTAGATTCTTTCAAGGACCTTTTTGTAATTAAAACTAAAAAAAGAGGTCAGAATTTTATAATTCAAGCAAATAACGACAAAGCGGGGCAACTGTAGACACCCAAATTTGGGACGATGAGTTATGGATGCGACAATATACTCCAACGATGAGAATGTTAGGAATAGGTCTTCAATACTTGAACTTTGATACTTCAAGGGTCTAATTGCATTTTTTTAAAGCAAGAATTTAATGTTTTCATGGGCTAAATTGCAAAGCTTTTTAAGGATCTAATTGCAAAACTTAAATTCTTTCAAAGACCTTTTTGCAATTAAAAGTTAATAAAAAAGACGCTGGAATTCCCTAATTCAAGCAATCAGCCACAAAGGGGGGCAACTGTAGACACCTAATTCTAAAATGATGAGTTATGGATGCGACAATATACTCTAATCATAAAAACGTCATGAATAGGTCTTCAATACATGAACTTTGAGACCTTAAGGGTCTGATTGCATTTTTTCAAAGAAAGAATTTATTATTTTTCGAGACTGAATTGTAATGCATTTTATGGATCTAATTGCAAAAATTAATTTCCTTCAAGGACCCTTTTATAATTAAGAGTAAAAAGAAAAGGTCGAAATTCAATGATTCAAGCAAACAACAACAAAGGGAGGCAACTGTAGACACCAAATTTTAGGATGTTCAGTTATGGAATCAACAAAAGATTCCAATTATGAAAATGTCATGAATAGGTCTTTAATACTTAAAGTTTGAGACTTCAGGGGCCTGATTGCATTTTTTCAACAAAAGAGTGTAATGTTTTCATGGACTAAATTGAGATGCATTTTAAGGATCTAATTGAAAAAATTAAATTCTTTCAAGGACCTTTTTGTAATTAAAAGTGAAAAAACAAGAGGTTAGAATTCTATAATTCAAGTGAACAACGATAAGGGGGGGCAACTGTAGACACCCAATTTTGGGATGATGAGTTATGGATTCCACAAAAGACTCCAATGATGAAAATGTCATGAATAGGTCTTCGATACTTAAAATTTGAGACATCTGGGATTTGATTGCATTTTTTTCAAATAAAGAATTTATTGTTCTTATGGACTAAATTGCAATGCTCTTTAAAGATCTAATTGCAAAACTTAAATTCTTCAAGGATCTTTTTATAATGAAAAGTTAAAAAAAAGAGGTCGTAACTCTATAATTCAAGCAAACAGTGACAAAGGGGGGCAACTGTAGACACCTAATTTTGGGATGATGAGTTATTGATGCAACAATATACTCCAATGATGAAAATGTCATGAATAGGACTTTGATGCTTAAAGTTTGAGACTTCAGGGTTTGATTCTTTTTTTTCAAAGAAAGACTTTATTGTTTTTATGGAGTAAATCGTAATGCCTTTTAATGATCTAATTGCAAAACTTAAATTCTTTCAAGGACCTTTTCGTAATTAAAAGATAAGAAAGAGGTCCAAATTCTACAATTCAAGTAAACAGCGACAAAGTGGGGGCAACTGTAGACACTCAATTCCAGGATGATGAGTTATGAATTCGACAAAAGACTCTAATGATGAAAATGTCATGAATTGGTCTTCAATACTTAAAGTTTGAGACTTCAGGGGTCTGATTGAATTTTTTCAAAGAAAGAATTTATTGTTTTTATGGACTAAATTGCAATGCTTCTTAAGGATTTATTTACAAAACTTAAATTCTTTCAAGGACCTTTTTATAATTAAAAGTAAAAAAAAAAAGGTCGCTATTCTATAATTGAAACAAGCAGCGACAAAAGGGGGTAACTATATACACTCAATTTTAGGATGATGAGTTATGAATGCAATAATATACTCCAACAATGAAAAGGTCATCAATAGGTCTTCGATACTTGAAGTTCGTGTCTTCAAGGGTCTGATTGTAATTTTTCAAGGAAAGAATTTATTGCTTTTATGGTCTAAATCGCAATGCTTTTTAAGGATCTAATTGTAAAACTTAAATTCTTTCAAGGACCTTAGTATATTTAAAAGTTAAAAAAAAAGAGGTCATAATTCTATAATTCAAGCAAACAGCGACAAAGCGGGGTAACTATAGACACCCAATTTTGGGATGATGAGTTATGGATGCGACCACATACTCCAACGATGAAATTATCATTAACGGGTATTTAATACTTGAATTTTGAGACTTTAGGGGTCTAACTGCTTTTTTTCAAAGAAAGAATTTATTGTTTTTATGGACTAAATTGCAATGCCATTTAAGGATCTAGTTGCAAAACTTAAATTCTTTCATGGACCTTTTTATAATTAAAACCTAAAAAGGAGAGGTTGGAATTCTACAATTCATGCAAATAGTGACAAACGAGGGCAATTGTAGACACCAAATTTTTGGGTGATGAGTTATGGATGCAACAATATACTCTAATGATAAAAATTTCATGAATAGGTCTTCAATATTTGAACTTTAAGACTTCATGGGTCTGATTGCATTCATTCAAAAAAAGAATTTAATGTTTTCATGGACTAAATTGCAATACTTTTTAAGGATGTAAATGAAAAACTTAAATTCTTTTAAGGACCTTTTTGTAATTAAAAGTGAAAAAAAAGCTAAAAATTCTATAATTCAAGCAAACAGTGACAAAGGTAGGCAACTGTAGACACCCAATTATGGGATGATGAGTTATGGATGCGACAATATACTACAACAATGATAATGTCATGAATAGGTCTTCAATACTTGAACTTTGAGACTTCACAAGTCTGATTGCATTTTTTCAAATAAAGAATTTAATGTTTTCATGGACAAAATTGCAATTCTTTTTAAGGATCTAATTATAAAAAATTAATTTTTTCAAGGACCTTTTTGTAATTAAAAGTGAAAAAAAGAGTTTGGAATTCTATAATTCAAGTAAACAGCAATAAAGGGGGGTAACTATAGACACCCAATTTTAGGATGATGAGTTATGGATGCGACAGTATACTCCAATCACGAAAATGTCATGAATAGGTCTTCAATATTTGAGCTTTGAGAGTTCATGGTTCTGATTGCATTTTTTCAATGAATGAATTTATTGTTTATATGGACTAAACTTCAATACTTTTTAAGCATCTCATTGCAAAATTTAAATTCTTTTAAGGACCTTTTTATAACTAAAAGTGAAAAAAATAAGGTCATAATTCTATAATTTTAAGAAAATAGTGATAAAAGAGGGCAACTGTAGATACCTAATTTCAGGATGATGAGTTATGGATTCGACAAAAGACACCAATGATGAAAATGTCATGAATAGGTCTTCAGAACTTGAAATTTGAGACTTCATGAATCTGGTTGCATTTTGTCAAAGAAATACTTTAATGTTTTCATGGAAAAAATTATGATGCTTTTTAAGGATCTAATTGCAAAACTTAAATTCTTTCAAGAAGCTTTTTGTATGTAAAAGTGAAAAAAAAAAGGTTGAAATACTATAATTCAAGCAAACAGTGACAAAGGGGGGCAACTGTAAACACCCAATTTTGGGATGATGAGTTATGGATTCGATAAAAGACTCAAATGATGAAAATGTCATGAATAGGTCCTTAATACTCGAAGTTTGAGACTTCAGGGATCTTATAGCTTTTTTATAAAGAAAGAATTTATTATTTTTATGGACTAAATTGCAATGCTTTTTTAAGATCTAAATGCAAAATTGAAATTCTTTCAAGGACCTTTTTGTAATTAAAATTGGAAAAAAAGAGGTTGGAATACTATAATTCAAGCAAACAATGACAAAGGGGGCAACTATAACCACCCAATTTCAGGATGATGAGTTATGGATTCGACAAAAGACTCCAATGATAAAAATGGGATGAATAGGTCTTCAGTACTTGAACTTTAAAACTTCATGTGTCTAATTGCATTTTATCAAAGAAAGAATTTATTGTTGTCGTGGACTAAATTGAATTGCTTTTTAAAGATCTAATTGTAAAACATCAATTCTTTTAAGGACCTTTTTATAATTAAAAGTGAAAAAAAAAAGAGGTTAGAATTCTATAATTCAAGCAAATAATGACAAAGGGGAAACTGTAAACACCCAATTTCAGGATGATGAGTTATGGATTCGACAAAGGACTCAAATGATAAAAATGTCATGAATAGATCTTAAATGCTTGAACTTTGAGACTTCACGGGTACGATTACATTTTTTCAAAGAAAAAATTTAATGTTTTCATGGACTAAATTGCAATTCTTTTTAAGAATGTAATTGCAAAACTTAAATTCTTTCAATGACCTTTTTGTAATTAAAATTAAAAGAAGTAAAGGTTAGAATTCTATAATTCAAGCAAACAACAATAAAGGAGGCAACTGTAGACACCCAATTTTAGGATGATGAGTTATAGATGTGACAATATACTCCAATGATGAAAATGTCATGAATAGGTCTTTAATACTTGAACTCTAAGACTTCACAAGTCTGATTGCATTTTTTTGAAGAAAGAATATATTGTTTTCATAGACTAAATTTCATTGCTTTTTAAGGATCTAATTGTAAAACTTAAATTCTTTCAAGGACCTTTTTGTAATTAAAAGTGAAAAAAAAGAGGTTAGAATTCTATAATTCAAGCACACAGTGACAAAGGGGGCAACTGTAGACACCCAATTTTGGGAGGAAGAGTTATGGATTCGACAAAAGACTCCAATGATGAAAACACCATGAATAGGTCTTCAATACTTGAAGTTTGAGACTTCATGGGTTTGATTGCATTTTTTCAAAGAAAGAATTTATTGATTTCATGGACTAAATTGCTTTGCTTTTTAATAATTAAATAACAAAACTTACATTCCTTAAAAGACCTTTTTGTAATTAAAAGTGAAAAAAAAAGAGGTCAGAATTTCATAATTCAAGCAAATAGTGACAAAGGGGGGCCAATTGTAGACAACTAATTTTGGGGTCATGAGTTATAGATGCGACAATATGCTCCAATGATGAAAATGCCATGAATAGGTCTTCAATACTTGAACTTTAAGACTTCATGGGTCTAATTGCATTTTTTTAAAGAATGAATTTAATGTTTTTATGGACTAAATTGCAATGCTTATTAAGGATCTAATTACAAAAGTTAAATTATTTCAAGGACCTTTTCATAATTAAAAGTAAAAAAAAAAAAAGAGGTCAGAATTCTATCATTTAGGCAAACAACGATAAATGGCAACTGTAGACACCCAATTTCCAGATGATGAGTTATGAATGTGATAATATACTCTAATGATGAAAATGTCATGAATAGGTCTTCAAAACTTGAACTTTAAGACTTCACGGGTCTAATTGCTTTTTTCAAATAACAAATTTAATGTTTTCATGGACTAAATTATGATGCTTTTTAAGGATCTAATCATAAAAATTAAATTCTTTCAATGACCTTTCTGTAATTAAAAGTGTAAAAATGGTCAAAATTCCATAATTCAAGCAAACAACGATAAAGGGGCACAACTATAAACACCCAATTTTGGGATGATGGGTTATGGATTTGACAAAAGACTCCAATAATGAAAATACCATGAATAGGTCTTCAGTACTTGAAGTTTCAGACTTCACATGTCTGATCGTATTTTTTCAAAGAAAGAATTTATTGATTTCATGGACTAAATTGCATTGCTTTTTAAGGATCTAACATCAAAACTTAAATTTCTTAAAGACCTTTTTGCAATTAAAAGTGAAAAAAAAGATGTCAGAATTCTATAATTAAGGCAAACAGTGACAACGAGGGGCAACTATAGACACCCAATTTTGGGACAATGAGTTATGGATTCGACAAAAGACTCCAATGATGAAAATGTCATGAATAGGTCTTCAATACTTGAACTTTGAGACTTCAGGGGTATGATTGCATTTTTCAAAGAAAAAATTTAATTTTTTCATAGACCAAATTGTGATGCTTTTTAAGGATATAATTATAAAACTTAAATTCTTTCAAGGACCTTTTTATAAATAAAAGTAAAAAAAAAAAGAGCTCGAAATTCTACAATTCAAGCAAACAACAATAAAGGGGGCCAACTGTAGACACCCAATTTTGGGATGATAAGTTATGGATGTAGCAATATACTCCAACAATGAAAATGTCATGAATAGGTCTTCGATACTTGAACTCTGAGACTGCACAGATCTTATTGCATTTTTTCAAAGAAAGAATTTAATGTTTTTAAGGACTAAATTGCGATGCTTTTTAAGGTTCCAATTGCAAAACATAAATTCTTTCAAGGACCTTTTGTAATTAAAAGTGAAAAAAAAGAGGTCGGAATTCTATAATTCAAGCAAACAATGACAAAGAGGGCTAATTGTAGACACCCAATTTTAGGGTGATGAGTTACGAATGCAATAACATATTCCAATGATGAAAATGTCATGAATATGTCTTTAATATTTGAACATTGAGACTTTATGGGCCCCACTGCATTTTTTCAAAGAAAGAATTTAATGCTTTCATGGACTAAATTGCAATGCTTTTTAAGGATCTAATTTCAAAAATTAAATTCTTTCAAGGACAATTTTGTAATTAAAAGTTAAAAAAAAAGAGGTTAGAATTCTATAATTCAAGCAAACAATGATGAAGGGGGGCAACTGTAGACACCCAATTTTAGGATTATGAGTTATGGATTCAACAAAAGACACTAATGATGAAAATGTAATGAATAGGTATTCAATACTTGAACTTTGAGACTTCACGGGTTTGATTGCATTTTTTCAAAGACAAAATTTTACATTTTCACGGACTAGATTACAATGCTTTTTAAGGATCTAATTGCAAAACTTAAATTCTTTCAAGGACCTTTTTGTAATTAGAAGAGAAAAACATAGGTTGGAATTCTATAATTCAAGCAAATAGCAATAAAAGGCGGCCACAATTAACACCCAATTTTGGGATGATGAGTTATGGATGTGACAATATAGTGCAATGATGAAAATGTCATGAATAGGTCTTCAATACTTGAACTTTCAGACATCATGGGTCTGATTGTATTTTTTCAAAGAATGAATTTAATGTTTTTATGGACTAAATTGCAATGCTTTTTAAGGATCTAATTGCAAAACTTAAATTCTTTCAAGGACCTTTTTATAATTAAAAGTTAAGAAAAATGAGGTTGGAATTCTATAATTCAGGCAAACAACGAAAAATGGGGGCAACTGTAGACACCTAATTTTCAGATGATGAGTTATGGATGCGATAATATACTCTAATGATGAAAATGTCATGAATAGGTCTTTAATACTTGAACTTTGAGACTTCACGGGTCTAATTGCATTTTTTCAAAAATAGAATTTAATGTTTTTGTGGACTCAATTGCATTGCTTTTTTAGGATCTAATTGCAAAACTTCAATTCTTTCAAGGACCTTTTTATAATTAAAAGTTGAAAAATAGTGTTCATATTTCTATAATTCAAGCAATCAAGGACAAAGGGGGTAATTGCAGACACTTAATTTATGTATGATGAGTAATGGATGCAACAAAACAGTCCATTGATGAAAATATCATAAATAGGTCTTGAATACTTGATGTTTGAGACTTTAGGGCTGTAATTGCATTTTTTTCAAAGAAAGAATTTATATTTTTCAGGGCTAAATTGTAATTCTTTTTAAGGATCTACTTGCAAAACTTAAATTCTTTGAAGGACCTTTTTGTCATTAAAAGTGAAAAAAAGAGGTCAAAATTCTTTAATTCAAGCAAACAACGATAAAGCGGGGCAACTGTAGACACCCAATTTTGGAATGATGAGTTATAGATGCGACAATATACTCCAATAATGAAAATGTCTTGAATAGGTCTTCAACACTAGAACTTTAAAACTTCATGGGTCTGATTGCATTTTTTCAATGATAGAATTTAATGTTTTTATAGACTAAATTGCAATAATTTTTAAGGATCTAATTGCAAAACATAATTTCTTTCAAGGACCTTTTTATACTTAAAATTAATAAAAAAAAAGGGGTGAAAATTCTTTCAAGGTCAAAATGTTTTGAATCGGTCTTCAATACTTGATCTTTGAGACTTCATGGGTCTTGTTACATTTTTTCAAAGAAAGAATTTAATGTTTTTATGGACTAAATTGCAATGCTTTTTAAGGATCAAATTGCAAAGCTTAAATTCCTTCAAGGACCTTTTTCTAATTAAAAGTTAAAAAGAGTGATCAGAATTCTATAATTCAAGCAAACAACAATAAAGCGGGGCAATTGTAAACACCCAATTTTAGGATGATGAGTTATGGATGCGACAATATACTCCAATGATGAAAATGTCATTAATAGGTCTTCAATACTTGAACTTTGAGACTTCACGGGACTAATTGCATTTTTTCAAAAAATAATTTAATGTTTTCGTGGACTAAATTGCAATGGTTTTTAAGGAAAAATTGGAAACTTAAATTCTTGCAAGAACCTTTTTGTAATTATAAGTGAAATAAAAGATTTTGGCATTCTATAATTCAAGTAAACAGCAAAAAAACAGGGGCCACTATAGACACTCAAATTTGGGATGATGAGTAATGGATGCAATAAAAGATTCCAATAATGAAAATGTCAAGAACAAGTCTTAAATACTTCAACTTTAAGAATTTAGGGTCTGACAACATTTTTTCAAAAAAGGAATTTGATGTTTTCATGGACTAAATTGCAATGCTTTTTAAGGATCTAATTGCAAAACTTAAATTCTTTCAAGGACCTTTTTGTAATTAAAAGTTAAAAAAAGAGGTTTGAATTTTATACTTCAAGCAAACAATGATAAAGTACAACAATTGTAGACACCGAATTTATGGATGATGAGTTTTAGATGCGACAAAAGACTCTAATGATGAAAATGTCATGAATAGATCTTTAATACTTGAACTTTGAGACTTGAAGGGCCTAATTACATTTTTGAAAAAAAGAATTTGTTGTTTTCCTGATCGAAATTGCAATGCTTTTAAAGGATCTACTTGCAAAACTTCAATTATTTAAGGACTTTTTTGTAATTAAAAGAGAAAAAAGAGGTCAAAATTGTATAATACAACGAAAGAGAGAAAAAGGGGGGCAAATGTACACACCCAATTTTGGGATGATGAGTTATAGATGCAATAATATACTCCAATGATGAAAATGTCATGAACAGGTCTCCAACACTTTAACTTTGAGACTTCATGGGTATGATTGCATTTTTTCAAAGAAAGGATTTAATATTTTTACGGACTAAATTGCAATGCTTTTTAAGGATGTAATTGCAAAACTTAAATTCTTTCAAGGACCTTTTCATACTTAAAATAAAAAAAAGAGGTTGGAATTATATAATTCATGCAAACAGCGACAAAGGGGGGCAAATGTAGACACTTAATTTTGGGATGATGAGTTATAGAAGCGACAATACACTCCAATGATGAAAATGTCAAGAATAGATCTTCAATACTTGAACTTTGAGACTTCACAAATCTGATTCCTTTTTTTCAAAAAAGGAATTTAATATTTTCATATACTCAATTGTAATGCTTTTAAAGGATCTAATTGCAAAACTTAAATTCTTTTAAGGACCTTTTTTATAATTAAAATTGAAAAAAATGAGGTGGTATTTCTATAATTCAAGCAAACAGAGACAAAGTGGGGCATTTCTAGGCACCCAATTTTTGGATGATGAGTAATGGATGCGACAATATACTCCAATGATGAAAATGTCATGAATAGGTCTGCAATACTTGAATTTTGAGACTTTAGGGGTCTGATTGCATTTTTTCAAAGAAAGAATATAATGTTTTTATGGAAAAAATTGCAATGCTTTTTAAGGATCTAATTGCAAAAATTAAATTCTTTTAAGGACCTTTTTATAATTAAAAGGTAAGAAAAAGAGTTCGGAATTCTATAATTCAAGTAAGCAGTAACAAAGGGGGGCAACTGTAGACACCCAATTTTAGGATCATAAGTTATGGATATGACAATAAGCTCTACTGATAAAAATGTCATTAATAGGATATCATGATTTGAACTTTAAGACTTCACGGGTCTGATTGCATTTTTTTGAAAGATAGAATTCAATGTTCTCATGGACTAAATTCAATGCTTTTTAAGGATCTAATTGCAAACTGAAAGTCTTTCAAGGACATTTTTGTAATTAAAAGTGAAAAAAAGGTTGGAATTCTATAATTCAAGCAAACAATGACAAAGGCAAGCAACTGTAGACACCCAATTTTGGGATGATGAGTTATGGATGCAACAATATACTCCACTAATGAAAATGTCATGAATAGGTCTTCTATACTTCAACTTAAAGACTTCATGGGTATGATTGCATTTTTTTCAAAGAAAGAATTTATATTTTTCAGGGCTAAATTGTAATTCTTTTTAAGGATCTACTTGCAAAACTTAAATTCTTTGAAGGACCTTTTTGTCATTAAAAGTGAAAAAAAGAGGTCAAAATTCTTTAATTCAAGCAAACAACGATAAAGCGGGGCAACTGTAGACACCCAATTTTGGAATGATGAGTTATAGATGCGACAATATACTCCAATAATGAAAATGTCTTGAATAGGTCTTCAACACTAGAACTTTAAAACTTCATGGGTCTGATTGCATTTTTTCAATGATAGAATTTAATGTTTTTATAGACTAAATTGCAATAATTTTTAAGGATTTAATTGCAAAACATAATTTCTTTCAAGGACCTTTTTATACTTAAAATTAATAAAAAAAAAGGGGTGAAAATTCTTTCAAGGTCAAAATGTTTTGAATCGGTCTTCAATACTTGATCTTTGAGACTTCATAGGTCTTGTTACATTTTTTCAAAGAAAGAATTTAATGTTTTTATGGACTAAATTGCAATGCTTTTTAAGGATCAAATTGCAAAGCTTAAATTCCTTCAAGGACCTTTTTCTAATTAAAAGTTAAAAAGAGTGATCAGAATTCTATAATTCAAGCAAACAACAATAAAGCGGGGCAATTGTAAACACCCAATTTTAGGATGATGAGTTATGGATGCGACAATATACTCCAATGATGAAAATGTCATTAATAGGTCTTCAATATTTGAACTTTGAGACTTCACGGGACTAATTGCATTTTTTCAAAAAATAATTTAATGTTTTCGTGGACTAAATTGCAATGGTTTTTAAGGAAAAATTGGAAACTTAAATTCTTGCAAGAACCTTTTTGTAATTATAAGTGAAACAAAAGATTTTGGCATTCTATAATTCAAGTAAACAGCAAAAAAACAGGGGCCACTATAGACACTCAAATTTGGGATGATGAGTAATGGATGCAATAAAAGATTCCAATAATGAAAATGTCAAGAACAAGTCTTAAATACTTCAACTTTAAGAATTTAGGGTCTGACAACATTTTTTCAAAAAAGGAATTTGATGTTTTCATGGACTAAATTGCAATGCTTTTTAAGGATCTAATTGCAAAACTTAAATTCTTCTAATCTCTTTTGTTTTAACTTTTAAATACAAAGAGGTCGTTCAAAGAATTTAAGTTTTGCAATAGGATCCTTTAAAAGCATTGCAAATTTGTCCACGTCAACATTAAATTCTTCCTTTGAAAAAAATGCAATCAGACCCCTCAAGTCTCAAAATACAGGTATTGAAGACCTATTCATGACATTTTCATTATTGCAGTCTTTTGTCTTATCTATAACTCATCATGACAAAATATGGTGTTTATAGTTGTCCCCCTTTGTTGCTTTTTGCTTGAATTATAGAATTCTAACCTCTTTTATTTTAACTTTTCATTACACATATGTCCTTAAAAGAATTCAATTTTTGTAATAGGATCCTTAAAATGCATTTCAATTTAATCCACGAAAACATTAAATTCTTTCTTTTAAAGAATGCAATCAAATACCTAAAGTCTCAAAGTTCAAGTATTGAAGACCTATTCATGACATTTTCATCATTTGAGCCTTTTATCTCATCCATAACTCATCATCTTGAAATTGGGTGTCTACAGTTGACCCCCTTTGTCGCTATTTGATTAAATTATAGAATTCCAACCTTTTTTAAAACTTTTAATTACAAAAAGGTCAATGAAAGAATTTAAGTTTCACCATTAGATCCTTAAAAAGCATTGCAATTTAGTCCATGAAAACATTAAAATCTTTCTTTGAAAAAATGCAATTAGTGCCCTGAAGTCTTAAAGTTCAACCATTGAAGGCCTATTCATGGCATTTTCCGTCTTAGAGTCATTTGTTTCATCCATAACACATCATCCCAAACTTGGGTGTCGACAGTTGCCCCCCCATTGTCACTGTTTACTTGAATTATAGAATTTTGAGCACTTTTTTTAAAAATTTTAATTACAAAAGGGTCCTTAAAAGAATTTAAGTTTTGCAATTACAACCTTAAAAAGCATTGCAATTTAGTACATGAAAACATTAAATTCTTTCTTTGAAAAAATTCATTCAGGCCCCTAAAGTCTTAAAGTTCAAGTATTGAAGACCTATTCATGACATTTTCATCATTTAAGTGTTTTTTCGCATCCATAACTAATTATCCCAGAATTGGGTATCGACAGTTACCCCCTTATGTCACTGTTTACTTGAATTATATAATTTTGACCTCTTTTAATTTAAATTTTAATTATAAAAAGGCCCTTCAAAGAATTTAAGTTTTGCAATGAGATCCTTCAGAAGCATTGCAATTTAGTCCATGAAAACATTAAATTCTTTTGTTGAAAAAAATGTAATGAGACTACTAAAGTCTCAAAGTTCAAGTATTGGACACCTATTCATGACATTTTCATCCTTGGAGTCTTTTGTCGCATCCATAACCCATCATCCCAAAATTATGTGTCTACAGTTGCCCCTTTTGTTGCTGTTTGCTTGAATTATAGAAATATAACCTCTTTTATTTTAACCTTTAAATACAAAAAGGTCCTTTAAAGAATTTAAGTTTTGCAATAAGATCCTTTAAAAGCATTGCAATTTTGTCCATGAAAACATTAAATTATTCCTTTAAAAAAATGCAATCAGACCCCTCAAGTCTCAAAATACAAGTATTGAAGACCTATTCATGACATTTTCATCATTGGAGTCTTTTGTCTTATCTATAACTCATCATGCCAAATTTTGACGTCTATAGTTGCCCCCCTTTGTTGCTATTTGATTGAATTATAGAATTCTAACCTCTTTTATTTTAACTTTTAATTACAAAGATGTCCTTAAAAGAATTTAAGTTTTCAATAGGATCCTTAAAAAGTATTGCAATTCAATCCACGAAAACATTAAATTCTTTCTTTTAAAGAATCAAATCAAACCCCTAAAGTCTCAAAGTTCAAGTATCAAAGCCCTATTCATGACATTTTCATCATTTGAGTCTTTTATCTCATCCATAACTCATCATCTTGAAATTGGGTGTCTACAGTTAACCCCCTTTGTCGCTATTTGCTTGAATTATAGAATTCCAACCTTTTTTTTAAATTTTAATTATCAAAAGGTCCATGAAAGAATTTAAGTTTTTCCATTAGATCCTTAAAAAGCTTTGCCATTTAGTCCATGTAAACGTTAAAATCCTTCTTTGAAAAAATGCAATCAGTGGCTTGATGTCTCAAAGTTCAACTATTAAAGGCCTATTATTGACATTTTCCTCATTGGAGTCATTTGTTGCATCCATAACTCATCATCCCACACCTGGGTGTCGATAGTTGCCCCCCCCCATTGTCACTGTTTACTTTACTTGAATTATAGAATTTGGATGACTTTTCTTTAAAATCTTATTTCCAAAAGGGTCCTTGAAAGAATTTAACTTTTGCAATTACAACCTTAAAAAGCATTGCAATTTAGTCCATGAAAACTTTAAATTCTTTCTTTGAAAAAATTCATTCATGCCCCTGAAGTATCAAAGTTCATGTATTGAAGACCTATTCAAGATATTTTCATCATTTGAGTGTTTTGTCGCATCCATAAATCATCATCCCGAAATTGGGTATCTACAGATAACCCCCTATGTTGCTGTTTGCTTGAATTATACAATTTTGACTTTTTTTGTTTTAAATTTTAATTACAAAACGGTCCTTCAAAGAATTTAAGTTTTGCAATGAGATCCTTAAGAAGCATTGTAATTTAGTCCACAAAACATTAAATTCCTTTATTGAAAAAAAATGTAATTAGACCCCTAAAGTCTCAATGATCAAGTATTGAAGACCTATTCTTGTCATTTTCATCATTGGAGTCTATTATCCCATCCACAACCCATCATCCCAAAATTGGGTGTTTGCAGTTGCCCCTTTTGTTACTATTTGCTTGAATTATACAATTCTAATCTCTTTTGTTTTAACTTTTAAATACAAAGAGGTCCTTCAAAGAATTTAAGATTTGCAATAAGATCCTTCAAAAGCATTACAATTTTGTCCACGTAAACATTAAATTCTTCCTTTGAAAAAAATGCAATCAGACCCCTCAAGTCTCAAAATACAACTATTGAAGACATATTCATGACATATTCATGATTAGAGTCTTTTGTCTTATCTATAACTCCTCATGACAAAATTTGGTGTCTATAGTTGCCCCCTTTGTTGCTCTTTGCTTGAATTACAGAATTCTAACCTCTTTTATTTCAACTTTTCATTACAAAGATGTCCTTAAAAGAATTCAAGTTTTGAAATAGGATCCTTAAAAAGCATTGCAATTTAATCCACGAAAACATTAATTCTTTATTTTAAAGAATGCAATCAAACCCCTAAAGTCTCAAACCCTATAAAGTATTGAAGACCTATTCATGACATTTTCATCATTTGAGTCTTTTATCTCATCCATAACTCGTCATTTTGAAATTGGGTGCCTACAGTTGACCCCCTCTGTCGCTATTTGCTTGAATTACAGAATTCCAACCTTTTTTAAAAACTTTAATTACAAAAAGGTCAATGAAAGAATTTAAGTTTCACCATGAGATCCTAAAAAAGCATTGCAATTTAGTTCATGAAAACATTAAAATCTTTCTTTAAAAAAATGCAATCAGTGCCCTGAAGTCTCAAAGTTCAACCATTGAAGGCCTATTCATGACTTTTTTTCCTCTTTAAAGTCATTTGTTGCATCCATAACTCATCATCCCAAACTTGGGTGTCGACAGTTGCCCCCCCATTATCGCTGTTTACTTGAATTATAGAATTTTGAGCACTTTTTTTTATTTTAATTACAAAAGGGTCCTTGAAAGAATTTAATTTTTGCAATTACAACCTTAAAAAGCATTGCAATTTAGTCCATGAAAACATTAAATTCTTTCTTTGAAAAAATTCATTCAGGCCCCTAAATTCTTAAAGTTCAAGTATTTATGACCTATTCATAACATTTTCATCATTTAAGTGTTTTGTCATATACATAACTCATTATCCCGAAATTGGGTATCGACAGTTACCCCCTTATGTCGCTGTTTGCTTGAATTATATAATTTTGACCTCTTTTAATTTAAATTTTATTTATAAAAAGGTCCTTAAAAGAATTTAAGTTTTGCAATGAGATCCTTAAGAAGCATTGCAATTTAGTCCACGAAAACATTAAATTCTTTTGTTGAAAAAAATGTAATTAGACCACTAAAGTCTCCAAGTTCAAGTATTGGACACCTATTCATGACATTTGCATCGTTGGAGTGTTTTGTCACATCTATAACCCATCATCCCAAAATTAGGTGTCTACAGTTGCCCCTTTTGTTGTTGTTTGCTTGAATTATAGAAATATAACCTCTTTTGTTTTAACCTTTAAATACAAAAAGGTCCTTTAAAGAATTTAAGTTTTGCAATAACATCCTTAAAAAGCATTACAATTTTGTCCACGAAAACATTAAATTATTCCTTTAAAAAAATGCAATCAGACCCCTCAAGTCTCAAAATACAAGTATTGAGGATCTATTCATGACATTTTCTTGATTGGAGTACTTGGGTGTTGGCAGTTACCCCCCCCCCCCCCCCATTGTCGTTGTTTAGTTGAATTATAGAATTTTGACCACCTTTTTTAAATTTGAATTACAAACGGGTCCTAGAAAGAATTTAAATTTTGCAATTACAACCTTAAAAAGCATTGTAATTTAGTCCATGAAAACATTAAATTCTTTCTTTGAAAAAATTCATTCAGGCCCTTGAAGTCTTAAAGTTCATGTATTGATGACCTATTCATGACATTTTCATTATTTTAGTGTTTTGTCGTATCCATAACTCATCATCCCGAAATTAAGTATCAACAGTTACCCCCTATGTCGCTGTTTGCTTTAATTACACAATTTTGACCGCTTTTAATTTAAACTTTAATTACAAAAAGGTCCTTAAAAGAATTTAAGTTTTGCAATGAGATCCTTAAGAAGCATTACAATTTAATCCACAAAAATATTAAATTCTTTTGTTGAAAAAAATGTAATTAGACCCCTAAAGTCTCAAAGTTCAAGTATTGAACATCTATTCATGACATTTTCATCATTGGAGTCTTTTGTCACATCCATAACTCATCATCCCAAAATTAGGCATTTACAGTTGCCCCTTTTATTGCTGTTTGCTTGAATTATAGAATTCTAACCTCTTTTGTTTTCACTTTTAAATACAAAAAGGTCCTTGAAAGAGTCTAAGTTTTGCAATAAGATCCTTAAAAAGCATTGCAATTTTTTCAACATAAACATTAGATTCTTCTTTTGAAAAAAATGCAATCAGACCCCTCAAGTCTTAAAATACAAGTATTGAAGACCTATTCATGACATATTCATGATTGGAGTCTTTTGTCTTCTCTATAACTCATCATGCCAAATTTTGGTGTCTATATTGCCCTCCGTTTGTTGCTCTTTGCTTAAATTATAGAATTATAACCTCTTTTATTTTAACTTTTAATTACAAAGATGTCCTTGAACGAATTCAATTTTTGCAATAGGATGCTTAAAAAGTATTACAATTTAATCAACGAAAACATTAAATTCTTTCTTTTATAGAATGCAATCAAAGCCCTAAAGTCTCAAAGTTCAAGTATTGAAGACCTATTCATGACATTTGCATCATTTGAGTTTTTTTTTCTCATCCATAACTCATCATCTTGAAATTGGGTGTCTACAGTTGCCCCCCTTTGCCACTGTTTGATTGAATTATAGAATTCCAACCTTTTTTTAATTTTAATTACAAAAATGTCCATGAAGGAATTTAAGTTTTCCCCTTAGATCCTTAAAAAGCATTGCAATTTAGTCCATAAAAACATTAAAATCTTTCTTTGAAAAAAATGCAATCAGTGCCCTGAAGTCTCAAAGTTCAACCATTGAAGGCCTATTCATGGCATTTTCCTCATTAGAATCATTTGTTGCATCTATAACTCATCATCCCAAACTTGGGTATCGACAGTTGCCCCCCCATTGTCGCTGTTTACTTGAATTATAGAATTTCGACCACTTTTTTTAAAATTTTAATTACAAAAGGGTCCTTGAAAGAATTTAAGTTTTCCAATTACAACCTGAAAAAGCATTGCAATTTAGTCCACAAAAACATTAAATTCTTTCTTTGAAAAAATTCATTCAGGCCCCTAAAGTCTTAAAGTTCAAGTATTGAAGACCTATTCATGACATTTTCATCATTTGAGTGTTTTGTCGCATCTATAACTCATTATCCCGAACTTGGGTATCTACAGTTACCTGCTTATGTCACTGTTTGCTTGAATTATATAATTTTGACTTGTTTTGTTTTAAATTTTAATTACAAAAAGTCCTTGAAAGAATTTAAGTTGTGCAATGAGATCCTTAAGACGAATTGCAATTTAGTCCACGAAAACATTAAATTCTTTTGTTGAAAAAAATGTAATTAGACCCCTAAAGTCTCAAAGTTTAAGAATTGAAAACCTATTCATGACATTTTCATCATTGGAGTCTTTTTTCACATCTATAACTCATCAATCCAAAATTGGGTGTCTACAGTTGCCCCTTTTGTTACTGTTTGCTTGAATTAAAGAATTCTAACCTCTTTTGTTTTAACTTTTAAATATAAAAAGGTCCTTGAAAGAATTTAAGTTTTGCAGTAAAATCCTTAAAAAGCATTGCAATTTTGTCCACGAAACATTAAATTCTTCCTTTGAAAAAAATGTAATCAGACCCCTCAAGTCTCAAAATACAAGTATTGAGGATCTATTCATGACATTTTCATGATTGGAGTCTTTGGTCTTACTTATAACTCATCATGCTAAAATTTGGTGTCTATAGTTGCCCCCCTTTGTTGCTCTTTGCTTGAATTATAGAATTCTAACCTTTTTAATTTTAACTTTTAATTACAAAGATGTCCTTAAAAGAATTTAAGTTTTCATTAGGATCCTTAAAATGTATTGCAATTTAATCCACGAAAACATTAAATTCCTTCTTTTAAAGAATGCAATCAAACCCCTAAAGTCTCAAAGTTCAAGTATTGAAGACCTATTCATGACATTTTCATCATTTGAGTCTTTTATCCCATCCATAACTCATCATCTTGAAATTGGGTGCCTATAGTTGCCCCCCTTTGTCGCTATTTGCTTGAATTATAGAATTCTAACCTTTTTTTATTTTAATTACAAAAAGGTCCATGAAAGAATTTAAGTTTTTCCATTAGATCCTTAAAAAACATTGTAATTTAGTCCATGAAAACATTAAAATCTTTCTTTGAAAAAATGCAATCAGTGCCCTGAAGTCTCAAAGTTCAACTATTGAAGGCCTATTCATGAGATTTTCCTTGTTGAAGTCTTTTGTTGCATCTATAACTCATTATCCTAAAACTGTGTGTCTATAGTTGCCCCCTTTTGTCCTTGTTTGCTTGAATTATAGAATTATGACCTCTTTTGTTTTAACTTGTAATTACAAAAAAGTCTTTGAAAGAATTCAATTTTTGCAATTAGATCTTTATAAAGCATTGCAAATCATGAAAACATTAAATTATTTATTTGAAAAAATGCAATCAGACCCCTGAAGTCTCAAAGTTCAAGTATTGAAGACCTATTCATGACATTATAATCATTGGAGTCATTTGTCGAGTCCATAACTCATCATCGTAAACTTGGGTGTGCACAGTTGCCCCCCCTTTGTCGCTGTTTATGTGAATTATAGAATTCTGACCTCTTTTTTAAAAAAGTTAATTACAAAAAGCTCCTTGAAAGAATTAAATTTTTGCAATTACATCCTTAAAAAGCATTGCAATTTAGTCTATAAAAATATTAATTTCTTTCTTTGAAAAAATTCATTCAGGCCCCTGAAGTCTCAAAGCTCAAGTATTGAAGAACTGTTCATGACATTTTCATCATTAGAGTCTTTTGTCGCATCCATAACTCATCATCCTTAAATTAGGTGTCCACAGTTGCCCCAATTTTTCACTATTTGCTTGAATTATAGAACTTTGACCTCCTTTTTTTAACTTTTAATTACAAAAAGGTCATTAAAAAAATTTAAGTTTTGATATTATATCCTTTTAAAGCATTGCAATTTAGTCTATGAAAACATCAAAATTCCTTCTTTGAAAAAAAGCAATCATACCCCTAAAGTCTCAAAGTTCAATTATTTCAGATCTATTAATGGCTTTTTCATCATTGGAGTCTTTTATCACATCCATAACTCATCATCCCGAAAATGGGTGTCTATAGAGCTCTTTTTCTTTCACTTTTTATTACAAAAAGGTCTGTGAGAGAATGAAAGTTTTGCAATGAGATCCTTAAAAGGCATTGCAATTTTGTCCATGAAAACATTAAATTCCTTATTTGAAAAAATGCAATCAAACCTCTACAGTCTCAAAGTTCAAGTATTGAAGACCTATTCATGTCAATTTCATCATTTGAGTGTTTTGTCGCATCCATAACTCATCATCCTGAAATTGGGTATCTACAGTTGCCCCATATGTCGTTGTTTGCTTGAATTATATAATTTTGACTTCTTTTGTTTTAAATTTTAATTACAAAAAGGTCCTTGAAAGAATTTATATTTTGCAATGACATCCTTAAGAAGCATTGCAATTTAGCCCATGAAAACATTAAATTATTTTATCGAAAAAAATGTAATGAGACCCTTAAAGTCTCAATGTTCAAGTATTGAAGGCCTATTCATGACATTTTCATCGTTGGAGTCTTTTGTCACATCCATAACTCATCATCCCAAAATTGGGTGTCTATAGTTGCCCCTTTTGTTGTTGTTGGCTTGAATTATAGAAGTTTTACCTCTTTTGTTTTAACTTTTAAATACAAAGAGGTCCTTGAAGGAATTTAAGTTTTGCAATAAGATCCTTAAAAAGCATTGCCATTTTTTCCACAAAAACATTAAATTCTTCCTTTGAAAAAAAATGCAATCAGACACCTTAAGTCTTAAAATACAAGTATTGATGACCTATTCATGACATTTTCATCATTGGAGTCTTTTTTCTTATCTATAACTCATCATGCAAAAATTTGGTGTCTATAGTTACTCCCTTTTGCTGCTTTTTGCTTGAATTATAGAATTCTAAACACTTTTATTTTAACTTTTAATTACAAAGATGTCCTTGAAAGAATTTAAGTTTTGCAATAGGATCCTTAAAAAGCATTGCAATTTAATCAACAAAAACATTAAATTCTTTCTTTTTCAAGAATGCAATCAAACCCCTAAAGTCTCAAAGTTCAAGAATTGAAGACCTATTCACGACATTTTCATCATTTGAGTCTTTTATCTCATCCATAACTCATCATCTTGAAATTATGTGTCCACAGTTGCCCCCCTATGTCACTATTTGCTTGAATTGTAGAATTCCAACCTTTTTTAAAATTATAATTACAAAAACCCCCGTGAAAGAATTTAAGTTTTGCCATTAGATTTTTAAAAAGCATTGCAATTTCGTCCATGAAAACATTAAATCTTTCTTTGAAAAAATGCAATCAGTGCCCTAAAGTCTCAAAGTTCAACTATTAAAGGCCTATTCATGACATTTTCCTTATTGGAGTCATTTGCTGCATCCATAACTCATCATCCCAAACTTGGGTGTAGACAGTTGCCCCCCCCCCCCCCCCCCCGTTCTTTCTGTTTACTTGAATTATAGAATTTTGACTACTTTTTTTAAAATTTTAATTACAAAAGTGTCCTTGAAAGAATTTAAGTTTTGCAATTACAACCTAAAAAAGCATTAAAATTTAGTCCGTGAAAACATTAAATTCTTTCTTTCAAAAGATTCATTCAGGCCCTTGAAGTCTCAAAGTTCAAGTATTTACGACCTATCCATGACATTATCATCATTGGAGTCTTTTGTCATATCCATAACTCATCATCCCGGAATTTGGTGTGTACAGTTGCCCCCTTTATTGCTGTTTGCTTGAATTATATAATTAAGAGCTTTTTTTTAACTTTAAATTATAAAAAGGTCCATAAAAGAATTTAAGCTTTGCAATGAGATCATTAAAAAGCATTGCAATTTAGTCCTTGAAAATATTAAATTATTTCTTTAAAAAATGCAATCAGACCCCTAAAGTTAAAAAGTTCAAGTACTGAAGACCTATCCATTACATTTTCATCATTGAAGTCTTTTGTTACATCCATAACTCATTATCCTAAAACTGGGTGTCTACAGTTGCCCCCTTTGTCCCTGTTTCCTTGAATTATAAAATTCTGACCAATTTTGTTTTAACTTCTAATTACAAAAAGGTCCTCGAAAGAATTTAATTTTTGCACATAGATCCTTAGAAAGCATTGCAATTTAGTCCATTAAAACATTAAATTATTTCTTTGAAAAAATTCAATCGGAACCCTGAAGTCTCATAGTTCAAGTATTAAAGACCTTTTCATGACATTTTCATCATTGGAGTCATTTGTCGTGTCCATAACTCATCATCCCAAACTTGGGTGTTTATAGTTGCCCTCCATTCGTCACTGTTTACTTGAATTATAGAATTTCAACCTCTTTTTTAAAAAAAATTTTAATTACAAAGAGGACCATGAAAGAATTTAACTTTTACAATGACAATCATTAAAGCATTGCAATTTAGTCCATGAAAACATTAAATTCTTTCGGTGAAAAATTCATTTAGGCCCATGAAGTCTCAAAGTTCAAGTATTGAAGACCTATTCATAACATTTTCATTATTAAAGTCTTTTGTTGCATCCATAACTCATCATCCCAAAATTGGATGTGTACAGTTGCCCCCCTTTATCACTGTTTGCTTGAATTATATAACTTTGAGCTCTTTTTTTAAAATTTTCATTACAAAAAGGTCCATGAAATAATTTATGTTTTGCGATGAGATCATTAAAAAGCATTGCAATTTAGTCCATGAAAACATTAAATTATTTCTTTGAAAAAATGCAATCAGACCCTTAAAGTTTCAAAGCTCAAGTACTGAAGACCTATTTATGACATTTTCATCATTGAAGTCTTTTGTCGCATCCATAACTCATTGTCCCGAAATAGGGCGTCTACACTTGCCCCCCTTTGCCCTTGTTTGCTCAAACTATAGAATTCTGACCACTTTTGTTTCAACTTCTAATTACAAAAATGTCCTCAAAAGAATTTAATTTTTCCAATTAGATCCTTAGAAAGCATTGCAATTTAGTCCTTGAGAGAATTAAATTATTTCTTTAAAAAAATGCAATCAAACCCTTGAAGTTTCAAAGTTCAAGTATTAAAGACCTATTCATGATATTTTCAACATTGGAGTCATTTGTCGTGTCCACAACTCATCATCCCAAACTTGGGTGTCTACAGTTGCCCCCCTTTATCGTTGTTTACTTGAATTATAGAATTCCGACCTTTTTTTTAAAAAAATTTTAATTACAAAAAGGTCCTTCAAAGAATTTAACTTTTGCAATTACAACCTTAAAAAGCATTGCAATTTAGTCTATGAAAACATTAAATTCTTTCTTTGAAACAATTCATTCAGGTCCCTGAAGTCTCAAAGTTCAAGTATTGAAGACTTATTCATGACATTTTCATCATTGGAGTCTTTTGTTGAATCCTTCACTCGTTGTCCTAGAATTTGGCATGTATAGTTGCCCCCCTTTATTGTTGTTTGCCATAATTATATAATTCTGAGCTCTTTTTTTTAACTTTTAATTACAAAAAGGTCCATGAAAGAATTTAAGTTTTGCAATGAGATCATTAAAAAGCAATGCAATTTAGTCCATGAAAACATTAAATTATTTCTTTCGAAAAATGCAATCAGACCCTTAAAGTTTCAAAGTTCAAGTACTGAAGACCTATTCATAATATTTTCATCATAAAAGTCTTTTGACACATCCATAACTCATTGTCCCAACATTGGGTGTCTACAGTTGTCCCCCTTTGTCTCTGTTTGCTTTAATTATAGAATTCTAACCTCTTTAGTTTTAAGTTTTAATTATAAAAAGGTCCTTGAAAGAATTTAATTTTTGTAATTAGATCCTTCCGAAGCATTGCAATTTAGTCCTTGAAAACATTAAATTATTTCTTTGAAAAAATGCATTTGGACCCCTGAAGTCTCAAAGTTTGAGCATTGAAGACCTATTTATGATATTTTCATCATTGGAGTCATTTGTTGCGTCCATAACTCATCATCCTAAACTTGGGTGACTACAGTTGCCCCCCCTTTGTCACTATTTACTTGAATTATTGAATTTTGACCTCTTTTTTAAAAAAATTTAACTACAAAAAGGTCTTTGAAAGAATTTAACTTTTACAATTTCATCCTTAAAAAGCATTGCAATTTAGTCCATGAAAACATTATATTCTGTCTTTGAAAAATTTCATTAACACCCTAGAAGTCTCAAAGTTTAAGTATTGAAGACCTATTCAGGACATTTTCATCAATGGAGTTTTTTATTGCATCCATAATTCATCATCCCATAATTGGGTATGTACAGTTGCCTCCCTTTATCATTGTTTGCTTGAATTATAGAATTATGAGCTTTTTAAAAAAAATTTAATTACAAAAAGGTCCATGAAAGAATTTTAGTTTTGCAATGAGATCATGAAAAAACATTGCAATTTAGTCCATGAAAACATTAAATTCTTTCTTTGAAAAACTGCAATCAAACCCCTAAAGTTTCAAAGTTCAAGTATTGAAGACGTATTCATGACCTTTTCATTATTGAAGTCATTTGTCGCATCCATAACTCATAATCCTGAAATTAGGTGTCCATAGTTGCCCCCCCTCGTTTTTCCTTATTTGCTTGAATTATAGAATTTTGACCTCCTTTTTCTAACTATTATTTACAAAAAGGTCATTGAAAGAATTTAAGTTTAAACATTAGATCCTCTAAAAGCATTGCAATTTAGTCCATGAAAACATCAAAATTCATTTTTTGAAAAAATGCAATCATACCCCTAAAGTCTCAAAGTTCAAGTATTGAAGACCTATTAATGACTTTTTCATCATTAGAGTCTTTTGTCACATCCATAACTCATCATCCCAAAATTGGGTGTCTACAGTTGCCCCCCTTTGTCACTGTTTGCTTGAATTATAAAATTCCGAGCTCTTTTTTTCAACATTTTATTTCAAAATGGCCTGTGAAAGAATAAAAGTTTTGTAATGAGATCCTTAAAAAGCATTGCAATTTAGTCCGTAGAAATATTAAATTATTTTTTTGAAAAAATTCATTCAATCCCCTGAAGTCTCAAAGTTCAAGTATTGAAGACCTATTCATGACATTTTCATCTTTGGAGTCTTTTGTCATATCCGTAACTCATCATCCCAATATTGGGTACGTACAGTTGCCCACCTTTACCGTTATTTGCTTGAATTATATAATTATGAGCTTTTTTTTTAACTTTTAATTACAATAAGGTCCTTGAAAGAATTTAAGCTTTGCAATGAGATCATTAAAAAGAATTGTAATTTAGTCCTTGAAAACATCAAATTATTTCTTTAAAAAAAGCAATCAGACCCCTGAAGTTTCAAAGTTCAAGTACTGAAGTCCTATCCAAGACATTTTCACCATTAAAGTCTTTTGTCGCATCTATAACTCATTGTCCCAAAACTGGGTGTCTACAGTTGCCCCCCTTTGTCCCTGTTTGCTTGAATTATAGAATTCGGACCTCTTTTTTTTTAACATCTAATTACAAAAAAGTCTTCGAAAGAATTTAATTTTTGCAATTGGATCTTTAGGAAGCATTCCAATTTAGTTCATAAAAACATTAAATTATTTCTTTGAAAAAATGCAATCGGACCCCTAAAGTCCCATAATTCAAGTGTTAAGGATCTATTCATGATATTTTCATCATTGGAGTCATTTGTCATGTCCATAACTCATCATCCTAAACTTGGGTGTTTACCATTGCCCCCTCAATTTTGTTGTTTACTTGAATTTTAAAATCCCGACCTCTTCTGTTTAAAAAAAAATTAATTACAAAAAGGTCCAAGAAAGAATTTAAAGTTTGCAATTACAACCTTAAAAGAATTGCAATTTAGTCTATGAAAACATTAAATTCTTTCATTGAAAAAATTCATTCAGGCTCCTGAAGTCTCAAAGTTGAAGTATTAAAGACCTATTCATGACATTTTCATAATTGGAGTCATTTGTCGCATCCATAACTCATCATCTTGGAATTGGATGTGCATAATTGCCCCCCTTTATTGCTATTTGCTTGAATTATATAACTTTGAGCTCTTTTTTTTTTAAATTTTCATTATAAAAATGTCTAAGAAAAATTTAAGTTTTGCAATGAGATCATTAAAAAGCATTGCAATTTAATCTATGAATACATTAAATTACTTCTTTAAAAAATACAATCAGACCCCTGAAGTTTCAAAGTTCAAGTACTAAAGACCTATTCATGACATTTTCATTATTGAAGTCTTTTGTCACATCCATAACTCACTATCCCTGAATTAGGTGTTTACAGTTACCCCACTTTGCCCCTACTTACTTGAATTATAGAATTTTGACCTCTTTTTTTTCAATTTCTAATTACAAAAAAGTCCTCCAAAGAATATAATTTTTGCAATTACATCCTTAGAAATCATTGTGATTTAGTCCTTGAAAGCATTAAATTATTTCTTTCAAAAAATACAATTGGACCCCTAAAATCCCAAAGTTCAAGTATGGAAGACCTATTCATGATATTTTCATCATTAGAGTCATTTGTTGCCTCCATAATCCATTATCCCAAACTTGGGTGTCTACAGTTGCCTGACCTTTATCGCTATTTACTTAAATTATAGAATTCTGACCACTTTTTTTTTAATTTTAATTATAAAAAGGTCCTTAAAAAAATTTAAGTTTTGCAATTACAACCCTAAAAAGCATTCTAATTTAGTCCATGAAAACATTAAATTCTTTCTACGAAAGAATTCATTCAGACCGCTGAAGTCTCAAAGTTCAAGTATTGAAGACCTATTCATGACATTTTCATCATTGGAGTCTTTTGTTGCATCTATAACTCATCATCCCTGAATTTGGTGTGTAAAGTTGCCCCACTTTATCACTATTTGCTTGAATTATATAATTATGAGCTTTTTTTTAACTTTTAATTGCAATAAGGTCCTTGAAAGAATTTAAGCTTTGCAATGAGATCATTAAAAAGCATTGCAATTTAGTCCTTGAAAACATCAAATTATTTCTTTAAAAAAAGCAATCAGACCCCTGAAGTTTCAAAGTTCAATTGCTGAAGTCCTATCCATGACATTTTCACCATTAAAGTCTTTTGTTGCATCTATAACTCATTGTCCCAAAACTGGGTGTCTACAGTTGCCCCCCTTTGTCCCTGTTTGCTTAAATTATAGAATTCTGACCTCTTTTTTTTTAACATCTAATTACAAAAAAGTCTTTGAAAGAATTTAATTTTTGCAATTGGATCCTTAGGAAGCATAGCAATTTAGTTCATGAAAACATTAAATTATTTCTTTGAAAAAATGCAATCGGACCCCTAAAGTCCCATAATTCAAGTATTAAAGATCTATTCATGATATTTTCATCATTGGAGTCATTTTTCATGTCCATAACTCATCATCCCAAACTTGGGTGTTTACCATTGCCCCCTCATTATCGCAGTTTACTTGAATTTTAAAATCCCGACCTCTTCTGTTTAAAAAAAAAATAATTACACAAAGGTCCAAGAAAGAATTTAAAGCTTGCAATTACAACCTTAAAAGCATTGCAATTTAGTCCATGAAAACATTAAATTCTTTCATTGAAAAAATTCATTCAGGCTCCTGAAGTCTCAAAGTTGAAGTATTAAAGACCTATTCATGACATTTTCATCATTGAAGTCATTTATCGCATCCATAACTCATCATCTTGGAATTGGATGTGCATAATTGCCCCCCTTTATTGCTATTTGCTTGAATTATATAACTTTGAGCTCTTTTTTTTAAAATTTTCATTACAAAAATGTCTAAGAAAAATTTAAGTTTTGCAATGAGATCATTAAAAATCATTGCAATTTAATCTATGAATGCATTAAATTACTTCTTTAAAAAATACAATCAGACCCCTGAAGTTTCAAAGTTCAAGTACTAAAGACCTATTCATGACGTTTTCATCATTGATGTGTTTTGTCACATCCATAACTCACTATCCCTGAATTAGGTGTCTACAGTTACCCCACTTTGCCCCTATTTACTTGAATTATAGAATTTTGACCTCTTTTTTTTTTCAATTTCAAATAACAAAAAAGTCCTCCAAAGAATTTAATTTTTGCAATTACATCCTAAGAAATCATTGTAATTTAATCCTTGAAAGCATTAAATTATTTCTTTCAAAAAATGCAATTGGACCCCTAAAATCCCAAAGTTCAAGTATCGAAGACCTATTCATGATATTTTCATCATTAGAGTCATTTGTTGCCTCCATAATCCATTATTCCAAACTTGGGTGCCCACAGTTGCCCGACCTTTATCGTTATTTACTTGAATTATAGAATCCTGACCACTTTTTTTTTAATTTTAATTATAAAAAGGTCTTTAAAAAAATTTAAGTTTTGCAATTACAACCATAAAAAACATTCTAATTTAGTCCATGAAAACATTAAATTCTTTCTTTGAAAGAATTCATTCAGGCCCCTGAAGTCTCAAAGTTCAAGTATTGAAGACCTATTCATGACATTTTCATCATTAGAGTCTTTTGTTGCATCCATAACTCATCATCCTTGAATTTAGTGTGTAAAGTTTGCCCCACTTTATCACTATTTGCTTGAATTATATAATTATGAGCTTTTTTTTTAAACTTTTAATTGCAATAAGGTCCTTAAAAGAATTTAAGCTTTGCAATGAGATCATTAAAAAGCATTGCAATTTAGTCCTTGAAAACATCAAAATATTTCTTTAAAAAAGCAATCAGGTCCCTGAAGCTTCAAAGTTCAAGTACTGAAGTCCTATCCATGACATTTTCACCATTAAAGTCTTTTGTTGCATCTATAACTCATTGTCCTAAAACTGGGTGTCTATAGTTGCCCCCCTTTGTCCCTATTTGCTTGAATTATAGAATTCTGACCTCTTTTGTATTAACATCTAATTACAAAAAATTCTTCGAAAGAATTTAATTTTTTGCAATTGGATCCTTAGGAAGCATTGCAATTTAGTTCATGAAAACATTAAATTATTTCTTTGAAAAAATGCAATCGGACCCTTAAAGTCCCACAATTCAAGTATTAAAGATCTATTCATGATATTTTCATTATTGGAGTCATTTTTCATGTCCATAACTCATCATCCCAAACTTGGGTGTTTACCATTGCCCCCTCATTATCGCTGTTTACTTGAATTTTAAAATCCCGACCTCTTCTGTTTAAAAAAAATTAATTACAAAAAGGTCCAAGAAAGAATTTAAAGTTTGCAATTACAACCTTAAAAGCATTGCAATTTAGTCCATGAAAACATTAAATTCTTTCATTGAAAAAATTCATTCAGGCTCCTGAAGTCACAAAGTTGAAGTATTAAAGACCTATTCATGACATTTTCATAATTGGAGTCATTTGTCGCATCCATAACTCATCATCTTGGAATTGGATGTGCATAATTGCCCCCCTTTATTGCTATTTGCTTGAATTATATAACTTTGAGCTCTTTTTTTTTAAATTTTCATTACAAAAATGTCTAAGAAAAATTTAAGTTTTGCAATGAGATCATTAAAAATCATTGCTATTTAATCTATGAATACATTAAATTACTTCTTTAAAAAATACAATCAGACCCCTGAAGTTTCAAAGTTCAAGTACTAAAGACCTATTCATGACATTTTCATCATTGAAGTCTTTTGTCACATCCATAACTCACTATCCCTGAATTAAGAGTCTACAGTTACCCCACTTTGCCCCTATTTGCTTGAATTATAGAATTTTGACCTCTTTTTTTTCAATTTCTAATTACAAAAAGTCCTCCAAAGAATTTAATTTTTGCAATTACATCCTTAGAAATCATTGTAATTTAGTCCTTGAAAGCATTAAATTATTTCTTTCAAAAAATGCAATTGGACCCCTAAAATCCCAAACTGCAACTATCGAAGACCTATTCATGATATTTTTCATCATTAGAGTTATTTGTTGCCTCCATAATCCATTATCCCAAACTTGGGTGTCTACAGTTGCCCGACCTTTATCGCTATTTACTTGAATTATAGAATTCTGACCACTTTTTTTTAATTTTAATTATAAAAAGGTCCTTAAAAAAATTTAAGTTTTGCAATTACAACCTTAAAAAGCATTCTAATTTAGTCCATGAGAACATTAAATTCTTTCTTTGAAAGAATTCCTTTAGACCCCTGAAGTCTCAAAGTTCAAGTATTGAAGACCTATTCATGGACATTTTCATCTTTGGAATCTTTTGTTGCATCCATAACTCATCATCTCTGAATTTGGTGTGTAAAGTTGCCCCACTTTATCACTATTTGCTTGAATTATATAATTATGAGTTTTTTTTTTAACTTTTAATTGCAATAAGGTCCTTGAAAGAATTTAAGCTTTGCAATGAGATCATTAAAAAGCATTGCAATTTAGTCCTTGAAAACATCAAATTATTTCTTTAAAAAAAGCAATCAGACCCCTGAAGTTTCAAAGTTCAAGTACGAAAGTCCTATCCATGACATTTTCACCATTAAAGTCTTTTGTTGCATCTATAACTCATTGTCCCAAAACTGGGTGTCTACAGTTGCCCCCCTTTGTCCTTGTTTGCTTGAATTATAGAATTCTGACCTCTTTTGTTTTAACATCTAATTACAAAAAAGTCTTCGAAAGAATTTAATTTTTGCAATTGGATCCTTAGGAAGCATTGCAATTTAGTTCATGAAAACATTAAATTATTTCTTTGAAAAAATGCAATCGGACCCTTAAAGTCCCATAATTCAAGTATTAAAGATCTATTCATGATATTTTCATCATTGGAGTCATTTTTCATGTCGATAACTCATCATCCAAAACTTGGGTGTTTACCATTGCCCCCTCATTGTCGCTGTTTACTTGAATTTTAAAATCCCAACCTCTTCTGTTTAAAAAAAATTAATTATAAAAAGGTCCAGGAAAGAATTTAAAGTTTGCAATTACAACCTTAAAAGCATTGCAATTTAGTCCATGAAAACATTAAATTCTTTCATTGAAAGAATTCATTCAGGCTCCTGAAGTCTCAAAGTTGAAGTATTAAAGACCTATTCATGATATTTTCATCATTGGAGTCATTTGTCGCATCCATAACTCATCATCTTGGAATTGGATGTGCATAATTGCCCCCCTTTATTGCTATTTGCTTGAATTATATAACTTTGAGCTCTTGTTTTTAAAATTTTCATGACAAAAATGTCTAAGAAAAATTCAAGTTTTGCAATGAGATCATTAAACAGCATTGCAATTTAATCTATGAAAACATTAAATTACTTCTTTAAAAAATACAATCAGACCCCTGAAGTTTCAAAGTTCAAGTACTAAAGACCTATTCATGACATTTTCATCATTGAAGTCTTTTGTCACATCCATAACTCACTATCCCTGAATTAGGTGTCTACAGTTACCCCACTTTGCTCCTATTTGCTTGAATTATAGAATTTTGACCTCTTTTTTTTCAATTTCTAATTACAAAAAAGTCCTCCAAAGAATTTAATTTTTGCAATTACATCCTAAGAAATCATTGTAATTTAGTCCTGCAAAGCAATCAATTATTTCTTTCAAAAAATGCAATTGGATACCTAAAATCCCATAGTTCAAGTATCGAAGACCTATTCATGATATTTTCATCATTAGAGTCATTTGTTGCCTCCATAATCCATTATCCCAAACTTGGGTGTCTACAGTGGCCTGACCTTTATCGCTATTTACTTGAATTATAGAATTCTGACCACTTTTTTTTTAATTTTAATTATAAAAAGGTCCATAAAAAAATTTAAGTTTTGGCAATTACAACCTTAAAAAGCATTCTAATTTAGTCCATGAAAACATTAAATTCTTTCTTTGAAAGAATTCATTCGGACCCCTGAAGTCTCAAAGTTCAAGTAATGAAGACCTATTCATGACATTTTCATCATTGAACTCTTTTGTTGCATCCATAACTCATCATCCCTGAATTTGGTGTGTAAAGTTGCCCCACTTTATCACTATTTGCTTGAATTATATAATTATGAGCTTTTTTTTTAACTTTTAATTACAATAAGGTCCTTGAAAGAATTTAAGCTTTGCAATGAGATCATTAAAAAGCATTGCAATTTAGTCCTTGAAAACATCAAATTATTTCTTTAAAAAAAGCAATCAGACCCCTAAAGTTTCAAAAGTTCAAGTCCTGAAGTCCTATCCATGACATTTTCACCATTAAAGTCTTTTCTTGCCCCTATAACTCATTATCCCAAAACTGGGTGTCTACAGTTGCCCCCCTTTGTCCCTGTTTGCTTGAATTATAGAATTCTGACCTCTTTTGTTTTAACATCTAATTACAAAAAAGTCTTCGAAAGAATTTAATTTTTGCAATTGGATCCTTAGGAAGCATTGCAATTTAGTTCATGAAAACATTAAATTATTTCTTTGAAAAAATGCAATCGGACACCTAAAGTCCCATATTTCAAGTATTAAAGATCTATTCATGATATTTTCATCATTGGAGTCATTTTTCATGTCCATAACTCATCATCCCAAACTTGGGTGTTTACCATTGCCCCCTCATTGTCACTGTTTACTTTAATTTTAAAATCCCGACCTCTTCTGTTTAAAAAAAAATTAATTACAAAAAGGTCCAAGAAAGAATTTAAAGTTTGCAATTAGAACCTTATAAGCATTGCAATTTAGTCCATGAAAACATTAAATTCTTTCATTGAAAAAAATTCATTCAGGCTCCTGAAGTTTCAAAGTTGAAGTATTAAAGACCTATTCATGACATTTTCATCATTGGAGTCATTTGTCGCATCCCTAACTCATCATCTTGGAATTGGATGTGCATAATTGCCCCCCTTTATTGCTATTTGCTTGAATTATATAACTTTGAGCTCTTTTTTCTTTTAAATTTTCATTACAAAAATGTCTAAGAAAAATTAAAATTTTGCAATGAGATCATTAAAAAGCATTGCAATTTAATCTATGAATACATTAAATTACTTCTTTAAAAAATACAATCAGACCCCTGAAGTTTCAAAGTTCAAGTACTAAAGACCTATTCATGACATTTTCATCATTGAAATCTTTTGTCACATCCATAACTCACTATCCCTGAATTAGGTGTCTACAGTTACCCCACTTTGCCCCTATTTGCTTGAATTATAGAATTTTGACCTCTTTTGTTTCAATTTCTAATTACAAAAAAGTCCTCCAAAGAATTTAATTTTTGTACTTACATCCTTAGAAATCATTGTAATTTTGTCCTTGAACGCATTAAATTATTTCTTTCAAAAAATGCAATTGGACCCCTAAAATCCCAAATTTCAAGTATCGAAGACCTATTCATGATATTTTCATCATTAGAGTCATTTGTTGCCTCCATAATCCATTATCCCAAACTTGGGTGTCTACAGTTGCCCGACCTTTATCGCTATTTACTTGAATTACAGAATTCTAACCACTTTTTTTTTTAATTTTAATTAGAAAAATGTCCTTAAAAAAATTTAAGTTTTGCAATTACAACCTTAAAAGGCATTCTAATTTAGTCCATGAAAACATTAAATTCTTTCGTTGAAAGAATTCATTCAGACCCCTGAAGTCTCAAAGTTCAAGTATTGAAGACCTATTCATGACATTTTCATCATTGGAGTCTTTTGTTGCATCCATAACTCATCATCCCTGAATTTGGTGTGTAAAGTTGCCCCACTTTATCACTATTTGCTTGAATTATATAACTCTAAGCCGTTTTTTTTTAACTTTTTATTACAAAAAGGTCCATGAAAAAATTTATGCTTTGTAATGAGATCTTTAAAAAGCATTGCAATTTAGTCCATGAAAAAATGAAATTATTTCTTTGAAAAAATGCAGTTAGACCCCTGAAGTTTCAAAGTTCAAGTACTGAAGGCCTATCGATGACATTTTCATCATTAAAGTCTTTTGTCACATCCATAGCTCATTGTCCAAAAACTGGGTGTCTATAGTTGCCCCCCTTTGTCCCTATTTGCTTGAATTATAGAATTCTGACCTCTTTTGTTTTAACTTCTAATTACAAGAAAGTCCTTGAAAGAATTTAATTTTTGCAATTAGATCCTTAGAAAGCATTGCAATTTGGTCCATGAAAACATTAAATTATTTCTTTGAAAAAATGCAATCGAACCATTAAAGTCCCACAGTTTAAGTATTGAAGACCTATTCATGATATTTTCATCATTTGAGTCATTTGCCGTGTCCATTACTCGTCATCCCAAACTTGGATGTTTACAGTTGCCCCCCCTTTGGTGCTGTTTACTTGAATTTTAGAATCCCGACCTCTATTGTTTAAAAAAAATTTTAATTTCAAAAAGGTCCAAGAAAGAATTTAAAGTTTGCAATTACAACATTAAAAGCATTGCAATTTAGTCCATGAAAACATTAAATTCCTTTTTTGAAAAAATTCATTCAGGCGCTTGAAGTCTCAAAGTTCAAGTATTGAAGACCTACTCATGGCATTTTCATCACTTGAGTCTTTTGTCGCATCCATAACTCATCATCTCAGAATTGGATGTGTATAGTTGCCGCCCTTTATTGCTATTCGCTTGAATTATATAACTCTGACCTCTTTTTTTAAAATTTTTATTAAAAAAATTTCCATGAAAAAATTTAAGTTTTGCAATGAGATCACTAAAAAGCATTGCAATTTAATCCATGAATACATTAAATTATTTCTTAAAAAAAATACAATCAGACCCCTGAAGTTTCAAAGTTCAAGTTCTAAAGACCTATTCATGACATTTTCATCATTGAAGTCTTTTGTCACATCCATAACTCATTGTCCCTAAATTAGGTGTCTACAGTTGCCCCATTTTGCCCCTATTTGCTTGAATTATAGAATTCTAACCTCTTTTGTTTCAACTTTTAATTACAAAAAGGTCCTCCAAAGAATTGAATTTTTGCAATTAGATCCTTAAAAAGCATTACAATTTAGTCCTTGGAAGCATTAAATTATTTCTTTAAAAATTGGAATCGGACCCTTAAAATTTCAAAGTTCAAGTATTGAAGACTTATTCATGATATTTTCATCATTGTAGTCATTTGTTACGTCGAAAACCCATTATCCCAAACTTGGGTGTCTATAGTTGCCCGACCTTTATCTCTGTTTACTTGAATTGTAGAATTCTGACCACTTTTTTTAAAAAAATTTAATTACAAAAAGGTCCTTAACAGAATTTAACATTTATAATTACAACCTTAAAAAGCATTGCAATTTAGTCCATGAAAACATTAAATTCTTTCTTTCAAAAAATTCATTCAAACCCCTGAACTCTCAAAGTTCAAGTATTGAAGACCTATTCGTGACATTTTCATCATTGGAGTCTTTTGTTGCATCCATAACTCATCATCCCTGAATTTGGTGTGTAAAGTTGCCCCACTTTATCGCTATTTTCTAGAATTATATAACTCTGAGCTCTTTTTTAACTTTTTATTACAAAAAGGTCCATGAAAAAATTTAAGCTTTGCAATGAGATCATTAAAAAGCATTGCAATTTAGTCCATGAAAACATTAAATTATTTCTTTGAAAAATGCAATCAGACCCCTGAAGTTTCAAAGTTCAAGTACTGATGGCCTATCTATGACATTTTCATCATTAAAGTCTTTTGTCGCATCCATAACTCATTGTCCCAAAACTGGGTGTCTACAATTGCCCCCCTTTGTCCCTATTTGCTTGAATTATAGAATTCTGACCTGTTTTGTTTTAACTTCTAATTATAAAAAAGCCCTCAAAAGAATTTAAGTTTTGCAATTAGATCCTTAGAAAGCATTGCAATTTAGTCCATGAAAACATTAAATTATTTCTTTGAAAAAATGCAATCGAACCCTTAAAGTCCCATAGTTCAAGTATTGAAGACCTATTCATGATATTTTCATCACTGGAGTCATTTGCCGTGTCCATAACTCGTCATCCAAAATTTGGGTGTTTACAGTTCACCCCCCCCCTTTGTTGCTGTTTACTTGAATTTTAGAATCCCGACCTCTTTTGTTTTAAAAAAATTTTAATTTCAAAAATGTCCAAGAAAGAATTTAAAGTTTGCAATTACAACCTTAAAAGCATTGCAATTTAGTCCATGAAAACATTAAATTCTTTCATTGAAAAAATTCATTCAGGCACTTGATGTCTCAAAGTTCAAGTATTGAAGACCTATTCATGACATTTTCATCACTGGAGTCTTTTGTCGCATCCATAACTCATCATCTCGGAATTGGATGTGTATAGTTGTCGTCTTTTATCGCTATACGCTTGAATTATATAAGTTTGAGCTCTTTTTTAAAATTTTAATTTAAAAAAGGTCCATGAAAAAATTTAATTTTTGTAATGAGATCACTAAAAAGCATTACAATCTAATCCATGAATACATTAAATTATTTCCTTAAAAAAATACAATCAGACCCCTGAAGTTTCAAAGTTCAAGTACTAAAGACCTATTCATGACATTTTCATCATTGAAGTCTTTTGTCACATCCATAACTCATTGTCCCTAAATTAGGTGTCTACAGTTACCCCACTTTGCCCCTATTTGTTTGAATTATAGAATTTTGACCTCTTTTGTTTCAATTTCTAATTACAAAAAAGTCCTCCAAAGAATTTAATTTTTGCAATTACATCCTTAGAAATCATTGTAATTTTGTCCTTGAACGCATTAAATTATTTCTTTCAAAAAATGCAATTGGACCCCTAAAATCCCAAATTTCAAGTATCGAAGACCTATTCATGATATTTTCATCATTAGAGTCATTTGTTGCCTCCATAATCCATTATCCCAAACTTGGGTGTCTACAGTTGCCCGACCTTTATCGCTATTTACTTGAATTACAGAATTCTAACCACTTTTTTTTTAATTTTAATTAGAAAAATGTCCTTAAAAAAATTTAAGTTTTGCAATTACAACCTTAAAAGGCATTCTAATTTAGTCCATGAAAACATTAAATTCTTTCGTTGAAAGAATTCATTCAGACCCCTGAAGTCTCAAAGTTCAAGTATTGAAGACCTATTCATGACATTTTCATCATTGGAGTCTTTTGTTGCATCCATAACTCATCATCCCTGAATTTGGTGTGTAAAGTTGCCCCACTTTATCACTATTTGCTTGAATTATATAACTCTGAGCCGTTTTTTTTAACTTTTTATTACAAAAAAGGTCCATGAAAAAATTTATGCTTTGTAATGAGATCTTTAAAAAGCATTGCAATTTAGTCCATGAAAAAATGAAATTATTTCTTTGAAAAAATGCAGTTAGACCCCTGAAGTTTCAAAGTTCAAGTACTGAAGGCCTATCGATGACATTTTCATCATTAAAGTCTTTTGTCACATCCATAGCTCATTGTCCAAAAACTGGGTGTCTATAGTTGCCCCCCTTTGTCCCTATTTGCTTGAATTATAGAATTCTGACCTCTTTTGTTTTAACTTCTAATTACAAGAAAGTCCTTGAAAGAATTTAATTTTTGCAATTAGATCCTTAGAAAGCATTGCAATTTGGTCCATGAAAACATTAAATTATTTCTTTGAAAAAATGCAATCGAACCATTAAAGTCCCACAGTTTAAGTATTGAAGACCTATTCATGATATTTTCATCATTTGAGTCATTTGCCGTGTCCATTACTCGTCATCCCAAACTTGGATGTTTACAGTTGCCCCCCCTTTGGTGCTGTTTACTTGAATTTTAGAATCCCGACCTCTATTGTTTAAAAAAAATTTTAATTTCAAAAAGGTCCAAGAAAGAATTTAAAGTTTGCAATTACAACATTAAAAGCATTGCAATTTAGTCCATGAAAACATTTAAATTCCTTTTTTGAAAAAATTCATTCAGGCGCTTGAAGTCTCAAAGTTCAAGTATTGAAGACCTACTCATGGCATTTTCATCACTTGAGTCTTTTGTCGCATCCATAACTCATCATCTCAGAATTGGATGTGTATAGTTGCCGCCCTTTATTGCTATTCGCTTGAATTATATAACTCTGACCTCTTTTTTTAAAATTTTTATTAAAAAATTTCCATGAAAAAATTTAAGTTTTGCAATGAGATCACTAAAAAGCATTGCAATTTAATCCATGAATACATTAAATTATTTCTTAAAAAAAATACAATCAGACCCCTGAAGTTTCAAAGTTCAAGTTCTAAAGACCTATTCATGACATTTTCATCATTGAAGTCTTTTGTCACATCCATAACTCATTGTCCCTAAATTAGGTGTCTACAGTTGCCCCATTTTGCCCCTATTTGCTTGAATTATAGAATTCTAACCTCTTTTGTTTCAACTTTTAATTACAAAAAGGTCCTCCAAAGAATTGAATTTTTGCAATTAGATCCTTAAAAAGCATTGTAATTTAGTCCTTGGAAGCATTAAATTATTTCTTTAAAAATTGGAATCGGACCCTTAAAATTTCAAAGTTCAAGTATTGAAGACTTATTCATGATATTTTCATCATTGTAGTCATTTGTTGCGTCGAAAACCCATTATCCCAAACTTGGGTGTCTATAGTTGCCCGACCTTTATCTCTGTTTACTTGAATTGTAGAATTCTGACCACTTTTTTTAAAAAAATTTAATTACAAAAAGGTCCTTAACAGAATTTAACATTTATAATTACAAACCTTAAAAAGCATTGCAATTTAGTCCATGAAAACATTAAATTCTTTCTTTCAAAAAAATTCATTCAAACCCCTGAACTCTCAAAGTTCAAGTATTGAAGACCTATTCGTGACATTTTCATCATTGGAGTCTTTTGTTGCATCCATAACTCATCATCCCTGAATTTGGTGTGTAAAGTTGCCCCACTTTATCGCTATTTTCTAGAATTATATAACTCTGAGCTCTTTTTTAACTTTTTATTACAAAAAGGTCCATGAAAAAATTTAAGCTTTGCAATGAGATCATTAAAAAGCATTGCAATTTAGTCCATGAAAACATTAAATTATTTCTTTAAAAAATGCAATCAGACCCCTGAAGTTTCAAAGTTCAAGTACTGATGGCCTATCTATGACATTTTCATCATTAAAGTCTTTTGTCGCATCCATAACTCATTGTCCCAAAACTGGGTGTCTACAATTGCCCCCCTTTGTCCCTATTTGCTTGAATTATAGAATTCTGACCTGTTTTGTTTTAACTTCTAATTACAAAAAAGTCCTCAAAAGAATTTAAGTTTTGCAATTAGATCCTTAGAAAGCATTGCAATTTAGTCCATGAAAACATTAAATTATTTCTTTGAAAAAATGCAATCGAACCCTTAAAGTCCCATAGTTCAAGTATTGAAGACCTATTCATGATATTTTCATCACTGGAGTCATTTTCCGTGTCCATAACTCGTCATCCCCAAATTTGGGTGTTTACAGTTCCCCCCCCCCCCCTTTGTTGCTGTTACTTGAATTTTAGAATCCCGACCTCTTTTGTTTTAAAAAAATTTTAATTTCAAAAATGTCCAAGAAAGAATTTAAAGTTTGCAATTACAACCTTAAAAGCATTGCAATTTAGTCCATGAAAACATTAAATTCTTTCATTCAAAAAATTCATTCAGGCACTTGAAGTCTCAAAGTTCAAGTATTGAAGACCTATTCATGACATTTTCATCACTGGAGTCTTTTGTCGCATCCATAACTCATCATCTCGGAATTGGATGTGTATAGTTGTCGTCTTTTATCGCTATACGCTTGAATTATATAAGTCTGAGCTCTTTTTTAAAATTTTAATTTAAAAAAGGTCCATGAAAAAATTTAATTTTTGTAATGAGATCACTAAAAAGCATTGCAATCTAATCCATGAATACATTAAATTATTTCCTTAAAAAAATACAATCAGACCCCTGAAGTTTCAAAGTTCAAGTACTAAAGACCTATTCATGAAATTTTCATCATTGAAGTCTTTTGTCACATCCATAACTCATTGTCCCTAAATTAGGTGTCTACAGTTACACCACTTTGCCCCTATTTGTTTGAATTATAGAATTTTGACCTCTTTTGTTTCAATTTCTAATTACAAAAAAGTCCTCCAAAGAATTTAATTTTTGCAATTACATCCTTAGAAATCATTGTAATTTTGTCCTTGAACGCATTAAATTATTTCTTTCAAAAAATGCAATTGGACCCCTAAAATCCCAAATTTCAAGTATCGAAGACCTATTCATGATATTTTCATCATTAGAGTCATTTGTTGCCTCCATAATCCATTATCCCAAACTTGGGTGTCTACAGTTGCCCGACCTTTATCGCTATTTACTTGAATTACAGAATTCTAACCACTTTTTTTTTTTAATTTCAATTAGAAAAATGTCCTTAAAAAAATTTAAGTTTTGCAATTACAACCTTAAAAGGCATTCTAATTTAGTCCATGAAAACATTAAATTCTTTCGTTGAAAGAATTCATTCAGACCCCTGAAGTCTCAAAGTTCAAGTATTGAAGACCTATTCATGACATTTTCATCATTGGAGTCTTTTGTTGCATCCATAACTCATCATCCCTGAATTTGGTGTGTAAAGTTGCCCCACTTTACCACTATTTGCTTGAATTATATAACTCTGAGCTGTTTTTTTTAACTTTTTATTACAAAAAGGTCCATGAAAAAATTTATGCTTTGTAATGAGATCTTTAAAAAGCATTGCAATTTAGTCCATGAAAAAATGAAATTATTTCTTTGAAAAAATGCAGTTAGACCCCTGAAGTTTCAAAGTTCAAGTACTGAAGGCCTATCGATGACATTTTCATCATTAAAGTCTTTTGTCGCATCCATAACTCATTGTCCCAAAACTGGGTGTCTACAATTGCCCCCCTTTGTCCCTATTTGCTTGAATTATAGAATTCTGACCTCTTTTGTTTTAACTTCTAATTATAAAAAAGTCCTCAAAAGAATTTAATTTTTGCAATTAGATCCTTAGAAAGCATTGCAATTTAGTCCATGAAAACATTAAATTATTTCTTTGAAAAATGCAATCAGACCCCTGAAGTTTCAAAGTTCAAGTACTGATGGCCTATCCATGACATTTTCATCATTAAAGTCTTTTGTCGCATCCATAACTCATTGTCCCAAAACTGGGTGTCTACAATTGCCCCCCTTTGTCCCTATTTGCTTGAATTATAGAATTCTGACCTGTTTTGTTTTAACTTCTAATTACAAAAAAGTCCTCAAAAGAATTTAATTTTTGCAATTAGATCCTTAGAAAGCATTGCAATTTAGTCCATGAAAACATTAAATTATTTCTTTGAAAAAATGCAATCGAACCCTTAAAGTCCCATAGTTCAAGTATTGAAGACCTATTTATGATATTTTCATCACTGGAGTCATTTGCCGTGTCCATAACTCGTCATCCCAAATTTGGGTGTTTACAGTTGCCCCCCCCCCCTTTGTTGGTGTTTACTTGAATTTTAGAATCCCGACCTCTTTTGTTTTAAAAAAATTTTAATTTCAAAAATGTCCAAGAAAGAATTTAAAGTTTGCAATTACAACCTTAAAAGCATTGCAATTTAGTTTATGAAAACATTAAATTCTTTCATTGAAAAAATTCATTCAGGCACTTGAAGTCTCAAAGTTCAAGTATTGAAGACCTATTCATGACATTTTCATCACTGGAGTCTTTTGTCGCATCCATAACTCATCATCTCGGAATTGGATGTGTATAGTTGCCGTCTTTTATCGCTATACGCTTGAATTATATAAGTCTGAGCTCTTTTTTAAAATTTTAATTTAAAAAAGGTCCATGAAAAAATTTAATTTTTGTAATGAGATCACTAAAAAGCATTGCAATCTAATCCATGAATACATTAAATTATTTCCTTAAAAAAATACAATCAGACCCCTGAAGTTTCAAAGTTCAAGTACTAAAGACCTATTCATGAAATTTTCATCATTGAAGTCTTTTATCACATCCATAACTCATTGTCCCTAAATTAGGTGTCTACAGTTGCCCCACTTTGTCCCTATTTGCTTGAATTATAGAATTTTGACCTCTTTTGTCACAACTTCTAATTACAAAAAGGTCCTCTAAAGAATTTAATTTTCGCAATTAGATCCTTAAAAAGCATTGCAATTTAGTCCTTGAAAGCATTAAATTATTTCTTTAAAAAATTGGAATCGGTCCCCTAAAATTTCGAAGTTCAAGTATTGAAGACTTATTCATGATATTTTCAGCATTTGAGTCATTTGTTGCCTCCAAAACCCATTATCCCAAACTTGGGTGTCTTTAGTTGCCCAACCTTTATCCCTGTTTACTTGAATTACAGAATTCATACCTCTTTTTTTAAAAAAAAATTTAAGTACAAAAACGTCCTTAAAAGAATTTAAGTTTTGCAATTACAACCTTAACAAGCATTGCAATTTAGTCCATGAAAACATTAAATTCTTTCTTTCAAAAAATTCATTCAAACCCCTGAAGTCTCAAATTTTATGTATTAAAGACCTATTCATGACATTTTCATCATTGGAGTCTTTTGTTGCATCCATAACTCATCATCCCAGAATTTGGTGTGTAAAGTTGCCCCACTTTATCACTATTTGCTTGAATTATATAACTCTGAGCTCTTTTTTTTTTAACTTTTTATTACAAAAAGGCCCCTGAAAAAATTTAACTTTTGCAATGAGATCATTAAAAAGCATTTCAATTTAGTTCATGAAAACATTAAATTATTTCTTTGAAAAAATGCAACCAGACCCCTGAAGTTTTAAAGTTTAAGTACTGAAGACCTATCCATGACATTTTCATCATTAAAGTCTTTTGTCACATCCATAACTCATTGTCCCAAAAATGGGTGTCTACAGTTGCCCCCCTTTGTCCCTATTTGCTTGAATTATAGAATTCTGACCTTTTTTTGTTTTAACTTATAATTACAAAAAGGTCCTCAAAAGAATTTAATTTTTGCAATTAGATCCTTAGAAAGCATTGCAATTTAGTCCATGAAAACATTAAATTATTTCTTTGAAAAAATGCAATCGGACCACTAAAGTCCTATAGTTCAAGTATTGAAGACCTATTCATGATATTTTCATCATTGGAGCGATTTGTCGTGTCCATGACTCATCATCCCAAACTTGGGTGTTTACAGTTGCCCCCCCTCTTTTGCTGTTTTCTTAAATTTTAGAATCCCGACCTCTTTTGTTTAAAAAAAATTTAATTATAGAAAGGTCCAAGAAATAATTTAAAGTTTGCAATTACAACCTTAAAAGCATTGCAATTTAGACCATGAGAACATTAAATTCTTTCATTGAAAAAATTTATTCAGGCCCTTGAAGTCTCAAAGTTCAAGTATTGAAGACCTATTCATGACATTTTCATCATTGGAGTCTTTTGTCGCATCCATAACTCATCATCTTGTGATTGGATGTGTATTGTTGCCCCCCTTTATCGCTATTTGCTTGAATTATATAACTCTGAGCACTTTTTTTATATTTTCATTACAAAAAGGTCCATGAAAAAATTTAAGTTTTGCAATGAGATAATTAAAAAGCATTGCAATTTAATCCATGAATACATTAAATTATTTCTTTAGAAAAATACAATCAGACCCCCGAAGTTTTAAAGCTCAAGTACTAAAGACCTATTCATGAAATTTTCATCATTGAAGTATTTTATCACATCCATAACCTTAAAAAGCATTATAATTTAGTCCATGAAAAACAATAAATTCTTTCTTTGAAAAAATTCATTCAGGCCCCTGAAGTCTCAAAATTCAAGTATTGAAGACCTATTCATGACATTTTCATAATTAGAGTCTTTTGTCTCATCTATAACTCATCATCCCAGAATTGGGTGTTTACAGTTGCCCCCCTTTACTAGTGTTTGCTTCAATTATAGAATTCTAAGCTGTTTTTTAACTTTTAATTACAAAAAGGTCCATGAAAGAATTTAAGTTTTATAATGAGATCATTAAAAAGCATTACAATTTAGTCTAGGAAAACATTAAGTTCTTTCTTTGAAAAAATGTAATCAGACCCCTGAAGTTTCAAAGTTCATGTATTGAAAACATATTCATGATATTGTCATCATTGAAGTCTTTTGTCGCATCCATAACTCATCATCCTAAAATTAGGTGTCCATAGTTGCCCCCCTTTTTCACTATTTGCTTAAATTATAGAATTCTGACCTCATTTTCTTAACTTTTAATTATAAAAAGTTCCTTGCAAGAATTTAAGTTTTGACATTAGAACCTTGAAAAGCATTACAATTTAGTACATGAAAACATTAAAATTCTTTCTTTGAGAAAATGCATGCATACCCCTAAAGTCTCAAAGTTCAAGTATTGAAGACTTATTAATGATTTTCATCATTGGAGTCTTTTGTCACATCCATAACTCATCATCCTGAAATTGGGTGTCTACAGTTGCCCCCCTTTGTAAAATTTCGAGCTCTTTTTTTTTACTTTTTATTACAAAAATGTCTACGAAAGAATTAAATTTTTTCAATAAGATCCTTAAAAAGCATTGCATTATAGTCCATGAAAACATTAAATTCTTTCTTTGAAAAAATGCAATCAGAGTCCTAAAGTCTCAAAGTTCAAGTATTAAAGACCTATTCATGACATTTTCATCATTTGAGTGTTTTTTTGCATCCATAACTCATCATCCAAAAATTAGGTGTCTACAGTTGCCCCCATGTATCGCTATTTTCTTGAATTATAGAATTTCGACTTCCTTTGTTTTAAATTTTAATTACAAAAAGGTCCTTAAAAAGCATTTCAATTTAGTTCACAAAAACATTAAATTCTTTCATTGAAAAATATGCAATCAGACTCCTAATGTCTCAAAGTTCAAGTATTGGAGACCTATTCATGACATTTTCATCATTGGAGCCTTTTGTCACATCCATAACTCATCATCCCAAAATTGAGTGTCTACAGTTGCTCCCTTTTGTTGTTGTTTGCTGGAATTAGATTTCTGACCTCTTTTGTTTTAACATTTAATTACAAAAAGGTCCTTGAAAGAATTTAGGTTTTGTAATAAGATCCTTAAAAAGCATTGTAATTTTGTGCACGAAAACATTAAATTCTTCCTTTGTTTTAAATGCAATCATACCCCTAAAGTCTCAAAGTTCAAGTGTTAAAGATGTATTCATGATATTTTCTTCATTAGAGTCTTTTATCGCATCTATTACTCATCATCCTAAAATTTGGCGTTTATAGTTGCCCCTATTTGTTGCTATTTGCTTGAATTATAGAATTCTAACCTCTTTTGTTTTAACTTTTAATTACAAAGATGTCTTTGAAAGAATTTAAGTTTTGCAATTGGATCCTTAAAATGCATTGCAATTTTGTCCACAAAAACATTAAATTCTTCCTTTGAAAAAAATGCAATAAAACCCCTAAAGTCTCAAAGTTCAAGTATTGGAGACCAATTCATGACATTTTCATCATTGGAATCTTTTTTCGCATCCATAACTCATCATCTTAAAATTGGGTGTCCATAGTTGCCTCCCTTTGACACTTGTGCTAGAATTCTATAATTCCAACCTCTTTTGTTTTAACTTTTAATCAGAAGGTTCCTTGAAAAAAATTAAGTTTTGTAATTAAATCCTTAAAAAGCATTGCAATTTTATTCATGAAAACATTCAATTCTTTCTTTAAAAAAATGCAATCAGGCCGCTGAAGTCTCAAAATTCAAGTATTGAAGACCTATTGATTACATTTTCATCATTAGAGTCTTTTGTCATAACCATAACTCATCATTCAAAAAATGGGTGTCTACAGTTGCCCCCCTTTGTCCATGTTTGCTTGAATTATAGAATTCCGACCTCTTTTGTTTTAACTTCTAATTATAAAAGGTCCTCAAAAGAATTTGCTTTTTGCAATTACATCCTTAGGAAGCATTGCAACTTAGTCCTTGAAAACATTAACTTATTTTTTTGCAACAATACAATCAGACCCTTAAAGTCTCAAAGTTCAAGTATTAAAGACCTATTCATGTTATTTTCATCATTGGAGTCATTTGTCGCGTCCATAACTCATCATCCCAAACTTAGGTGTCTACAGTTGCCCCCCCTTTGTCGCTGTTTACATGAATTATAAAATTCTGACCTTTTTTTCAATTTTAATTACAAAAATGTCCTGCAAAGAATTTAAGTTTTACAATTACTTCCTTAAAAAGCATTGCAATTTAGTTCTACAGTTACACCGCTTTGTCGATGTTTGCTTGAATTATAAAATTATAAACTCCTTTTTTAACTTTTTAATTCAAAAAGGTATGTGAAAGAATTAAAGTTTTTCAATGAGATCCTTAAAAAGCATTGCAATTTAGTCCACGAAAACATTAAATCCTTTCTTTGAAAAAATGCAGTCAGAGCCCTAAAGTCTCAAAGTTCAAGTATTGAAGGCCTATCCATGACATTCTCATCATTTGAGTGTTTTGTCGCATCCATAACTCATCATCTCGAAATTCGGTGTCTACAGTTGCCCCCTGTGTCACTATTTGCTTGAATTATAGAATTTTGACCTCTTTTGTTTTAAATTTTAATTACAAGAAGTTCCTCAAAGGAATTTAAGTTTTGCAATGAGATCCTTAAAAAGCATTACAATTTAGTTCACAAAAATATTAAATTCTTTCATTGAAAAAAATGCAATTAGACTTCTAATGTCTCAAAGTTCAAGTATTGAAGACCTATTAATGACATTTTCATCATTAGAGCCTTTTGTCACATCCATAACTCATCATCCTAAAATTGGGTGTCTACAGTTGCCCCCTTTTGTTGTTGTTTGCTTGAATTATAGAATTCTGAACTCTTTTGTTTTAACTTTTAATAACAAATAGGTCTTTAAAAGAATTGAGGTTTTATAATAAGATCCTTAAAAAGCATTGTAATTTTGTCCACGAAAACATTAAATTCTTCCTTTGAAAAAAATGCAATCATACCCCTAAAGTCTCAAAGTTCAAGTGTTGAAGACGTATTCATGACATTTTATTTATTGGAGTCATTTGTCGCATTTATAACTCATCATCCCAAAATTTGGTATTTATAGTTGCCCCCCTTTGTTGCTATTTGCTTGAATTATAGAATTCTAACCTCTTTTGTTTTAACTTTTAATTACAAAGAGGTCTTTGAAATAATTTAAGTTTTGCAATTGGATCCTTAAAAAGCATTGCAATTTTGTCCACGAAAACATTAAATTCTTCCTTTGAAAAAAAATGCAATCAGACCCCTAAAGTCTCAAAGTTCAAGTATTGGAGACCTATTCATGACATTTTCATCATTGGAGTCTTTCATCGCATCCATAAATCATCATCATGAAATTGGGTGTCTACAATTGCCTTCCTTTGATGCTTGTACTTGAATTATATAATTCCAACGTCTTTTGTTTTAACTTTTAATTACAAAAGTGTCCTTGTAAAAATTTAAGTTTTGCAATTAAATCCTTAAAAAGCATTACAATTTTGTCTATGAAAACATTAAATTCTTTCATCGAAAAAATGCAATCAGACCCCTAAAGTCTCAAAGTTCAAGTACTGAAGAACTATTCATGAAATTTTCATCATTAGAGTCTTTTGTCATAGCCATAACTCATCATCCTGAAATTTGGTGTCTACAGTTGCCCCACTTTGTCATTGTTTGCTTGAATTCTAGAATTTTGACCTCTTTTATTTTAAATTTTAATTAGAAAAATGTCCTTAAAATAATTTAAGTTTTGCAATTAGATCCTTTAAAAGCATTGCAATTTAGTCCACAAAAACATTAAATTCATTCAATGAAAAAATGCAATCAGAACCTTCAAGTCTCAAATTTCATGTATTGAAGACCTATTCATGTCATTTTCATTATTAGAGTCTTTTTTGGCATCCATAACTCATCATCGCGAAATGGGGTGTCTACAGTTGCCCCTTTTTTCGCTATTTGCATGAATTATAGAATTTCGATATATTTTATTTTAACTTTTAATTAAAAAATGGTCCTTGAAAGAATTTAAGTTTCACAATTAAATCCTTCAGAAGCAATGCAATTTAATCCATGAAAAGATTAAATTCTTTCATTGTAAAAATGCAATCAGACCTAGAAGTCTTAAAGTTCAAGTAGTGAAGACCTATTCATGACCTTTACATCATTGGAGACTTTTGTCGCATCCATTACTCATCATCCCAAAATTGGGTGTCTATATTTTCCACCTTATGTCGTTGTTTGCTTTAATTATAGAATTGCAACCTTTTTTCGTTTTTAATTACAAAAAGGTCCTTGAAAGAATTTAAGTTTTATAATTACATCCTTAAAATGTATTGCAATTTAGTCTATGAAAACATTAAAATCTTTCGCTAAAAAAATGCAATAAGACCCCTGAAGTCTCGAAGTTCAAGTATTGAAGACGTATTCATGACACTTTCAACATCAGAGTCTTTTGTCGCATCAATAACTCATCATCCTAAAATTGGTAGTCTACAGTTGCCCTGCTTTGTCGCTGTTTGTTTGAATTATAGAATTCTAACCTCTTTTGTTTTAACTTTTGAATACAAAAAGGTCTATAGAAGAAGTTAAGTTTTGCAATTAGATACTTGAGAATCATTGCAACTTTGTGCATGAAAACATTAAATTCTTTCTTTGAAAAAATGCAATAAAAACCCTGAAGTGTTAAAGTTCAAGTATTGATGACCTATTCATGGCATTTTCATCATTAGAGTTTTTTGTCACATCCATAACTCATTAGGTGTCTACAATTGCCCCGCTATGTCGCTGTTTAGTTGAATTATAGAATTCTGACCTCTTTTTTTTTAACTTTTAATTAGAAAAAGGTCATTCAAAGAATTTACATTTTGTAATTAGATCCTTTAAAAGCATTGCAATTTAGTTCATGAAAATATTAAATTCTTTTGTTCAAAAAATACAATTAGAACCTTGAAGTCTCAAAGTTCAAGTATTGAAGACCTATCCATGCCATTTTCATCATTAAAGTCTCTTTTCACATTCATAATTCATCATCCCGAAATTGGATGTCGATAGTTGCCCCACTTTATCACTATTTGCTTGAATTATAGAATTCTAACCTCTTTTGTTTTAACTTTTATTTACAATAAGGTCCTTGAAAGAATTTAAGTTTTACAATTAAATCCTTAAAAAGCAGTGCAATTTAGTCCTCGAAAACAATAAATTCTTTCATTGAAAAAATGCAATTAGACCCAGCAGTCTCAAAGTTAAAGTATTAAAGAACAATTCATGACATTTTCATCATTGGAGACTTTTTTTGCATTTGTAACTCATCATCTCGAAATTGGGTGTCTATAGTTGCCACCCTGTGTCGCTGTTTTCTTGAATTATAGAATTTCAACCTTTTTTTAATTACAATAAGGCCCAGGAAAGAATTTAAGTTTTGTAATTAAATCCTTAAAAAGTATTTCAATTTAGTCCACGAAAACATTAAATACTTTTCTTAAAAAAATGCAATTAGACCCCTGAAGTCTCTAAGTTCATGTACTGAAGAACAATCCATGAAATTTTCATCATTAGAGTCCTTTGTTGCAGCCATAACTCATCATCCCGAAATTGGGTGTCTACAGTTACTCCACTTTGCCATTGTTTGCTTGAATTCTAGAATTCTAACCTCTTTTGTTTTAAATTTTAATTATAAAAAGGTCCTTAAAAGAATTTAAGTTTTACAATTAGATCCTTTAAAAGAATTGCAATTTAGTCCATGAAAACATTAAATTCTTTCATTGAAAAAATGCAATCAGAACCCTGAAGTCTCAAATTTCATGTATTGAAGACCTATTTAACTCATCATCCCGAAATGGGGTGTCTACAGTTGCCCCCCTTTGTCACTATTTGCATGAATTATAGAATTCTGACCTCTTTTATTTTAACTTTTCATTACAAAATGGTCCTTGAAATAATTTAAGTTTTGCAATTAAATCATTAAAAATTAATGTAATTTAATCCACAAAAACGTTAAGTTCTTTCGTGGAAAAAATGCAATTAGACCTAGAAGTCTCAAAGTTCAAGTATTGAAGACCTATTCATGACCTTTTCATCATTGGAGACTTTTTTCACATCCATTACTTATTATCCCAAAATTGGTTGTCTACATTTTCCACCTTGTGCTGGTGTTTGTTTGAATTACCAAATTTCAACCTGTTTTTGCTTTTAATTAAAAAAAAGGTCCGTGAAAGAATTGAAGTTTCGTAATTAGATCCTTAAAAAGCATTGCAATTTAATCCATGAAAACATTAAATTCTTTCACTAAAAAATGTAATTAGACCCCTAAAGTCTCAAAGTTCAAGCAATGAAAACGTATTCATTACACTTTCAACATCATAGTCTTTTGTCGCATCCATAAGTCATCATCCTAAAATTGGGTGTCTACAATTGCCCCGCTTTGTCACTATTTACTTGAATTATAGAATTTTGACCTATTTTCTTTAACTTTTGAATATAAAAAGATCCTTGAAAGAATTTAAGTTTTGCAATTAGATCCTTAAAAAGCATTGCAATTTTGTGCATGAAAACATTAAATTCCTTCTTTGAAAAAATTCAAGCCAAACCTTAAAGTCTTAAAGTTCAAGTATTGAAGACCAATTCATGAGATTTTCATCATTAGAGTCTTTTATCGCATCCATAACTCAATAGGTGTCTATGGTTGTCCCACTGTGTAGTTGTTTGGTTGAATTATAGAATTTTGACCTCTTTTGTTTTAACTTTTAATTACAAAAAGGTCCTTGAAAGAATTTAATTTTTGCAATTAGATCATTAAAAAGCATTGCAATTTAGTCCATGAAAACATTAAATTCTTTCGTTCAGAAAATGCAACTAGACCCTTAAAGTCTCAAAGTTCAAGTATTAAAGACCTATTCATGACATTTTCATCATTAGAGTTTTTTGTCGCATCCATAACTCATCTTGCCAAAATTGAGTGTCTACAGTTACCCCACTTTGTTGTTGTTTGCATGAATTCTAGAATTCTGACATCTTTTGTTTTAACTTTTAATTAGAAAAAGGTCCTTAAAAGAATTTACGTTTTGTAATTAGATCCTTAAATAGCATTGCAATTTTGTCCATGAAAACATCAAATTCTTTCTTTGAAAAAATGCAACCAAAACCCTGAAGTCTCAAAGTTCAATTATTGAAGACCTATTCATGACAATTTCATCTTTAAAGTCTGATATCACATCCATAACTCATCATCCTGAATTTTGGTGTCTACAGTTGCCCCCTTTTGTCATTGTTTCCTTGAATAACATAATTCCGACCTCTTTTGTTTTAATATTTAATTACAAAAAGGTACTTGAAAGAATTAAAGTTTTGCAAATAGATCCTTTAAAAGCATTGCAATTTAGTCCATAAAAATATTAAATTCATTTGTTTAGAAAATGAAAACAGAACCCTAAAGTCTCAAAGTTCAAGTATTGAAGACCCATTCATGTCATTTTTATCATTAGTGTCTCTTTTCTAATTCATAACACCTCATCCCGAAATTGGGCATCTACAATTGCCTCCCTTTATCGCTATTTGCTTGAATTATAGAATTTTAACCTCTTTTTTTTTTAAAATTTTATTTAAAAAAAGGCCCTTGAAAGAATTTAAGTTTTGCATTTAAAACCTTAAAAAGTAGTGCAATTTAGTCCACGAAAATAATAAATTCCTTCAATGAAAAAATGCAATCATGACATTTTCAAAGTGCAATCAAAGTTTAAGTATTGAAGACCTATTCATGACATTTTCATCATTGGAGCCTTTTATCGCATCCATAACTCATTATCCCAAAATTGGGTGTTTACAGTTGCCACCTTGTGTCGCTGTTTGCTTGAATTATAGAATTTCAACCTTTTTTTTGCTTTTAATTATAATAAGGCCCATGAAAGAATTTAAATTTTGCAATTAGATCCTTAAAAAGTACTGCACTTTAGTCCACAAAAACATTAAATTCTTTCATTGAAAAAATTCAATCAGACCCTTGAAGTCCCAAAGTTCAAGTACTTAAGAACTATTCATGAAATTTTCATCATTAGAGCCTTTTATCGCAGCCATAACTCATCATCCCAAAATTGGGTGTCTATAGTTGCCCTACTTTGTCGCTGTTTGCTTGAATTCTAGAATTCTGACCTCTTTTGTTTTAACTTTTAATTACAAAGGTCCTTAAAAGAATTTAAGTTTTACAATTAGAACCTTTAAAAGCATTGCAATTTAGTCCATGAAAACATTAAATTCTTTCATTGATAAAATGCAATTAGAGCCCTGAAGTCTCAAATTTCACATATTAAATACCTATTCATGTCATTTTCATTATTAGAGTCTTTTTCGCATCCATAACTCATCATCCCGAAATGGGAAGTCTACAATTGCCCCCTTTTGTCGCTATTTGCATGAATTGTAGAAGTCTGACCTATTCTATTTCAACTTTTAATTATAAAATGTTCCTTGAAAGAATTTAAGTTTTTCATTTAAATCCTTAAAAAACAATGCAATTTAATCCATGAAAACATTAAATTGTTTCATTGGAAAAATGCAATCAAACCTAAAAGTCTCAAAGTTCAAGTATTGAAGACCTATTCATGACCTTTTCATCATTAGAGATGCTTGTTGCATCTATCACTCATCATCCCGAAATTGGGTGTCTACATTTTCCACATTGTGTCACTGTTTGCTTGAATTAAAGAATTTCAACTTTTTTCTCTTTTAATTACAAAAATGTCCTTAAAAGAATTTAAGTTTTATAATTAGATCCTTAAAAAGCATTGCAAATTAGTCCACGAAAACATTAAATTTTTTCACTGAAAAAATGCAATAAGACCCTTAAAGTCTTAAAGTTCAAGTATTGAAGACGTATTCATGACACTTTCAACATCATAGTCTTTTGTTGCATCCATAACTCATCATCCCAAAATTGGGTGTCTACAGTTGCCCCGCTTTGTCATTGTTTGCTTGAATTATAGAATTCTAACCTTTTTTTTTTGAATTTTTGAATACAAAAAGGTCCTTAAAAGAATTTAAGTTTGGCAATTAGATCCTTAAAAAGCATTGCAATTTTGTGCATGAAAACATTAAATTCTTTCTTTGAAAACATGCAATCAAAATCTTAAAGTCGTTAAGTTCAAGTATTGAAGACCTATTCATGACATTTTCATCATTAGAGTCTTTTCTCGCATCCATAACTCATTAGGTGTCTACAGTAGCCCCGCTATGTCGTTGTTTGGTTGAATTATAGAATACATACCTCTTTTGTTTTAACTTTTAATTACAAAAATGTCCTTGAAAGAATTTAAGTTTTGTAATTAGATCCTTTAAAAGCATTGCAATTTAGTCCACGAAAACATTAAATTCTTTCATTCAAAAAATGTAGTCTGACCCTTGAAGTCTCAAAGTTCAAGTATTAAAGGCCTATTAATGATGTTTTCATCATTATAGTATTTTGTCGCATCCATAACTCATCATCCTGAAAATTAGGTGTCTATAGTTGCCCCGCTTTATGCAATGGGGTCACAAAAGGGGCCCTGGGGGCCATGCACCCTTAGAGTCCTTAGCTTATCCTAAGGACATGGTGGGACAAGAAAAGTATAATATGGCCAAGCAAGGACGTATATGAAAGGAAAAGTACAATGAAGGGCATTTTGATATATATGAATAAATATTATTATTTATATATTTATCAAGGTGTGATGGGTGGAACATTCTAATGTCTCCTCCCACTAACCTTCAAGGTGCTCCTTCTACTCTTTAAGGGGTACCTTCAGTGTAAGCTCTCCACCATCCCCGAGGCTTGTGTGCACATTCGACGACACAACCTTAAGTGAGCTCCCCAGTGTGAAGCCAGGTGACAGCATCGAGTTCAGGAAAGAGGAATTTGGTGTCTCCATAGAGAAGGAGCTCTATAAACACTACGGGGTCGAGGTGCTCGTAGTGCATGGTTCTCCTGGACCCGAGGTTATAATATGACTTGCGCTATGCGCAAGCATATAAGGGAATTCCGAGGCACTGTGGGATTTAATGATATACAGGACTTGTGAAACAAGTATATGACCTTTGCGTATGCGAGGGCCGTGAGGCTAATGTGGGGTTCGGTGATGTGCGGGAATGATGAGGCGAATGCAAGGCTTGAGATAAGAATTAGGCTCGGATACATATGCGGGATACAATGCGAGCATGAGCCTCGAATGTGTGCAAGAAACATAGGAACAACAATAGTAGTGAACATGCGAGGTTGGTTAGGTTCGCCAACACTCGACTATAGTCGAAGGACACTCAGTATTAATGCTAAGAGCATGTTCATGAGGCTTGGCTGGCCTAAACTTGGGAAAGTTTAGGTGCCACACAGGTTGAATGTCAAGGCTAAATGGAGGACCCGTGACACTTTGTTGTTGTTTGCTTGAATTATAGAATTTTGACCTCTTTTGTTTAACTTTTAAATACAAAAATTTCCTTGAAAGAATTTATGTTTTGCAATTAGATCCTTAAAAAGCATTGCAATTTCGTCTGTGAAAACATACAATTCTTTCTTTGAAAAAATACAATCAGACCCTTAAAGTCTCAAAGTTCACGTATTAAAGACCTATTCATGACATTTTCATCATTGGAGTCTTTTGTTGTATGCATAACTCATCATCCCAAAATTGGGTGTCTAAAGTTGCCCCCCTTTATCACTATTTGCTTGAATTATAGAATTCTGACATCTTTTGCCTTAAATTCTAAATACAAAAAGGTCCTTTAAAGAATTTAAGTTTTGCAATTAGATTATTAAAAAGTATTGCAATTTCGTCCATGAAAACATTAAATTCTTACTTTGGAAAAATGCAATCAAACCGTTGGACTCTCAATGTTTAAGTATTGAAGACCTACTCATGACAATTTCATCACTGAAGTCTTTTGTCGCATCCATAACCCATAATCCCCAAATTGGGCGCCTACAGTTGCCCCTTTATGTCACTGTTTACTTGAATTATATAATTCTAACCTATTTTGTTGTAACTTTTAATTACAAAAATGTCTTTGAGAGATTTTAAATTTTTCAATTAGATCCTTAAAAAACATTGCAATTTAGTCCATGAAAACGTCAAATTCTTTCTTAAAAAATGCAATGAGGCCCCTGAACTCTCAAAGCTGAAGTATTGAAGACCTATTCATGACATTTTCATCATTGGAGTCTTTTGTCGCATCCATAACATATCATCATAAAATTGGGTGTTTACATTTGCCCCCATTTGTGGCTATTTGCTTGAATTATAGAATTTTGACATCTTTTGTTTTAACTTTTAAATACAAAAATGTCCTTGAAAGAATTTAAGTTTTGCAATTAGATCCTTAAAGAGCATTACAATTTTGTCCATGAAAAAATTAAATTCTTTCTTTAAAAAAAGGCAATCAGACCCCTGAAGTCTTAAAGCTGAAGTATTAAAGACCTATTCAAGACTTTTTCATCATTGAAGTCTTTTGACCTATGCATAACTCATCATCCTAAAATTGGGTGTCAATAGTTGCCCCCACTTTGTCACTATTTGGTTGAATTATAGAATTCTGACCTTCTTTTATTTTAACTTTTAAATAAAAATAGGTCCTTGAAAGAATTTGAGTTTTGCAATTATATCCTTAAAAAGCATTATAATTTAGTCCATGAAAACATTAAATTCTTTCTTTAAAAAAAAAAGCAAACAGAACCCTGAAGTCTCAAAGTTCAAGTATTTAAGACCTACTCATGACATTTTCATTATTGGAGTCTTTTGTCGTATCCATAACACATCATCCTGAAAATGGGTGCGTACAATTGCCCCCCTTTGTCATTGTTTGATTGAATTATAAAATTCTGACCTCTTTCATTTAAAATTTTTATTACAATAAGGACTTTGAAGGAATTTGAGATTTTCAATTAAATCCTAAAAAAAGCATTGCATTTTAGTCCATTAAAACATTAAATTCTATCTTTGAAAAAATGCATTTAGAACCCTGAAGTCCTAAAGTTCAAGAATTGAAGACCTATTCATGACATTTTCATTATTGGAGTCTTTTATCGCATCCATAACTCATCATCCTCAAATTTTTTATCTACAGTTGCCCCCTTTTGTCATTGTTTGCTTGAATGATAGAATTTTGACCTTTTTTTCAAATTTTTAATTACAAAAAAGTCCTTAAAAGAATTTAGGTTTTCCATTTAGCTTCTTAAAAAGCATTGCAATATAGTCCACGAAAACATTAAATTCTTTCGTTGAAAAAGTGCAATCAGACCCTTGAAGTCTCAAAGTTTAAGGATTGAAGACCTATTCATGACATTTTCGTCATTGGAGTCTTTTATTCCATCCATAACTCATTATCCCGAAATTGGATATCTACAATTGCCCCCTTGTCGCTGTTTGCTTAAATTATAGAATTTTGACCTTTTTGTTTTAAGTTTCAATTACAAGAAGTTCCTTAAAAACTTTTAACTTTTTCAATTAGATCCTTAAAAAGCACTGCAATTTTTCCATGAAAATGTTAAATTCTTTCATTGAAAAAATGCAATCAGACCCCTGAAGTCTCAAAGCTCAAGTATTGAAGAGCTCTTCATGACATTTTCATCATTGGGGTCTTTTGTCAGATCCAAAACTCATCATCCCTAAATTGGGTGTCTACAGTTGCCCCCATTTATTGTTATTTGCTTGAATTATAGAATTCTGAACTCTTTTATATTAATTTTTAATTATAAAAAGGTCCTCGAATGAATTTAAGTTTTATAATTAGATCCTAAAAATGCATAACAATTTAGTCCATGAAAATATTAAATTCTTTCTTTGCAAAAATGAAGTCAGTCCCTAGAAGTGTCAAAGTTCAAGCATTGAAGACCTATTCATCAAATTTTCATCATTGGATTCTTTTGTCGCATCCATAACTCATCATCCTGAAATTGGGTGTCTACAGTTGCCAACCTTTGTCGTTGTTTGCTTAAATTATAGAATTCCAACCTATTTTGTTCAAATTTTTACTTATAAAAAGCTCCTTGAAAGCATTTAAGTTTTGCAATTAGATTCTTGATAAGCATTGCAATTTTTTCCATGAAAACATTAATTTCTTTCATTGGAAAATTGCAATCAGGCCCTTAAAGTCTCAAAGTTCAAGGATTGAAGACCTATTCATGACATTTTCATCATTGGAGTCTTTTGCCGCATCCATAACTTATCATCCTAAAATTGGGTGTCTACAGTTGCCCCCCTTTGTTGTTATTTGCTTGAATTATAGAATTTTGAACTCTTTTATTTTAATTTTCAAATACAAAAAGGTCCTTGAATGAATTTATGTTTTACAATTAGATCCTAAAAATGCACAGCAATTTAGTCCATGAAAACATTAAATTCTTTCTTTTAAAAAATGTAATCAGTCCTTTAAAGTCGCAAAGTTCAAGTATTGAAGACCTATTCATCACATTTTCATCATTGGAGTCCTTTGTTGCATCCATAACTTATCATCCTAAAATTAGGTGTTTATGGTTGCCCCCCTTTTTCACTATCTACTTGAATTATAAAATTCCAACCTTTTTTGTTTTAACTTTTAATTACAAAAAGGTCCTTGAAAGAATTTAAGTTTTACAATTATATCCTAAAAAACCATTGCAATTTAGTCCATGAAACATTAAATTCTTTCTTTTAAAAAAAGAAATTAGACCCCTGAAGTCTCAAAGTCTAAGAATTGAAGACCTATTCATGATATTTTCATCATTGGTCTCTTTTGTCGCATTCATAACTCATCATCTTCAAATTTTTATCTATAGTTGCCCCCTTTTGTCATTATTTGCTTGAATTATAAAATTCTTACCTCTTTTGTTTTATTTTTAATTATAAAAAGGTCTTTGAAAGAATTTAAGTTTTGCATTAAGATTCTTAAAAAGAATTGCAATTTAGTCCATGAAAACATTAAATTTCTTCATTCAAAAATTACAATCAGACCCCTAAAGTATAAAATTTTGAGGATTGAAGACCTATTCATGACATTTTCGTCATTGGAGTCTTTTGTCGCACCTATAACTAATTATCCTAAAATTGGGTGTCTATAGTTGCCCCTTTGTCACTGTTTCCTTAAATTATTGAATTTCGACCTCTTTTGTTTTAACTTTTTAATACAAAAATGTCCTTAAAAGAATTGAACTTTTACAATTACATCCTTAAAAAGCATTGCAATTTTGTCCATGAAAACATTAAATTCTTTCTTTGAAAAAATGTAATCAGATCCCTGAAGTCTCAAAGTTCAAGTATTGAAGACCTGTTCATGAAATTTTCATCATTAGAATCTTTTGTCGCATCCATAAGTCATCATCCCAAAATTAGGTGTCTACAGTTGCCACTTTTGTCGTTGTTTACTTGAATTTTAGAATTCCAACCTCTTTTATTTTAATTTTTAACTACAAAAAGGTCTTTAAAAGAATTTAAGTTTTACAATTAGATCCTTAAAAAGCATTGCAATTTAGTCCATGAAAACATTAGATTATTTCATTGAAAAATTGCAATAAGAGCCTTGAAGTCTCAAAGTTCAAGGATTGAAGACCTATTCCTGACATTTTCATTATTGGAGTCTTTTGTCACATCCATTACTCATCATCCCTAAATTGGGTGTCTACAGTTACCCCCCTTTGTTGTTGTTTACTTGAATTATAGAATTCTGACCTCTTTTGTTTTAAATTTAATTTACAAAAAGGTCGTTGAAAGAATTTAAGTTTTACAATTCTATCCTATAAAAGCATTGCAATTTAGTCCATGAAAACATTAAATTATTTATTTGAAAAAAAAACATTCAGACCCCCGAAGTCTCAAAGTCTAAGAATGGAAGACCTATTCATGACATTTTCATCATTTGACTCTTTTTTCGTATCCATAACTCATCATTATCAAATTGTTTATCTATAGTTGCCCTCCTTTGTCATTGTTTGCTTGAATTATAGAATTCCAACCTCTTTTTTTTATTTTTAATTACATAAAGGTCATTGAAAGAATTTAAGTTTTGCAATTAGATTCATAAAAATCATTGCAATTTAGTCCATGAAAACATTAAATTCCTTTATTAAAAAAATGCAATCAGGCCCCTGAAATCTCAAAGTTCAAGGATTGAAGACTTATTCATGACATTTTTGTCATTGGAGTCTTTTTTCGCATCCATAAGTCATTTTCCCGAAATTAGGTGTCTATAGTTGCCCTTTTGTCACTGTTTCCCTAAATTATTGAATTCTAACCTCTTTTGTTTTAACTTTTAAATACAAAAATATCCTTAAAAGAATTGAACTTTTTCAATTAGATCCTTAAAAAGCATTGCAATTTTGTCCATGAAAACATTCAATTCTTTCTTTGAAAAAATATAACCAGACCCTTAAAGTCTCAAAGTTGAAGTATTGAAGACTTGTTCATGACATTTTCATCATTGGAATCTTTTGTCGCATCCATAAGTCGTCATCCCAAAATTGGGTGTCTACAGTTGCCACCTTTGTCGTTGTTTATTTGAATTTTACAATTCCAACCTCTTTTGTTTTAATTTTTAATTACAAAAAGGTCCTTGAAAGAATTTCAGTTTTGTAATTAGATCCTTAAAAAGCATTGCAATTTAGTCCATGAAAACATTAAATTCTTTTATTGAAAAATTGCAATCAGAGCCTTGAAGTCTCAAAGTTCAAGTGTTGAACACCTATTATGACATTTTCATAATTGGAGTCTTTTGTCGCATCCATAACTCATCATCCCCAAATTGAGTGTCTACGACTGCCCCCCTTTGTCATTGTTTGCTTGAATTATAGAATTTTGACCTCTTTTGTTTTAATTTTTAATTACAAAAGGTACACAAATGAATTTAAGTTTTACAATTAGATCCTAAGAATGCTTTGCAATTTAGTCCATGAAAACATTAAATTTTTTCTTTGAAAAATTACAATCAGACCCTTAAGTGTCAAAGTCCAAGTACTGAAGACCTATTCATCACATTTTCATCATTGGAGTCATTTGTCACATCCATAACTAATCATCCCTAAATTGGGTGTCTGCAGTTGCCACCTTTTATTATTGTTTGCTCAAATTACAAAATTCCAACCCCTTTTGTTTTAATTTTTAATTACAAAAAGGTTTTTGAAAGAATTTAAGTTTTGCAATTAGATCCTTAAAAAGCATTGCAATTTAGTCGATAAAAACATTAAATTCTTTCATTGAAAAATTGCAATTAGAGCCTTGAAGACTCAAAGTTCAAGGATTGAAGACCTATTCATGACATTTTCATTATTGGAGTCTTTTGTCACATCCATAACTTATCATCCCCAAATCGGGTGTCAACAGTTGCCGCCCTTTATCGTTGTTTGCTTAAATTATAGAATTCTGACCTCTTTTGTTTAAACTTTTAATTACAAAAAGGTCCTTGAAATAATTTAAATTTTACAATTAGATCCTAAGAAATCATTGCAATTTAGTCAATGAAAACATTAAATTCTTACTTTGAAAAATTGCAATCAGACCCTTGAAGTCTCAAAGTTCAAGACTTGAAGACCTATTCTTAACATTTTCATCATTAGAGTTTTTTATCGCATCCATAACTCATCATCCCAAAATTAGTTGTCTACAGTTACCCCGCTATCTCACTATTTGCTTAAATAATACAATTCCGACATCTTTTATTTTAATTTTTAATTACAAAAAGGTCCTTGAAATAATTTAAGTTTTGTAATTTGATCCTTTAAAAGGATTGAAATTTAGTTTGTGAAAACATTAAATTCTTTCATTTAGAAAATACAATCAAAACCCTAAAGTCTCAAAGTTCAAGTATTGAAGACCTATTCATGTCATTTTCATCATTAAAGTCTTTTTTTGCATCTATAATTCATCATCCCAAAATTGGGCATCTATAGTTGCCCCCTTTTGTCATTATTTGCTTTAATTATAGAATTCCAACCTCTTTTATTTTAACTATTATTTATAAAAAGGTCCTTGATTGAATTTAAGTTTTATAATTAAATCCTTAAAAGGCATTGCAATTTAGTGCACAAAAACATTAAATTCTTTCACTTAAAAAAAGCAATTAGACCTAAAAGTCTCAAAGTTCAAGTATTAAAGAACTATTCATGACATTTTCATTGTTGGAGACTTTTATCACATCCATAACGCATCATCCCGAAATTGGGTGTCTGCAATTGCGACATTATGTCACTATTTACTTGAATTTCAAAATTTTAACCTTTTTTTGCTTTTAATTACAAAAAGATCCTTGAAAGAATTTAAATTTTACAATTATATCTTTAAAATGCATTGCAATTTAGTCCACGAAAACATTAAATTCTATTATTGAAAAAAATGCAATTAGACCCCCGAAGCCTTAAAGTTTAAGTATTGAAGACCTATTCATGACATTTTCATCGTTAGAGTTTTTTGTCGCATCCATAACTCATCATCCTGAAATTGGGTGTCTACAGTTGCCCCACTTTATTACTGTTTGCTTGAATTATAGAATTATGACCTCTTTTGTTTAAAATTTTAAATGCAAAAAGGTCCTTGAAAGAATTTATGTTTTGTAAATAGATATGTAAAAAGCATTGGAATTTCGTCTATGAAAACATAAAATTCTTTCTTTCAAAAAATACAATCAGACCCCTGAAGTCTTAAAGTTCAAGTATCAAAGACGTATTCATGACATTTTCATCATTGGAGTTGTTTGTTGTATCATAAATCATCATCCCAAAAATGGGTGTCTATAGTTGCCCCCTTTGTTACTATTTACTTAAATTATAGAATTCCGACATCTTTTGTTTTAACTTTTAAATACAAATAGGCCCTTAAAAGAATTTAAGTTTTGCAATTAGATCCTTAAAAATCATTGTAATTTCATCCATAAAAACATTAAATTGTTACTTTGAAAAAATGCATTCAAACAACTGATCCCTCATAGTTCCAGTATTGAAGACATATTTATAACATTTTCATCACTGGAGTCTTTTGTAGCATCCATAACTCATAATCCCTAAATTAGGTGTCTACAGTTGCCCCTCTTTGTCGCTGTTTACTTGAATTATAGAATTTTGTCCTCTTTTGTTTTAACTTTTAATTACAAAAATGTTTTTGAGAGAATTTAAGTTTTGCAATTACATCCTTAAAAAGCATTGCAATTTAGTCCATGAAAACATGAAATTCTTTCCTAAAAAAATGCAATCAAACCCCTAAACCCTCAAAGTTTAAGTATTGAAGACCTATTCATAACTTTTTCATCATTGGAGTGCTTTGTCGCATCTATAACACATCATCCCGAAATTGAGTGTCTATAGTTGCCCCACTTTATTGCTATTTGCTTAAATTATTGGATTTCAACCTCTTCATTTGAAAAAATGCAATTAGATGCCTTATATCTCAAAGTTCAAGTATTGGAGAATTATTCATGACTTTTTCATCATTTGAGTCTTTTGCCACATCCATAACTCATCATCCTGAAATAGGGGGTTTATAGTTGGCCCCTTTTGTCACTGTTTACTTGAATTATTGGATTCTGACCTTTTTTGTTTTAACTTCTAATTACAAAAAGGTCTTTGAAAGAATTTAAGTTTTGCAATTAGATACTTAAAAAGTGTTCCAATTTAGTCCATGAAAAAATTAAATTCTTTCTTTGAACAAATGTAATCAGACCCTTGAAGTCTCAAAGTTCAAGTATTAATGACCTATTCATGACATTTTCAACTTTAGGGTCTTTTGTTGCATCCATAGCTCGTCATCCCTAAATTGGGTGTCTATAGTTGCCCCCCTTTGTCACTGTTTACTTGAATTATAGAATTCTAACCTTTTTTTAATTTTATTTATACAAAAGGTCCTTGAATGAATTTAACTTTCATAATAAGATCCTTAGAGCATTGCATTTCAGTCCATTAAAATTTTAAATATTTTCCTTGAAAAAATGCAATCAGACCCCTGAAGTCTCAAAGTTTAATTACTAAATACCTATTCATGATATTTTTATCACTGGAGTCTTTTGTCGTAACCTTAACTCATCATCCCCAAATTAGGTGTCTATAGTTGCCCCCCAATGTTGATGATTACTTGAATTATATAATTCCAACGAATTTTAAAAATTGTAATTATAAAAATGCCCTTAAATGAATTTAACTTTTGCAATCATCCTTAAAAAGAATTGCATTTTAGTCCATGAAAACATTAAATTCTTTCTTTGAAAAATGTAATTAGACCCCTGAATTCTTAAAGTTCCAGTATTGAAGACCTATTCATGACATTTTCATCATTGGAGTCTTTTGTCACATTCCTAACACATTATCCCAAAATTGGGTGTCAACAGTTGCCCCCCTTTATCGTTGTTTCCCTGAATTATAAAATTAAATTCTTTCTTTGAAAAAGAAATTAGGCCCCCAAAATCTCAAAGTTCAAGTACTGAAGACCTATTCATTACATTTTCATTATTGGGGTCTTTTGTCGCATCCATAACACATTATCCCAAAATTGGATGTCCACAGTTGCCCCATATTGTTATTGTTTGCCTGAATAATTGGATTCCCACCTTTTTTTTAGCTTTTAATTATAAAAGGTCCTTTAAAGAATTTACATTTTGCATTTAGATTCTTAAAAATCATTGCAAATTAGTCCATGAAAACATTAAATTCTTTCTTTGAAAAAATGCAATCAGACCCCCCACAGTTTCAAAGTTCAAGTATTAAAGACTTATTCATAACATTTTTATCCTTGGCATCTTTTGTTGCATCCATAACACATCATCTCGAAAATTGGGTGTCTACAGCAGCCCCACTTTGTCACTATTTATTTGAATTATTCGATTCCGATCTTTTTTGTTTTGACTTTTAATTGCAAAATGGTCCTTAAAAGAATTTAAGTTTTGCAATTAGACCTTTAAAAAGCATAGCAATTTAATCCCTGAAAACATTGAATTCTTTCTTTAAAAAAATGTAATCAGACTCTTGAAGTCTCAAAGTTCAAGTATTGAACACCTATTCATGACATTTTCATCATTGGGGTCTTTCGTCGCATCCATAACACATTATCCCCTCTTGAAGTCTCAAATTAACTCATCATCCCAAAATTGGGTGTCAACAGTTGCCCCCCTTTGTCGTTGTTTCCTTGTATTATAGAATCCGAACCTCTTTCTTTGATAAAATGCAATCAGACCCCTGAAATCTCAAAGTTCAAGTATTGAAGACTTATTCATGACTTTTTTTAACATTAGAGTCTTTTTCCACATCCATAACTCATCATCCCTAAATTAGGTGTCCACAATTGCCCCCCTTTATCACTATTTGCTTGAATTACAAAATTTTGACCCCTTTTTTTAAACTTTTAGTTATAAAAAGGTCCTTTAAAGAATTTATTTTTTACCATTAGATCCTTAAAATGCATCGTAATTTAGTCCAAATTCTTTCTTTGGAAAAATGCAATCAGACACTTGAAGTCGAAAAGTTCAAGTATTGAAGACCTATTCATGACATTTTCATCATTAAAGTCTTTTGTCACATCCATAACTCATCATCTTGGAATTTGGTGTCTACAGTTGGCCCCCTTTATCGCTATTTTCTTGAATTATAGAATTCCGACCGGTTTTGTTTTAACTCTTAATTACAAAAAGGTCCATGAAAGAATTTAAGTTTTGTAATTAGATCCTTAAAAAGTATTGTACTTTAGCCCATAAAAACATTAAATTCTTTCATTACAAAAATGCAATCAGACCCAAGAAGTCTCAAAGTTCAATTATTGAAGACCTATTCTTGAAATTTTCAACATTGGAGTCTTTTATCTTATCCAGAACTCATCATTCCGAAATTGGGTGTCTATAGTTGCCCGCCTTTGTCACTGTTTGCTTGAATTTTTGAATTCCAACCACTTTTCTTTAACATTTAATTTCAAATAGGTGCTTTAATGAATTTAAGTTTTGCAATTAGGTTCTTAAAAAGCATTGCATTTTTTTCCATGAAAACGTTAAATTCTTTCGCTGAAAAAAGGCAATCAGACCCCTGAAGTCTCAAAGTTCAAGTATTGAACACCTATTCATGACATTTTCATCATTGGGGTGTTTTATCGCATCCATAACACATCATCTTAAATTTCAATGGCTACTGTTACCCCACTTTGTCACTGTTTGCTTGAAATATTGGATTCCAACCTCTTTTGTTTCCACTTTTAATTATAAAAAGGTCCTTGAAAGAATTTAAATTTTGCAATTAGTCCTTTAAAAAGCATTGCAATTTAGTCCATAAAAACATTAAATTCTTTTTTTGAAAGAATGCAATTGGACCCCTAAAGTCTTAATGTTCAGGTATTGAAGACCTATTCATTACGTTTTCATCAATGGAGTCTTTTGTTGCATCCATAACTCATCATCCCAAAATTGGATGTCAAAGTTTTCCCCTTTTTGTCACTGTTTCCTTGAATTATAGAATTTTGGCCTCATTCTTCAAAAAATTGCAATCAAACCCCTGAAGTCTGAAAGTTCAATTATTGAAGACCTATTCATGACATTTTCATCATTGAAGTCTTTTACTGCATCCATTACTCATCATCCCTAAATTGGGTCTCTACAGTTGCCCCCCTTTTTCACTGTTTGCATGAATTATAGAAGTCCAACCTCCTTCGTTTTAATTTTTAATTAAAAAAGGCCCTTGAAAGAATTTAAGTTTTGCAATTAGATCCTTAAAAGCATTGTGATTTAGTCCATGAAAACTTTAAATTCTTTCTTTGAAAAAATGCAATAAGTCCCTAAAGTTTGAAAGTTCAAGTATTGAAGACCTATTCATGACATTTTCATCATTAGAGTCTTCTGTCACATCCATAACTCATCATACCCAAATTGGGTGTCCATAGTTGACCCCTTTGTTGCTATTTGCTTAAATTATAGAATTTTTTTTAACTTTTAATTAAAAAAGGTCCTTGAAAGAATTCAAGTTTTGTAATTAAATCCTTAAAAAGCATTACTATTTAGTCCATCAAAACTTTCAATTCTTTCTTTGAAAAATGCAATTAAACCCTGAAGTCTAAAAGTTTAGGTACTGAAGACCTATTCATGACATTTTCATCATTGGAGTCTATTGTCACATCCATAACACATCATCCCCAAATTGAGTGACTATAGTTGCCCCCCTTTGTCATAGTTTACTTGAACTATAGAATTCTAACTTCTTTTTAAATTTTAATTACAAATATGTCTTTGAAAAAATTTAACTTTTACAATTAGATCCTTAAAAGCATTGCATTTTAGTCCATGAAAACATTAAATTTTTTCTTTGAAAAAATGCAATCAAACCCCTGAAGTCTCAAAGTTCAAGTATTGAAGACCTATTCATGATATTTTCATCATTGGAGTCTTTTGTCGCATCCATAACTCATCATCCCGAAATTAGGTGTCAATAATTGCCCCCCTTTGTCCTTGTTTCCTTGAATTGTAGAATTTCTACTACTTTCTTTGAAAAAAAACAATCAGATGCCTACAATTTTAGTGTTCAAGTATTGAAGAACCATTCATGACTTTTTCAACATTAGAGTCTTCTGCCATATCCATAACACATCATCCTAGAAATGGGTGTCAACAGTTGCCCCACTTTATACAATTCTGTCCTCTTTCTTTTTTAACTTTTAGTTACAAAAAAGTCCTTGAAAGAATTTATGTTTTGCAATTAGATCCTTAAAAAGCATTGCAATTTTGTACGTAAAATCATTACATTCTATCTTTAGAAAAATGCATTATGACCCTGAAGTCTCAAATTTCAAGTATTGAAGACCTATTCATGACATTTTCATCATTGGAGTCTTTTGTTGCATCCAAAACTCATCATCCCGAAATTGGGTGTTTATAGTTGCCCTGCTTCATCGCTGTTTGCTTGAATTATAGAATTTGATCGCTTTTGTTTTAACTTTTAATTATAAAAAGGTCCTTTAAAGTATTTAAGTTTTACAATCAGATCCTTAAAAAGCATTGATATTTAGTCCATGAAAACATTAAATTCTTTCTTTGAAAAATTGTAATCAGACCTTTGAAGTCTAAAAGTTCAAGTATTAAAGACCTATTCATGACATTTTCATCATTACGGTCTTTTCTCGCATCCATAATACATTATCCGAAAATTGGGTGCCAACAGTTGGCCCACTTTGTTGCTCTTTGCTTGAATTATTGGATTCTGACCTCTTTTGTTTTAACTTTTCATTACAAAAAAGTCCTTGAATGATTTTAAGTTTTGCAATTAGATCCTTAAAAAGCATTGCAATGTAGTCAATGAAAATGTTAAATTCTGTCTTTCAAAAAATGCAATCAGACCCCTAAAGTCTCAAAGTTCAAGTATTGAAGACCTATTCATGACATTTTCATCATTGGGGTCTTTTGTCGCATCCATAGCTCATCCTCCCCAAATTGGGTGTCTATAGTTGCCCCCCTTTATTATTGTTAACTTGAATTATAGATTTTTGACCTTTTTAAAATTTTAATTATAAAAAGCTCCTTGAACGAATTTAACTTTTGTAATTAGATCCTTAAAAAGCATTGCATTTGAGTCCCTGAAAATATTAAAATCTTTCATTAAAAAAATGCAGTCAGGCCCCTGAAGTCTCAAAGTTTAATTATTGAAGACCTATTCATGACATTTTCATTATTGGCTTCTTTTGTTGCATGCATAACTCATCATTCCTAAATTGGGTGTCTACAATTGCCCCCCTTTGTCGATGTTTGCTTGAATTATAGAATTCATACCCCTTTTATTTGAACTTTTAATGAAAAAAGTTCCTTTAAAGAATTTAAGTTTTGCAATTAGATCCTTAAAAAGCATTGCAATTTAGTCCTTGAAAACATTAAATTCTTTCTTTAAAAAAATACAATCAGACCCCTATAGTCTCAAAGTTCAAGTATTGAAGTCCTATTGAGTCTTTTGTCACATCTATAACTCATCATCCCAAAATTAGGTGTCAATAGTTGCCTTGTTTCCTTAAATTATAGAATTATGACCTCTTTCTTTGAAAAAATGCAATCAGACCCCTAAAATCTCAAAGTTCAGCTATTAAAGACGTATTCATGACATTTTCATCTTTGGAGTCTTTTGTCACATCCATAACACATCATCCCCAAATTGGGTGTATACAGTTGCCCCCCTTTGTCACTGTTTGCTTGAATTATACAATTCCGAACTCTTTCATTTTCACTTTGAATTAAAAAAGGTCTTGGAAAGAATTTAAGTTTTGCAATTAGATCCATAAAAAGCATTCCAATTTAGTCCATTCAAACATTAAATTCTTTTTTTGAAAAAATGTAATCAGACCCCTACAATCACAAAGTCCATGTATTAAAGACCTATTCATTACATTTTCATCATTGGAGTCTTTTGTTGCATCCATAACTCATCATCCCAAAATTGGGTGTCAACATTTGTCCCCTTTTGTCGCTGTTTCCTAGAATTATACCTCTTTCTTAAAAAAAATGCAATCAGATCCCTGAACTCTCAAAGTTCAATTATTGAAGACCTATTCTTGACATTTTCATCATTGGAGTCTTTTGTCACATCCGTAACTAATCATCCCCAAATTGGGTGTCTATAGTTTCCCCCCTTTATCGCTATTTGCTTGAATTATAGAATTCTAACCTCTTTCATTTTATCTTTTAATTAAAAAAAGGTCCTTGAAAAAATTTAAGTTTTGCAATTAGATCCTTAAAAAGCATTGCAATTTAGTCCATGAAAGCATTAAATTCTTTCTTTGAAAAAATGCAATCAGAGCCCTGAAGCCTCAATGATTAAGTATTGAGGACCTATTCATGACATTTTCATCATTAGAGTCTTTTGTCATATCAATGGCTCATCATCCCCAAATTAGGTGTCTATAGTTGCCCCCCTTTGTCGCTGTTTCCTTGAATTATAGAATTCTGACCTCGTTCTTTAAAAAAAATGCAATCAGACTCCTGAAGTCTCAAACCTAACTTATTGAAGACCTATTCTTGACATTTTCTTCATTGGAGTCTTTTGTCCCATCCATAACTCATCATCCTAAAATTAGATATTTATAGTTGCCCCCTTTGTCGTTATTTGCTTGAATTATTGCATTTCAACCTCTTTTGTTTTAACTTTTAATTATAAAAAGGTCCTTGAAAAAATTTCAGTTTTACAACTAGATCCTTAAAAAGCATTGTAATTTAGTCCATGAAAACATTAAATTCTTTCTTTGAAAAAATGTAATCAGACCACTAAAGTCTCAAAGTTCAAGTATTCAAGACATATTCATGACATTTTCATCATTGGGGTCTTTTGTTGCATCCATAACACATCATCTTGAAATTGGGTTTTTATAGTTGCCCCACTTTATCGTCGTTTGCTTGAATTATTGGATTCTAACCTCTTTTCTTTTAACTTTTAATTACAATAAGGCCCTCAAAAGAATTTAAGTTTTGCAATTAGATCCTTAAAAATCATTCCAATTTCGTCTATGAAAACATTAAATTCTTTCCTAAAAAAATGTAATTGGAGCCCTGAAATCTCAAAGTTCAAGTAATGAAGATCTATTCATGACATTTTCATCATTGGAGTCTTTTGTCGCATCCATAATTCATCATCCCCAAATTGGGTGTCTATGGTTGCCCCAGTTTATCACTGGTTGCTTGAATTATTGAATTCTGACCTTTTTTAACTTTTAATTACCAAACTGTCCTTGATAGAATTTAAGTTTTGCAATTAGATCCTTAAAAAGCATTGCAATTTAGTCCATGAACACATTAAATTTTTTCTTTAAAAAAATGCAATTAGACCTCTGATGTCTCAAAGTTCAAGTATTGAAGACCTATTGCTGACATTTTCATCATTGGAGCCTTTTGTCATATCCATAACTCATCATACCCAAATAGGGTGTCTAATGGTGCCCCCATTTGTCACTGTTACTTGAATTATAAAATTCTAACCTTTTTTTATTTTAATTACAAAAAGGTCCTTGAATGAATTTAACTTTTACAATTAGATCCTTAAAAAGAATTACATTTTAGTCCAAGAGAACATTATATTCTTTCTTTGAAAAAATGCAATCAGACCCTTAAAGTCTCAAAGTTCAGGTATTGAAGATCCATTAATGACATTTTGATCAATAGAGTTTTTGTCGCATCCATAGCTCATTATCCAAAAATTAGGTGTCAACAGTTATCCCCATTTGTCACTATTTCCTTAAATTATAGAATTCTGACCTCTTTATTTGAAAAAATGTAATTAGACGCCTGATATCTCAAAGTTCAAGTATTGAAGACTTATTCATGACTTTTTCATCATTTGAGTCTTTTGCCACATCCATCTCATTATCCTAAAATTGGGTGTTTACAGTTGGCCCCCTTTGTCACCGTTTACTAAAATTATAAATTTCTAACCTTTTTTTAACTTTTAATTACAAAAAGGTCCTTAAAAGAATTTCATTTTTGTAATTGGATCCTTAAAAAGCATTGCAATTTAGATTATGAAAACGTTAAATTCTTTCTTTGAAAAAATGTAATCAGACCCTTAAAGTCTCAAAGCTTAAGTATTAAAGACTTATTCATGAAATTTTCATCATTGGGGTCTTTTGTCACATCCATAACCAATCATCCTAAAATTAAGTGCCTATAGTTGCTCCACTTTGTTGATGTTTGCTTGCATTATTGGATTCTAACCTCTTTTGTTTTAACTTCTTATTACAAAAAGGTCCTTGAAAGAATTTAAGTTTTGTAATTAGATACTTAAAAAGCATTATACTTAAAAAGTTTTATAATTAGATTCCAGGAAAACATTAAAATATTTCTTTGAACAAATGCAATCAAACCCCTGAAGTCTCAACATTCAAGTATTGAAGACCTATTCATGACATTTTCATCATTGGAGTCTTTTGTCACATTCCTAACTCATCATCCCAAAATCGGGCGTCAACAGTTGCCCCCCTTTGTCGTTGTTTACTTGAATTATAAAATTAAATTCTTTCTTTGAAAAAATGCAATTAGACCCCTGAAATCTCAAAGATCAAGTATTGAAGACCTATTCATTACATTTTCATCATTGGGGTCTTTTGTCGCATCCATAACACATCATCCTGAAAATGGGTGTCTACAGTTGCCCCACTTTGTCATTGTTTACTTGAATTATTGCATTCTGACCTCTTTTGTTTTAACTTTTAATTGCAAAAAGTCCTTGAAAAATTTTAAGTTTTGTAAATAGATCATTAAAAATCATTACAATTTAATCCATCAAAACATTTAGTTCTTTCTTTGAAAAAATGTAATCAGACCCTTGAAGTGTCAAAGTTCAAGTATTAAAGACCAATTCATGACATTTTCATCATTGGGGATTTTTGTCGCTTCCATAACGCATCATCCTAAAATTAGGTGGCTACAGTTGCCCCATTTTATCATTGTTTACTTGAATTTTTGGATTCCGACCTCTTTTGTATTAACTTTTAATTATAAAAAGGTCCTTGAAAGAATTTGAGTTTTGCAAGTAGATCCTTAAAAAGCATTTCATTTTATTCCATGAAAACATTAAATTCTTTCTTTGAAAAGATGCAATCATACCCCTAAAGTCTCAAAGTTTAAGTATTAAAGACCTATTCATGACATTTTCATCATTGGAGTCTTTTGTCGCATCCATAACTCATCATCTCAAAATTAGGTGTCAACAGTTGCCCCCCTTTGTCGTTGTTTCCTTGAATTATAGAATTCCAACCTCTTTCTTTGAAAAAAAGCAATTAGACCCCTGAAATCTCAAAGTTCATGTATTGAAGACTTATTCATGACTTTTTCATCATTAGAGTCTTTTACCGCATCCATAACTAATCATCCCGAAATTGGGTGTCCACAACTGCCCCCCTTTGTCATTGTTTGCTTGAGTTATAGAATTCTGACCTCTTTTTTTTTTAACTTTTAGTTACAAAAAGGTCCTTGAAAGAATTTATTTTTTGCCATTAGATCATTAAAAACCATTACAATTTAGTCCAAATTATTTCTTTGAAAAATTTCAGTCAGACCCCTGAATTCTAAAAGTTCAAGTATTTAAGACCTATTCATGACATTTTCATCATTGGAGTCTTTTGTCACATCCATAACTCATCATCACGAAATTAGGTGTCTAAAGTTGCCCCCCTTTTATCGCTATTTGCTTGAATGATAGAATTCGGACCAGTTTTGTTTTAACTTCTAATTATGAAAAGGTCATTGAAAGAATTTAGGTTTTGTAATTAGATCCTTAAAAAGTATTGCAATTTAGTCCATGAAAACATTAAATTCTTTCATTAGAAAATTGCAATTGGACCCCTGAAGTCTCAAAGTTCAATTATTGAAGATCTATTCTTTAAATTTTCTTCATTGGAGTCTTTTATCGCATCCATAACTCATCATTCCAAAATTGGGTGTCTATAGTTGCCCCCTTTGTCACTGTTTGCTTCAATTATCGAATTCCAACCACTTTTTTTTTAACATTCAATTTCAAAAAGGTCCTTAAAAGAATTTAAGTTTTGCAATTAGATTCTTAAAAAGCATTGAAAACGTTAAATTATTTCTTTGAAAAAAATGCAATCAGACCACTGAAGTCTCAAAGTTCAAGTATTGAACACCTATTTATGACATTTTCATCATTAAGGTCTTTTGTTACATCCATAACACAGCATCTCAAAATTTGGTGGCTACTGTTGCGCCACTTTGTTGTTGTTTGCTTGAAATATTGGATTTTGACCTCTTTTGTTTTCAATTTTAATTATAAAAAGGTCCTTGAAAGAATTTCAATTTTGCAATTAGATCCTTTAAAAGCATTGTAATTTAGTCCATTAAAACATTAAATTCTATCTTTGAAAAAATGCATTCATACCTATATAGTCTTAAAGTTCAGTTATTGAAGACCTGTTAATGACATTTTCATCATTAAAGTCTTTTGTCGCATCCATAACTCATCATCCAAAAATTGGGTGTCAATAGTTTCCCCCCTTGGTCATTATTTTCTTGAATTATAGAATTCCGGCTTCTTTCTTTGAGAAAATGCAATCAGATCCCTGAAGTCTCAAAGTTCAATCATTGAAGACCAATTCATCATTCCAAAATTAAGTGTCTATAGTTGCCCACTTTGTCACTATTTGCTTGAATTACCGAATTCCAACCACTTTTTTTTTAACATTTAATTTCAAAAAGGTCCTTGAAAGAATTTAAGTTTTGCAATTAGATTATTAAAAAGCATTGAAAACATTAAATTCATTCTTTGAAAAATGTAATCAGACCGCTAAAGTCTCAAAGTTTAAGTATTGAAGACTTACTATTTACATTTTCATCACTAGGATCTTTTATGGCATACATAACATATCATCCCAAAATTAGGTGTCTATAGTTGCCCCACTTTATCGTTGTTTGCTTGAATTATTGGATTTTGAGCTCTTTTGTTTTAACTTTTCATTACAAAAAGTTTCTTGATAGAACTTAGGTTTTGCAGTTAGATCCTTAAAAAGCAATGTAATTTAGTCCATGAACACATTAAATTATTTCTTTAAAAAAATGCAATCAGACCCCTAAATTCTCAAAGATCAAGTATTGAACACCTATTCATGACATTTTCATCATTGGAGTATTTTGTCGCATCCATAACACATCATCCCACAATTGGGTGTCAATAGTTGCTCCCCTTGTCATTGTTTCATTGAACTATAGAATTTCAACCTCTTTCTTAAAAAAAATGCAATCAGACCTCAGAAGTCTCAAAGTTCAAGTACTGAAGACCTATTTATGACTTTTTCATCATTGGGGTATTTTGTCACATCCATAGCTCATCATCCCCAAATTAGGTGTTTATAGTTGCCCCCCTTTATCACATTTTACTTGACTTATAGAATTTTGACCATTTTCTTAAATTTTAATTATAAACAGGTCCTTGAACGACTTTCATTTTTGCAACTAGATCCTTAAAAAGCATTGCATTTTAGTTAATGAAGACATTAAATTTTCATTTTAAAAAAATGCAATCAGACCCCTAAATTTTGAAAGTTCAAGTATTGAAGGCCAATTCATAACATTGTCATCATTGGGGTCTTTTGTCGCATGCATAACGCATCATCCTGAAATTGGGTGTCTACGGTTGCCCCACTTTGTCACTGTTTGCTTTAATTATTACATTTTAACCTCTTTTCTTTTAACTTTTAATTATGAAAAGGTCCTTGAAAATTTTTAATTTTTACAATTAGATCCTTAAAAATCATTGCAATTTAGTCCATGAAAACGTTAAATTCTTTCTTTGAAAAAATGCAATCAAACCCTTGAAGTCTCAAAGTTCAAGTATTGAACACTTTTTTATAACATTTTCATTATTGTGGTCTTTTGTTACATCCATAACACATCACCCTAAAATTGGGTGTCTATAGTTGCCCCACATTGTCCCAGTTTGCTTGAATTTTTGGATTTCGACCAATTTTATTTTAACTTCTAATTACTAAAAGATCCTTGAAAGAATTTAAGTTTTGCAATTAGATCCTTAAAAAGCATTGCAATTTAGTCCACAAAAACATTAAATTCCTTTTTTTAAAAAATGTAATCAGGCCCCTGAAGTCTCAAAGTTCATGTATTGAAGACCTATTCAAGACATTTTCATCATTGGGGTCTTTTGTTGCATCCATAACACATCATCTTGAAATTGGGTGTTTACAACTGCCCCACTTTGTCACTGTTTGGTTGAATTATTACATTCCGACCTCTTTCGTTTTAACTTTCAATTATAAAAGAGTCTTTGAAAAATTTTAAGTTTAGCAATTAGATCCTTAAAAATCATTGCACTTTAGTCCATGAAAACAATAAATTCTTTTTTTGAAAAAATGCAATCAGACCCCTAAAGTCTCAAAGTTCAAGTATTGAACACCTATTCATGACATTTTCATCATTGTGGTCTTTGGTTACATCTATAACACATCATCCCGAAATTTGGTGTCTACAGTTGCCCCACTTTGTCGCTGTTTGCTTGAATTATTGCATTTTGACCTCTTCTGTTTTACTTTTAATTACAAAAAGGTCTTTGAATGAATTTAAGTTTTTCAATTAGGTCCTTAGAAAGCATTACAATTTAGTCCTTGAAAATATTTAATTCTTTCTTTGAAAAAATGTAATTAAACCCCTGAAGTCTCAAAGTTCAAATATCGAATACCTATTCATACAATTTCATTAATGGGTTCTTTTGTCACATCCATAACAGATCATCCCAAAATTGGGTGTCTACAGTTGCCCCACATTGTTACTGTTTGCTTCAATTATTGCATTCCAACCTCTTTTGTTTTAACTTTTAATTATAAAAAAGTCCTTGAAAAATTTTATATTTTGTAATTAGATGATTAAAAATCATTACAATTTAGTCCATGAAAACATTAAATTCTTTCTTCGAAAAAATGTAATCAGACCACTGAAGTCTTAAAGTTCAAGTATTGAAGTCCTATTCATGACACTTTTATCATTGGGGTCTTTTGTCACATCCATAACACATCATCCTGAAAATGGGTGTCTACAATTGCCCCACTTTATCGCCGTGTGCTTGAATTATTGCATTTCGACCTCTTTTGTTTAAACTTTTAACTATAAAAAAGTCCTTGAAAATTTTCAAGTTTTGTAATTAAACGCTTAAAAATAATTGCAATTTAGTCCATGAAAACATGAAATTCTTTCTTTCAAAAAAGCAATTAGACCCCGAAACTCTCAAAGTTCAAGTATTAAAGACCTATCCATGACTTTTTCATCATTGGGATCTTTTGTCATATCCACAGCTCATCATCCCCAAATTGGGTGTTTATAGTTGCCCCCCTTTGTCACATTTTACTAGAATTACAGAATTCTGACCATTTTCTGAAATTTTAATTACAAATAGGTCCTTAAATGATTTAACTTTTGTAATGAGATCCTTAAAAAGCATTGGATTTTAGCTCATGAAAACATTAAATTCCTTTTTTAAAAAAATGCAATCAGGCCCCTGAAGTCCCAAAGTTCATGTATTGAAGACCTATTCAAGACATTTTCATCATTGGGGTCTTTTGTTGCATCCATAACACATCATCCCGAAATTGGGTGTTTACAACTGCCCCACTTTGTTACTGTTTTCTTGAATTATTACATTCCGACCTCTTTCGTTTTAACTTTTAATTATAAAAGAGTCTTTGAAAAATTTTAAGTTTAGCACTTAGATCCTTAAAAATCATTGCACTTTAGTCCATAAAAACAATATATTCTTTTTTTGAAAAAATGTAATCAGACCCCTGAAGTCTCAAAGTTCAAGTATTAAACACCTATTCATGACATTTTCATCCTTATGGTATTTGGTTACATCCATAACACATCATCCTGAAATTTGGTGTCTACAGTTGCCCCATTTTATCGCTGTTTGCTTGAATTATTGCATTTTGACCTCTTTTATTTTACCTTTTAATTACAAAAAGATTTTTGAATGAATTTAAGTTTTGCAATTAGGTCCTTAGAAAGCATTACAATTTAGTCCTTGAAAACATTGACTTCTTTCTTTGAAAAAATGCAATCAGATCCCTGAAATCTTAAAGTTCAAGTATTGAACACCTATTCATGACATTTTCAGCATTGGGTTCTTTTGTCACATCCATAATACATCATCCAGAAATTGGGTGTCTACAGTTGCCCCACATTTCACTGTTTGCATCAATTATTCCATTCCAACCTCTTTTGCTTCAACTTTTAATTATATAAAAGTCCTTGAAAAATTTTATGTTTTGCAATTAGATCCTTAAAAATCATTGCAATTTAGTCCATGAAAACATTAAATTCTTTCTTCTAAAAAATGCAATCAGACCACTGAAGTCTCAAAGTGCAAGTATTAAAGTCCTATTCATGACATTTTCATCATTGGGGTCTTTTATTGCATCCATAACACATCATCCTAAAATTGGGTGTCTATAGTTGCCCCACTTTGTCAAAGTTTGCTTGAATTGTTGGATTCGACCAATTTTATTTTAACTTCTAATTACTAAAAGGCCTTTAAAAGAATTTAAGTTTTGCAATTAGATCCTTTAAAAGCATTGCAATTTAGTCCATGAAAACATTAAATTCTTTCTTTAAAAAAATGTAATCAGGCCCCTAAAGTCTCAAAGTTCATGTATTGAAGACCTATTCAAGACATTTTTATCATTGGGGTCTTTTGTCACATCCATAACACATCATCTCAAAATTGGGTGTTTACAACTGCCCCACTTTGTCGCTGTTTGCTTGAATTATTACATTCCAACCTCATTTGTTTTAACTTTTAATTAAAAAAATTCTTTGAAAAATGTTAAGTTTAGTAATTAGATCCCTAAAAATCATTGCAATTTAGCCTATAAAAATAATAAATTTTTTCTGTGAAAAAACACAATCAGACCCCTGAAGTGTCAAAATTCAAGTATTGAACACCTATTCATGACATTTTCATCATTACGATCTTTGGTTGCCTCCATAACACATCATCCCAAAATTGGGTGTCTATAGTTGCCCCAATTTGTCGTTATTTGCTCGAATTATTGCATTTTGACCTATTTTGTTTTACCTTTTAATTACAAAAAGGTTTTTGAATGAATTTAAGTTTTATAATTAGGTTCTAAAAATGCATTACTATTTACACCTTGAAAACATTGAATTCTTTCATTGAAAAAATGCAATCAGACCTTTGAAATCTCAAAGTTCAAGCATCGAACACCTATTTATGACATTTTCATCGTTGGGGTCTTTTGTCACATCCATAACCCATCATCCCAAAATTGGGTGTCTATAGTTGCCCCACTTTGTCACTGTTTGCTTGAATTAGTGCATTCTGACCTCTTTTGTTTCTACTTTAAATTTCAAAAAAGTCCTTGAAAATTTTTAAGTTTTGCAATTAGATTCTTAAAAATCATAGCAATTTGGTCCATGAAAACATTAAATTCTTTCTTTGGAAAAATGCAATCAGTCCCCTGAAGTCTCAATGTTCAAGTATTGAAGACCAATTTATGACATTTTCATCATTGGGGTCTTTTGTCGCATCCATAACACACCATCTTTAAATTGGGTGTCTACAGTTGCCCCACTTTGTCACTGTTTTCTTCAATTATTGCATTCCGACCACTTTTGTTTTAACTTTTAATTACAAAATGGTCCTTGAAACAATTTAAGTTTTACAATTACATCCCTAAAAAGCATTACAATTTTGTCCAAGAAAACGTTAAATTCTTTCATTGTAAAGATGCAATCAGACCCTTAAAATCTCAAAGTTCAAGTATTGAACACCTATTCATGACATTTTCATCATTGGGTTCTTTTGTCACATCCATAACACATCATATTAAAATTAGGTGTCTACAGTTGCCCCATTTTATCGCTGTTTGCGTAAATTATTGCATTCCAACCTCTTTTGTTTCAACTTTTAATTACAAAAAAGTCATTGAAACATTTCATATTTTGCAAATAGACACTTAAAAATAATTGCGATTTAGTCCATGAAAACATGAAATTCTTTCTTTCAACAAATGCAATTAGACCTCGAAAGTCTCAAAGTTCAAGTATTGTAGACCTATTCATGACTTTTTCATCATTGGGGTCTTTTGTCACATCCATAGCACATTATCCCCAAATTGGGTGTTTATAGTTGCCCCCCTTTGTCACATTTTACATGAATTATAGCATTTCAACCTTTTTCTTACATTTTAATTACGAATAGGTCCTTAAATGAATTTAACTTTTACAATTAGATCCTTAAAAAGCATTGCATTTAGTTCATGAAAATATTAAAATCTTTCTTTGAAAAAATGCAATCAGACCCCTAAATTCTCAAAGTTCAAGTATAGAAGGCTAATTCATGACATTGTCATCATTGGGGTCTTTTGTCGCATCCATAATTGGGTGTCTACTATTGATCCACTTTGTTGCTGTTTGCTTTAATTATTGCTTTCTGACCTCTTTTGTTTTAACTTTTAGTTACAAAAGGTCCTTGAAAAATTTTATGTTTTGCAATTAGATCTTTAAAAATCATTACAATTTAGTCCATGAAAAAATTAAATTCTTTCTTTGAAAAACTGCAATCAGACCCTTGAAGTCTCAAAGATCAAGTATTGAACACCTATTCATGACATTTTCAATATTATGGTATTTTTTTGCATCCATAACACATCATCTTGAAATTGGGTGTCTATAGTTGCCCAACTTTGTCACAATTTGCTTTAATTATTGGATTTTGACCTATTTTGTTTTAACTTTTAATTACTAAAAGGTCCTTGAAAGAATTTAAGTTTTGCAATTAGATCCTTAAAAAGCATTACTATTTAGTCCATGAAAACATTAAATTCTTTCATTTAAAAAAGGCAATCAGGCACTTGAAGACTTAAAGTTCATGTATTTAAGGCCTATACATGACATTTTCATCATTGGCATCTTTTGTCACATCCATAATACATCATCCTGAAATTGGGTGTCTACAGTTGCCCCACTTTGTCGATGTTTGCTTGAATTATTACATTCTGACCTCTTCTGTTTAAAATTTTACTTACAAAGAAGTCCTTGAAACATTTCATATTTTTCAAATAGATGCTTAAAATTAATTACAATTTAGTGTATGAAAACATGAAATTCTTTCTTTCAGAAAATGCAATAATACCCCTGAAGTCTCAAAGTTTAAGTATTAAAGACCTATTCATGACTTTTTCATCAATGGGGTATTTTGTCACATCCGTAGCTCATCATCCCCAATTTGGGTGTTTATAGTTGCCCCCCTTTGTCCCATTTTACTTAAAAAACATAATTTTGACCTTTTTCTTACATTTTAATTACAAACAAGTCCTTAAATGAATTTAACTTTTGCAATTGATCCTTAAAAAGCATTGCATTTTAGTTCATAAAAACATTAAAATATTTCTTTGAAAAAACATAATCAGGCCCCTAAATTCTCAAAGTTCAAGTATTGAAGGCCAATTCATGACATTGTCATCATTGGGGTCTTTTGTTGCATCCATAACACATCATCATAAAATTGGGTGTCTACAGTTGCCCTACTTCGTTGCTGTTTGCTTTAATTATTGCATTCCTACCTCTTTTGTTTTAACTTTTAATTAGAAAAAGGTCCTTGAAAAATATTAAGTTTTGCAATTAGATCCTTAAAAATCAATGCAATTTAGTCCGTGAAAATATTAAATTCTTTCTTTGAAAAACTGCAATCAAGCCCTTGAAGTCTCAAAGTTCAAGTATTGAACACCTATTCATAACATTTTTAATATTGTGGTTTTTTGTTGCATCCATAACACATCATCCTGAAATTAGGTATCTATAGTTGCCCTACTTTGTCATAGTTTGCTTGAATTATTGGATTCCAATGTCTTTTGTTTTAACTTTTAATAACTAAAAGGTCCTTGAAAGAATTTAAATTTTACAATTAGATCCTTAAAAAGCATTATAATCTAGTCCATGAAAACATTAAATTCTTTTATTAAAAAAATGCAATCAGGCACTTGATGACTCAAAGCTCATGTATTGAAGACCTATTCATGACATTTTTATCATTGGGGTCTTTTGTCGCATCCATAACATATCATCACAAAATTATGTGTCTATAGTTGCCCCACTTTGTTGATGTTTGCTTGAATTATTGGTTTCTAACCATTTTTTTTAATTTTAGTTACAAAAAAGTCCTTGAAAGAATTTAAGTTTTGCAATTAGATTCTTAAAAAGTAATGCAATTTAGTCCTTGAGAACATTAAATTCTTTCTTTGAAAAAATGCGATCAAACCCCTACTATCTCAAAGTTCAGGTATTAAAGACCTGTTCATGACATTTTCATCATTGGAGTCTTTTTTCGCATCTATAACTCATCATCCCCAAATAAGGTTTCTGTAGTTACCCTTTTTGTAACTATTCACATGAATTATAAAATTCTGACCTCTTTTTTTAAACTTTTAATTACAAATATGTCCTTGAAAGAATTTAAGTTTTACAAATTGATCCTTTAAAAGCATTGCAATTTAGTACGTGAAAACATTAAATTCATTCATTGAAAAATGAAATCAAACTCCTAAAGTCTCAAAGTTTAAGTATTGATGACCTATTCATGACATTTTCATCATTGGGGTCTTTGGTGGCATCCATAACACATCATCCTGATATTGGGTGTCTACAGTTGCACCATTCTGTCGCTGTTTGCTTAAATTATTGGATTATGACCTCTTTTATTTTAACTTTTAATTATAAAAAGGTCCTTAAAAGAATTTAAGTTTTGCAATTGGATCCTTAAAAAGTAATGCAATTTAGTCCATGAAAACATTAAATTCTTTAAAAAAATGCAATCAGACCCCTGAAGTCTCAAAGTTCAAGTATTGAACACCTATTCAAGACATTTTCATCATTGGGATCTTTTGTCACATCCATAACACATCATCCCGAAATTTGGTGTCTACAGTTGTACCAATTTATCGATGTTTGCTTCAATTATTGGATTTTGACCTCTTTTGTTTCAACTTTTAATTATAAAATGTCCTTGAAAGAATTTAAGTTTTGTAATTATATCCTTAAAAGCATTGTAAATTAGTCCATGAAAAAGTTAAATTCTTTCTTTGAAAAAATGCAATTGGACCCCTATTGTCTCAAAGGTGAGGTATTGAAGACCTTTTCATTACCTCTTCATCATTGGAGTCTTTTATCACAGCCATAACTCATCATCCCAAGATTGGATGTCAATAGTTGCCCCCCTTTGTTATTGTTTCCTTGAATTATAGAATTCCTATCTCTTTCTTTAAAAAAGTGCAATCAAACCTTGGAAGTCTCAAAGTTGAAGTATTGAAGACCTATTAAAGACTTTTTCATCATTAAGGCCTTTTGTCGCATCCATAGCTCATTATCCCCAAATTGGGTGTCTATAGTTGCCCCCCTTTGTCTCATTTTACTTGAATTATAGAATTTTGACCTTTTTTTTAAATTTTAATTACAAAAGGGTCCTTGAATGAATTTAATGCTTGCATTTTAGTTCATGAAAATTTTAAATTCTTTCATTGAAAAAATGCACTCAGACCCTAAAGTCTTAAAGTTGAAGTATTGAAGACCAATTCATGACATTTTTATCATTAGGGTCTTTTGTCGCATCTATAACACATTATCCCAAAAATGGGTCTCTACAATTGCCACACTTTGTTGTTGTTTGCTTGAATTATTGCATTCTGAACTATTTTATTTTAAGTTTTAATTACAAAAAGGTCTTTGAAAGAATTTAAGTTTTGCAACTAAGTCCTTAAAAAGAATTGTAATTTATTCCTTGAAAACATTAAAATCTTTCTTTGAAAAAATGCAATCAGACCCCTGAAGTCTCAAAGTTCAAGTATTGAAGACCTATTTATGACATTTTCATCATTGGGGTTTTTTGTTGCATCTCTAACATATAATCCTGATATTGGGTGTCTACAGTTGCCCCACTTTATTGTTGTTTATTTGAATTATTGGATTCCGACCTCTTTTGTTTTAACTTGTAATTACAAAAAGGTCCTTGAAAGAATTTAAGTTTTATAATTAGGTCCTTAAAAAGCATTCCAATTTAGTCCATGAAAACATTGAATTCTTTCTTTGAAAAAATGCAATCATACCCCTGAAGTCTCAAAGTTCAAGTATTAAAGACCTATTCCTAACATTTTCATCATTAAGGCCTTTTGTCCCATCCATAATACATCATCTCAAAATTGGGTGTTTATAGTTGACCCACTTTGTCATTGATTGCTTGAATTATTGGATTTCGACCTCTTTTGTTTTAACTTTTAATTATGAAAATCTCTTTAAAAGAAATTAATTTTGGCAACTAGATCCTTAAAAAGCATTGCAACTTAGTCCATGAAAACATTAAATTCTTTCTTTGAAAAAATGCAATCAGACCCCTAAAGTCCCAAAGTTCAAGTATTAAAGACCTATTCAGAACATTTTCATTATTAGGGTCTTTTGCCGCATCCATAACACATCATTCCGAAATTGGGTGTCTACAGTTGAGTCACTTTGTCGGTGTTTGCTTGAATTATTGGTTTCCGACCTCTTTTATTTTAACTTTTAGTTGCGAAAATGTCCTTGAATGAATTTAAATTTCGCAATTAAATCCTTAAAAAGCAATGAAGTTTAGTCCATGAAAACATTAAATTATTTATTTGAAAAAATGCAATAAAACCCATACTGTCTGAAAGTTCAGGAATTGAAGACCTATTTATAACATTTTCATCATTGGAGTCTTTTGTCGCATCCATAACTCATCATCCCCAAATTGGGTGTCTGTAGTTGCCCACTTTTGTCATTGTTTGAATGAATTATAAAATTCTGACCTTTTTTTTAGCTTTTAATTACAAAAACGTCCTCGAAAGAATTTTAATTTTGCAAATTGGTCCTTTAAAAGTATTGCACTTTAGTCCATGAAAACATTAAATTCATTCTTTAAAAAATGCAGTGAGACTTCTAAAGTCTCAATGTTTAAGTATTGACGACCTATTCATAACATTTTCATCATTAGGGTCTTTTGTGTCATCCATAATACATCATCCTGAAATTGGATGTCTAAAGTTGCCCTACTTTGTTGCTATTTGATTGAATTATTGAATTCTGACCTCTTTTATTTTAACATTTAATTACAAAAAGGTCCTTGAAAGAATTTAAATTTTACACTTAGGTCATTAAAAAGGATTGCAATTTAGTCCTTGAAAATAATGAATTGATTTTTTGGAAAAATGTAATCAGACTCCTAAAGTCTAAAAGTTTAAGTATTGAACACCTATTCATGACATTTTCGTCATTGGGGTCTTTTTTCGCATCGATAACACATCATCCTGAAATTAGGTGTCTATAGTTGCCCCCACTTTGTTATTGTTTGCTTGAATTATTGGATTCCAACCACTTTTGTTTTAACTTTTAATTACAAAATGGCCATTGAAAGAATTTAAGTTTTGCAATTAGATCCTTAAAAAGCATTATAGTTTAATCCATGAAAATAATAAATTCTTTCTTTGAAAAATTGGAATCAGACCCCTAAAGTCTCAAAGATCAAGTATTGAAGACCTATTCATGACATTTTCATCATTGGGGTCTTTTCTCGCATCCATAACTTATCATCCCGAAATTAGGTCTCTACAGTTGCCCTACTTTATCGGTGTTTACATGAATTATTACATTCCGACCTCTTTGTTTAAACTTTTAATTACAAAAAAGTCTTTAAAAACTTTAAGTTTTGCAATTAGGTCCTTAAAAATCATTGTAATTTAGTCCAAGAAAACGATAAATTCCTTCATCAAAAAAATGCAATTAGACCCCTGAAGTCTCAAAGTTCAAGTATTGAAGACCAATTCATGACATTTTCATCATTGGGGTCTTTTGTCGCATCCATAACACATTATCCCAAAAATAGGTGCCTATAGTTGCCCTATTGTGTCGCTTTTTGCTTGAATTATTGCATTCTGACCACTTTTGTTTTAACTTTTAATTATACAATGGACTTTGAAAGAATTTAAGTTTTGCAATTAGGTCCTTAAAAAACTTTGCAATTTAGTCCTTGAAAACATTGAATTCTTTCTACAAAAAAATGCAATCAAACCCCTGAAGTCTCAAAGTTCAAGTATTGAACACCTATTTATGACATTTTCAACATTGGGGTCTTTCGTCGCATCCTTAACACATCATTCGAAAATTAGGTGTCTATGGTTGCCCCACTTTGTCGCTATTTCCTTGAATTATTGCATTCCAACCTTTTTAGTTTTAAATTTTCATTACAAAAAGGTTCTTGAAAGAATTTAAGTTTTGTAATTAGGTCCTTAAAAAGCACTATAAATTAGTCCATTGAAACATTGAACTCTTTCCTTGAATAATTACAATCAGACCCCTAAAGTCTCAAAGTTCAAGTATTGAACACCTATTCATGAAATTTTCATCATTGGGGTCTTTTGTTGCATTTATAACACATCATTCTGAAATTGGGTGTCTACAGTTGCCCCACTTTGCCGCTGTTTGCATGAATTATTGCATTCCAACCTCTTTTGATTCAATTTTACATTATAGAAAAGTCCTTGAAAGAATTTAAATTTTGCAATTAGATCCTCAAAATCATTGCAGTTTACTCCTAGAAAACATTAAATTCTTCCTTTAAAAAAATGCAATCAAACCCCTGAAGTCTTAACGTTTAAGTATTGAAGACCTATTCATGACATTTTCATCATTGGGTTCTTTTCTCACTTCCATAACGCAACAACCCAAAATCGGGTGTCTACATTTGCCCCAGTTCGTTGTTGTTTGCTTGAATTACTGCATTCAAACCTCTTTTATTTTAACTTCTAATTACAAAATGGTCCTTGAAAGAATTTAAGTTTTGCAATTAGAAACTTAAAAAGCATTGCAATTTAGTCCTTCAAAACATTGAATTCATTCCTTGAAAAATTATAATCAGACCCCTGAACTCTCGAAGTTCAAGTATTGAACACCTATTCATGACATTTTCATCATTGGGGTCTTTTATCGCATCCATAACCCATCATCCCGAAATTGGGTGTCTATAGTTGCTCACTTTGTCGATGTTTGCCTGAATTATTGCTTTCCAACCACTTTTATTTTAACTTCCAATTATAAAAAGGTACTTAAAAGAATTTATGTTTTGGAATGAGAAAGCACTGTAATTTAGTACTTGAAAACATTGAATTCTTTCCTTGAAAAATTACAATCAGACCCCTGATGTCTCAAAGTTCAAGTATTGAACACCTATTCATGACATTTTCATCATTGGGGTCTTTTGTTTCATCCATAACACATCATCCAGAAATTGGGTGTCAATAGTTGGCCTGTTTTGTCATAATTAGCTTGAATTATTGCATTCTGACCACTGTTGTTTTAACATATAATTATAAAAGGCCCTTGAAACAATTTAAATTTTACAATTAGGTCCTTAAAAAGCATTGCAATTTAGTCCTTGAAAACATTGAATTCTTCCTTAAAAAAATGCATTCAAACCCCTGAAGTCTCAAAATTCAAGTATTGAACACCTATTTATGACATTTTCAATATTGGGTTCTTTTGTCGCATCCATAACGCATCATCCCAAAATTGAGTGTCTATACTTGCCCCACATTGTCGTTGTTTGTCTAAATTATTGCATTCTGACCTCTTTTGTTTTATTTGATAATTATAAAAAAGTCCATGAAAAATTTTAAGTTTGGCAATTTGATCCTTAAAAATCATTCCAATTTAGTCCATGAAAACATTAAATTCTTTCTTTGAAAAAATGCAATCCGACCCCTGAAGTCTCAAAGTTTAGGTATTGAAGACCTATTCATGACATTTTCATTATTTGGATCATTTGTCGCATCCATAACACATCATCCCGAAATTTGGTGTCTACAGTTGGCCCACTTTATCATTGTTTGCTTGAATTATTGGATTTTGACCTCTTTTGTTTGTACTTTTAATTTCAAAAAAGCCTTTGAAAGAATTTAAGTTTTGCAATTAGATCCTTAAAAAGCATTGCAATTTAGTCCATGAGAACATTAAATTCTTTCATTGAAAAATTGCAACCAGAACCCTGAAGTCTCAAAGCTCAAGTATTGAAGACCTATTCGTGACATTTGCATCATTGGGATCTTTTGCCGCATCTATAAAACATCATCCCAAAATTAGGTGTCTACAGTTGCCCCACTTTGTCGCTGTTTGCTTGAATTATTGCATTATGACATTTTTAGTTTTAACTTTTAATTATAAAAAAGTCCTCAAATAATTTTATATTTTCCAATTAGATCCTTAAAAATCATTGCAATTTAGTCCATGAAAATATTAAATTCTTTGCTTGAAAAAATGCAATCAGACATCTAAAGTCTCAAAGTTCAAGTATTAAAGAACTATTCATAACATTTTCATCATTGGGGTCTTTTGTCGAATCCATAGCACATTATCCCAATGTTGGGTGTCAACAATTGCCCCACTGTGTCACTGTTTACTTGAATTATTGCATTCTGACCTCTTTTGTTTTAACATTAATTACAAAACAATCCTTGAAAGAATTTATGTTTTGCAATTAGGTCCTTAAAAAGCATTACAATTTAGTCCATGAAAACATTGAATTCTTTCTTTAAAAAATGCAATCAGACCCACGATGTCTCAAAGTTCATGTATTGAACACCTATTCATGGCATTTTCACCACTGGTATCTTTTGTCGCACCCATAACACATCATCCAGAAATTGGGTGTCTACAGTTGCCCTACTTTGTCGCTATTTGCTTGAATTATTGCATTCCATCCTCTTTTGCTTTAAATTTTAATTATAAAAAGTCCTTGAAAGAATTTAAGTTTTGTAATTAGATCCTTAAAATGCATTGCAATTTAGTCCATTAAAACATTAAATTCTTTCTTTGAAAAAATGCAATCAAATTCCTGATGTCTTAAAGTTTAAGTATTAAAGACTTATTCATGACATTCTCGTCATTAGGTTCTTTTGTTGCAACCATAACCCATCATCCCAAAATTGGGTGCCTATAGTTGCCCCACTTTATCGATGTTTGCATGAATTATTGCTTTCCGACCTCTTTTGTTTTAACTTCCAATTATAAAAAGGTACTTGAAAGAATTTAAGTTTTGCAATGAGGTCCATAAAAAGCACTGTAATTTAGTCCTTGAAAACATTGAATTCTTTCCTTGAAAAATTACAATTAGACCCATGATGTCTTAAAGTTCAAGTATTGAACGCCTATTCATGACATTTTCATCATTGGGGTCTTTTATTGCATCATAATACATCATCCAGAAATTGGGTGTCAATAGTTGCCCCATTTTGTGGTAATTAGCTTGAATTATTACATTATGACCTCTTTTGTTTTAACTTATAATTACAAAAAGGTCCTTGAAAGAATTTAAGTTTTGCAATTAGGTCCTTAAAAATCATTGCAATTTAGTCCTTAAAAATGTTGAATTTTTTCTTAAAAAAATGCATTTAGACCCCTGAAGTCTCAAAGTTTAAGTATTGAACACCTGTTTATGACATTTTTAACATTGGGTTCTTTTGTCGCATCCATAACACATCATCGCAAAATTGAGTGTCTATAGTTGCCCCACATTGTCGTTGTTTGCTTGAATTATTGTATTCTGACCTCTTTCGTTTTAATTGCCAATTATAAAAAATTCCATGAAAAATTTTATATTTTGCTATTTGATCCTTAAAAATCATTCCAATTTAGTCCATGAAAGCATTAAATTCTTTCTTTAAAAAAATGCAATCAGACCCCTGAAGTCTTAAAGTTCAGGTATTGAAGACCTATTCATGACATTTTCATCATTTGGGTCATTTGTCGCATCCATAACACATCATCCCAAAATTCGATGTCTGCAATTGCCCCAATTTGTCATTGTTTGCTTGAGTTATTGGATTCTAACCTCTTTTATTTTAACTTTTAATTATGAAAAAGCCCTTAAAAGAATTTAAGTTTTGCATTTAGGTCCTTAAAAAGCACTGCAAATTAAACCATAAAAATATTAAACTCTTTCCTTGAATAAATGCAATCAGACCTCTGAAATCTCAAAGTTCAAGTATTGAGCAGCTATTCATAACATTTTCATCGTTGGGGTCTTTTTTTCGCATCCATAGCATATCATCCCGAAGTTGGGTGTCTACAGTTGCCCCACTTTATTGTTGTTTGCTTGAATTATTGCATTCCGACCTCTTTTGTTTTAACCTTAATTATAAAAAAGTCCTTGAAAGAATTTAAGTTTTATAATTAGGTCCTTAAAAAGCATTGCAATTTAGTCCATGAAAACATTGAATTCTTTCTTTAAAAAAATGCAATCAGACCCCTGAAGTCTCAAAGTTCAAGTATTGAACACCTATTCCTAATTGGGTGTCTACAGTTGCCCCACTTTGTCGCTGTTTGCTTGAATTATTGCATTGAAACCTCTTTTGTTTTTACTTCTAATTATAAGAAGGTGCTTGAAAGAATTTAAGTTTTGCAATTAGGAACTTAAAAATCATTATAATTTAGTCCATGAAAATGCAGAATTCTTTCCTTGAAAAATTACAATTAGACCCCTGAAGTCTCAAAGTTCAGGTATCAAAGACCTGTTCATGACATTTTAATCAGTAAGGTCTTTTTTCACATGCATAACCCATCATCCCGAAATTGGGTGTCTATAGTTGCCCCACTTTATCGATGTTTGCTTGAATTGTTGCTTTCCGACCCCTTTTGTTTTAACTTCCAATTATAAAAAGGTGCTTAAAAGAATTTAAGTTTTGCAATGAGGTCCTTAAAAAGCACTGTAATTTAGTCCTCGAAACATTGAATTCTTTGCTTAAAAAATTACAATCAGACCACTGATGTCTCAAAGATCAAGTATTGAACACCTACTCATGACATTATCCTCTTTGGGGTCTTTTATTGCATCCATAACACGTCATCCAAAAATTGGGCATCAACAGTTTCCCCATTTTGTCGTAATTAGCTTGAATTAATGCATTCTTACCTCTTTTGTTTTAACTTATAACTATAAAAAGGTCCTTGAAAGAATTTAAGTTTTGCAATTAGGTCCTTCAAAAGCATTACAATTTTGTCCTTGAAAACATTGAATTCTTTCTTAAAAAAATGCATTCAGACCCCTGAAGTCTAAAAGTTCTAGTATTGAACACCTATTTATGACATTTTCAACATTGGGTTCTTTTGTCGCATCCATAATGCATTATCCCAAAATCGAGTGTCTATAGTTGCCCCACATTGACGTTGTTTGTCTAAATTATTGCATTCTGACCTCTTTTGTTTCAATTGTTAATTATAAAAAAGTCCATGAAAAATTTTAAGTTTTGCAATTTGATCCTTAAAAATCATTCCAATTTAGTCCATGAAAAGATTAAATTCTTTCTTTGAAAAAATGCAATCACACCCCTGAAGTGTCAAAGTTTAGGTAATGAAGACCTATTCATGACATTTTAATCATTTGGGTCATTTCTTGCATCCATAACATATCATCTCAAAATTTGGTGTCTACAGTTGCCCCACTTTGTCATTGTTTGCTTGAATTATTAGATTCCGACCTCTTTTGTTTTAACTTTTAATTACAAAAAGCCCTTGAACGAATTTAAGTTTTGTAATTAGATCCTTAAAACACATTGCAATTTAGTCCATGAGAACATTAAATTCTTTCTTTGAAAAATTGCAATTAGACCTCTGAAGTCTCAAAGTTCAAGTATTGAAGACCTATTCATGACATTTTCATCATTGGGGTCTTTTTCCGCATCATTAACACATCATCTCAGAATTGGGTGTCTATAGTTGCCCCACTTTGTCGTTGTTTGCTTGAATTATTGCATTTCGACATTTTTATTTTTAACTTTTAATTATAAAAAAGTCCTTGAACAATTTTAAGTTTTGCAATTAGATCCTTAAAATCATTGCAATTTAGTCCATGAAAATACTAAATTCTTTGTTTGAAAAATTGCAATCAGACCTCTAAAGTCTCAAAGTTCAAGCATTGAAGAACTATTAATAACATTTTCATCATGTCAAAGTTGCGTGTCTACAGTTGCCCCACTTTATCACTGTTTGCTTGAATTATTGCATTCTGACCTCTTTTGTTTTAACTTTAATTATAAAAAAGTCCTTAAAAGAATTTATGTTTTGCAATTAGGTCCTTAAAAAGCATTGCAATTTAGTCCACAAGAACATTGAATTCTTTCTTTAAAAAAATGCATTTAGAACCTTGAAGTCTCAAAGTTCAAGTATTGAACATCTATTCATGACATTTTCACCATTAGTGTCTTTTATCGCACCCATAACACATCATCCAGAAATTGGGTGTCCATAGTTGCCCCACTTTGTCACTGTTTGCTTGAATTATTGCATTCCAACCTCTTTTGCTTTAACTTTTAATTATAAAAAAGTCCTTTAAAGAATTTAAGTTTTGCAATTAGATCCTTAAAAAGCATTGCAATTTTGTTCATTAAAATATTGAATTCTTTCTTTGAAAAAATGCAATCAAATTCCTGAAGTCTTAAAGTTTAAGTATTAAAGACCTATTCATGACATTCTCATCATTGGGTTCTTTTGTCGCATCCATAACCCATCAACCCAAAATTGGGTGTCTACCATTACCCCCATTTTGTCGTTGTTTACTTGAATTATTTCATTTTGACCTCTTTTGTTTTAACTTCTAACTACATAAAAGTCCTTGAAAAAATTTAAGTTTTGCATTTAGGTACTTAACAAGCATTGCAATTTAGTCGTTGAAAACATTGAATTCTTTCCTCGAAAAATTACAATCAGACCCCTGAAGTCTTAAAGTTCAAGTATTGAACATCTACTCATGATATTTTCATCATTCTGGCCTTTTGTCACATCCACAACCCATCATCCTAAAATTGGGTGTCTACAGTTGCCCCACTTTATCGCTATTTGCATGAATTAATGCATTCCAATCTCTTTCATTTTAACATCCAATTACAAAAAGGTAGTTGAAAGAATTTAAGTTTTACAATTAGGTCCTTAAAAAGCACTGCAATTTAGTCCTTGAAAACATGGAATTCCTTCTTTAAAAAATTACAATCAGACCCCTAAAGTCTCAAAGTTCAAGTATTGAACACCTATTCATGACATTTTCATCATTAGGGTCTTTTACTGCATTCATAACACATCATTCTGAAATTGGGTGTCTACAGTTGCCCTACTTTGTCGCTATTTGCTTGAACTATTGCATTCCAACCTTTTTTGCTTGAAATTTTAATTACAAAAAAGTCTTTGAACAATTTTATGTTTTGCAATTAGATCCTTCAAAATCATTGCAATTTAGTCCATGAAAATATTAAATTTTTTCTTTGAAAAAATGCAATCAGACCTTTGAAGTCTCAAAGTTGAAGTATTGAAGAACAATTCATGACATTTTCATTATCGGGGTCTTTTGTCGCATCCATAACATATTATCCCGATGTTGGGTGTCTACAATTGCCCCACTTTATCGTTGTTTGCTTGAATTATTGCATTCCAACCTATTTTATTTTAACTTTAATTATAAAAAAGTCATTGAAAGAATTTAAGTTCTGCAATTAGATCCTTAAAAAGCATTGCAATTTAGCCCATGAGAACATTGAATTCTTTCTTTAAAAAAAATGCAATCAGACCCCTAAAGTCTCAAAGTTCAAGTACTGAACACCTATTCATGACATTTTCACCATTAGTGTCTTTTGTCGCATCCATAACGCATCATCTAGAAATTGGGTGTCTACAGTTACCTCATTTTGTCACTATTTGTTTGAATTATTGGAATCCGACCTCTTTTGCTTTAACTTGTAATTACAAAAAAAATTTTTAAAGGAATTTAATGTTTGCAATTTGATCCTTAAAAAGCATTGCAATTTAGTCCATTAAAACGTTAAATTCTTTCTTTTAAAAAATGCAATCAAACCTCTTAAGTCTTAAAGTTTAAGTTTTAAAGACCTATTCATGACATTCTCATCAATGGGTTCTTTTATCGCATTCATAACCCATCAACCCAAATTTGGGTGTCTACGGTTGCCCTCACTTTGTTATTGTTTGCTTGAATTATTGCATTTCGACCTCTTTTTTTTTAACTTCTGATTATAGAAAGGTCCTTGAAAGAATTTAAGTTTTGTAATTAGGTACTTAAAAAGCAATGCCATTTAGTACTTGAAAACATTGAATTCTTTCCTTAAAAAATTACTATCAGACTCGTGAAGTCTCAAACTTTAAGTATTGAACATCTATTCATCACATTTCATCATTTTGGTCTTTTGTCACATCTATAACCCATTATCTCGAAATTGGGTGTCCACAGTTGCCCCAATTTGTCACTATTTGCATGAATCATTGCATTCTGACCTCTTTCGTTTTAACTTCCAATTGCAAAAAGGTATTTGAAAGAATTTAAGTTTTGCAATTAGGTCCTTAAAAAGCACTGCAATTTAGTCCTTGAAAACATTGAATTCTTCCCTTAAAAAATTACAATCAGACCCCTGAAGTCTTAAAGTTCAAGTATTGAACACCTATTCATGACATTTTCATCATTAGGGGGGTCTTTTGTCGCATCCATAACACATCATCCTAAAATTGGGTGTCTACAGTTTGCCCATTTTATCCCAATTAGCTTGAATTATTGCATTCCAACCTCTTTTGTTATAACTTCACAATTAGAAAAAGGTCCTTGAAAGAATTTAAGTTTTGCAATTAGGTCCTTAAAAAGCATTGCAATTTAGTCCAAAAAAATAATGAATTCTTTCTTAAAAAAATGCAATCAGACCCTTGAAGTCTCAAAGTTCAAGTATTGAACACCTATTTATGACATTTTCAATATTGGGTTCTTTTGTCACATCCATAACACATCATCTAGAAATTAGGTGTCTATAGTTGCCCCACTTTGTCATTATTTGTTTGAATTATTGCATTCCGATCTATTTTGTTTTAACTTTTAATTACAAAAATTTTTTTGAAAATTTTAATTTTTGCAATTTGATCCTTAAAAATCATTGCAATTTAGTCCATGAAAACATTAAATTCTTTCCTTGAAAAAATGTAATCAGACCCCTAAAGTCTCAAAGTTCAAATATTATAGACCTATTCATGACATTTTCATCATTAGAGTCATTTGTCGCATCCATAACACAACATCTCGAAATTAGGTGTCTACAGTTGCCCCACTTTGTCACTGTTGGCTTGAATTATTGCATTCTAACATTTTTTGTTTTAACTTTTAATTACAAAAAGCTCCTTAAAAATTTAAGTTTTGTAATTAAATCCTTAAAAATCATTGCAATTTAGTCCATGAAAATATTAAATTCTTTCCTTGAAAAAATGCAATCAGACCTCTGAAGTCTTGAATTTCAACTATTGAAGAGCTATTCATGACATTTTCATCATTGGGGTCTTTTGTCGCATCCATAACACATCATCCAGAAATTGGGTGTCTATAGTTGCCCCACTTTCTCATTGTTTGCATGAATTATCGCATTCTGACCTCCTTTGATTTAACTTCTAATTACAAAGATGTCCTTGAAATAATTTAAGTTTTACGATTAGGTCCTTAAAAAGCATGGCAATTGAGCCCATGAGATCATTGAATTCTTTCTTTAAAAAATGTAATCAGACCCTTTAAGTCTTAAAGTTCAAGGATTGAACACCTATTCATGACATTTTCATCATTGGTTTCTTTTGTTGCATCCATAAGACATCATCTAGAAATTGGGTGTCTACAGTTGCCCCACTTTATCACTGTTTGCTTGAATTATTACATTCTGACCTCTTTTGTTTCAACTTCTATTACAAAAAGGTCATTAAAGGAATTTAAGTTTTGTAATTTGGTACATAAAAAGCATTGCAATTTAGTCCTTGAAATTAATGAATTCTTTCCTTGAAAAATTACAATCAGACCTTTAAAGTCCTAATGTTCAAGTATTGAACACCTATTCATGATGTTTTCATCATTACGGTCTTTTGTTGGATCCATAACAAATCATCCCAAAATTGGGTATCCACAGTTTCCCCACTTTGTCATTGTTTGCTTGAATTATTGCATTCCGACCTCTTTTAGTTTAAATTGCAATTACAAAAAGGTACTTGAAATAATTTAAGTTTTACAATTTGGTCCCTGAAAACATTGAATTCTTTCCTTGAAAAATTATAATTAGACCCTTGAAGTCTCAAAGTTCAAGTATTAAACACTTATTCAAGACATTTTCATCATCGGGGTCTTTTGTTGCATCCATAACACATCATTCTTAAAATGGGTGTCTCAAGTTAGCCCACTTTGTCACAATTAGATTGAATTTTTGCATTCCGACCTCTTTTATTTTAACTTATAATTATAAAAAGGTCCTTGAAAGAATTTAAGTTCTAAAATTAAGACCTTAAAAAGCATTGCAATTTAGTTCTTGAAAACATTGAATTCTTTCTTAAAAAATGCAATTAGATCCCTGAAGTCTCAAAGATCAAGTATTGAATACCTATTTATAACATTTTCAACATTGGTTATTTTCTCGCATCCATAACATGGGTATCTACAGGTGCCCCACTTTATCATTGTGTACTTGAATTATTGCATTTCGACATCTTTTGTTTAAATTTTAATTATAAAAAAGTGCTTGAAAATTTTTAAGTTTTGCAATTTGATCCTTAAAAATCATTACAATTTAGTCAATGAAAACATTAAATGCTTTCTTTGAAAAAATGCAATCAGACCTCTGATGTCTCGAATTTCAACTATTGAAGAGCTATTCATGACATTTTTATTATTGAGGTCTTTTGTCGCATCCATAACACATCATCCGAAAACTGGGTGTCTACAGTTGCCCCACTTAGTCATTGTTTGCATGAATTATTGCATTCTGACCTCCTTTTATTTAACTTTTAATTACAAGGAGTTCCTTGAAAGAATTTAAGTTCTGCGATTAGGTCCTTAAAAAGCATTGCAATTTAGTCCATGAGATCATTAATTCTTTCTTTAAAAAAAGCAATCATACCCATGAAGTCTCAAACTTCAAGGATTGAACACATATTCATGACATTTTCATCAATGGTGTCTTTTGTTGCATCCATAACACATCATCCAGAAATTAGGTGTCAACAGTTGCCCTACTTTGTCGCTGTTTGCTTGAATTATTGCATTATGACCTCTTTTGTTTCAACTACTTATTATAGAAAAGCCCTTGAAGAAATTTAAGTTTTGCAATTAGGTACATAAAAAGCATTGCAATTTAGTCCTTGAAAATATTGAATTCTTTCCTTAAAAAATTACAATTAAACCCCTGAAGTCCCAATGTTCAAGTATTGAACACCTATTCATGACATTTTCATCATTGGGGTCTTTTGTTGCATCCATAACCAATCATTCCAAAATTGAGTGTCTACAGTTGCCCCACATTGTCGTTGTTTACTAGAATTATTGCATTTTGACCTTTTCTTGTTTTAACTTTTAATTATAAAAAAGTTCTTGAAAAAATTTAAGTTTTGCAATTAGATCCTTTAAAATCATTGCAATTTAGTCCATGAAAACATTAAATTCTTTATTTGAAGAAATGCAATCAGACCCCTGAAGTCTCAAAGTTCAAGTACTGAACACCCATTCATAACATTTTCATCAATGGGGTATTTTGTCGCATCCATAACCCATCATCTTGAAATTGGGTGTCTACAGTTGCCCCACTTTGTCGTTGTTTGCTTGAATTATTGCATTCTAACCTCTTATGTTTTAACTTTTAATAATAAAAAAGTCCTTGAAAAATTTTAAGTTTTGCAATTAGGTCATTAAAAATCAGTATAATTTAGTCAACTAAAACATTAAATTCTTTCTTCCAAAAAATGCAATCAGACCCTTGAAGTCTCAAAGTTTAGGTATTGAAGGCCTATTCATGACATTTTCATCATTGCGGTCATTTGTCGCATCCATGACACATCATGCAAAAATTGGGTGTCTATAGTTGCCCCACTTTATTGCTCTTTGCTTTAATTATTACATTTGGACCTTTTTTGTTCTAACTTTTAATTAGAAAAAAGTCCTTGAAAGAATTTAAGTTTTGCAATTAGATGCTTAAAGTATTGCAACTTAGTCCGTTAAAATATTAAATTCTTTCTTTGAAAAAATGCAATCAGACCCCTAAAGTCTTAAAGTTTATGTATTGAAGACCTATTCATAACATTTTCATCATTGGGTTCTTTTGTCGCATTCCTAACCCATCAACCTAAAATTGGGTGTCTATAGTTTCCTTGCTTTGTCATTGCTTGGTTGAATTATTGCATTCTAACCTCTGTTATTTTATCTTCTAATTACAAAATCTTCCTTAAAAGAATTTAAGTTTTGCAATTAGGTACTTAAAAAGCATCATAATTTAGTCCTTGAAAACATTGAATTATTTCCTTGAAAAATTACAATAAGACCCTTGAAGTGTCAAAGTTCAAGTATTAAACACCTATTCATGACATTTTCATTATTTGGGTCTTTTTTCGCATCCATAACCCATCATCCCGAAATTAGATGTCTACAGTTGCCCTACTTTTTCACTGTTTGCTTGAATTATTGCATTCCGACCTCTTTTGTTTTAACTTCCAATTGTGAAAAGGTACTTGAAAGAATTTCAATTTTGCAATTAGGTCTTTAAAAAGCATTGCAATTTAGTCCCTGAAAACCTTGAATTCTTTCTTAAAAAAAATGCAATCAGACCCCTGAATTCTCAAAGTTCAAGTATTGAACACCTATTCATGACATTTTCAACATTGGCTTCTTTTGTCATATCCATAACACATAATCCCGAAATTGGGTGTCTACAGTTGCCCCACTTTGTCGTTGTTTACTTGACTTATTGCATTCTAACCTCTTTTGTTTTAGCTTTTAATTATAATAAAGTCCTTAAAAAAATTAAATTTTGCAATTAGATCCTTAAGAATCATTGTAATTTAGTCCATGAAAACATTAAATTCTTTCTTAAAAAAAATGCAATCAGACCCTTGAAGTCTCAAAGTTTAGGTATTGAAGACCTATTCATGACATTTTCATCATTGGGGTCATTTGTCACATCCATAACACATCATCCCGAGATTAGGTGTCTATAGTTGCAATTAGGTTTTGCAATTTAAGTCCTTAAAATGCATTGCAATTTAGTCCTCAAAAACATTGACTTCTTTCCTAAAAAAACACAATCAGACCCCTGAAGTTTTAAAGTTCAAGTATTAAAGACCTATTCATGACATTTTCATCATTGGGCTCATTTGTCATATCCATAACACATTATCCCAAAATTGGGTGTCTACAGTTGTCCCAATTTGTCGCTATTTCCTTAAATTATTGCAATATGTCCTTTTTTGTTTTAACTTTTCATTAAAAAAAAGTCATTGAAAAAATTTAATTTTTACAATTAGATCCTTAAAAATCATTGCAATTTAGTCCATTAAAACATTAAATTCTTTGTTTGAAAAAATGCAATCAGACCTCTGAAGTCTCAAACTTCAAGTATTGAAGAGCTATTCATGACATTTTCATCACTGAGGTAATTTGTCGCATCCATAACACATCATCTCAAAATTGGGTATCTACAATTGCCCCACTTTGTTGTTGTTTGCTTGAATTATTGTATTCTGACCTTTTATCTTTTAACTTTTAATGACAAAAAAGTCGTTGAAAAAATATATGTTTTGTAATTAAATCATTAAAAATCATTGCAATTTAGTCCATGAAAACAAGAAATTCTTTCTTCAAAAAAATGCAATCAGACCCCTGAAGTCCAAAAGTTTATGTATTTAAGACCTATTCATGACATTTTCATCATTGGGTTCTTTTGTCGCATTTATAACACATCATCCCGAACTTGGGTGTTTAGAGTTGCCCCACTTTGTCACTGTTTGCTCAAATTATTTTATTCCAACCTCTTTTGTTTTAACTTTTAATTACAAAAAGGCCTATGGAAGAATTTAAGTTTTGCATTTAGGTCCTTAAAAAGCATTGCAATTTATTCCTTAAAAACATTGAATTCTTTTTTTGAAAAAGTGCAATCAGACCCCTAAAGTCTCAATGTTCAATTATTGAATACCTATTCATGACATTTTCATCATTGTAGTCTTTTGTCGCTCCCATAACACATCATCCTGAAATTGTATGTCTGTAGGTGCCCCACTTTGTCAGTGTTTGCTTGAATTATTGGTTTCTGACAGCTTTTGCTTTAAATTTTAGTTACGAAAAGGTCCTTGAAAGAATTTAAGTTTTGCAATTAGAACCTTAAAAAGTAATGCAATTTAGTCCATGAAAACATTAAATTTTTTCTTTCAAAAAATGCATTCAGACCCTTACTATCTCAAAGTTCAGGTTTTAAAGACCTATTCATGACATTTTCATCATTGGAGTCTTTTGTTGCATCCATAACTCATCATCCCCAAATAAGGTGTCTATAGTTGCCACATTTTGTCACTGTTTGCATGAATTATAGAATTCTGAACTCTTTTTTAAACTTTTAATTACAAAAATGTCCTTGAAAGAATTTAAGTTTTGCAAATTCATCCTTTAAAAGCATTGCAATTTAGTATGTGAAAAAATTAAATTCATTCATTGAAAAATGAAATCAGACTCCTAAAGTCTCAAACTTTAAGTATTGATGACCTATTCATGACATTTTGATCATTGGGATCTTTTGTGGCATCCATAACACATCATCACGAAATTGGGTGTCTACAGTTGCGCCACTTTGTCACTGTTTGCTTGAATTATTGGATTCTGAACTCTTTTATTTTAACTTTTAATTATAAAAAGGTCCTTGAAGGAATTTAAGTTTTCCAATTAGATCCTTGAAAAGCAATGCAATTTAGTCCATGAAAACATTAAATTATTTCTTTGTAAAAATTCAATCAGACCCCTGAAGTCTCAAAGTTCAAGTATTGAACACCTATTCATGACATTTTCATCATTGGGGTCTTTTGTCGCATCCATAACACATCATCTAGAAATTGGGTGTCTACAATTGCACCAATTTATCACTATTTGCTTTAATTATTGGATTCCAACCTCTATTGTTTCAACTTTTAATTACTAAAATGTCCTTGAAAGAATTTAAGTTTTGCAATTAGATCCTTAAAAAGAATTGTAAATCAGTCCATGAAAATGTTAAATTCTTTCTTTGAAAAAATGCAATCAGACCCCTACTGTCTCAAAGTTATGGTATTGAAGACCTTTTCATGACATCTTCACCATTGGAGTCCTTTCTCATATCCATAACTCATCATCCCAAAATTGGATGTCAATAGTTGCCACTTTTTGTTATTGTTTCCTTGAATTATAAAATTCCTATCTCTTTCTTTAAAAAAGTGCAATCAAACCCCAGAAGACTCAAAGTTGTAGTATTGAAGACCTATTAAAAACTTTTTCATCATTAGGGTCTTTTGTCTCATCCATAGCTCATCATCCCCAAATTGGGTGTCTATAGTTGCCACCTTTTATCATATTTTACTTGAATTATAGAATTCTAACCTTTTTAAAAATTTTAATTACAAAAAGGTCTTTGAATGAATTTAACATTTACATTTTAGTTACTGAAAACTAAAGTTCTTTGAATGAATTTAAAGTTGAAGTATTGAAGACCAATTCATGAAATTTTCATCATTGGGGTCTTTTGTTGCATCTATAACACATCATCCCAAAATTGGGTCTCGACAGATGCCACACTTTGTTGCTGTTTACTTGAAATATTGCATTCCGACCTCTTTTATTTTAAGTTTTAATTCCAAAAAGGTCTTTGAACGAATTTAAGTTTTGCAATTAAGTTCGTAAAAAGCATTGTAATTTATTCAAAAAAATGCAATCAGACCCTTGAAGTCTCAAAGTTCAAGTATTAAAGACCTGTTCCTGACATTTTCATAATTTTAATTACAAAAACGTCATCGAAAGAATTTCAACCTCTTTTATTTTAACTTTTAATTACAAAAAGGTCCTTGAAAGAATATAGGTTTTGCAATTAGGTCCTTAAAAAGCATTGCAATTTAGTGCTTGAAAACAGTGAATTGTTTCTTTGGAAAAATGCAATTAGACCCCCTAAAGTCTAAAAGTTCAAGTATTGAACACCTATTCATGACATTTTCATTATTAGGGTCTTTTGTCACATCCATAACACATCATTCTGAAATTTGGGTGTCTGTAGTTGCCGTACTTTTCATTGTTTGCTTGAATTATTGGATTTCAACCTCTTTTATTTTAACTTTTAATTATAAAAAGGCCCATGAAAGAATTTAAATTTTGCAATTAGATACTTAAAAAGCATTACAGTTTAGTCTATGAAAACATTAAATTCTTTCTTTGAAAAATTACAATAAGAACCCCTGAAGTCTCAAAGATCAAGTATTGAAGACTTATTAATGACATTTTCATTATTGGAGTCTTTTTTCGCATCCATAACACATCATCTCGAAATTGGGTGTCTATAATTGCCCCACTTTATTGGTGTTTGCTTGAATTATTGCATTCCAGACTCTTTTGTTTTAACTATTAATTATAAAAAAGTCCTTGAAATTTTTAAGTTTTGTAATTAGATCCTTAAATATCATTGCAATTTAGTCCATGAAAACATTAAATTCTTTCTTTAAGAAAATGCAATCAGACCCCTGAAGTCTCAAATTTTAAGTATTGAAGAGTAATTCATGACATTTTCATCATTGGGGTCTTATGTCACATCCATAACACATCATCCTGAAATTAGGTGTCTATAGTTGCCATACTTTGTCGTAGTTTGCCTGAATTATTGCATTCCGACCACTTTTGTTTTAACTGTTAATTATAAAAAAGTCCTTGAAAATTTTATGTTTTGCAATTAGATCCTTAAAAATCATTGCAATTTAGTCCTTGAAAACATTAAATTCCTTCTTTAAAAAATGCAATAAGACCCCTGAAGTCTTAAAGTACAGGTACTGAAGTCTTATTCATGACATTTTCATCATTGGGGTCTTTTGTCACATTCATAACCCATCATTCCGAAATTAGGTGTCTATAGTTGCCCTACTTTATCCTTGTTTGATTGAAATATTGCATTACGACCTTTTTTGTTTTAACTTTTAATTACAAGAAGGTCATTAAAAGAATTTAAGTTTTACAATTAGATCCTTAAAAAGCACTGCAAATTAGTGCATCAAAACATTGAACTCTTTCTTTAAATAATTACAATCAGACCCATGAAGTCTCAAAGTTCAAGTATTGAGCACCTATTCATGAAATTTTCATCATTGGAGTCTTTTGTCGCATCCATAACACATCATCACGAAATTGGGTATCTATAGTTGCCCCACTTTGCCGCTGTTTGCATGAATTATTGCATTCCAACCTTTGTTGTTTTAAGTTTTAATTATAAAAAAATCATTGAAAGAATTTACGCTTTACAATTAGATCCTTAAAATCATTGTAGTTTACTCCATGAAAACATTAAATTCTTTCTTTGAAAAATTGCAATCAAACCCTTGACGTCTTATATTTTAAGTATTGAAGACCTATTCATGAAATTTTCATCATTGGGTCCTTTTGTCGGTTCCATAACCCAACAACCCAAAATTGGGTGTCTACAATTGCACCAGTTTGTCACTGCTTGCTTGAATTATTACATTCCAACCTCTTTTGTTTTAACTTATAATTATAAGAAGGTCCTTAAAAGAATTTAAGTTTTATAATTAGGTACTTAAAAAGCATTGCAATTTAGTCCATGAAAACATTGAATTCTTTCCTAAAAAATTACAATCAGACCCCTAAAGTCTCAAAGTTCAAGTATTGAACACCTGTTCATGACATTTTCATCATTGGGGTCTTTTGTTTCATCCATAAGCCATCATCCCGAGATTAGGTGTCTACAGTTGCCCCTCTTCATCAATGTTTTCTTGAATTATTGCAATCCAACCTCTTTTGTTTTAACTTCTTATTATAAAAAGGTACTTGGAAGAATTTAAGTTTTGCAATGATGTGCTTAAAAAGCATTGTAATTTAGTGCTTGAAAACATTGAATTCTTTCCTTGAAAAATTACAATCTAACCCCTAAAGTCTCAAAGTTCAAGTATTGAACACCTATTCATGACATTTTCATCATTAGGGTCTTTAGTCGCATCCATAACACATTATCCAGAAATTGGGTGTCTACAGTTGCCCCATTTTGTTATAATTAGCTTAAATTATTGCATTTCGACCTCTTTTATTTTAACTTATAATTACATAAAGGTCCTTGGAAGAATTTAAGTTTTGCAAGGAGGCCCTTAAAAAATATTGCAATTTAGTCCTTTAAAACATTGAATTCTTTCTTAAAAAAATTGCAATTAAACCCCTAAAATCTCAAAGTTCAAGTATTGAACACCTATTTATGACATATTAACCATTGGGTTCTTTTATCGCATTGATAACGCATCATCCCAAAATTGAGTGTGTATAGTTACCCTACTTTGTCGTTGTTTGATTGAATTATTACATTCCAACCTCTTTTGTTTTAACTTTTAATTATAAAAATGTCCTTAAAAAATTTTATGTTTTGCAATTTGATCCTTAAAAATCATTCCAATTTAGTCCATGAAAGCACTAAATTCTTCCTTTGAAAAAATGCAATCAGACCCTTAAAGTCTCAAAGTTTAGGTATTGAAGAGCTATTCATGACATTTTCATCATTGGGGTCTTTTGTCACATCCATAACACATCATCTTGAAATTGGGTGTCTACAGTTGCCCCAGTTTGTTGCTGTTTGCTTTAATTATTACATTATGACCTCTTTTATTTTAACTTTTAATTACAAAAAGTCCTTGAAAGAATTTAATTTTTGCAATTAGATCCTTAAAATGCATTGCAACTTAGTCCATTAAAACATTAAATTCTTTCTTTAAAAAAATGTAATCACCCCTGAAGTCTTAGAGTTTAAGTATTAAAGACCTATTCATGACATTTTCATTATTGGGTTCTTTTATCTCATTCCTAACCCATCAACCTGAAATTGGGTGTCTATAGTTGCCCCCCTTTATTATTGTTTGCTTGAATTTTTGCATTCTGACCTCTTTTGTTTTAACTTCTAATTACAAAATGGTCCTTGAAAGAATTTAAGTTTTGCAATTACTTACTTAAAAAGCATCACAATTTAGTCCTTGAAAACATTGAATTCTTTCCTAGAATAAATTATAATCATACCCCCGAAGTCATAAAGTACAGGTATTTAAGTCCTATTCATGACATTTTCACTTTTGTCATATCCATAACCCATCATTCCAAAATTGGGTGACTACAGTTACCGCACTTTGTCGCTGTTTGCTTGAAATATTGCATTACAACCTCTTTTATTTTAACTCTTAATTATAAAAAGGTCCTTGAAAGAATTTAAGTTTTGCAATTAGGTCCTTAAAAAGCACTGCAAATTAGTCCATGAAAACATTGAACTCTTTTCATGAATAATTACAATCAGACCCGCAAAGTCTCAAAGTTCAAGTATTGAACACCTATTCATGACATTTTCATCATTAGGGTCTTTTGTTACATCCATAACCCGTCATCCCGAAATTGGGTGTCTACAGTTGCCCCACTTTGCCGTTGTTTACTTGAATTATTGCATTCTGACCTCTTTTGTTTTAACTTTTGATTATAAAAAACTCTTTGAAAGATTTAAAGTTTTGCAATTAGATCCTTAAAAATCATTGGAATTTAGTCCATGAAAACATTAAATTCTTTCTTTGAAAGAATGCAATCAGACCTCTGTAGTCTTAAAGTTCAAGTATTGAAGAGCTATTCATGACATTTGCATCATTGGGGTCTTTTGTCACATCCATAACATATCATCCCAAAATTGGGTGTCTACAATTGCCCCACTTTATCGTTGTTTGCTTGAATTATTGCATTCTAACCTCTTTTGTTTTAACTTTCAATAACAAAAATGTCCTTTACAAATTTTAAATTTTGCAATTATATCCTTAAAAATCATTGCAATTTAGTCTATGAAAACATTAAATTATTTTTTTGAGAAAATGCAATCAGACCTCTGAAGTCTCAAAGTTCAAGTATTGAAGAGCTATTCATGACATTTTCATCACTGGTGTCTTTTGTCGCATCCATAACACATCATCTCAAGATTGGGTGTCTACAATTGTGCCACTTTGTCGTTGTTTTCTTTAATTATTGCATTCTTACCTCTTAGGTTTAACTTTTAATTACAAATAGTCCTTGAAAGAATTTAAGTTTTGCAATTAGATCCTTAAAAAGCATTACAACTTAGTAGTTAAAAAATTAAATTCTTTCTTTGAAAAAATGTATTTAGACCCCTAAAGTCTTAGAGTTTAAGTATTGTAGACCTATTCATGACATTTTCATCATTGGGTTCTTTTGTCACATTCCTAACCTATCAACCCGAAATTGGGTGTTTGTAGTTGCCCCACTTTGTCGCTATTTGCTTGAATTATTGCATTCAGACCTCTTTTGTTTTAACTTCTAATTAGAAAATTGTCCTTGAAAGAATTTAAGTTTTGCAATTAGGTACTTAAAAAGCATCGTAATTTAGTCTATAAAAGCATTAAATTCTTTCTTTGAAAAAATGCAATCAGAGCCTTGAAGTCTTAAAGCTTAGGTATTGAAGACTTAGTCATGACATTTTCATAATTGGGGTCATTTCTCACATCCATAACACATCATCTCGAAATTGGCTATCTACAGTTGCCCCACATTATTACTGTTTGCTTGAATTATTGCATTTTGACCTTTTTTGTTTTAACTTTTAATTACAAAAAAGTCATTGAAAAATTTAAGTTTTGTAATTTGATCCTTAAAAACCATTGCAATTTAGTCCATGAAAACATTAACTTCTTTCTTTGAAAAATTGTAATCAGACCTCTGAAGTCTGAAAGTTCAAGTATTGAAGAGCTATTCATGACATTTTCATCATTGGGGTCTTTAGTCGCATCCATAACACATCATCCCAAAATTGGGTGTCTACAATTGCCCCACTTTTGTCACTGTTTGCTTGAATTATTGCATTCTGACCTCTTTTGTTTTAATTTTTAATTATAAAAAGGTCCTTGAAAGAATTTAAATTTTACAATTAGGTCCATAAAAAGCATTGCAATTTAGTCCGTGAAAAACATTGAATTCTTTCTTTAAAAAAATGCAATCAGTCCCTTGAAGTCTCAAAGTTCAAGTACTGAACACCTATTCATGACATTTTCATCAGTAATGTCTTTTGTTGCATCCATAATGCATCATCCAAAAATTGCGTGTCTATAGTTGCCCCACTTTGTTGCTATTTACTTGAAATATTGCATTCCGACCTCTTTTGTTTTTACTTTTAATTACAAAAAAGTCTTTCAAAAAATTTAAGTTTTGCAATTAGATACTTAAAAAGCATTGTAATTTAGTCCGTTAAAACATCAAATTCTTTCGTCAAAAAAATGCAGTCAGACCCCTGAATTCTTAAAGTTTAAGTATTGAAGACCTATTCATGACATTTTCATTATTGGGTTCTTTTGTCGCATCCATAACCCAACAACCCAAAATTGGGTGTTTATAGTCGCCCCACTTTGTCATTGTTTGCTTGAATTATTGCATTCCGACCTCTTTTTTTTTAACTTCTAATTATATAAGGGTCCTTGAAAGAATTTAAGTTTTGCAATTAGGTACTTGAAAAGCATTGCAATTTTTTCCTTGAAAACATTTAATTCTTTCCTTGAAAAATTACAATCAAACCCTTGAAGTCTCAAAGTTCAAGTATTGAACACCTATTCATGACATTTTCATCATTTTGGTCTTTTGTCGCATCCATAACCCATCATCCTGAAATTTGGTGTCTACAATTGCCCCACTTTATCGTTGTTTGCTTGAATTATTACATTCCGACCTCTTTTGTTTTATCTTTTAAATATAAAAAAGTCTATGAAAAATTTTAGGTTTTGCAATTTGATCCTTAAAAATCATTGCAATTTACTCCATGAGAACATTGAATTCTTTCTTTAAAAAAATGCAATCGGTCCCCTGAAGTCTCAAAGTTCAAGTATTGAACACCTATTCATGACATTTTCATCATTGGTATCTTTTGTCGCATCCATAACGCATCATCCAAAAATTTGGTGTCTACAGTTGCCCCACTTTGTTGTTGTTTGCTTTCATTATTGCATTCTAACCTCTTTTGTTTTAACTTTTAATTACAAAAAAGTCCTTGAAGGAATTTAAGTTTTGCAAGTAGATCCTTAAAAATCATTGCACTTTAGTCCATGAAAACATTAAATTCTTTCTTTGAAAAAATGCAATCATACCCCTGAAGTCTGAGAGTTTAAGTATTGAAGATTTATTTATGACATTTTCATCATTGGGTTCCTTTGATGCGTTCCTAACCCATCAACCCTTAATTGGGTGTCCATAGTTGCCCCACTTTGTCGCTGTTTGCTTGAATTATTGCATTCTGACCTCTTTTATTTTAACTTCTAATTACAAAATGGTCCTTAAAAAAATTTAAGTTTTGCAATTAGGTCCTTAAAAAGCATTGCAATTTAGTCCTTGAAAACATTGAAATATTTTTAAAAAAAAATGCAATCAAACCACTAAAGTCTTAAAGTTCAAGTATTAAACACTTATTCATGACATTTTCATCATTCTGCTCTTTTGTCGTATCCATAACCCATCATCCCAAAATTGGGTGTCAACAGTTGCCCCATTTTGTCACTGTTTGCATGAATTACTGCATTCCGACCTCTATTGTTTTAACAATTAATTATAAACATTCCAATTTGATCCTTAAAAATCATTCCAATTTGATCCTTAAACATTCCATTTTGCAATTTGATCCTTAAAAATCATTCCAATTTGGTCCATGAAAACATTAAATTCTTTATTTGCAAAAATGCAATCACGCCCCTGAAGTCTCGAAGTTCAAGTATTGAATACCTATTCATGACATTTTCATCATTGGGGTCATTTGTCGCATCCATAACACGTCATCCTGAAATTGGGTGTCTACAGTTACCCCACTTTGTTGTTGTTTACTTGAATTATTGCATTCAAACCTTTTTTTTTAAGTTTTAATTACAAAAAAGACTGTGAAAAAATTTATGTTTTGCAATTAGATCCTTAAAAATCATTGCAATTTAGTCCATGAAAACATTAAATTATTTGTTTGAAAAAATGCAATCAGACCTCTAATGTCTCAAAGTTCAAGTATTGAAGAACTATTCATGCAATTTTCATCACTGGGGTCTTTCGCCGCATTAATAACACATCATGCTAAAACTAGGTGTCTACAGTTGCCCCACTTTGTCGCTATTTGCATGAATTATTGCATTCCGACCTCTTTTGTTTTAACTTTTAATTATAAAAAGGTCCTTGAAAGAATTTAAGTTCTGCAATTAGGTCCTTAAAAAGCATTGCAATTTAGTCCTTGAGAACATTGAATTCTTTTTTAAAAAAAATGCAATCAGACCCCTGAAGTCTCAAATTTCAAGTATTAAACACCTATTCATGACATTTTCATCATTGGATTTTTTGTCGCATCCATAACACATCATCCAAAAATTGGCTGTCTACATTTGTCCTACTTTGTCGTTGTTTGCTTGAATTATTGCATTCTAACCTCTTTTGTTTTAACTATTAATTACAAAAAAGTTCTTGAAAAAATTTAAGTTTTGCATTTAGATCCTCAAAAATTCTTTCTTTACAAAAACGCAGTCAGACCCCTGAAGTCTTAAAGTTTAAGTATTAAAGACCTATTCATGACATTTTCATCATTGGGTTCTTTTGTCGCATCCATAACCCATCAACTCAAAATTGCGTGTGTACAGTTGCCCTACTTTGTCACTGTTTGCTTGAATTATTGCATTCCAACCTCTTTTGTTTTAACTACTGACTACAAAAAGGTACTTGAAAAAATTTAGCTTTTGCATTAAGGTACTTAAAAAGCATAGCTATCTAGTCCCTAAAAACATTGAATTCTTTCCTTAAGAAATTACAATAAGACCCATGAAGTCTTAAAGTTCATGTATTGAACACCTATTCATGACATTTTCATTATTGGGGTCTTTTGCTGCATCCATAACCCATCATCCCAAAATTGGGTGTCTATAGTTGCCCCACTTTATCGCTGTTTGCTTGAATTATTGCATTCTGACCTCTTTTGTTTTAACTTCCAATTATAAAAAGGTACTTGAAAGAATTTAAGTTCTGCAATTAGGTCCTTAAAAAGCACTACAATTTCATCCTTTAAAACATTGAATTCTTTCCTTAAAAAATTACAATCAGACCCCTGAAATCTAAAAGTTCGAGTATTGAACACCTATTCGTGACATTTTCATCATTGTGGTCTTTTGTCGCATCTATAACACATCATCCTACAATTAGGTGTGTAAAGTTAGCCCACTTTGTCACAATTAGCTTGAATTTTTGCATTCTGACCTTATTTGTTTTAACTTATAATTACAAAAAGGTCCTTGAAAGAATTTAAGTTTTGTAATTAGGTGCTTAAAAAGCATTGCAATTTAGTCTTTGAAAATTTTGAATTCTTTTTTAAATAAAATGCAATCAGAACCCTGAAGTCTCAAATTTCGAATATTGAATACCTATATATGACATTTTCAACATTGGGTACTTTTATCGCATCCATAACACATCATCCCGAAATTGGGAGTCTACAGTGGCCCCACTTTGTCATTGTTTGCTTGAATTATTGCATTCCGACCTCTTTTATTTTAACTTTTAATTATAAAAAGGTCCTTGAAAGAATTTAATTTTTGCAATTAGGTCCTTAAAAATCTTTGCAATTTAGTCCATGAAAACATTCAATTCTTTCTTTAAAAATTGCACTCAGACCCCTAAAGTCACAAAGTCCAAGTATTGAACACCATTCATGACATTTTCATCAATCTGGTCTTCTGTCGCATCTATAACACATCATCCAAAAATTGGGTGTGTACAGTTGAAAAAGGTCCTTAAAAGAATTTACAATTACAATTAGATTCTTAAAAATCAGAACAATTTAGTCCATGAAAACATTAAATTCTTTCTTTGAAAAAATGCAATCAAACCCCTGAAGTCTCAAAAGATCATGTATTGAACACCTATTCATAACATTTTCATCATTTTGGTCTTTTGTCGTATCCATAACATATCATCCCGTAATTGGGTGTTCACAGTTGTCACACTTTGTCACTCTCTGCTTGAGTTATTGCATTTTGACCTCTTTTGTTTTAGATTTTAATTACAAAAAAGACCTTGAAAGAATTTAAGTTTTGCAATTAGATCCTTAAAAAGAATTACACTTTAGTTCATGAAAATATTAAATAACTTCTTTAAAAAAATGCAATCAGACCCTTGAAGTCTCAAAGATCAAGTATTGAACACCTATTAATGACATTTTCATCATTGGGGGCCTTTGTCACATCCATAGCACGTCATCCTGTAATTAGGTGTCCACAGGTGCCGCACTTTATCGCTCTTTGCTTGAGTTATTGCATTCCGACCTCTTTTGTTTTAACTTTTCATTACAAAAAAGTCCTTGAAAGAATTTAAGTTTTGTAACTAGATCCTTAAAAAGCATTCCAATTTAGTCCATGAAAACTTTAAATTATTTCTTTGAAAAAAAGCAATTAGACCCTTGAAGTCTCAAAGTTCAAGTTTTGAAGACCTATTCATTACATTTTCATCATTGGGGTCATTTGACGTATCCATAACACATCATCCCAAAATTGGGTGTCCACAGTTGCCCCACTTTGTCGTTGTTTACTTGAATTATTGCATTCTGACTTCTTTTGTTTTAACTTTTAATTATAAAAATAATCCTAGAAATATTTTATGTTTTGCAATTAGATCCTTAAAATCATTGCAATTTAGTCCATAAAATAATTAAATTCTTTCTTTGAAAAAATGCAATAAGACCCGTGAAGTCTCAAAGTTCAGGTATTTAAAACCCATTCATGACATTATTATCATTGGGGTCTTTTGTCGCATCCATAACCCATTAACTAGAAATTGGGAGTCTACAGTTGCCCCACTTTGTCACTATTTACCTGAATTAATGCATTCCGACCACTTTGGTTTTAACTTTTAATTAAATAAAAGTCCTTAAAAAATTTTAAGTTCTGCAATTAGATCTTTAAAAATCATTGCAATTTAGTCCATGAAAACATTAAATTCTTTCTTTGAAAAAATGTAATCAGACCCCAAAATTCTCAAAGTTCAAGTATTGAAGACCTATTCATGACATTTTCATCATTACGGTCTTTTGCCGTATCCATAACACATCATCCTAAAATTGGGTGTCTACAGTTGCCCCACTTTGTCATTGTTTGCTTAAATTATTGCATTTCGACCTCTTTTGTTTTAACTTTTAATTACAAAAAGGTCCTTAAACAAATTAAATTTTGCAATTAGGTCCTTAAAAGGCACTGCAATTTAGTCCATAAAAACATTGAATTCTTTTTTTAAAAAAAAAAAAGTAATCTGACTCGTGAAGTCCCAAAGTTCAAGTATTGAACACCTATTCATGAAATTTCCATCATTGGGATTTTTTGTTGCATCCATAACACATCATCCAGAAATTGGGTTTTTATACTTGCCAAACTTTGTCACTGGTTGCTTGAATTATTACATTCTAACCTCATTTGTTTTAACTTTTAATTATAAAAAAGTCCATGAAAGAATTTAAGTTTTGCAATTAGATCCCTAAAAAGCATTGCAATTGAGTCCATGAAAACATTAAATTATTTCTTTGAAAAAAATGCAATTAGACCCCTGAAGTCCTAAAGTTAAATATTGAAGATCTGTTCATAACATTTTCATCATTTTAGTCTTTTGTCGCATCAATAACCCATCAACCCAAAATTGGGTGTCTACAATTGCCCCACTTTGTCACAGTTTACTTTAATTATTGCATTCCGACATCTTTTGTTTTAACTTCTAATTACAAAAGGGTCCTTGAATAAATTTTAGTATTGCAATTATGTACTTAAAAAGTATTGCAATTTGGTCCTTGAAAACTTTGAATTCTTTCCTTTAAAAATTACAATCAGACCGCTGAAGTCTCAAAGTTTAAGTATTGAACACCTATTCATGACATTTTCGTCATTGGTGTCTTTTGTCGCATCCATAGTACTTCATCCCGAAATTGGGTGTCCATAGTTGCCCCACTTTGTCGCTGTTTTCTTGAATTATTGCATTCTGACATCTTTTGTTTTAACTTTTAATTATAAAAAAAGTCCTTGAAAAATTTTAAATTTTGCAATTAGGTCCTTAAAAAGCATTGCAATTTAGTATTTGAAAACATTGAATTCTTTTTTTTAAAAAATGCAAGTAAACACTTGAAGTCTCAAAGTTCAAGTATTGAACACCTATCCATGAAATTTTTCTCATTGGCATCTATTGTCGCATCCTTAACACATCATCCCAAAATTTGGTGTCTATAGCTACCCCACTTTGTTGCTGTTTGCATTAATTACTACTTTTCAACCTCTTTTGTTTCAACTTTTAATTACAAAAAGTCTTTGAAAAATTTTAAGTCTTACAATTAGATCCTAAAAAATCATTGCAATTTAGTCCATGAAAACATTAAATTCTTTCTTTAAAAAATGCAATCAGATCCCTAAAGTCTCAAAGTTCAAGTGTTGAAAACCTATTCATCACATTTTTTATCATTAGGGTCTTTTGTCATATCTATAACATATCATCCTGTAATTGGGTGTCTACAGTTGCCGCACTTTGTCACTGTTTATGTGAATTATTGCATTCTGACCTCTTTCGTTTTAACTTTTAATTACAAAAATGTCCTTGAAAGAATTTAAGTTTTGTAAATAGATCCTTAAAAAGCATTACAATTTAGTCCATGAAAACATTAAATTCTTTCTTTGAAAAAATGCAATAAGACCCTTGAAGCCTCAAAGTTCAAGTATTTAAGACCTATTCATAACATTTTCATCATTGGGATCTTTTATCGCATCCATAACACATCATCTCAAAATTGGGTGTCCCTAAAAAATTTTCAGTTTTGCAATTAGATCCTTAAAAATCATTGCAATTTAGTCCATAAAGACATTAAATTCTTTATTTGAAAAAATACAATCAAACCCCGGAAGACTCAAAGTTCAGGTATTGAAGACGTATTCATGACTTTTTCATCATTGGTGTCTTTGTCGCATCCATAACCCTTCATCCTGAAAATGGGTATCTACAGTTGCCCCACTTTGTCGCTATTTCCTTCAATTGTTGCATTTCGACCTCTTTTGTTTTAACTTCCAATTACAAAAAGGTCCTTGAAAGAATTTAATTTTTGCAATTTGGTCCTTAAATAGCACTACAATTTGGTTCTTGAAAATATTGAATTATTTCCTTGAAAAATTACAATCAGACCCCTAAAGTCTTAATGTTCAAGTATTGAAGACCTATTCATGGCATTTTCATCATTCAGGTCTTTTGTCGCATCTATAACACGTCATCCCAAAATTGGGTCTCCACAGTTGCCCCACTTTGTCGATTTGTTCTTGAATTATTGCATTCTGACCTCTTTTGTTTTAACCTTTAGTTATAAAAAGGTCCTTAAAAGAATTTAAGTTCTGCAATTAGGTCCTTAAAAAGCGCTGCAATTTAGTCCTTGAAAACATTGAATTCTTTCCTTAAAAAAATGCAAGCAGACCCTAAAGTCTCAAAGTTCAAGTATTGAACACCTATTCATCACATTTTATCATTGGATTCTATTGTCGCATCCATAACACATCATGCCGAAATTGAGTGTCTACAATTGGCCTACTTTGTCACTGTTTGCTTGAATTATTGCATTCCGACCTCCTTTGTTTAAACTTTTAATTACAAAAAAATCCTTGAAAATTTTTAAGTTTTGCAATTATATCTTTAAAAATAATGGCAATTTAGTCTATGGAAACATGAAATTCTTTCTTTGAAAAAATGCAATTAGACTCCTAAAGTCTCAAAGTTCAAGTATTAAACACCTATTCAAGACATTTTCATCATTGCGGTCTTTTGTCGCATGCATAACACTTCATCCCAAAATTGGGTTTTTGAAGTTGCCCCACTTTATTGCTGTTTGCTTGAACTATTGCTTTTTGACCTCTATTGTTTTAACTTTTAATTACAAAAAAGTCCTTAAAAAATTTAAAGTTTCGCAATTAGGTCATTAAAAATCATTGTCATTTAGTCCATGAAAACATTAAATTTTTTCTACAAAAAAAATGCAATCAGAACCCTGAATTCTCAAAGTTCAAGTGTTGAAGAATTATTAATGACATTTTCATCATTGGGGTCTTTTTTCGCAACCATAACCCATCATCCTAAAATTGGGCATCTACAGTTGCCCTGCTTTGTCACTGTTTGCTTGAATTATTGCATTCTGACCTCTTTTGTTTTAACTTTTAATTATAAAAATGCCCTTGAAAGAATTTAAGCTTTGCAATTATATCCTTAAAAAGCATTGCAATTTAGTTCATGAAAACATGTAATTCTTTCTTTGAGAAAAATGCAATAAGACCCCTAAAGTCTTAAAGTTTAAGTATTGAACACCTATTCATGACATTTTCATCATTGGGTTCTTTTGTCACATCCATAACACATCATCCTGAAATTGGGTGTCCATGGTTGCCCCACTTTGTCGTTGTTTGCTTGACTTATTGCATTCTAACCTCTTTCGTTTTAACTTTTAAATACAAAAATATCCTTGAAAGAACTTATGTTTTGCAATTAGATTCTTAAATAGCATTGCAATTTGGTCCACAAAAGCATTTAATTCTTTCTTTGAAAAAATGCAATCATCCCTTGAAGTCTCAAAGTCCAAGTATTGAAGACCTATTCATTACATTTTCATCATTGGGGTTTTTTCTCGCAACCATAACCCATCGTCCCGAAATTGGGTGTTGATAGTTGCCCCACTTTGTCACTGTTTTCTTGAATTATTACATTATGACCTCTTTTGTTTTAACTTTTAATTACAAAAAAGCCCTTGAAAGAATTTAAGTTTTGAAATCAGATCCTTAAAAAGCATTGCAATTTAGTCCATGAACAAATTAAATTCTTTCTTTGAGAAAATACAATCAAACCAAAGACCTATTCATGAAATTTTATTCATTGGGTTCTTTTATCGCATCCATAGCACTTCCTCTCAAAATTGGGTGTCTACAGTTTTCCAATTTTATCACTGTTTGCTTTAATTATTGCATTCCAACCTCTTTCGTTTTAACTTTAAATTACAAAAATGTCCATGAGAGAATTTAAGTTTTGCAATTATATCTTTAAAAAAGCATTCCAATTTAGTCCATGAAAACATTAACTTCTTTCTTTGAAAAAAAAGCAATCAGACCCCTAAAGTCTTAAAGTTTAAGAATTGAAGACCTATTCATGACATTTTCATTATTAGGTTTTTTGTTGCATTCATAACCCATCATCCCATAGTTGGGTGTCTACAGTTGCCCCACTTTGTTGCTGTTTGCTTGAATTATTGCATTCCAACCTCTATTGTTTTAAATTTTAATTATAAAAAAGTCCTTGAAAATTTTTAATTTTTGCAATTAGGTCCTTAAAAATCATTGCTATTTAGTCCATGAAAACATTACATTTTTTCTATGAAAAAAATGTAATCAGAACCCTGAATTCTCAAAGTTCAAGTGTTGAAGACCTATCCATGACATTTTCTTCATTAGGGTCTTTTGTCGTAACCATAACCGATCATCTTGAAATTGGATGTCTACAGTTGCCTTACTTTTTCATTGTGTGCTTGAATTATTGCATTCTGACCTCTTTTGTTTAAACTTTTAATTACAAAAATGCCCTTGACAGAATTTAAGCTTTGCAATTAGATCCTTAAAAAGCATTCCAATTTAGTCCATGAAAACATTTAATTCTTTCTTTAAAAAAATGCAATAAGACCCCTGAAGTCTGAAAGTTCAAGTATTGAACACCTATTCATGACATTTTCATCATTGGGTTCTTTTGTCGCATCCATAACACATCATCCTGAAATTGGGTGTCTACAGTTGCCCCACTTTGTCACTGTTTGCTTAACTTATTGCATTCCAACCTCTTTTGTTTTAACTTTTAATTACAAAAATATCTTTGAAAGAACTTAAGTTTTGCAATTAGATTCTTAAAAAACATTGCAATTTAGTCCATGAAAACATTAAATTCTTTCTTTGAAAAATGCAATCATCCCTTGAAGTCTCAAAGTTCAAGTATTAAAGACCTATTCATGGCATTTTCATCATTAGGGTCTTTTGTCGTAACCATAACCCATCATCCCAAAATTAGGTGTCAGCAGTTGCCCTACTTTGTCACTATTTGCTTGAATTATTGCATTCTGACCTCTTTTGTTTTAACTTTTAATTATAAAAATGCCCTTGAAAGAATTTAAGTTTTGAAATTAGAACCTTAAGAAGCATTACAATTTAGTCCATGAAAACATTAAATTCTTTCTTTGAAAAAATACAATCAGACACCTGAAGTCTTAAAGTTTAAGTATTGAAGACCTATTCATGAAATTTTCTTCATTGGGTTCTTTTATCGCATCCATAGCACTTCATCTTGAAATTGGGTGTCTATAGTTGCCCAATTTTATCACTATTTACTTGAATTATTGCATTCTGAGCTCTTTCGTTTTAACTTTTAATTACAAGAATGTCCTTTAGAGAATTTAAGTTTTGCAATTAGATCATTAAAAAGCATTCCAATTTAGTCCAAAAAAACATTAACTTCTTTCTTTGAAAAAATGTAATCAGACCCCTGAAGTCTTAAAGTTTAAGAATTGAAGACCTATTCATGGCATTTTCATCATTAGGTTTTTTGTCGCATTCATAACCCATCATCCCGTAGTTGGGTGTCTACAATTGCCCCACTTTTGTCACTATTTGCTTGAATTATTACATTCCGACCATGATCATTTTAACTTTTAATAATAAAAAAGTCCTTGAAAATTTTTAAGTTTAGCAATTAGATCCTTAAAATTTGTTCCAGTTTAGTACATGAAAACATTAAATTAATTCTTTAAGAAAATGCAATCAGACCCTTGAAGTCTTAAATTTCAAGTATTGAACACTTATTCATGACATTTTCTTCATTGGGGTGTTTTGTCACATCTATAACCCATCATCCCAAAATTGGGTGTCTATAGTTGCCCCACTTTGTCGCTATTTGCTTGAATTATTGATTTCATATCTCTTTTGTTTTGACTTCTAATCATAAAAAGGTCATTGAAAGAATTTAAGTTTAGCAATTAGGTCCTTAAAAAGCATTGCAATATAGTCCTTAAAAACATTGAATTCTTTCTTTGAAAAAATGCAATCAGACCCCTTAAGTCTCAAAGTTCAAGTATTGAATAACTATTCATGACATTTTCATCATTGTGATCTTTTGTTGCATCCATAACACATCACCCCAAAACTGGGTGTCTACAGTTACCCTACGTTGTCATTATTTGATTGAATTATTGCATTCTGACCTATTTTGTTTTAACATTTAATTACAAAAAGGTACTTGAAAGAATTTAAGTTTTGCAATTTGGTCCTTAAAAAGGATTACAATTTAGTCCTTGAAAACATTGAATTCTTTTTTTGAAAAAATGCAATCAGACCCCTGAAGTCTTAAAGTTCAAGTATTGAACACCTATTCTTGACATTTTCTTTGTTCAAATCTTTAGTCATATCTATAACACATCATCCCGAAATTGGGTGTCTACATTTGCCCCACTTTGTCACTGTTTGATTAAATTATTGCATTCCTACCTATTTTGTTTTAACATTTAATTGCATAAAGGTACTTGAAGGAATTTAAGTTTTGTAATTAGGTCCTTAAAAAGCATGTGCAATTTAGTCCTTGAAAACAGTGAATTCATTCTTTAAAAAAATGCAATCAGACCCCTAAATTCTTAAAGTTCAAGTATTGAACACTTATTCATGACATTTTCATCAGTAGGGTCCTTGGTCACATCCATAACCCATCATCCCGAAATTAGGTGCCTACACTTGCCCCACTTTATTACTATTTGCATGCATTATTGCATTCTGATATCTTTTGCTTTAACTTCTAATTATAAAAAGGTCCTTAAAAAAATTTAAGTTTAGCAATTAGGTCCTTAAAAAGCATTGCAATATAGTCCTTTCAAATACTGAATTCTTTCTTTGAAAAAATGCAATCAGACCCCTGAAGTCCTAATGTTCTAGTATTGAACACCTATTCACGACATTTTCATAATTTGGGATCTTTTGTCGCATTGATATCACATCATCCCAAAATTAGGTGTCTGCAGTTGCCCCACTTTTTTACTATTTTACTGAATTATTGCATTCTGACCTATTTTATTTTAACATTTAATTACGTAAAGGTACTTGAAAGAATTTAAGTTTTGCAATTAGGTCCTTAAAAAGCATTGCAATTTCATCCATGAAAACATTGAATTCTTTCTTTGAAATAATGCAATTAGACCCCTGGAGTCTCAAAGTTCAAGTATTGAACACGTATTCATGACATTTTCATCATTGGGATGTTTTGTCGTATCCATAACACATCATCCTAAAATTTGGTGTCTATAGTTGCCCTACTTTCTCACAGTTTGATTGAATTATTGCATTCTGACCGATTTTGTTTTAACATTTAATTATATAAAGGTACTTGAAAGAATTTAAGTTTTGTAACTAGGCCCTTAAAAAGCATTTGCAATTTAGTCTTTGAAAACAATGAATTCTTTCTTTAAAAAAATACAATCATACCCTTAAAGTCTCAAAGTTCCAGTATTAAAGACCTATTCATGACATTTCATCATTGGGGTCTTTTGTCGCATCCATAACACATCATCCTGAAATTGGGTGTCTACAATTGCCCCACTTTGTCACTGTTTGCTTGAATTATTAGATTCTGACCTCTTTTGTTTTAACTTCTAATTACAAAAATCTCTTTGAAAGAATTTAACTTTTGCAATTAGGTCCTTAAAAATAATTGTATTTTAGTCCTTGAAAACATTGAATTCATTCTATAAAAAATAGTAATCAGACCCCCTGAAGTCTCAAAGTTTAAGTATTGAACACCTGTTCATGACAATTTCATCAACGAGGTCTTTTGTCGCAATCATAACACATCATCCTGTAATTGGGTGTCTACAGTTGCCCCACCTTGTCGATGTTTACTTGAATTATTGCATTTTGACCTCTTTTGTTTCAACTTTTAATTATAAAAATTCCTTGAAAAGTTTTAAATTTTGTAATTAGATCCTTAAAAATCATTCAAATTTAGTCCATAAAAACATTAAAATCTTTCTTTAAAAAAATGCAATTAGACCGCTAAAGTCTTAAAGTTAAAGTATTGAAGACCTTTTCATAACATTTTCATCATTGGTGTCTTTTTATCGTATCCATAGCACATCATCCAGAATTTGGGTATCTATAGTTGCTGCACTTTGTCTCCTGTTTGCTTGAATTATTGCAATCTGACCTCTTTTGTTTTAACTTTTAATTATAAAAATGTCCATGAAAGAATTTAAGTTTTGCAATTAGATCCTTAAAAAGCATTGCAATCTAGTCTTTGAAGACATTGAATTCTTTCTTTAAAAAATGCAATCAGACCCCTGAAGTCTCAATATTCAAGTATTGAACACCTATTCATGACATTTTCATCATTAGGGTCTCTTGTCACATCCATAAAACATCATCCCGTAATTGGGTGTCTACAGTTGCTGCACTTTGTCGCTGTTTGCTTGAATTATTGTACTCCGATCACTTTTGTTTTAACTTTTAATTACAAAAATGTCCTTGAAAGAATTTAAGTGTTGCAATTAGATCCTTAAAAAGCATTGCAATTTAGTCCATGAAAGCATTAAATTATTTCTTTGAAAAAATGCAATCAGAGCCTTGAAGTCTCAAAGTTAAGTATTTAAGATCTATTCATGACATTTTCATCATTAGGGACTTTTGTCGCATCCATAACCCCTCATCTCGAATTTTGGGGTCTACAGTTGGCCCACTTTGTCACTGTTTACTTGAATTACTGCATTTTGACCTCTTCTATTATGACTTCTAATTATAAAAAGGTCCTTGAAAGAATTTATGTTTTACAATTAGGTCCATAAAAAGCATTGCAATTTAGTCCTTAAAAACATTAAACTCTATCTTTGAAAGAATGCAATCAGACCCCTAAAGTCTCAAAGTTCAAGTATTAAAGACCTATACATGACATTTTTAACATTAAGGTCTTTTGTCCCATCTATAACACATCATCCTGAAATTGGGTGTCTACAATTGCCCCTTTTTGTTATTGTTTGTTTGAATTGTTACATTCCGACCTATTTTCTTTCAACTTTTAATTTCAAAAATGTCCTTGAAAAATGCTAAGTTTTGCAATTACATCCTTAACAATCACTGTAACTTAGTCCATGAAAACATTAAATTCTTTCTTTAAAAAATGCAATCAGACCCCTGAAGTCTCAAAGTTCAACGATTGAACACCTATTCATGACATTTTCATCATTGGGGTCTTTTGTCGCATCCATAACACATTATCACGAAATTGAGTGTCTACAATTGCCCCACTTTGTTACTATTTGCTTGAATTTTTGCATTCCGATCTCTTTTGTTTTAACGTTTAATTATAAAAATGTCATTAAAAGAATTTAAGTTTTGCAATTAGATCCTTAAAAAGCATTGCAATGTAGTCCATGAAAACATTAAATTCTTTCTTTAAAAAAATGCAATTAGACCCCTGATGTCTTAAAACACAAGTATTGAAGACCTATACAGGACATTCTCATCATTGGGGTCTTTTGTTGCATCCATAACACATCATACCGAAATTGTGTGTCTACAGTTGCCATACTTTGTCATTGTTTGCTTGAATTTTTGGATTTGGACCTCTTTTGTTTTAACTTTTAATTACAAAAAGGTCCTTAAAAGAATTTAAGTTTTGCAATTAGATCCTCAAAAAGCATTGCAATTTAGTCCATGAAAACATTAAATTCTTTCTTTAAAAAATTTGAACCGGACCCTGAATTCTTAAAGCTTAAGTATTAAAGACCTATTTGTGACATTTTCATCATTGGGGTCTTTTGTTGCATCCATAACACATCATCACGAAATTGGGTGTCTATAGTTGCCCCACATTTTTGTATTCGCTTGAATTTTTGCATTCTGACCTCTTTTGTTTTAACTTTTAATTATAAAAGGGTCCTTGAAAGAATTTAAGTTTTTCAATTATATCCTTAAAAAAAATTACAATTAAGTCCATGAAATTAAATTCTTTCTTTGAAAAATTGCAATCAGAACCCTAAAGTCTCAAAGTTCAACTATTGAAGAGATATTCATGACATTTTCATCATTGGGGTCTTTTATTGCATCCATAACACATCATCCCAAAATTGGGAGTCTACAGTTGCCCCACTTTTGTCACTATTTGCTTGAATTATTGCATTCTGACCTCTTTTGTTTCAACTTTCAATGACAAAAATATCCTTGAAAAATTTCAAGTTTTGCAATTAGATCATTAAAAATCATTCCAATTTAGTCCATGAAAACATTAAATTCTTTCTTTGAAAAAATGTAATCAGACCGCTGAAGTCTCAAAGTTCAAGTATTGAAGACATATTCATGACATTTTTATTATTGGGGTCTTTTGTCGCATCCGTAACACATCATCCCGAAATTAGGTGTCTACACTTGCCCCACTTTGTCACTGTTTACTATAATTATTGCATTCTAACCTCTGTTGTTTCAATTTTTAATTACAAAAAGTTCCTTGAAAATTTTACATTTTGCAATTAGATATTTAAAAATTATTCCAATTTAGTCCATGAAAACATTAAATTCTTTCTTTAAAAATTGCAATAAGACCATTGAAGTATTAAAGATTAAGTATTGAAGGTGTATTCATGACATTTTCATCATTGGGTGTTTTGTCGCATCATAACACATCATCCCGAAATTGGGTGTCAATAGTTACCCCACTTTGTCATTGTTTGCTTGAATTATTGCATTTCGATCTCTGTTGTTCTTACTTTTAATTACATAAAAATCCTTGAAATTTTTTAATTTTTACAATTAGATCCTTAAAAACGATTGCAATTTAGTCCATGAAAACATTAAATTCTTTCTTTGAAAAAATGCAATCAGACCCCTGAAGTCTCAAAGTTCAAGTATTGAAGACATATTCATGACATTTTCATCATTAGGGTCTTTTATCGCATCTGTAACACATCATCTCGAAATTTGGTGTCTACAGTTGCCCCACTTTGTCACTGTTTGGTTGAATTATTGCATTCCAACCTCTTTTGTTTCAACTTTTAATTACAAACAATTCCTTGAGAAATTTAAGTTTTAATAACAGAAAGGTCCTTGAAAGAATTCAGTTTTACAATTAGATCACTAAAAAGCATTTCAATTTAGTCCATAAAAACATTAAACTCTTTATTTGAAAAATTACAATCAGATCCCTAAAGTCTAAAAGTTCATGTATTAAAGGCCTATTCATGAGATTTTCATCATTTAAGTCTTTTGTCATATTAATAACTTATCATCCCAAAATTGGGTGTCTATAGTTGCCCCCCTTTATCACTGTTTGGTAGAATTATAGAATTCGGACCTCTTTTTTAAAATTTGAATTACAAAAAGGTCCTTGAAAGAATATAAGTTTTACAATTACATCCTTATAAAGCATTGCAACTTAGTCCATGAAAACATTAAATTCTTTCTTTGAAAAAAATGCAATTAGACTCTTGAAGTCTCAAAGGTCAAGTATTAAAGACCTATTCACAACATTTTCATCATTAAAATCTTTTGTCGCATCCATAACTCATCATCCTAAATTTGGGTGTCTATAGCTGCCCCCCTTTCTCGCTATTTGCTTGAATTATAAAATTCCAAACTTTTTTTAACTTTTAATTACATAAATGTCATTGAAGAAAATTAAGATTTGCAATTAGATCCTTAAAAGCATTGCAATTTAGCCCATAAAAACATTAAATTCTTGCTTTGAAAAAATGCAATCAGAACCCTGAAGTCTCAAAGTTCAAGTATTGAAGACCTATTCATGACATTTTCATCATTGGACTCTTTTGTCGTATCCATAACTCATCATCCTAAAATTGGGTGTCTATCATTGCCCCACTTTGTCATTGTTTGCTTGAATTATAGAATTCTGAACTTTTTTCTAACTTTTAATAACAAAAAGGTCCCTGAAAGATTTTAAGTTTTGCAATTAGATCATTAAAAAGCATTGCAATTTAGTCCATGAAAACATTAAATTATTTCTGTGAAAAAGAGCAATCAGACCCTTAAAATCTCAAACTTTAAGTATTCAATATCTATGCATGATTGTTTTATCATTCAAGTGTTTTGTTGCATCCATAACTCATCATCCCAAAATTAGGTGTCTATAGTTGCCCTCCTTTATCGTTATTTGCTCGAATTATAGAATTTTGATCTTTTTTTAACTTTTAATAATAGAAAGGTCCTTGAAAGAATTCAGTTTTACAATTAGATCATTAAAAAGCATTTCAATTTAGTCCATGAAAACATTAAACTCTTTATTTAAAAAATTGCAATCAGACCCCTAAAGTCTGAAAGTGCAAGTATTAAAGGCCTATTCATGAGATTTTCATCATTTAAGTCTTTTGTCACATTAATAACTCATCATCCCAAAATTGGGTGTCTATAGTTGCCCTCCTTTATCACTGTTTGCTAGAATTATAGAATTTAGACCTCTTTTTTAAAATTTAAATTATAAAAAAGTCCTTGAAAGAATATAAGTTTTGCAATTAGATCCTTATAAAGCATTGCAACTTAGTCCATGAAAACATTAAATTCTTTCTTTGAAAAAAATGCAATTAGACTCTTAAAGTCTCGAAGCTCAAGTATTAAAGACCTATTCACAACATTTTCATCATTAGAGTCTTTTGTCACATCCATAACTCATCATTCCAAAATTGGGTGTCTACCGCTACCCCCCTTTATCGCTATTTGCTCAAATTATAGAATTCCAAAATTTTTTTAACTTTTAATTACATAAATGTCATTGAAGAAAATTAAGATTTACAATTAGATGCTTAAAAGCATTGCAATTTAGCCCATAAAAACATTAAATTCTTGCTTTGAAAAAATCCAATCAGAACCCTGAAGTATCAAAGTTCTAGTATTGAAGACCTATTCATGACATTTTCATCATTGGACTCTTTTGTCGCATCCATAACTCATCATCCTATAATTGGGTGTTTATCGTTGCCCTACTTTGTCATTGTTTGCTTGAATTTTAGAATTCTGAAATTTTTTTAACTTTTAATTATAAAAAGGTCCTTGAAAGAATTCAAATATTCAGATTAGGTCCTTAAAAAATTGCATTTTGGCCCATAAAAACATTAAATTCTTCCTCTAAAAAACGCAATCAGACCCCTAAAGTCTCAAACTTCTAGTATTAAAGCATTTCAATTTAGTCCATGAAAACATTAAACTCTTTCTTTGAAAAAATGCAATCAGACCCCTAAAGTCTAAAAGTTCAAGTATTAAAGGCTTATTCATGAGATTTTCATCATTTAAGCTTGTCACATTAATAACTCATCATCCTGAAATTAGGTGTCTATAGTTGCCCCCTTTATTGATGTTTGCTAGAATTATAGAATTCGGACCTCTTTTTTTAAATTTTTAATTACAAAATGGTCCTTGAAAGAATTTAAGTTTTACAATTAGATCCTTATAAAGCATTACAACTTAGTCCATAAAAACATTAAATTCTTTCTTTCAATAAATGCAATCAGACTCCTGAAGCCACAAAGTTCAATTATTGAAGACCTAGTCATGACATTTTCATCATCATAGTCTTTTCTGGCATCCATAACTCATCTTCTCAATATTGGGTGTCTACAATTTCCCCCCTAAGTCACTATTTTCTTGAATTATAGGGTTCCGACCGTTTTTTGAACTTTTAATAACAAAAAGATCCTTGAAAGAATTTAAGTTTTGCAATTAGATTATTATAAAACATTGCAATTTAGTCCATGAAAACATTATATTCTTTCTTTAAAAAAATGCAATCAGACCCTTAAAGTCTAAAAGTTCAAGTATTGAAAACCTATTCATGACATTTTCATCATTAGACTCTTTTGTCGCATCCATAACTCATCATCCCGAGATTAAGTGTCTACAGTTGCCCCCTTTTGTTGGTTTTTGCAAGAATTATATAATTTTGATCTTTTTTTAACTTTTAATAACAAAAAATGTCCTTGAAAAAATTTAAGTTTTGCAATTAGATCATTAAAAAAACATTGCAATTTAGCCTATGAAAACATTAAATTCTTTCTTTGAAAAAATGCAATTAGACCCCTAAAGTGTAAAAGTTCAAGTAGTATTCTTGAGATTTTCATCATTTGAGTCTTTTGTTGCATTAATAACTCATTATCCCGAAATTGGGTCCCTACAATTGCCCCCCTTTATCGTTGTTTACTTAAATTATAGAATTCCAACCTCTTTTTTTTAGCTTTTAATTACAAAAAGGTGCTTAAAAGAATTTAAGTTTTGCAATTTGATTATTAAAAAGCGTTGCAATTTAGCCCATGAAAACATTAAATTCTTTCTTTGAAAAAATGCAATTAGACTCCTGAAGTCTGAAAGCTCAAGTATTGAAGACCTCTTCATTACATTTTTATCATTGGAGTCTTTTGTCGCATCTATAACTCATCATCCCAAAATTGGGTGTCTATAGTTGCCCTCCTTTATCGCTATTTGCTTGAATTATAGAATTCAAAACTTTTTTTTAACTTTTAATTACAAAAATGTCCTTGCAGGAAATTAAGTCTTATAATTAGATCCTTAAAAACATTGCAATTTAGCCTATAAAAACATTAAATTCTTGCTTTGAAAAAATGCAATCAGAACCTTGAAGTCTAAAAGTTCAAGTATTGAAGTCCTATTCATGACATTTTCATCATTAGAGTCTTTTGTCGCATCCATAACTCATCATCCTGAAATTGGGTGTCTATAGTTGCCCCCCTTTGTCGCTATTTGCTTAAATTATAGAATTCTAAACTTTTTGTTAACTTTTGATAACAAAAAGGTCCTTCAAAGAACTTAAGTTTTGCAATTAGATCATTAAAAAGCATTACAATTTAGTCCATGAAAACATTAAATTCTTTCTTTAAAAAAATGTAATTAAACCCATAAAGTCTAAAAGTTCAAGTATTAAAGGTTTATTCATGACATTTTCATCATTAGAGTCTTTTGTAGCATTAATAACTGATCATCCCAAAATAGGGTGTCTATCATTGCCCTGATGTAATGCTGTTTGCTTGAATTATATAATTCCGACCTCTTTTTTTGAACTTTTATTTATGAAAAGGTCCTCAAAAGAATTTAAGTTTTGCAATTAGATCCTTAAAGCATTGTAATTTATTCCATGAAAACATTAAATTCTTTCCTTGAAAAATGCAAGTGGACTCCTATAGTCTTAAAGCTCAAGTATTAAAGACCTATTCATGACATTTTCATTATTGGAGTCTTTGGTCGCATCAATAACTCATCATCCCGAAATTGGGTGTCTACAGTTGCCCCCTTTTGTCACTATTTGCTTGAATTATAGAATTCTAAATTTTTTTTAAAAATTTTAATTATGAAAATGTCCTCAAAGGAAATTAAGTTTTTGAAATTAGATCCTTAAAGAAACATTGCAATTTAACCCATAAAAACAATAAATTCTTCCTTTGAAAAAAAGCAATCAGAACACTGAAGTCTCAAAGTTCAAGTATGGAAGAACTATTAATGGCATTTTCATCATTGGAGTCTTTTATCACATTCATAACTCAGTATCTTGAAATTTGGTGCCTACAGTTGCTGCCCTTTGTCGCTATTTGCTTGAATTATAGAATTCCAACCATATTTTTTAACTTTTAATAAGAAAAAGGTCCTTTAACGAATTTTAAGTTTTACAATTAGATTCATAAAAAGCAATGCAGTTTAGTCCATGAAAACATTAAATTCTTTATTTAAAAAAATGCAATCAAATCCCTAAATTCTCAAACTTCAAGTATTAAAGACCTGTTAATGACATTTTCATCATTCAATTCTTTTATGGCATCCGTAAGTCATCATCCCAAAATTGGGTGCCTACAGTTGCCCCTTTGCTTGCTATTTGCTTGAATTATAGAATTCTGACCTCTTTTTTTTAACTTTTAAATTCAAAATGGTCCTCGAAAGAATTTAAGTTTTGCATTTAGATCCTTAAAAAGCACTATAATTTAGTCCATGAAAACATTAAATTCTTTCTTTGAAAAATTGTAATCAAACCCCTGAAGTCTCAATGTTCAATTATTGAAGACCTAATCATGACATTTTGATCATTACAGTCTTTTGTCGCATCCAAAACTCATCTTAGGTGTCTACAATTGCCCCCCTTTGTCTCTATTTGATTGAATTATAGAATTCTGACCTTTTTTTAATCTTTTAATAACAAAAAGGTCATTGAAAGAATTTAAGTTTTGCAGTTAGATCATTAAAAAGCATAGCAATTTAGTCCATGAAAACATTAAAATCTTTCTTTAAAAAAATGCAATCAGACCCCTGAGTCTAAAAGTTCAAGTATTGAAGACCTATTCATGACATTTTCATCATTTGAGTCTTTTGTTGGATCCATAACTCATCATCCCGAAATTGGGTGTCCACAGATGCCGACCTTTGTCCCTATTTGCCTGAATTACAAAATTTTGTCCTTTTTTTAACTTTTAATAGCAAAAATGTCCTTGAATGAATTTCATTTTTGTAATTAGATCATTAAAAAGCATTGGAATTTACTCCTTTGAAACATTAAATTCTTTCTTTGAAAAAATGAAATCATACCCCTAAAGTCTAAAAGTTCAAGTATTAAAGACCTATACATGATATTTTCATCATTAGAGTCATTTGTCGCATTAAAAACTCATCATCCTGAAATTGGGTGTCTATTATAGTACTCTGACCTCTTTTTCTTTAACTTTTATTCATAAAATGGTCCTTGAAAGAATTTAAGTTTTACAATTAGATCCTTAAAAAGCATTGCAATTTAGTCCATAAAAAGATTAAATTCTTTCTTTGAAAAATTGCAATTAGACTTCTGAAGTCTTAAAGGTTAAATATTAAACACCTATTCATGACATTTTCATCGTTGGAGTCTTTTGTCACATCCATAACTCATCATCCTGAAATTGGGTGTCTATAGTTACCCCCTTTGTCGCTATTTACTTGAATTATAGAATTCTAAACATTTTTTTAACTTTTAATTACAAAAATGTCCTTAAAGGAAATTAAGTTTTGCCATTACATCCTTAAAAAAAAGTTTTGTCATTAAATTCTTCCTTTGAAAAAATGCAATCAGAACCCTAAAGTCTCAAAGTTTAAGTATTGAAGACTTATTCATGACATTTTCATCATTTAAGTCTTTTGTCGCATCCATAACTCATCATTCTAAAATTGGGTGCCCATAGTTTCCTCCCTTTATCACTATTTGATTAAATTATAGAATTCCAACCCAATTTTTTTCACTTTTAATAACAAAAAGGTCCTTAAAAGAATTTCTATTGTACAATTAGATTCTTAAAAAGCATTGCAATTTAGTCCATGAAAACATTAATTTCATTCTTTGAAAAAATGAAATTAGACCCCTGAAGTCTTAAACTTCAAGTATTGAAGTCCTATTCATGACATTTTCATCATTGTAGTCTTTTGTTGCATCCATAAGTCTTAATCACGAAATTAGTGCCAAAAGTAGCCCCCCTTGGTTACTGTTTGCTTAACTGATAGAATTCCAACCTCTTTTTCTTTAAATTTTAATTACAAAAAGGTCCTTGAAAGAATTTAAGTTTTGCATTTCGATCCTTAAAAAGCATTGCAATTTAGTCCATGAAAACATTAAATTCTTTCTTTGAAAATGCAGTTAGACCTATTCGCTTGAATTATAGAATTCCGACCCTCTTTTTTAACTTTTAACAATAAAAAGGTATTTCAAAAAATTTTAGTTTTACATTTAGATTCTTAAAAAGCAATGCAGTTTAATTCATGAAAACATTAAATTCATTCTTTGAAAAAATGCAATCAGACCCCTGAAGTCTCAAACTTCAAGTATTAAAGACCTATTAGTGACATTTTCATCATTCGAGTCTTTTTTGATATCCATAAGTCATCATCCTAAAATTGGGTGCCTACAGTTGCCCCCTTTGGTTGCTATTTGCCTGAATAATAGAATTCTAACCTTTTTTTTACTTTTAATTACGAAAATGTCCTTACAAGAATTTGAGTTTAGCATTTAGAACCTTAAAAAGCAATGCAATTTTGTCCATGAAAACATTAAATTCTTTCTCTAAAAAAATGCAGTCAGACCCCTTAAGTCTTAAACTTCAAGTATTGAGGACATATGCATGATATTTTCATCATTGGAGTCTTTTGTCGCATCCATAACTCATCTATCGAAAATTAAGTGTCTATAGTTGCCCCTCTTTGTTACAGATTGCTTGAATTCTCAATCTCGAAATTAGTGCTAACAGTTCCCCCCCATAGTCGTTGTTTACTTGACTTATATAATTCCAACCTCTTGTTCTTTAACTTTTAATATGAAAAAGGTCCTTGAAAGAATTTAAGCTTTGAATTTAAATCTTTAAAAATCATTGCAATTTAGTCCTTGAAAACATTAAATTCTTTCTTTGTAAAATGCAATCAGACGCCTGAAGTCTCAAAGTTTAAGTATTGAAGACTAATTCATGACATTTTCATCATTTGAATCTTTTGTCGCATCCATAACTCATCATCCTGAAACTAGGTGTTTACAGTTGCCCCCTTTTGTCGCTATTTGCTTGAATTATAGAATTTTGAACTTTTTTATATTTTTAATAACAAAAAGGTCCTTGAAAGAATTTAAGTTTTATAATTAAATTCTTAAAAAGCACTGCAATTTAGTTCACATTAAATTTTTTCTTTGAAAAAATGCAATCGGAACCCTAAAGTCTCAAAGTTCAAGTACTGAAGACCTATTCATGTCATTTTCATCATTGGAGTCTTTTGTCACATTCGTAACTCATCATCCTAAAATTGGGTGTCTACAGTTGCCACCCTTTGTCACTATTTGCTTGAATTATAGAAATATGAATTTTTTAACTTTTAATAACGAAAAGGTCCTTAAAAGAATTTAAGTTTTATAATTAGTTTCTGAAAAATAATTGGAATTTTGGTCCATGAAATCATTAAATTCTTTCATTAAAAAAGTAAAATCTAACCTCTAAGGTCTCAAACTTCAAGTATTAAAGACCTATTCATGACATTTTCTTCATTTGAGTCTTTTGTGGCATCCATAAGTCATCATCCCTAAATTGGGCATCTATAGTTGCCCCCTCTTATCGCTATTTGCTTGAAATATAGAATTTTGACCCTTTTTTTTAACTTTTAATGACAAAATGGTCTTTGAAACAATTTAAGTTTTACTAATAGATCCTTAAAAAGCATTGCAATTTAGTCCATGAAAACATTAAATTCTTTCTTTGAAAAAATACAGTCAGAGCCATTAAGTCTCAAAGTTCAAGTAATGAAGACCTATTCATGGCATTTTCATCATTAGAGTCTTTTGTCGCATCCATAACTCATCATCCCGAAATTGGGCATCTAGAATTGCCCCCTTTTTTTGCTATTTACTTGAATTATAGAATTCCAACATTTTTTTAACTTTTAATAACAAAAAGGAGCTTGAAAGAATTTAAATTTTGCAATTAGATCATTAAAAAGCATTACAATTTAGTCCACAAAAACATTAATTTCTCTCTTTGAAAAAATACAATCAGATCCTTAAAGTTTAAAAGTTCAAGTATTAAAAACCTCTTTATTACATTTTCATCATTGGAGTCTTTTGTCGCATTAATAACTCATCATCCCTAAATTGGGTGTCTGTAGTTGCCCCTGTTTGTCGTTGTTTGCTTGAATTATGGAATTCTGACTTTTTTTTTAAATTTTAATTACAAAAATTTCCATGAAAGAATTTTAGTTTTGTAATTAGATACTTAAAATGCATTGCTATTTAGTCCATGGAAACATTAGATTCTTCCTTTGAAAAAAGGCAATCAAACCCCTAATGTCTAAAAGTTCAAGTATTAAAACCTCTTCATTACATTTTCATCATTGGAGTCTTTTATCGCATTAATAATTCATCATCCCTAAATTGGGTGTTTGCAGCTGCCCCCATTTGTCGCTGTTTGCTTGAATTATAGAATTTCGACCTCTTTCATTTAAATTTTAATTACAAAAAGGTCCTTTAAAGAATTTTAGTTTTACAATTAGATCATTAAAAAGCATTGCAATTTAGTCTATGGAAACATTAAATTCTTTCTTTGAAAAAATGCAATCAAACCCCCGATGTCTCAAAGTTCAAGTATTAAAGACCATCTCGAAATCGGTGCCAATAGTTTCCCCCTTGGTTGTTGTTTACTTGACTTATAGAATTCCAACCTCTTTTTCTTTAACTTTTAATAAGAAAAAGGTCCTTGAAAGAATTTAAGTTTTCCATTTAAATGCTAAAAAATCATTGCAATTTAGTCCATGAAAACATTAAATTCTTTCTTTGTAAAATGCAATCAGATGCCTAAAGTCTCAAAGTTCAAGTATTGAAGACCAATTCATGATATTTTCATCATTTGAGTCTTTTGTCGCATCCATAACTCATCATCCTGAAACTGGGTGTCAATAGTTGCCCCCCTTTGTCATTATTTGCTTGAATTATAGCATTTTGAACTTTTTTTACTTTTAATAAAAAAAATTTCCTTGAAAGAATTTAAGTTTTACAATTATATTTTTAAAAAGCATTGCAATTTAGACCATATTAAATTCTTTCTTTGAAAAAATGCAATCAGAACCTTGAAGTCTCAAAGTTCAAGTATGGAATACCTATTCATGGCATTTTCATCATTGGAGTCTTTTGTCGCATCCATAACTCATCATCTCAAAATTAGGCATCTACAATTGCCTCGCTTTGTCACTATTTGCTTAAATTATAGAATTTTGGCTTTTTTTAACTTTTAATGACAAAAAGGTCCTTGAAACAATTTAAGTTTTGTAATTAGATTGTTAAAAAGCATTACAATTTAGTCCACGAAAACATTAAATTCTTTCTTTAAAAAAATGCAATCAGACCCCTAAAGTCTAAAAGTTCAAGTATTGAAAACCTATTCTTTATATTTTTATCATTAGAGTCTTTTGTCACATTAATAACTTAGAATCCTGAAATCGCATGTCTATAGTTACCCCCCTTTGTCGCTATTTTCTTGAATTACGGAATACTGACTTTTTTAACTTTTAATTACAAAAAGGTCCTTGAAAAAATTTAAGTTTTGCAATGAGATCCTTCAAAGCATTGCAATTTAGTACATGGAAACATTAAATTTTTTGTTTAAAAAATGCAATCAGAGCCCAGAAGTCTCAAAGATCAAGTATGGAAGACCTATTCATCACATTTTCATCATCAGAGTCTTTTGTCGCATCGATAACTCATCATCTCGAAATTGGGTGTCTACAATTGCCATCCTTTGTCACTAATTGCGTGATTTATAGAATTCTGACCTTATTTTTTAACTTTTAATAACAAAAAGGTCCTTGAACGAATTTTAGTTTTACTATTAGATCCTTAAAAAGCATTGCAATTTAGTCCACGAAAACATTAAATTCTTTCTTTGAAAAAATGCAATCATACCCCTAAAGTCTAAAAGTTTAAGTATTAAAAACCTATTCTTTACATTTTTATCATTAGAGTCTTTTGTCACATTAATAACTTAGAATCCTAAAATTGCGTGTCTATAGTTGCCCCCCCTTGTCGCTATTTTCTTGAATTATAGAATTCTGACTTTCTTTTTAGCTTTTAATAATAAAAAGGTGCTTGAAAAAATTTAAGTTTTACAATTAGATCCTTAAAAAGCATTGCAATTTAGTCCATGAAAACATTAAATTCTTTCTTTGAAAAAATGCAATCAGACTCATAATGTCCCAAAGCTCAAGTATTGAAGACCTATTCATGTAATTTTCATCATTGGAGTCTTATGTCACATTCGTAACTCATCATCTTGATATTGGGTGTCTACAGTTGTCGCCCTTTGTCGCTATTTGCTTGAATTATGGAAATATGACTTTTTTTAACTTTTAATAATGAAAAGGTCCTTGAAAGAATTTTAGTTTTACAATTAGATTCTGAAAAAGAATTGTAATTTTGGTCCATGAAATCATTAAATTCTTTCATTAAAAAAATACAAACAGACCTTTGAGGACTCAACCTTATGTATTAAGGACCTATTCATGACATTTTCTTCATTCGAGTCTTTTGTGGCATCCATAAGTCATCATCCCTAAATTGGGCATCTACAATTGCCCCCCTTTATTGCTATTTGCTTGAAATATAGAATTTTGACCTTTTTTTTAACTGTTAATGACAAAATGGTCTTTGAAACAATTTAAGTTTTACTAACAGATCCTTAAAAAGCATTGCAATTTAGTCCATGAAAACATTAAATTCTTTATTTGAAAAAAATGCATTCAGACCCTTTAAGTCTCAAACCTCAATTATTTAAGATCGATTCATGAGATTTTCATCATTGGAGTCTTTTGTTGCATCCATAACCCATCATCCCGAAATTGGGTGTCTACAATTGCCCCTCTTTGTCGTTATTTACTTGAATTATACAATTTTGACCTTTTTTTTTAATTGTAATAACAAAAAGGTCCTTGAAAGTATTTAAGTTTTACAGTTAGATTGTTAAAAAGCATTGCAATTTACTCGTAGAAAACATTAAATTCTTTTAATGAAAAAGTGCAATCAGACCCCTGAAGTCTCAAACTTCAATTATTAAAGACCTATTCATGACATTTTCATCATTGGAGTCTTTTGTCGCATCCATAACTCATCATCCCCAAATTGGGTGTCTACAGTTACCCCCCTTGGTTGTTGTTTGCTTGAATTATAGAATTGCGACCTTTTTTTAACATTTAATAAGAAGATGGTCCTTGAAAGAATTTAATTTTTGCATTTAGATCCTTCAAAAGCATTAAAATTTAGTCTAGGAAAACATTAAATTCATTCTTTGAAAAAATGTAATCAGACCCCTGGATTCTCAAAGTTTAGGTATTGATGACCTATTTATGACATTTTCACCATCAGAGTCTTTTGTCGCATCCATAACTCATCATCCTGAAAGTAGGTGTCTATAGTTGCCCTCCTTTGTCACTATTTGCTTGAATTATAGAATTTTGACCTTTTATTTTTAACTTTTGATAACAAAAAGGTCCTCTAAATTTAAGTTTTACAATTAGATCCTTAAAAAGTATTACAATTTAGTCCATAAAAACATTATATTCTTTCTTTGAAAAAATGCAATCATACCTATAAAGTCTCAAAGTTCAAGTATTAAAGATCTATTCATGACATTTCCATCATTGGAGTCTTTTATCGTATCCATAACTCATCATCCCAAAATTGGGTGCCTATAGTTGCCCAACTTTATCGCTATTTCTTGAATGATAGACTTCTGACCTTTTTTAGCTTTTAATAAAAAAAAGGTCCTGGAAAGAAATTAAGTTTTACTATCAGATCCTTAAAAAGCATTGCAATTTAGTCCATGAAAACAATAAATTCTTTATGTGAAAAAATGCAATCAAACCCCTGAGGTGTCAAAGTTCAAGTATTGAACACCTATTCATGACATTTTCATCATTGGAGTCTTTTTTTGTGTCCATAGCTTATCATCCCAAAATTGGGTTTGTACAGTTAGCCCTCTTTGTCACAATTTCCTTGAATTATACAATTCTGACCTTTTTTTTAATTTTAATAACAAAAGGGTCCTTGAAAGTTTTAAAATTTTACAATTATATTCTTAAAAAGCATTGCAATTTAGTTAAGGAAAACATTAAGTTCTTTCTTTGAAAAAATGCAATCAGACCCCTGAAGTTTCAAACTTTAATTATTAAAGACTTATTCATGGTATTTTTATAATTGGAGTCTTTTGTCACATCGATAACTTATCATCCCAAAATTGGGTATCTATAGTTGCCCCCTTTTGTCGCTATTTGCTTGAATTATAGAATTGCGATTTTTTTAAACATTTAATAACAAAAACGTCCTTGAAAGAATTTAAGTTTTACTATTATTTCCTTCAAAAGCATTGCAATTTAATTCATTAAAGCATTAAATTTTTTATTAAAAAAATGCAATCAGACCCCTGAAGTCTCAAAGCTAAAGTATTGAAGACCTATTCATGTTATTTTCATCATTGTAGTCTCTTGTCGCTTTTGTAACTCATCATCCATAAAATGGGTGTCTATAGTTGCCACCCTTTGTCGCTATTTGCATGAATTATAGAAATTCAACAATTTTTTTCTTTTAATAACAAACAGGTCCTTGAAAGAATTTATGTTTTACAATTAGATCCTTAAATAGCATTGCAGTTTTGTCCATGAAAACATGAAATTCTTTCTTTGAAAGAATGCAATCATGCCCTTTAAGTGTTAAAGTTCATGTATTTAAGACATATTCATGACATTTTCATCATTGGAATCTTTTGTCGCATCCATAACTTATCATCCTGAAATTAGGTGTCCAATATTGCACCCCTTTGTCGCTATTTGCTTGAATTATAGAATTTTGACATCTTTTTCTAACTTTTAACAAAAAGGTCTTTGAAATAATTTAATTTTTTCATTTAGATTCTTAAAAAGCATTGCAATTTAGTCCATGAAAACATTAAATTATTTCTTTTAAAAAATGCAATCAGACCCCTGAAGTCTCAAAGATCAAGTATTGATGACCTATTCATGAAATTTTCAGCATTTGAGTCTTTTATCACATCCATAACTCATCATCCTGAAATTGAGTGTCTATAGTTGCCCCCCCTTTATTACTATTCACTTAAATTATAGAATTACAAGCTTTTTTTAGCTTTTAATAATAAAAAGGTCCTTTAAAGAATTTAATTTTTAGAATTAGATCCTTAAAAAGCATTGCAATTTATTCCATAAAAACATTAAATTCTTTCTTTGAAAAAATGCAATTAGACCCCTGAAGTCTCAAACCTCAAGTATTTAAGAACGATTCATGTCATTTTCATCACTAGAGTCTTTTGTCGCATCCATAACTCATCATCCCAAAATTGTGTGTCTACAATTGCCACTTTTTATCGCTATTTGCTTGAATTATACAATTCTGACCTTTTTTTTTTAACTTTTAATAATAAAAAGGTCCTTGAAAGTATTTAAGGTTTACAGTTAGATTCTTATAAAGCATTAGAAGTTAGTGCAGGAAAACATTAAATTCTTTGAAAAATATGTAATCAGACACCTGAACTCTCAAACTTCAATTATTGAACACCTATTCATGACATTTTCAACATTAGAGTCTTTTAATGCATCCAAAACTTATCATCCCGAAATTGGGTATCTACAATTGGCCCTTTTGGTTGATGTTTTCTTGAATTATAGAACTGCGACCTTTTTTTTTACTTTTAATAACAAAAAGGTCCTTGAAAGTATTTAATTTTTGCATTTGGATCCTTAAAAAGCATTGTAATTTAGTCAATGAAGACATTAAATTATTTCTTTGAAAAAATGCAATCGGACTCTTAAAGTCTCAAACATCAAGTATTTATGACCTAATCATGACATTTTCATCATTGGAGTCTTTTGTCGCATCCATAACTCATAATCCTGAAATTGGGTGTCTACATCTGCCCCCCTTTGTCGCTATTTGCTTGAATTATAAAATTTTGACCTTTTTTTAGCTTTTAATAACAAAAAGGTCCTTAAAAGAATTTAAGTTCTACAAATAGATCCTTAAAAAGTATTGCAATTTAGTCCATGAAAACATGAAATTCTTCCATTAAAAAAATGCAATCAAACCCCTGGAGTCTCAAAGTTCAAGCGTTTAAGATCTATTCACGACATTTTCATCATTGGAGTCTTTTGTCATATCCATAACTCATCATCCCGAAATTGGGTGCCTACAATTGCCCCACTTTAATGCACTTTGCTTGAATTATAGAATTTTGACCTCTTTTTCTAACTTTTAATTACAAAAAGGTCCTTGAAAGAATTTAAATTTTGCATTTAGATCCTTAAAAAGCATTGCAATTTAGTCCATAAAAAATTAAATTCTTTCTTTGAAAAAATGCAATCAAACCCTTGAAGTCTCAAAGTTCAAGCATGAAAGACCTACTCATGGAATTTTCATCATTGGAGTCTTTTGTCGCATCCATAACTCACCATCCTGAAATTGGGTGTTTACAGATGCCCACCTTTGCTACTATTTGCTTGAATTATACAATTCTGACCTTTTTTTAACATTTAATAATAAAAAGGTCCTTGAAAGTATTTAAGTTTTACAATTAGATTCTTATAAACCATTGGAAATTAGTGCAGGAAAACATTAAATTCTTTGAAAAGAATGCATTCAGACCCCTGAAGTCTCAAACTTCAATTATTGAACACCTATTCATGACATTTTCAACATTGGAGTCTTTTGATGCATCCAAAACTTATCATCCCAAAATTGGGTATCTACAGCTGGCCCTTTTGGTTGATGTTTGCTTGAATTATAAAACTTTGACCTTTTTTTTTACTTTTAACAACAAAAAGGTCTTTGAAAGTATTTAAGTTTTGCATTTAGATCCTTAAAAAGCATTGCAATTTAGTCAATGAAGACATTAAATTATTTCTTTGAAAAAATGCAATCAGACTCTTGAAGTCTCAAACTTCAAGTATTGATGACCTAATCATGACATTTTCATCATTGGAGTCTATTGTCACATCCATAACTCATCATCCTAAAATTGGGTGTCTACAGCTGCCCCCCTTTGTCGCTATTTGCTTGAATTATAAAATTTTGACCCTTTTTTAGCTTTTAATAACAAAAAGGTCCTTAAAAGAATTTAAGTTTTACAAATAGATCCTTAAAAAGTATTGCAATTTAGTCCATGAAAACATTAAATTCTTTCATTAAAAAAATGCAATCAAACTACTAAAGTCTCAAAGTTCAAGCATTGAAGATCTATTCATAACATTTTCATCATTGGAGTCTTTTGTCACATCCATAACTCATCATCTCGAAATTAGGTGCCTACAGTTGCCCCACTTTGTGTCTCAAACCTCAAGTATTTAAGACATTTTCATGACATTTTCATCATTCAAGTCTTTTGTCACATCCATAACTCATCATCCCAAAATTGGGTGTCCATAGGTGCCACGCCTTGTCACTACTTACCTGAATTATAGAATTATGACCTTTTTTAACTTTTAATAACAAAAAGGTGATTGAAAGAATTTAAGTTTTACAATTAGATCGTTAAAAAGTATTGCAATTTAGTCGATGAAAACATTAAATTCTTTCTTTGAAAAAAATGCAATCAGACCCCCCCTAAAGTCTCAAAGTTCTAGTATTGAAGACCTATACACGACATTTTCACCATTGGAGTCTTTGGTCGCATCCATAACTCATCAACCCGAAATTGGCTCTATACAGTTGCCCCCCTTTTTGCTATTTCCATGAATTATAGAATTTTCACCTTTTTTTTAAATTTTTAATAACAAAAAGTATTTAAGTTTATAGTTAGATTCTTAAAAAGCATTGCAATTTAGGCTAGGAAATCATTAAATTCTTTCTTTAAAAAAATGCAATCAGATCCTTGAAGTCTCAAACTTCAATTATTGATGATCTACTCATGACATTTTTATCATAGAAGTCTTTTGTCACATTCATAACTCATCATCTTGAAATTGGGTGTCTATAGTTGGCCCCCTTTGTCATTATTTTCTTGAATTATATAATTTTGAACTTTTTTTAACTTTTAATAACAAAAATGTCCTTGAAAGAATTTAAGTTTTATAATTAGATCCTTAAAAAGTATTGTAATTTAGTCTATGAAAACCTAAAATTCTTTCTTTGAAAGAATGCAATCAAACCCCTAAAGTGTCAAAGTTCAAGTATTCAAGACATGTTTATGACATTTTAGTAATTTGAGTCTTTTGTCGCATCAATAACTCATCATCCTAAAATTGGGGATCTAATATTGCCCCCCTTTATCGATATTTGCTTGAATTATAGAATTCTGACTAATTTTAAAATTTTTAATAACAAAAAGGTCCTTGAAAGAATTTAAGTTTTAGAATTAGATTCTTAAAAAGCATTGCAATTTAGTCCATGAAAACATTAAATTTTTTTTTTTAATAAATCTAATCAGACCCCTGAAGTATCAAAGTTTAAGTATTTATGACCTATTCATGAAACTTTCAGAGTTGGAGTCTTTTGTCACATCCATAACTCATTAACCCGAAATTGGACATCTACAGTTGCCCCACTTTGTCACTATTGGCCTGAATTATAGAATTATGATCTTTTTTCAAAAATGGGACATTTTTTAAAACCTTGCCTCATCTTCGGCATTTGGTGTGTTTCCTTTTTTTAATTATTTTTTATCTATTTATTATTCGTGAAGTCAGTTTTTTAATTTAAATTGATTGTATGTATTTATTTAATTTGTATATTTTAAATAATTTAATTATATACTCTAAATTTTTTTTATTTTGAAATCTACTATTATTTAGAATATAAAAATTAAGCTAATTAAACAAAAAATTACCCATAGTTTTTAATAATTATTTTTTTTATAATTATTAACAATTTAGAAATTAAACTATTTAAAGTAAAAATTACACATAGCATTCAATAATTATTTTTTCAATAAAAATAACAAAAAAATATGAAATATGTCAAATAAATTATTATTTTTAGTATTTATACTAGTAAAAGTAAAAATTATATTTATAGCCTTAATTTTATTATTAATGATGGAAAAACTAAAAAAAAAAGAAGAAAAACCAATAAAAATAAAAAAAAAATCAACAACTGTCAAATTTTGTTGCTTTTTGTTGATTTTACTTGATGTTTGTTGTTTTAGTTGTAGGTTTCAATTGTTTTTGTTGTTTGTCTTTGTTTATATTTCATGATTTTTATTAAAAATAAAAAAATAACAAAAAAATTATGAGATATATAAAAAATTATTATTTTTATCATTAATACTAATAAAAGTAAAAATTTTATTTATGGCCTCAATTTTGTCATTAATAATGAAAAAATAGTAAAAAAAATCAACAAAAATAAATAGAAATAAACAACAATCAACAACATAAATTTTTGTTGTGTTGTTGTTTTTAGTTTTTTTTTTTTCGGTTAGTTGATTTTTGTTGAATATTTTAGATTTTTTTAGATTTCTTTTGTTCATGTTACAAATACATTATAAGGATTGTAAACTTATTATATATTGATAATCAATAAGTATCAATTTTTTTTAAAAAAAAAAAGAAATTGTTAGACATTTTAATAAACAAGTTAAAGTAGAAAAAATAAAATCCTTATTCTTTAGAAATCTAAAAGTAGAAAATTTTGTTTATTTATTGTTGTTACAACAGTTGAAGATATTTATTGTTTGGTTTAACAACAATTGAAGATATTTAGTTCATAATTATTCATTTGAAAAAAGAAAGGTGTTAAGAGGAAAAAATATATAGTAAAAAAAAGTTGATAATAAAATGAAGACAGTACCTTAAAAAAACATTAGGCAAAAAAAATCTAAGAAAAAAAGATGAAGATATTAGAAAAAAATGCTGAGAAAAAAATATAGTACTATAAAATAGAAAAAAATGTTGAGCAAAAAACATTGAGAAAAAATATATGAAGATAGTAAAAAAATATATTGAGAAAAAAATATAAAAATTGTTAAAAAAACAAATAAAATGTTGAAAACGTAAAAAAAAAAACTTGAAAAAAAGTAGTAAAAAGAAAAAAATGTTGGAAAAAAAATAACAACTATCAAAATTAAGGTGGTAAAGAAAATGAGCTATATTTGAAAGAATTAATTTTGTAAAAATATTTTTGAAAGTTTTTATGGTCAACAATTTTTTTGAATTTTTTTTTTGATTATTGATATATTTATATAAAAATCTCTTTTATATGTAAAGAGCATGGAAAGGCCATGGCCATATTAAATAAAAACAAGAGATCATTACTAAAATGTCCCAAAAACTCAAGTCAGCAATTAAAGTACATTAACTTTTTTTTTATCAGCATGCCCTAAAACCAAAAATAATTACACAAATATATACATTTCTATCATTCGCAAGCCTTTCTTTGTGAATGTGAAAATGCGAAAAAAAAATGGTCCTTTTCTTCTTCCTTTTGTTGCAAAAAAAGAATCTCAACAAAAATTCATCAATGTATTAAATCATTCTTATTCAAATCTTAGAACTCAAAAAGCTACAATAAATTAACAACAAATCAAGAAAACAAGAAAGGAAAACAGTCAAGCAAGAAATTTTGACTATAAGTGTAGCATTATGAGTGGCAATTGCATTAATATAAGTGTTGCCATCTCTTCCTTTTGCAAACTTAAGTCTATAAGACTGAGTCAACACCACTTCATACTCTCCATATTGCTCATTACCTTCTCCTTCTCCTTCTCTTTCACTCTCTAATTTTGATGTCTCAGACTTGGTTTCAGATGCTTTGCAATCAAAATATAAGGCTTTAGCAAAAGGGTATTAGAGAAAGATGAGACAAAAAGTGGTTCTTGGACAAAAGTTGACTAACTTGATGAGATAAATTGGGTTTGTTCTTGAGTTTAATTATATATGGAGAAGAGATAATAAAGAAATAATATTTGAAAAAGAAATAGAATATGCTTTTATAAGTAGTAGTAATGTTGGGAGCAGAAATTTAGAAATGGAAAAGACTTAGAAAAAAGAAAAGACTTTTGAATGGGTCTTTATATAAATGTTTAAAGAAAGAAAAGACAGAAGAACAAGAATAAGAAGAAAGAAATAGGGCTATAATTGTATAGTCAAATGTCAACAAAAGAAAAAGATAATAATAAACAAAACATGTAGAGCTAGGAGAAAGTCTGCATAATGTCAATCCTTTCTAATGGTTAGTGAGTGTTTGGTCCTACTTAGAATTAATAGTACAGAATAAAGAATAACAACTGTTGATTTAGGCCCTCATAATAAGAAAACTTTTCCTTTCACCTTTTCCTTTTTCTATCTTGATGTGTAAATAATTTACTAGTCTTAAAGTTGAATTTTAATAAGTTTTAAATAGATAATAACTTAATTAATGTTTTTTTAGTACAATTAAGACATTAGAATAGTTTAAGGACTTATTTGTGCTTTTTGGTTTATTAATGAGCTTTTGGTGGAATTTTTACTAATTTATGGTTTTTACCTCTTAGTGGATCCTAAGACTTTGAATTTGATAAGATAAAGAATAAGGGATTTTGGTTGAACAGAAAAGGAGAAGAAAGCTAAATTGAGCCTAAGTCCAAGCCATGAGAGCCTAAAAATTGAAGAACATGTCATGGCTTGCACAAGAATTTTGCACTATTTGCATTATGTCATGTCAAGTGTCCCTGAGAAGTAGTGAATCACATGGCATGGCAACATGCTCGTGAACCCAAGTCGTGTAATGAAGTTTAAGTGCATGGCTTGTCCAAATCCATAAGGAGAACCCATTCCCTTCTCGGACTTAATTCTGTGTTTGTTTCAGTTTTAAGTCACAGTCGTGACACCAAGCCATGCCATGAAGATTGTTCCTGATTCTGCATGTTTAAGGAATTAGAAAATCTCAAGGACTCCTTGGCTACCCTAAGTCATATAAAAGGAAAACAACATATCTAGGGTTAAAAAAAAAGAGAAGAGAGGGATCAAAATAATGAAGAGGCAGATAATTTTTCAAGAGATTGAGCTCACCACTTTTCAGTGTTCATTAGTCTTATCTTATTTCTTTTATTATTCATGGAGTTTTTCCTAGCCATGAGTGGCTATTTTTATTTACAGAGTCTCAGTTAAGACTAGTTATTCCATGACATGATTTGAATACTTATTCTTAATTATAATTGATTTGGTTTTAAGTTAATTCTTTATGTTTCAATAATTTTCTTGTGATTCATTCTAGGCCTGTTTGAGTTGCATATTTATGGACAATATCACTAATGAGAGTTAAGGAAAATTGTTATCTTAGGGCATAAAGAACTTAAACCAATTAGCCATGAGAGTAGGCGAGCTCTTCGAGGAGTCATGACTGTAGAGATACAGTGGTAAATAATTGCTAAAGAACTTAATGAGTTTGGATTAGAATTTTAATCATGAAAGTAGGTTAAATCCTTATCTTTGCATGCTTCATTAAACTTGAGAGAGGCTTTAGATAAATTAGAGCAATTACCCTTAACTGAATTCTAGGTTAATTAAAATAATGTTGTATTCATTATTTGACTGGAATAATGAAACTAGACCTAGACTATGTGTTTGCGATTAATTGATTTTACTTCTCAAAGCTATTAGTCATTTTTTTCTTTTACCTAATTTATTAAATTGATTTGCTAGATAGGATAATAAGTATGAATTGTTGGTAATCAATAGTTAATCCTTGTGGGAACGATAATCCTTTACACTACAACCACAACCATATGCTTGTGGATATTTAAAATGTAACAAGTTTTTGGCGTCATTGCTAAAGATTGAAATTATTAAAATTAATTTAATTTTTGCTTTTCTTAGACTAGAATTCTTTATTTCTTAATGAAATTGTTTTGATCTTTATTTGGCAGGTACTTTGTAGTGTATGAACACTCGGTCTAAAGGAGAAAATTTGAAAAAGTTTAATCTTGAGATTGAAAAGTCCTATAAAAAGAACCCCAAAGGAAAAAGGAAAAAAGATAAGACAATCATTGCATAGGATTAAGTGGTTCAATAAGCTAGGTATTGTTCCCTTCAAGAGTACACGATGCCTAACCCTAGAGACAATCTAAGTAGCATTGTTAGACCAAACATGGATGCTAACAATTTCAAAATTAAGCCTGTAATCATCCTAATGATTTCTCAATTTCAGTTCAGAGGTCTTTTAACTGAAGATCCCAAAGCTCACCTAGCTCAGTTCCTAGAAATATATGACACATTCAAGATGAAGGGGGTTAGTTCAGATGCTATCAAACTAAGGCTATTTTCCTTTTCTCTGACGGACAAGGCTAAATTATGGTTGCACTCTCTCGCATCACAATCAATCACCTCTTGGGATTTGTTGTCTAGGGCATTTATGAGCAAATATTTCCTACTTAGGAAGATAGCTAAATTTAGACAAGAAATTACAAGCTTCACTTAACATAGTGGTGAATCTCTTTTTAAGGCTTAGGAGCATTTTAAAGACTTACAGAGATAGTGCCCACAATGTGGTGTTCCTCAATGGCTGCTTATTCAGACTTTCTATCAAGGACTCACAGAGTCGATGAGGATTACCATTGATGCTACAACACAAGGTTCGTTCATGAACAAGACACTAGAGGATGCCTACAATCTACTTGAGACTATGGCATTGAACAACTACCAATGGCATAGAGATCAAAGTGCACTAAAGAAGGTAGCAGGGATGCATGAATTCGATAGTTGGAACCTCCTTAATGCTAAGATAGACATGCTTACAAAGAAGCTGGAGGCTTCAGTAAAAGTGACTAACCCCATGGCAGTTTATTCATCCGAGTATTATGGAGGAGGGCATTCTACCTTAGAGTGCCAAGGGAGTTTTTCATAAGAGACATCAATTAAGCAACTCAATGCAGTCAATAATTTCTAAAGAAACTAAGGTAACCCCCACTCAAATACCTACAATTTGGGTTAGTGCAACCATCCCAACTACTTATGGTCTAACCAAAGAGGGATGTATAACAATCACTAAGGATTTAAGCCACTACCTCCTGAGTTCCAACAAAAAGCAGTTTTTCCATAACAAGGAGAACAAAAGTCAAATTTGGAAGTTATGATGAAAAAATTTTTGAAGGACTGTTAAGAACAAAAAGAGGCAATAAAGAACCTAACTGCTCAAATGGGCCAACTACACGCCCACAACAAGATGCTAGAGAATCAAATTGCCTCTTAAGCCTCGAGTTTAAGGCCAGCTGGGATGTTGCTTAGTGAATCGCAAAATCCTAGGGAGCAAACAAAGGTAGTCACCCTGAGAAGTGGTAAGCAAATTCCCAAAGTTGAACCTGAAGAGAAAGAAGTGGTGCCTAAAATTGAAACAAAAGAGAAGTAGACTAAGCCTTTCCAAACAAAGCATAAGGAAAAGAAGGTCATACCTACCTTGACATTGCCACTTCCTTTTCCCTAAAGTTAGCAAAAATCCAAGCTGTACAGATAGTTTGAGAAGCTTATAAAATCATTCCAGCAGCTTAAGCTTAACATACCTCTCTTGGATGTCATAAACATTATGCCTACGTACTCCAAATTTTTGAAGGATATCATCTAGCACAACAGAAGGTAGGAGGACCATGAGACCATCCCTATTAATGAGGAGTGTAGTGCTGTCATCCAGAATAAGCTTCCCTAGAAGCTTAAAGATTCAAGTAGTATTACTATCCCTTGTACCATTGGAATTGAATTTATAAGCAAATCTCTTTGTGATCTTGGTGCAAGTGTAAGTATAATTCCACTCTCATTTTGCAGGAGGCTGAACATTGGTTAGCCCTAGCTGACCACTATGTCCTTGCAACTTACTAATAGGTCCATCATATATCCCTATGGGATTTTGGAGGATGTTCCAGTTAAAGTGGAAAATTACTATGTCCCAGGAGACTTTATTATTCTAGAAATGGAAGAGGGCACCCACATCCCAATAATTCTAGGGCATCCATTCTTGGCCATAATAGGAGCTATTATAGATGTGAAAAGAGGAAAGATACTCTTAAAGATTGGAGAAAATAAGGTAGAGTTCGATGTGTTCAAGATGGAAAAATAATCACCAACAATGGTGTCCTATTTTTGAGTGGACATAACATAAAACTATGTAGGGGAGACCTTCAAAAAGTAACTCACCCGAGAACCATTGGAGGTGTGCCTAACACATGATGCAAAAAAGGATGAATTAGATGAAGAGGCAGCAAGGTATGAGCATTACATGAATGCAAATCCTACAATAAATAAGAGTAAATCATCCAAGTATGAACCCTTGCCTTCTCCTATGGGAAGTCTTTATAAAATTGAGGAGGAAAGTGCACCCAAGGTGGAGCTTAAAGCTCTACCTTCATCCCTTAGGTATGTTTTCCTTGGCCCTAACTGCACCTACCCTATTATTATGAATGTTGAGTTAACTAATAGTCAAGTGGATGCATTGCTTAGGAGAGTTAGAACCTATAGGAAAATAATTAGTTACACCGTAGATGACTTTAAGGGAATTAGTTCCTCGATTTGCATGCATAAAATTCATATGAAGGATGAGGCAAAACCCACCATAGAATACCAAAGAAGGTTAAACCCTATGTATGAAAGAGGTAGTAAAAAAGGAAATTATGAAATTACTTGATGCAAGGATCATATATCCTATTTCGGATAGCCAATGGGCTAGTCCTATACATGTGGTCCCGAAGAAGGGGGGTATGACTATAGTCCAAAATGAGCATAATGAACTTATACCTACTGGGGCTGTGATAGGGTAGGACATGTGCATAGATTATAGAAAACTTAACAAAGCCACAAGGAAGGATCACTTCCCTCTCCCCTTTATTGACCAAGTCCTAGAAAGATTAGCAAAACACTCTTATTTTTGCTATTTAGATGGCTACTTGGGATTCTTTTAAATCCCCATTCATCCTGATGATTAGGAAAAGACCACCTTTACTTGCCTCTATGGAATATATGAATATAGGAGAATGCCTTTCAAGTTGTGTAATGCACCCACTACCTTTCAAAGATGCATGATGTCTATCTTTTTAGATTTTGTGGAAGATATAATGGAAGTATTTACGGATGATTTTTCTGTGTATGGTAGTTCTTTTGATGCTTGTCTAGATAATCTTTCTAAGGTTTTGCAGCATTATGAAGAGACAAATGTAGTGTTTAACTTGGAGAAGTGTCACTTTATAATGACTAAAGGAATGGTGCTAGGTCATATCGTGTCTCAGAAGGGAATTAAGGTGGATAAGGCAAAAATAGAAGTCATTGAGAAGCTTCCACCTCCTACCTCCATCAAAGGAATAAGGAGTTTCTTGGCCCATATAGAGTTCTATAGGCAGTTCATTAAAGATTTCTCTAAGATTGCCAAACCCCTTACCAATCTTCTCACCAAAGACATTCCTTTTGAATTTTTTGATAAGTGTCTTTGTGCTTTTCGCTGGTTAAAGGAGGCCCTGATTTTAGCCCCTATTTTATAGCCACCAGATTAGAACCTTCCCTTCGAGATCATATGCGATGCAAGTGACTTTACTGTGGTAGTAGTGTTAGGACAACGAAGAGACAAATAGGCATATGCAATCTACTACATACGCCACACTCTCGATGAAGCTCAAGTGAACTATACCACAACTAAAAAGGAGCTCATTGTAGTGGTTTATGCTATGGACAAGTTTTGTTCATACTTAGTAGGAAGCAAGGTCTTCATTTACAATACCATTTAGCCTTAAAATACCTTTTGGCAAAGAAGGATGCCAAGCCAAGACTCATACGGTGGATCCCTCTTCTTCAATAGTTTGATTTTGAATTTGAGAGTGAAAAGGAACCGAGAACTTAGTTGTTGACCACTTGTCTCATTTAGAAAAGACTATTTATTTAGACCCTCTTCCTATTACAGATGACATTCCAGGCGATCAGCTAATGAAAATTTAAGAGAATGTTCCCTAGTATGCTGACTTGGTAAACTATCTAGCATGTGGTCTCCTTCCACCTGACATGGATTACCACCAATAGAAAAATTTCCTCTAGGACTCTAGGTAATATTTTTAGGACAAGCCTTACTTATACAAGAAGTATGGGGATGGATTGCTGCAAAGATGCATTCCATATGAGGAAATATCAGAAGTCCTCATGCACTGTCACTCGCTTGAGTGTAGGGGACATGCACGTTCAAAAAAAAAGTAGCTAAAGTACTTTAGAGTGGGTTTTATTGGCCCCCCTCTTTAAAGATGCAAGGCAATTCATAATCAAATGTGATCATTGTCAAAGAACAAGAAATATTAGTAGACAAAATGAAATGCCACTCACCAACATTATTTAGATTGAATTATTTTATGTATGGGGCATAGATTTCATGGGACCTTTCCCAAGCTCCTATGGAAATAAGTACATACTGGTTGGGGTTGATTACATTTCCAAGTGGGTCAAAGCAATAGCTTCACCGACCAATGATGTTAAAGTGGTTATCAAGTTCCTAAGAAGAAATGTGTTCACTCATTTTGGTACCCTAAAAGCTATAATCGATGATGGCGGTTCTCACTTCTACAATCGTTAATTAGTATCTTTATTAGCAAAATATAGGGTTAAGCACAAGGTAGCTACACCATACCACCCTTACACAAGTGGACAAGTTAAAGTCTTAAATAGAGAATTGAAAGCTATTCTAGAGAAGATAGTCAATTCTTTGAGAAAGGATTGGTCCACTCGATTAGATAATGCACTTTGGGCATACATAATAGCTTACAAAAGTTTTGATCAAGCAAAGGCTGGTACTAAAATATTACTTTAATTGAATGAAATTGAAGAATTTTAACTTTATGCTCATGAGAATGCCAAGATTTACAAAGAAAAAACAAAAAGGTGGCATGAAAAAAGTTTGCAAAAGAAAGAGTTTTAAAAAGGAGATTTAGTGTTGCTATTTAACTCCAGATTGAAACTGTTTCCATGAAAATTAAAGTCTCGATGGTCTGGACCATTTAGAATTACACAAGTTTTTCCTCATGGAGCAGTTAAGCTTGCAAATAGAGAAAATGAAACTTTCAAGGTCAACGGGCAACGTCTCAAGCCTTACATTGTAGAGGAAGCGAGTCTGAATAGTGTCTCTTGTACACTTATGGATCTAACAACCTAAATTCATCAAGAGATAGTTGAGCTATTGACTTTATACTAGAGCTAGTTGGGAGGCAACCCAATTATTTTTCTCTTCATATTATTTCATTTACATTTAATTTTCATTTTTAGTTTTTATTTACTTTATCTTTCTTTCATAGGTTGACAAATGATGAGCAACAATTTAATAATTTTAAGAGAAGAGTTGTGATCACACGGGATTAAAAATGGTCATGTCCCAACCTATGTCAAGGTACACAACTTCATCTGATACATTTATGAACACCACATGGCTTCTTGACACAATTTTAAACTATGTCATGTCCCCAATTCATATTTACTTTGAAAGCTCACATAGCATAGAAACATGGCTTATGAGCCACATACCCCATATCATGCTCAACCAATGAAGCTGTGTCAAAATTAAAATGACATTGTATGAAGCCATGTCACCTACCAAATTACAAGACATGAAGCCATGTCACAAATAAAGTGACACGGCCATGCTAGGTGAAGTACGACTATGCATAGTGGTAGTTTAATGTGACATGACTGTGCATAATGGTAGCTTAATATGACACGGCCATGCTAGGTAAGGCATGACCATGCACAATGGCCACTTAATGTTACATGGTTGTGCTAACTAAGGCACGATCATGCATATTGATGGCTTAAAATGACATAGTCGTGCTATGTGACACACATCTTATACATTTAAAGCCAACCACCAGTCATGTCACCTATCATCTGGCACGGGCCAAGCGCACTAGTCAACAACATGACTTTTAAGTATAGTTTTGCAAAACCATGTCCCTCACTTGTGTGCTTTTTCTATCTATTTACACCCCCTTCTTCCACTCTTTTCAAATTTATTTATGTTTGTTTATGTTTTTTCTCTTTATGTTCAACTATTATGACTGTTATCTTCTTATTTTTGTCTTATGTTTTTCTATTTTAATGTATTTTTTGATGTCTTCTTGATGCTTGCACGAATCAAGGAAGTACCTTTTTCACCCTTCTATCTCTTTTACGGTTTAACTTTTTATTTTATGTCATTGAGGACAATGCCATGGATAGTGTGGGGGGGTGATATCATTGGTTGATTTAAGTGTCTAATTTAGTTAAAAAAAATTTTGATGATTTTATTTGTTTTTTTTAAATTTATTAACCTTCAACTCGTTTCCCCATGTTAATCATTTCTTTGTCCTAAAATTATTTTTGTTTAAATTGTTTTAAGACTTTATCACAATAGGTTATATATTGGTGGATAAGCTTGATATTTGATTTGATCACTAAACTATCAAATGGTTTATTAATTAAGATGGTTGAACATAATCTTTATGTGTAAGTGTTTTAGTTTTTATAACCTAAACATAATCCTAGTGATTGAGATCGAGTATGATTCTAGGAAGGATTGCACTATGGTTTTTAGTTAAAAAAACACATTCTTTCTCATTCCAAGAGTTGTACTTGAATCATATTTTTGTGCACTCTAAATTCTACTCCAATGCTCTAAATAGGGTATGAGTATCCATAGGACCCACTCTACGGCATCCATGCTTAGTAGTACAAGAACAGCGGGGGATTACTTTGAGTGGAAAGGCAAATTGAGAAAGATAAAAATAAAAAATTAGAAAGATGGAGGGTAAAATTCACTTTCTAGAAAAATTGTATGTGCCATTAAAAAAACTGAGAATATTAATGTTTTTCTTTTTGGAGTTATGCTTGGTTAATTTCAAAAGGGTGAATACTTGGGTTGTGATTAGTACGTTGCTCATATATATTGTATTTTTGTCTGGCTATCTTCTTTAGTAAATGGGTTTCGGTCTCAATGATTGTCAAGAATCAATTCTTAGAAGCAAGTTGACTTTAGTATGATTTGAGTTTATTATTTTTCAAACTTGATTTTTTCTTGAAGATAAGCAAAGCTATAGTGTGGCGGAATTTGATGTGTAAATTATTTACATGTCTTAGAGTTGAATTTTAATAAGTTTTAAATAGATAATAACTTAATAAATGTTGTTTTTGCGTACAATTAGGACATTAGAATAGTTTAGGGACTTATTTGTGCTTTTTGGTTTATTAATGTGCCTTTGGTGGAATTTTTACTAATTTATGGTTTTTACCTTTTAGTGGGCCCTGAGACTTTGAATTTGATGAGCTAAAGTACAAGGGATTTTGGTTGAACGAAAAAGGAGAAGAAAGTTAAATTGAGCCCAAGTCCAAGCCATGAAAGCCTAAAAATTAAAGAACATGTCATGACTTGCACAAGAATTTTGCATAACTTGCATGATGTCATGTCAAGTGTACCTGAGAAGTAGTGAATCGCACAACATGACAACATGCCTAAAGCCATAAGGAGAAGTTGTGCCCTTCTTGGGCTTAATTTTGTGTTTGTTTTGATTTTAAATCACGGTCGTGATACCAAGCCGTGCCATGAAGATTGTTCCTTATTCCACATGTTTTAAGGAATTAGATGATCTCAAGGACTCTTTATCTACCCTAAGTCATATAAAAGGAAAACAATAAATCTAGGGTTAAAAAAAAGAGAAGAGAGGGATAAAAAAAAAAGAGAAGAGAGGGATCAAGATACTGAAGAGGCAAATAATTTTTCAAGAGATTGAGCTTATCACTTTTCAGTGTTCATTAGTCTTATCTTATTTCTTTTATTATTCATGGATTTTGTCCTAGCCATGAGTGGCTAGTTTTATTTACAGAGTCTCAGTTAGGAGTAGTTATTTCATGACATGATTTGAATACTTATTTTTAATTATAATTGATTTGGTTTTTAGTTAATTCTTTGTGTTTCAATAATTGTCTTATGATTCATTATAGGACTATTTGAGTTTCATATTTATGGAAAATTTCACCAACAAGAGTTAGGATCACTCAACCACGAGAGTAGGCGAGCGCTTCGAGGAGTCACAGCTGTAGAGATACGATGGCAAATAATTGCTAAAGAACTTAATGAGTTTGGATTATAATTTTAATTATGAGAGTAAATTAAATCCTAATCTTTTCATGCTTAATTGAACTCGGGAGACGCTTTAGGTAAATTAGAGCAATTACCTTTAACTGAATTCTAGGTTAATTAAATTAATGTTATATTCATTATTTGATTGGAATATTGAGACTAGACCTAGACTCTGTGTTTGTGATTAATTGATTTTACTTCTCAAAGTTATTAGTAATTTTTTTATTTTACCCAATTTATTAAATTGATTTGCTAGCTAAGATAATAAGTAAGAATTGTTGGTAATCAATAGTCAATCCCTGTGAGAATGATAATCCTTTACACTGCATCCACAACCGTGTGCTTGCGAGTATTAAAAATGCAACATATCTCCCTCTATTTATATCTATATTACTAGAGATAGTTTGATGAATTTCATGTACTTCACAAATCTCTAATCCACGTTCATTATAATTATAATTACATAATATATGAAGCTTGTGTGTATCATCAATCAACACTAGTACATGTAAAAGATTCATAACATGAAATATGGATATTATTATTATTATTACTATTATTATTATTACATGAAATGATTTGTTTATTGATTTATTTATTTGGTATATTTTTAATTTAATTTTTATATGAGATAATCGCTTACACTTTTATTTAGTTCATTATATTTTTTATTATCTTTAATTAAATATATTATTATTAGTAGTAGTCTCATAACTATTATATTATTATTTTTAATTTAATTTTGTTTTATTTGGTTATTTTATTTATGTTTTGCCCTTAATCATTTGTTCCTATCACTTTATATATATATAAACTTCCTCCTGTAACTAATTTATTATTGTTATCTAGTTAATTTAATTTGATCAATTGCATCTTATATATTATGTAATAAATACATAATATTGCAGGACAAAACCAAAAATCTCATATACAATCTTTAAAAAAAAAAAACTAAAACATAAAAAAATGAATCAAAAACCAAAAATAAACCAAAATGTTAGAAATAAATGAATCATAAATAAAATAAATAAATCATTAGGATACAAAAAATATGAATCAAAAATAAAAAAATAAACCAAAAACATATTCAAAATCAAAATTGTAACTCTACTTCAACTATGGAATATTTGGACATAAAATAAAGATTGCATAAATACAACAACAATACAAAAAGAAACTTTGTGATTCAACTACGTTGCTATTAATAAAACAAAAAAGTATTAGAAATAAAAAAATCAAAATGATACAAATTTGTCACGATTCAAACTGAAGAGTCATTATCGGCACTAGGGAATAGAAATTCTTTCAAATCCGCAACTGTAGCAAGCCTTAAAATAAAAACACATGCAATAATAATACAAAAATACACCAGAATTAAAAACTTTATTTAATATAAAAAAAATTATATAATAACATAACAAAAATATCTTCATACATGATTCAAATACATAATCTCTAACAAGTACAACAAAATGCTAGCATAATAACACTACTACTGCACCGATTACTAAGATACAAGAAAATGATAGTTCAATATTTACACAAATCAGCTGGAGAGGAAAGAGTCCAACGAATAGTATTACAAGAGACGTCTGAAGTAGAATATTCTAAAAAAAATATTGAGGGAAGTCAAACCTTACTGAGTGAATTATTATAATATATATACATGCAACCTAAAGCCATATACAATCAAGCATAAGTGTGTATATATATATGTGTGTGTGCATTTCATACATATGCTAAAATCCACTTTTATAAGAATAATAGATACAAAAAAATTTATTTTGAGTGAAGGATCGTAGTAGACCCCTAAAACATTCCGCAACCTTGATCACTGAACCTCACTGGCCAACAAGCTCACTTAATTCCAAAATATTTCTCTTTTCCATTTTTGGACAGTAGACTGACCCCAAGACACTAAGTCAACTGAGCTCATATAGTCTCACTGTCAGCGTGATTAGCCCCAAGACACTGGGTCAACTGAGCTCCTTTAATCACATAAATTTCTCACCATAAATCTCAATAATCAATTATTTAAATCTCACGTCAAGTATTTCATAATATCAACCCTAAAATCTAACGCACTGATATGTACACAGTTCTAGTGAAGCCCACTAAACAGCACATTCTACTGCTATACTTCAAATATATCTATCGAAATCAAAAAATGAAAATTTTATATAAAAATATAACAGTATATAATATCAAGAATGAATATTCTCAATATTTCTATATAAAATCATAAATATAATATTAACAATAATAAATATAATTTAATGAAAAGAGCATAATTAAATTCATATTTATTAACATATATGAATGCTCATAATATTAATCTACATCCAATGTTTATATATGATAATAACTAATAGTGCGCTCCACTGTTTTAGTTCGGCTGGCTTAGTCTGATTAGCCAAGCTCGCAATACAACTAAACAAAAATAATAAAATTAAAATTCTTTAAGAAAGAAAAAAATTAAACATATTGAAATAAATATAAAATTGATTTTTTGGAGTCCTTACTGATCGATTTACTTGAACTAACTATATATTATCGAATCTCATAGTGTGAGTTTCGAAACGAGCCCAAAGTCGACCGGTTTCCTCATTGGCGACCAAACAGCACTGTTCACACAGCGTTGTCATGCACTACTGCTGGTGCTGCTACTGTTGCTACTATTGTTGTTGTTGCTGCTACTGTCGGTGCTACTAAAGTGGTGGCACGCAGAGGTTTGGCTGGTGGTTCGGCGTGAGGCATTGACATGAGAAAAGAAGAAGAAAAAGAAAAAGGAAGGGAAGAAGAAACCAAAAAAAAAAAGAAGCTTTTTGTCCTTATATATATATATATATATATATATATATATATACACACACACACACACATATATTTATACAACAACAAATTTAGATTTATTAATAGTACACCACTAATAATAATAATAATAATAATCAAATAAATAATCAAATCTTAATTAACACTAATTAATCCCCAAATTAATATTAATAATATTAAATAATAAACAACAATAAAATTTAACTTAAATCTTTAATTTAACAATAATTACCAATTTATAATAAAATAAATAATAACTTTTGAAATAAAATTTAATTTCATCAATAACCAAATGCTACAATTTACTAAAATAAATAATTAGAATAATAATAAAATTAAAATATTAAAATAATCATTAATATAAATATTTATTAATAATGCATATCTCATAATTTAATTTAATAATTTATTTGAAAATTTTAGGTCATAATAGTCTTCCATCCTTATAAAAATTTGTCCTCGAATTTTTAGAATAAAAGAAAGGAATATAAGGAATCATTGAGGAAAAAGATAGGGGTACGCTATTCGCATCTTAGCTTCTGTCTCCCACGTGTACTTTTCTAAGTTATTGTTCCTCTATAACACTTTGACCATCAAGATCTATTTTGAATATAACTATCAAACTTGATAATACACAATCGCGATTGGCTCTTCTATATATGTCAAGTCTTCATTCACTTCCACGCTCTAGGGCTACAACACGTGTGAAGAGTCTGAAATGTACTTCCTCAATATTGAGACATGGAACACTGGATGTACTTGAGATAAATTCAGAGACAAAGCCAATCAATATGCAACCATGCCCACTCTCTCCAAAATCTTGAATGGTCCAATGTATCTCGGTGCTAACTTCCCCTTCTTGCCAAATCTCATCACATCCCTCATTGATGACACCTTCAAAAACACATATCTCCAACCTAAAACTCCATATCTTTATGCTTCAGATCTATATAGCTCTTATATATGCTAGCTACGGTTTCTAATTTTCTACTTATCAAAGCACCTTTCTCAGCTACATCTTAGATAATCTTAAGTCTAGTAAGTTGTCTCTCTCCCACTTTATTCCAACATAGAGGAGATCTACATTTCCTCCCATACAAAGCCTCATATGGTGCCATTTCAATACTATTGTAAGTAAACTCTACTAGTGGCAAATGATCATCCCAACTACCTCTAAGATCCATTATACACATTCTCAACATATCCTCAAGTGTCTAGATCATCCTCTCAGTCTAACTAGTGAAAGGCAATACTAAAGTCAAGTTTAGTGCCCATAGCTTCTTAAAATTTCTACTAAAATCAAGAGGTGAACACAAAACCTCTATAAGACACAATGGATACAGGTACCCTATGTAGGCACACAATATGGTTAACATACAGCTTGGCTAACTTGGTTACAGAAAAAGTAGCTTTAACTGGTAAAAAGTGACTTGATTTGGTTAACCTATCCATGATCACCTAGATGGAATCATATCCATCCTTAAATGAGGTAACCTAATCACAAAATCCATAGTAACTCTTTCCTATTTCCACTCAAAAATAGGAAAAGGCTGAAGCTTCCCAGAAGGCTTCTAATGTTTAGCTTTCACCTGTTGACAAGTTAAGCACTTAGCAATAAAATCAACTATATTCTTCTTCATACCATCCCACCAGTACAAATCCCTAATGTTGTGGTACATCTTTATAGTACATGGATGTGCGCTATAAACTACAAAATGTGCTTCTTCTAATATCACCTCTCTCAGATTATCCACATCAGGCAGACATAGTCTTCCATTGATCTATAAAACACCTTCATCAACTAGTGTAAAATTATTGAATTTTCCTACTCACACATTCTGCTCAAGTTCAACCAAAACAAGATATTAGCTTTGAGCTGCCTTTATTATATCCCTTAGTATTGATATGACTCTAAACTTTGCCAATAATCCTCTAATATACTCATCTTTATCATCAACCCTTGATCCACTAACTGGTGTAACTCTTGGATCAAAAGTCTCCTCTTCACACTAATATGAGCAAGACTACATGAGGATTTTCTACTCAAGGCATCTACTACCACATTAGCCTTTCTTGGATGATAAAGAATATCGTAGTCATAACCCTTTAGCAATTCTAACCATCTCCTTTGCCTTAAGTTTAGATCTCTCTACTGAAAAATGTACTTCAAGCTTTTATGATTTATAAAAATCTCATAATTCACTCTGTACAAATAATGTCTCTAAATCTTGATAGCAAAGATCACTGCTGCTATCTTTAGGTTATGATTACGATAATTCTATTCGTGCTTCTTTAACTGCCTGGAAACATATGCAAATACCCTACTGTAGACAGTGGGGTTTAACATGCGTCCAAGATTTTAGCAATCGCAACACTATTTGGGCTTTAGGCCTTAGAGAACACACTAACCATTATCACAAAGACATGGTGTGGAGATGAGGAGTCACCACCCAAGGTAATAACTGGGACTAATTGAAAGGTGGTACTTGATTCTCTAAAAGAAAGCTAGCACCACAACCAGGAGATTCTAGGAACATAATACTAATTTATTTTAGTCTCATGTTCATTTAGAATTACTTTATAAATTATTACTTCATTCTCTAATTACATGCAATTTTGTTAAACCCTATTTGAACATCAATATAACCCTAAGGCATCTAATCAATAAAATCACACAGAAAAAATGCATTTAAGTGTATCGTCCCTAAGTATAAACTAGATTAATTTTATTAAAAGTTAGCTAGGTTTACAATTTTTATTTACAAATAAAAATGAATTAAAGGTTGACCTATATTGTTATTAGTTAATGAGCTTAAGTCTATTGATTTTAATTATCTAAAGGTGGATCTTAATATATAAGTTTTAAAGAAATTGGATTTTATAAGTGGGCGTAGTCTAACTTGATTTTATTTTAAGTGAAATGTGGGCATAAGTCTATTTATTTTAAAGGAAATGAAATTAAATGGGCTAACCTAAGTCTAAATTAATTTTAGTTACAAAATGAGCCTACATTTAAATTAACCTAATGGGCCTAAATTGATTTTAATTAATTAACATAAACCATTTTAAGCCTATTTTATTTAGTGATTTTGAACCTATCGTAGGCTTGGGGCTTAAAAGGATAGAAACATAAAAAAAAAAAAAAAAACAAGCCCAAAACAGATAAAACACAAAACATATATCAAACATACATTTTAATGATTTTCTAAAAAACCTAAATCAATTTACATGCAACCTTAAATTAATCTACACCCATCATTGATTTTAATTGATTTTTACCTAATTGAACCTAAATTAATAATTCATTTTAAAAGCAGAAAAGAAAAATTCCCACTACTAGGGTTATTACAATATGCTACGTACTAGAAATTAAAATTAATTACATACCCAATTAATTAATACACAAAACATATACAGTTTAGAATCCATGGCATTCCATGGATCCTCTATTTGATTTCTGGATATCTAGTAATGACCTCATCAATCCCCAATTGGATTCCAAAAGGAAAACACAAAAAAAATTCACAGAAATCACATTAGCTAAATGAGTAAAATAACAAAATAACAATTAAAGGAAATTAAATTAAAAAGAAAATCAAAAGATAGGAGAAAATGGAAATGCATAAGCTCTTGGATGGCTCCTTAGATTAGGCTTGTCACCATTTTCTAACTTGTTGTTTTGATTATAGACAAGGATTGATTACATAAATCATTCTTTTCAAAGCCTTTGAAGAGTAGTATCAAGAAACTAGGGTTTTGAGAAATAAAAGAAATCAATATTTTAAGTGTTGTGCAAGTTTACTTCTCAATAGCATCTTAGGTTTTTTCAAAATTCTAAGTTTTTCAAGCAGTAGGGTTTTTTTTCACGCCATCCGCTCCTCACTCACGCAGTCTCTACCTTTTAAAAGCAAAGACTTATGAGCTAACCTTCCTCAATTCTAGGAAACAGACTCTATTTGTTTTATTTTTAAAATTTTTTATGCATTTTGACCACATTATCTAGTAATAAAATAAATTTTTAACCAATAAAAAAAAGAAAAATTGACAAAAAAATTGAAAAATAAAATTTTCAGCATAGGCATTGTGCAATTTAGTCCCTAAAGTCCAGAAAACCAACACCCAAGTTCAATTTTTGAATAAATTTCATTGTAATGGCTTATGTTGCAATTGTGCATAATTGCATCTTGAAATAGGGTGCTTACAGTTGCCCCTCTTTGTTGTTGTTTGCTTGAAAAATTGCAGTAAAGCAATAGAAGCACACAATTTTGATAGAAAGAAATTAGGACACTTAATTGTATCCTAATTGACTGATTAATGCTTAAATTACTATGCAATTTTAAGGAAGATGTAATGTTTAACAAGTTTCACTATATTTCCTATGGAAAATCTAGTGAACTTTATGCAAATGAGTTTCATTATATTCTCTGTGGGATGTTTAGCGATGATGAATTTTGTTATATTCCTTATGGGACATCTAACAAACATATGATTTAAAAATATGTTATAGTTCTTGTAGGACATTTAGTGATGAAGAATTTCATTATATTCCTGTGGGACGTTTAACGAACATATGATTTAAAAATATGCCATAGTTCTTATGGAACATCTAGCAATGATGAATTTTGTTATATTCCCTATGGGACGTCTAATGAACATATGATTTAAAAATATGCTATAGTTCCTATGGAATGTCTAGCAATGATGAATTTCGTTATATTCCTTGTAGGACATCTAACAATGTACACTATGTTCCCTGTAGGACGTTTAGTGAACTTGAAATTTTACTATATTCCCTATGGGACGTCTAATAAACATATGATTTAAAAATATGCTATAGTTCATGTGGAACATCTAGCAATGATGAATTTCGTTATATTCCCTATTGGACGTCTAACGAACATATGATTTAAAAATATGCTATAGTTCCTTTGGAACATCTAGCAATGATGAATTTCATTATATTCCCTGTGGGAGGTTTAACGATGTACACTATATTCCCTGTAGGACATCTAGTGAACTTGAAATTTTGCTATATTCCTTGTGGGACGTCTAGCGATGTATACTAAATTCCCTGTAGGACGTCTATTGAACTTGAACTTTTGCTATATTCCCTGTGGGACATTTAACGATAATGAATTTTACTATATTCCCTATGGGATGTCTAGCAAAAATGATGAAAAGTGTGCTATAGTTCCTGTGGAACGTCTAGTGATTTAAAATCCACTATATTCCCCATGGGATGTTTAGTAACATCACTATAACTATTGTGTAGTGTCTGATGGTAAATGTCTAAGAAAAGGTCATGTTATAACCATTATTGAAGCATATAACATGTGGAATTTGAAATTCATGTTATGACTATTATGAGCACATAACATGATAATTTTAAAAATTTATGTTTCAGCAACTGTGTAACATGAAATGAATTTTGACATTTGATTGAGATGATGCATGTAGAAATACAAAATTGAATTCTGTACTTTTATCCTGTATTCTATACTTGATAGAAAATTCAGAATCACGGACTAGTTATAGATTAATAATTCAGTGAATTCTTAATTTGATGAAATGAATGTCATGATTTAATTAGTAATGAATTCCTAATCAAAATGCAATTATGGATCAAATTACAACAAGAAAACTCGGATCCATGTGCAAACAAAAGTAATGGACCAAAGCGGATATTTTCCACTTTATATATTCCCTCCTTTTTGCATGTCTCATTTCATTCTCTCTTCTTCTTCATTTTCTTTCCTTTTCATTTCCTTTCTTTGCATTGATTTTCATTTCTTGATTTCTTGATCATCTAACATCTGATTTGCAATATGTAAGATCCTATAGCCTCCTTACAACACAGACAATATGGGAGAGTAGAGATTTTAGAAAATCAGAGGATTCTGCCTCCTTGTTTTCCTCAGAATCATCTTGGACTTTGAGAGGGCTCAACTATTTTTCCTTTGACTCATTTACATACCCACGGTGCATAGATGTGGGTAATGAGGTAACATTTTACTGCTTCTATTTATTTTTGCAAAAATATTGCCTACACAATTAGTAATTAGAGTCAATTTCACAATAGAAATTAACATGCATGTTAATTAGATTAAATGAAGAATTGACTGAAAATGAATGATAAAATTAAAATTAAATTCCAAAAATTTGAAATTCAGCCTCTAGGTAACCTGTATGACTAATCAGGTGTTTGGAATTCCAGTCATAATTCCATATTTCTAATCAGCTCAAACAATGCTGATCGGCTCAGTGGAATGCCGATCAGAAATTTGGAATGTTGATCAACATTCTAAATTGTCAGTTGGCATTCTAGATTGCCGATTAGCATTTTTTATTTTCAAAAAAAATTATTTATTTTTTTTGAAAGAAAAGGCTTAATTAATCAATTAATTATTCAACTCTTTTAATTCAAATTTTTAATTAATTAATTAATTATTATTTTAAAATTTAACCAGCGTTTGATGAAATTTATGGCCTAATTTAATCTAGCTTGAGAATTATTTCATGGACTACCGAAGCAGGTGACACGTCTAATTTGGGCCTCCAAGTTCAGGCATTTTATTGCTGCACTTTTGACTGCTTGAGGCAGGTCTGACCGTTTTGCTTTGATTGCATGATAGATGGATACTATCCACACATTTCATACTCATGTGGGTGAGCTTACCATTTTGCCTATGAGCTTCTTTGCTATCATCGGGACTACCTTTAGAGGGACTCCAATTCCATTTAACGTCAGCTATTGAAATCTTTTTAAAGATGCATGGAGTTAGTATATGCATGACCTGATAGGGTTCATTCTGATGTGGAAGAATCAGAAGAATTTTTAACTTTCATCCTTAATTCAGGGGTTTAGACATCTACCCACTACTACTCATCTAATTACCTAGAAGGTAAGGTGTCTTCTTCTGATATTATTGGGTATGACCCTCTTTTGCGAGACTAGTCATGAGGTCAGTATTGCTCTGCTTGGTCCACTTCATGACTTGGATCGAGTTGCCACACTTAATTAGGGATCTGCTACACTTGCTTACCTTTACTACAGACTAGACACTGTCTATAGAGGTGTTGTCATGATATGTGGCTTTTAGGCACGTCTTGCATGTATGTTCTCCTTTTCTTTAGTCTTTATTATCTTTCCTTTGCCTTTTATTGATATACTCTCTTCTTTTTAGATCTGGAGTATAGAGATCAAGTTGATTCAAGGCTTCAGCGCTATTAGCTCTGATAGGAGCTTTCCTCTGATGATGAGATGGGGTCTCTTCTCACCTTGCTATCAATAGGAACACTTTGCAGATGTATTGTTATCAGCTAAACACCATTGAATGGCACTTTGTAAGAAAAATAAAATTATTAGTATCTTGTAATTTAATGTGAGTTAAACTTAATTAACCTAAATTGAAGATAAACTCTGATTGGCTGGAGGGTGCCGATGACATCCAAAGATATAATTTCATGGCTGTTGCTGTACACCTTGAGCCCTTGAGGGTTCTGCTCTCAGGATATGGTTATTTGATGTGGTATTTAGGGGAGCGATCGTATTGCTATTCTTTTAAGCCTTTTCGACATTGAATTCCATCTGATATCCTTTCCTCTATGCTCTGTAGCTCGCATTTGATAAGTTCGGAGCTGAGAGATGCACTACAAGGATACATTGCCTTATATTTTCTTAAGCATTCTCAACATTATCAACAGTTCATTCATGAGAGCCTCTTGGAGAATATTCCCATTAACGATGCTAAGGTAATTTCTTATTATTTCAGCTTCTTTCTTTGGAATTTATGAATCACTTTTTATAGTTTGAGGAGCTTTGCTTTCCTGCTAATGAGGTGACAGAGGAAGAGACTAAGATTGCTCTAAAGACTAAGGTTGTTCTAGATATTGAGAGGCCTGAGCCTAGATGTAGCCCTGCACATTATACTCAACATGTTGGGACTAGTCACAATGGTGCTTTTGCGAGCATTACCCTTGGTGATATCTCTTTTATGGATAGGTCCATATTCTACTTGGCTCCTACTGTTTAGACTCCAGTTGAGCAACAAATGCATTTTAGTAATGCTCAACTTTCTATCTTTTCTCCAATAGATGCTTTTCATGTGAGTCATTCTTACTTATTCCCTTTATAACTATACACTTGACACTAATTTTAGTAAATTTACAAAATAGGTTCCTCAGATACAGGTGGAGTACTTGCATGGACTGGCCTCATCTCAGAGGTTATTCATATGCAGGTCACAAAGAGTTTAAGGGTGACTACATACACTGGAAGTGTGAATGTATGCATGCTATGCATGAAATGCATATGACATGTTATTTCCTATATGTACAGAGATACTCTAGTGATCTAGAACGTGAGATCAAGATGCTTCACTGACAGCTTATAGATTTAGGCATTGATCCTCATAGTATTGGGACTTCATCTATCAGACCTCCAGACACCTTTCATTGAGATGATCCTACCAAAGAATGGAGCCCATGGCCAGATTCTGGAGCTCAGGATGATTGATCTAGGCTATCTTCATTTCTAACTTCTATTTGTATTAGATTGTTTCTATTGTATTATTATATTCTGAATCTTGTACTATTTGGATGCACTGTGTTAAACTAGATCCAAGAGGTTTTCAACTTAGCAGGCTTGCCCTAATTTTTGCATAAGCTACCCTCTCGGGTTTTCAACTTAGTAGGCTTGTCCTAATTTTTTCCTAAGCTTCCCTTTTGGGTTTTCAACTTAGCAAGCTTTCATTTTATTTAATTTATTTCTATATTTTATAAATCTGGTTACAAGAGAAGTTAAGCTTGCTTGCTGTTCTTGTTAACTCTTTATCTTATTAGCTTCATCAATTGCAATCACACCCATTGAAGGTGAAGGACATGCATATTGTAGACCAATGGGTGAACTGGTTACAGGGCATTACAGATGCTGAGATTACATGCATATGCCCCTAGTAGAAGCTGAAGTTTATGACCCTTGACCTATATGATCACTATGTTCCCATCCCAGGGCTACATTTCTCAACTTTCTTTTCTCCTTCTTGCCTTTGTCATCAATATGGCCGCCTATAATTCATAGTCACCGTTTTGACTGACTTTGAAGGCTTCCCCCTCATATAAGATTTTTTGGACAAGATCAAGGATCTATGGCCTCATAGGATTCTTGAGTGAAACATACACTTGGATGCTGCTAGACCTACTGATGATAATTACAAGACCTGGGTTGTGGTACAAGCTATAGATCCACCAAGATTCTCTAGATACAAGAGGACTCAAGCCTTGCATGATGAGTCACAAAAGAAGAACATAGACATCAATATGAACTAGTCTTATAGAGCTGATTTTAAGCTTTCATGTTATGTTTTCCTTTCTAGTACTTATGTATTTTAAATAAGATAGAACATGCAATGCTAAAACAAAAATTCAATTTCAATATGATTCATTAATTAGGGCTGAAATGAGTACATTTATTACATCACATGACATAATTCCTATTATCAACTAGTCCTTTCAGATTTTCTAGCTGAATATTTTCTCTCTCATTTATTTACCCTAATTTTAGCCTGACTAGCCCTTTGTGGGTTTTCTAACCAATAGGACCATTTCTTTTATTTTTATTCCCTAATTTTTTCCTACTAACCCTTTACGGGTTTTCTGAACAACAGGAATGTCCTAACTTTTGCCCTACTAGCCTTTTCATAATTTCTAATCAACGGACTTTATTTTCTTTATACTATTTTTATTTTATTTTTTTACAGATAGTATTTCTTGAGGCGATCCAGGTTAACAGGCTCCATGAATTCATTTCCTTCTAGATCTGATATCTTCACAGCTCCTTTAGGCAAAACCAATTTGACTAAATACGATCCTTCCCAATTTGGTATGAACTTTCCTCTTGGATCAAATACCACTGCTCTGGACTGTTTTAACACCATCTTCCTTGCTTTTATCTTTCCAAGCTTAACCTTTTTATTGAATGATCTTACTATTCTCCTCTAATATATCTGAGTGTGAAACAAAGCAATAATCTTTTTCTCATCTAGAGATATAAAGTGATCATATCTCTTTTATGCCCATTCACTCTTAAGATTTTTAACTTCCATGACAACTCTTAAGGATTTTATCTTTATTTCTATAGGCAAGACTGCTTCACAACCATACACTAAACAGAGCAGAGTTTAGCCAATTGAAGTTCTACTTGTAGTCCTATATCCCCATAAAGCGAAAGGAAGAAACTCATACCAATCTTTGTAAGTCTTGGCCATTTTAGAAAGGATTTTCTTAACATTTTTATTAGTTACTTCTACTGCTCCATTAGCTTAAGGACATTACGGTGAAGACTTATGATGTTCAATCCCGTACTTCTGCAATAATTATGCTATTTCTACTTGAAATTGGACCCCATACCTGCAAATAAGACTTTTTTCGATGAACTGTGCCATCTATTTTGCTTTCATGGCATTAAAGGATTCATCCTCTAGCCATCTAGAAAAGTAATCTATTACCACAACTATGTACTTGTGCCCATTTAATGTTGTTGGCCTTATTTCTCTTATAATATCAATCCCCCAGGCTACAAAGGGCTAAGGTGATGATAAACTATTTAGCACCGTAGGAGGTAAATGGTTAAGATTCCCATAAATCTGACACTAATGACATTGCCTCACTTTTATGATACAATCCTTTTCCATACTCATCCAATAATACCTTTCCTGAGTATCTTCTTAACTAGGTTCATCCTGTTCATATAAGAACCACAAGCTCCTATATGAATCTCTTTTATCACCTTTTCAGCTTCATCTTTCTTGAGACATCTAAGTTGCATACCACTCAATCATGACTTTTATATAATACTCCATCATGACTTTCATAGTTACGTGCAAAAACACAAAGAGCATATCTCTCTTTTAAGGTCGCTTCATCAAGATACTTTATTTCTTCAATAAACCTTTGAATATCATAAAACCACGATTTCTCTTCAGGCCCTATTTGAACACTCATAATCTACTCTCCCCCATAATATGGAGCTCTTGATTTCATGATTACCAAAGGCTTCATAATTAATCTCGTTGCACTATCCCACATTAAAGAGAGTGTGGCCAATGCATCTACCATCTAATTGTTGTCTCTTGATAAATGGATAAAGATACATTTATTAAAGTTCTTTGCTAAAGCATTCAAATAGCAGATGTAGGGTTTTAGCTCTTCCTCTTTTACTTCCCATTCTTCATTAGCCTGGCTAACAACCAACATTGAATCCCCATAAACTAGTAATTCCTTTATCCTAATTGCTAGAGCTGTTTTAATTTCGTAAATGCATGCTTTATACTCAGCCATATTATTTGTCACCTTAAAATCCAATTTCTTGGCCATTGGTATGATTTCTTATTTTGGCATAATAAGAATTACTCCTAATCTAGCTCATTTATTGTTTACAGCCCCATCGAAGTAGAGCTTCCACTCTCGATGCTTTATGACTGCTAGGTTTTCATTTGGAAACTCTAAGTTCCATCATTTGTCACCTTCGATTGCATTCTAAGGTAGGAATTCTACTACTGCCCTCCCCTTGATGACCTTTATGATGATGTACTCTATATCAAACTTAGTCATAAGTACTAGCCATAGAGACATCCTTCCAATCAAGGCAGGCACCTGAAATAAGTACCTTAAGGGATTGATCTTTGAAATTGCTTGAACCTTATAAGACTAAAACTAATGCTTCAATTTCCTTATTGCCCAAATCATAATCAAACATGTCTTCTTTACCAAGTCATACTTTTCCTCATATGGTAGGAACTTCTTGTTGAGGCAATACACTGCATGCTCTATCCTTTCTAGTCCTTCTCGTGCTAGCATTTCCCTCATTGCATTTTCCTCTAAGGCCAAGTTTAGGATCAACGGCTTACCTTGCCTCAGTGGCTTTAGTACAGGTGAATTAGTGAGATATTCTTTAATCATTTTAAATGCCCTCTGATAATCATTGTTCCACTTCACTAGCTAATTTTTTCTCAAGAGTTTGAAGATATGGTCATAAATATTAGTAAGCTTTGCGATAAACCTACTAATATACTGTAACCTACCAAGGAATCCTCTTACTTCTTTCTCTGTATTTAATGCTGGCATTTCCTAAATAGCTTTCACTTTGTCTGGATCCACTTTAATTCATTGGCTGTTAACTATATGCCTTAATAATTTTCTTGAAGTAACCCCAAAAATGCACTTCTTCAGGTTGAGCCTCATATTGTACCTCTCAATTCGAGCTAAGAACTTATCTAGAGCTTCAAAATGTCCTCTCTTATTTCTAATTTAACCATCATATCATCCATAAATACCTCCACTTCCTTATGCATCATGTTATGGAAAAGAGCGGTCGCTGCCCTTTGATATGTTGCACTTGCATTCTTCAACCTAAAAGGCATAACCTTATGGCAATATGTCCCTCATTCCATGATGAAAGTTGTCTTGATCTTATCCATAATTGCCATTATTATCTGATTGTACCCAGAGAACCCATCTATGAAGGAGTAGATTGCACTAGATGATGCGCTATCTATTATTACATCAATGTGGGGTCAAGGGAAGTTATCCTTCGGACATGCTTTGCTTAGATCCCTGAAATCTACACACATATGTACCTCACCATCTTTCTTGGGTACCAACACTATGTTTGCTAACCATTAAGGATAATCTACTACTTCTAGAAAGTTAGCTTGGATGTGTTTAGCAATTTCCTCTTTTATCTTTTTAGTCCACTCTGGTCTTAGCCTATATAGTTTCTGCTTAACAAGTTTAATTTCTGGATGAGTAGGAATATGATGCTTTACAATTTCGCTATCAAAACCTAGCATATCCTTATAAGTCCAAGCAAATACTACCTTTTTTTTTTGTCAATATTCTCTCAAAATTTTCCCTCTCTTTAGGAGTTACCTCATATGATATATAAATGTTCTTAGGATTATCATTTATGCCCATGCTAAATGAATCAAATTGAATTGAATTAATATCAAATATGTATGAACGATCAAAGTTATAATGCACAAAACTATCAGGATGCACATCACACAGTAAGCAAAACCAGCATTCATATCATTGACCATGGAAAAAATAGAGTTTTCGTCCTAAAAAACACCTAAAGTTATTACATTAGTTTCCTTATAGAAAATATCAACAAAGCTATCATTAATGATAGTAACTAAATCCTGGGGTGGCTCCTCTTCAGGTGGTAGACACAGCAGCTCCTCGATAGTAGTGTTGCCCATCCTCTCAACTGCCAGCTTCATCACTTCCTCTTCATTGTCTTTCACTAGGTTCTCCATAATATGCTCCTTAAAGATCTCAAATCTAGGAACATTTCCTTCAGCAACATTGATTGTTTCCTTAGCTCCCAAATAGTATTTACCTTCCCTTGGCCTGATAAAATTCTCACTTATCAGCCCAATTTTCTTTTAGAGCTTCCTTTGCTTGGCATTGAACCTCTTTCTAGCTCTTCTACTTATTAGTTTTGTTTCTTTAACATAACACAAACGAGTTGTGTTTCCTTGACTTTTGAACTCTAAGAGACTAGGGCTTTCATGCTCATTCTTCCTGAGCCCTTGCCCAAGCCAGTAACTCATACTCTCCATCATTTTTTTTACTCTCGGATCCATTTTAGTTCTATCAAATATCCCAACAATATGGAAACTAGGGGTGCAAACATTTTTTTTGTTTATTCAATATGGCTACCACAATAGCATTGGTCCCAGCTTCTATAGTCACAACCTCTCCTTCATGAGGGAATTTTATCTTTTGATGCACAGTTAAGGGTACCCCTTCCAAATCATGAAAGCATGGCCTTCCCAATAACAAGGCATAAGTGACTGGAATATCCAACATAGTAAACTCAATAGTTGATTCCATAAGTCCTGTTTTAACCAGAGCTTGGAATGTCCCCTCTATATTCTTAGTGCTATCATCATAAGCTCTTATTATGAGGTTTGAATATATTAAGTCTTTAGCTTTTAAACCTAAGTTAGGTAGTATTTTTAAAGGACACATATTAATAGCAGAACCATCATAAACCATAGCAAAATGAGTTCTCTTTCCCCTTACCTCAATTGGGATAAACAACGCCTTGTTATGGTTTCATCATTCTAAAGGTAGGTCATCATCTAAAAATGTTATCAACCCATGTTTCTTTTTTGTAACCTTTACTACCATAGCCTCAGGTGTGGCTATTGTTTCAATGTTCATGTTTGACAAAGCTTTGACAAGAGCTCTTCAATGGCTGCTTGAATGCATCAGTAATTCCCAAATGCTGACATTTGCCTTAGCCTTCTTCAATTGTTCCATAATCAAGTCTTCTTTCTAATCTTCCTCTATTTATGTATCTTCTATTTCTTCTCTTTTTGTGACTCTCTCAATTTTCTTTTCAACTACTTTGTAATTGTTTCCACTTTTAGTGACATGTTCACCTTAGGATCATTGCTCCAGACATCGAGAACACCCAAACTTTCTTCTTCAGAGTCATACCAGATGTCAATAACTCCAATAATTCAATCTCTTTTCCTATCTTTCCACACTTCCATTGTGCATGTTCCTTTCTCTTTTAACTCTTCCATATTGAGCTTGCCTAAGTGTTGGTTCAATAGATTTTTAACTCCTTCTTGAGACTGTTCAACAGCTAAAGGTTCATTTTCAAACTCATCACCCCATCTTGTAGGCACAATTTATTCGATGGGTATATCAGCTGAAGTGGTCTTAGAGTAAAATACTTTGTAATCGAACTTGCCTGAAAGTTATCCCAACAGATCTTCAACTCCTCTCTTTGGCTACTCAAGAGTTTTAGGTTCTTTTTCTTCTTTCATTTGCTTATCATCAAACTCATCACCCCAATCTAAGGGCTCGATTGATTCAATAGGGATATCAGCAAAGGGTGGTTTTAAGTAGAACACCTTATAATCAAACTTGCCTGAGGGCTGGCCAAGTAAATCCTCCACTCCTCTCTATAGCTATCCAAGGGATTCTCCATTGGCTATAGGGTTTAGGTTTTCAAAGGAGTTTAGCACTTCTTCTTTGCTAACCTCTGAATTGATCATCATGGTGGCTAGGCAATAGTCTAAGAAATGGTTATTTCTAGTGTTTGGGTTAGAGTTGGACTTTTAAGGGTCTGTGATTTTTTTAGAATCTATTAAGTTTTGGATTTCATGTTTTAAGCGGATACAGTTGTTTGTGGAATGGCTAGCAGCTTAGTGGAATTTGTAGTAACTATTAGGGTCAAAACTGGGGACCTTTGGGTTTAGTGGCTTATAAAAGGTTAAGGGTCGAATTAGGCCTTTTTGGATTAGTCATTTTAGGACTTTAGAGGGTGGTTAGTTGAATTTGGAGAATCTTCAGGGTTAATGAACTGTGTGCACCTCCACAGCTCGACTAGTACTTCCTTGTTATGTGCCCCCAATTTGGTAGTTTTAGGTTCTGGTACTTCTAGTATTTCTCTTTTTCTCACTCTTAATCTCTTCGGCTTGTAGACCATCATCATACAAGTTTATGAATGTTTTAGGGTTCATCATCTACAATCTCTCGACCAGATTAGGTGATACATTACGGACTATCATCCTAACCTAATCCTTCTTAGCCAGTTTGTTCTTCATCAATCTTGCCTTATTCATGAACCTGGTAAGGAAATCAGAGAAGGATTCATTGGGTTTTTTCTTTGCCAATTCTATGTCTTTGATAGACACTTACAGTCTAGTGTTATATTCATACTATTTCAAAAAAGCAATACATAATTCTTTCCAGTCAGTTCTTACAGATTTTTCCAGCCCGTGATACCAATTTACAGCCATTCCCTCTAAAGATAGTAAAAATAACCTAGTGATCACTTCTAATAATCCTTTAGTAGTGCTCATAGTTGTTGTGTACTAGCTAAGATGAATCCTCGGATCTCCTCTCCTATCAAATTTTTATAGTTGTGGCATCTTGAACTTGTCATGCAGCCTATTATCTCCCATCTACAACATGTCATCAAATTTAAATGAAAACCACATTCCTTATCCTCTAATCAACTATTCCATCTTGGACATTTTCTAAGTCTATGCTTGCATCTGCTTGGACTCATGATCTTGGACCAGTTCAAGTGATTCTCTCTTCACCTTTTCTATCATGTAGTTTTTGATGTCCTTAAGTCTCACATCAGTAGCAGGTATGTTTCTAGCAATAGGTTGCCCCCTAACATTATTAGCAATAAGTGGAGCTCCTATAGTAGGTGGTTGTTCAACAGAAATAACAGGTGGTTGTTCAATAGCAAGTGGTGGTACGATAGCAGGTTGCACTAGTCCAGCCAGAGCTTGCCTTAATTCATCTTCCATCATAGCTCTCATGTCATCCATCAAAGCTCCCTTAATTTCCTCTAAGGTCCACATCTCTAGTTGTTATTCCATTTCTCTCTGTTCAGTCCAAGTCAATTTAGCTTCTAGGTAAAGCGGGTTAATAGGACTCTTCTCTAATTCTTAAAGGATCTCTTGAGCTATTGACTTAGGGCTTAAATATGCTCTAATTAATTTGCCACCTTTCCATCCCCAGATACAAGAAAACCTAGATGAATCTATGATGAATAAAAAACAAGGTGTTAGTATGGTGCATGGAATGCATGTATGCATGATGCACGTGCTATGCAGTAAGTAGCAAGTATCAATCAAGTGTACAACATACATCCTTCCAACCTTATTCCTCCCCCATAAGTGTTCAATGGCGAGTTTCTTGTCCTAGGATTTTGTATCTTAGTCTTAATATCAATAGGGGATATTAAGGACCAACGTGCATGCCAAATCTCTCTTAAAGCAGTAAAGCATAGAAATAAAATTTCTAAGTATAAAGGTCTAGCCCAATCTTTATTGGCCCAAATGGGCTTCAAAAGTATAGGCCTGAGCATTTATAGATAGAAATACCTCATGGTAATAAGCATAGAAACAACATTTCTATATATAAAGGTTTAGCCCAATCTTTATTGGCCCAAGAGGGCTTCAAAAGTATGGGTTTGGGCTTTTATAGATAGAAATACCTCATGGAAAAAACCATATAAGCAATTTAGGTAGATACTAGGGGAAGTAACTAAGCCATTATATATGGTTGGAGTCTGGTGAAAAGGTCAAGGTTCCTTTAGCAATATAATATGCCCTCCATTATGGATGTTAAGTTACATGCCAAGGTTAGAGGGGCTCGACATCCTTTACCAACTTGAGAGAAGATTACCCCCTTTAGGACTTGGGTTACAGACTCTAGTCAGATGAGCCCGGTAATCTCTCTTGAACTGAGTTAAGGCTAAGAGTGATGGTTAGCCAATTTACAACTCCATGAAGCTAGTGGAATCATGGAATCCTAAACCAACACCATCAGTTTAACAAGGACATATAGAATGAATGCAAGAATGAAATAATAATCAATAAAATAATTCTAAAGAACACAAGTAGAATAAGTATCTTTTATCCCCAATGGAGTCACTACTGTAGACGGCAGGGTTTAGCATGCATCCAAGATTTTAGCAACCGTGACACTATTTGGGCTCAGGGCCCTAGAGAACACACTAACCATTATCATAAAGACATGGCATGGAGATGAGGAGTTGCCACCTAGGGTAATAACTAGGACAAATTGAAAGGTGGTACTCGATTCTCTAAAAGAAATCTAGCACCACAACCAGTAGATTCTGGGAACGAAACACTAACTTCTTTTAGTCTCGTGTTCATTTAGAATTACTTTATAAATTATTACATCATTCTCTAATTACATGTTATTTTATTAAACCCTATTTGAACATCCATCTAACCCTAAGGAATCTAGTCATAAAATCACACATAAAAAAAGCATTCAAGTGTATCATCCCTAAGTCTAAACTAGGTTAATTTTATTAAAAGTTAGCTAGATTTACAATTTTTATTCACAAATGAAAATGAACTAAAGGTGGACCTACATTGTTATTAGTTAGTGAACTTAAGTCTATGGACTTTAATTATCTAAAGGTGGGCCTAGTCTAACTTGATTTTATTTTAAGTGAAATATGGGCCTAAGTCTATTTATTTTAAAGGAAATGAAATTAAATGGGCTAAACTAAGTCTAAATTAATTTTAGTTAAAAACGAGCCTAAGTCTAAATTAACCTAATGGGACTAAATTGATTTTAATTAATTAACATAAACCATTTTAAGCCTATTTTATTTAATGGGTTTGAACCTATTGTGGGCTTGGGGCTCGAAAGGATAGAAACATAAAAAAAAACCTAAAACAAATAAAACACATAACATAGATCAAACATACATTTTAATGATTTTCTAAAAAACCTAAATCAATTTACATGTAACCCTAAATTAATCTACACCCATCATTGATTTTAATTGATTTTTACCTAATTGAACCTAAATTACTAATTCATTTTAAAAGTAGAAAAGTAAAATTTTATTATTCTCATTGCTGGGGTTATTACAATATTCTATGTACTGAAATTAAAATTAATTACGAACCCAAATTAATTAACACACAAAACATAAAAAATTAAACGTAAAAACATCAAACCCTAAAATCTAATCACAGTTTAAAATCCATGGCATTCCATGGATCTTCTATATGATTTTTGGATATCTGGCAATGACCTCATCAATCCCCAATTGGATTCCAAAAGGAAAACACAAAAAAAGAAATATCACAGAAATCACATTAGTCAAATGAGTAAAATAACAAAATAATAATTAAAGGAAATTAAATTAAAAAGAAAATCAAAAGACAAGAGAAAATGGAAATAAGATGTTGTGCATGTGCTCTTACATGGCCCCTCAGATTGAGATTGTCACCAATTTTTAACTCATTGTTTTGATTCTAGATAAGGACTTATTGCATTCAGAGACACAAATCATTCTTTTTAAAGCCTTTTGAAGAATAGTATAAAAAACTAGGGTTTTGAGTGTTGTATAGGTTTTCTTCCTAGTAATGTCTCTAATTTTTTCACAATTCTAGGGTTTTTGCATAGTAGGGTTTTTTCTTCATGCTATCCTCTCCTCACTCATGTAGTCTCTACCTTTTAAAAGTAGAGACTTGTGAGCTGACCTTCCTATCTGTTTAATTTTCAAAACATTTTACGCATTTTGACCAGTTATTTACTAATAAAATAAATTTTTAACCAGTCAAAAAAAGAAAAATTGACAAAAAAATTGAAAAATAGGTTTTTTCATGCATCGACATTGTGCAATTTAGTCCCTAAAGTCTAGAAAACTTAAAAACATTACAATTTAGTCCCTAAAGTCTAGAAAACCAACAACTGAGTTCAATTTTTGAATAAATTTCATCATAGGGACTTATGTTACAATTGTGCACAATTGCATCCTGAAATTGGGTGTTTACACCTACCATTCTGCATCAGCACATAACCTAGACCAACTCTGGAGGCATCACAATAAATAGTGAACTTGTCTTCTCCATTTGGCAAAGTCAACTCTGGAGATGTGGTCAACTCCTCCTTTAACAACTGAAACCTATTCTCACAAGCATCCGACCACTCAAACTTCATATTCTTCTGAGTTAGGCGGGTCATAGGTGCTGCAATTCTTAAGAAATCTTGAATGAATCTCCTATAATACCTACCTAAACCCAAGAAACTTCAGGTCATTGGTCTGGGTCATTTAGATACTGCTTCAATCTTCTATGGATCAATCTGAATACCATCTTTAAACACCACATGACCAAGAAATGTTATACTCTCAATTTAAAAATCACACTTCGAGAATTTAGCATAATGTTAATGTTCTCTCAATGTTTGTAGTACTATCCTTAAGTGATATACATGTTCTTCCATACTCTTCGAATACACCAGTATATTATTAATGAAGACTACCATAAACTGATCCACATATAGTCTGAATGCCTTGTTTATTAGATCCATAAAAGAAATTGGGGCATTAGTCAATCAAAATGACATCACCAGAAACTTATAATGGCCATATCTAGTATAAAATGTCATTTTAGGAACATTAGCTTCTCTAATCTGTAACTGATGATAGCTTGATCTCAAATCTATTTTAGAGAAGAACTATGCACCCTAAATCTGATCAAACAAATCATCTATCCTTGGAAGAGGATACTTGTTCTTCATTGTCACCTTATTCAACTCTCTATAATCTATACACAGTCTCAGTATACCATCCTTCTTCTTCATAAATAGGACTAGTGCACTCTAAGGAGAAGTGTTGGGTCTAATGAAACCCTTGTCTAATAAATCTTACAACTTCCCCCTTAATTCCTTTAACTTTATAGGAGTTATTCTATAGGGTGGCATCAAAACAGGAGCTGTGTCAAGACCCACATTGATATATAATTCAATCTCTCTATGAGGTGGTAAACCTAGCAACTCATCATCAAAGATATCTGGGAACTCACAAGCTACAAGGACATCTGAAACAGAAGTCTTCTCCACTTTAGTTGCTCTGACCGCTACTAAATATCCTTGACAACCCTTTTCTCAACATCTTCCTAGCCGTGATAGTGGAGATAAGATTATAAGGTGCAAAACTCTTATCACCCATACACTTAAACTCTTATTCATTCAGAATTCTGAAAATCACCTCTTTACTCTGATAACCAATAGTGGCATAATGCTGAGACAATCCATCCATTCCAAGGATCATATCAAAATCCATTCTCAAAATCACGTCAAGTCAATTACACCAAAAAGGAATGAATCCGTGAATAACTCTCTAAATTTTTAGTCCTCAACTCAAAGGCTAATATACTAAACTTAATCCTGTAACACAAAATTTTACCAAACTCTACTTATACAGTATCACTTCTACATTATGACGTGACAAATTGAAGAGTTCACGGGTATTCTTCTCAACTAACTGTTCTTCTCTTACTCTGTGCAATAGTCACCATGTGTAATTATCCCTCTTTAAAGATGGATGGAAGTATCTTAAAAATAACTCTTTAAACTCCAATCATGTCACAATAGTCACATAAAGCTAATTTGACTGCATGTACCAATCTTATACTACAGTCAAAATTGACAACTTTATTAGTAAGAGTAAAAAAGTGTTGGGACCACATTAAACATCTTCTAATTCCTTCATCAAATCATAATCAAAACAATTGTCATGCTTGGTTAAGTACTATCATGGCCTCATTAATCCTGGCTATCCATGCCATAAATGTTGCAAGTTCTAATTCAAAGGCTACCTGTACCTCTTAAAATAACTACTTTGGCCCTTAAATTAATGTTGCCTCTGACCTACCCCTATACTAGATAGATGTAGTAGGAGTTTAAACTAGAATCATAACTTTAACTTAAAAGGACTGCTTAGCAATACATATTATCTTTATGGTAAAAGTAGTTCGCATCCACCTCACTTGAAAAGACACAGAAATCAATGAGATTCAAAATAAAAAATATATGCATAATTAACACCTCATGAGCTCTCTGCTGAAATTGAGGATGCATCTACTATACATCCAGAGGAATTGGCACTGCACCTTATGAAACTCCTAGTGCGTGGGCAACATCATTGAAACCTTGAGCCATAGGCTCATCATTCTGTTGTTTTCGCTATCTAAGGTGACCATTTGGCCCTCTAGATTCACCTTTACTCCTACACCTAGCTGGTTATATATAGGGTAGAACCTTATCCTTCAAAGACTTTCCATCATCAATCTTATCAACTAATGGAGCGACTCACGCTCGCCATAATCAAAAAAGAACAAAACCAAAACAAACAATTCAAACAATCATAGACAACAAACAAACACCTTAACGGTTATGCAAAATTTCAAAAAAGCAAGACTTTTCAAAGACATAATCAAAACTAATTACTTCAATAGTTTCAAAAAAAAACACAACTCTACTAACCTAGGTCCACAATACTAAACCTAGGCTCTGATACTAACTTTGTCATGACCTAAATCAGGGAGTCATGACTGACGCTAAGGAACGCGAATTCTTTCAAATCCGGAACCTGTAGCAAGCCTTAAAATAAAAACATATGCAATAATATTACAAAAATACACCAAAATTAAAAACTTCATTTAATATAAAATAAAACTTTATATCATAACATAATCAAAATATCTTCATACATAATTCAAATACAGAATCTCTAACAAGTACAACACAATGCTACCATAATAACACTGCTACTGCAGTGATTATTAAGATATAAGAAAATGACAATTCAGTATTTACACAAATCAGTTGGAGAGGAAAGAGTTTGGCAAATAGTACTATGAGTATGATCTCAAGTAGAAGATCCTGAAAAAATATTAAGAAGAGTCAGACCTCATTAAGTGAATTATTATAATATATATACATGCAACCTAAAGTTATATACAATCAAGTATTAATGTGTGTGTGTGTGTCTATATATATATATATATATATATATATATATTCATTTCATACATATGCTAAAATCCACTTTTATATAATAATAAACACAAAAAAATTTATTTTGGTTGAAGGATAAGAGCAAAACCCTAAAATATTCTGCAACCTTAATCACTGAACCTCATTAGCCAATAGGCTCACTTAATTCCAAAATATTTCTCTTTTCCATTTTTTAACAGTAGACTGGCCCTAAGATACTAAGTCAATTGAGCTCCTGTAGTCTCACTATCAGCGTTATTGGCCCCGAGACACTACGTCAACCGAGCTCCCGCAATCATACCACTTTCTCACCGCAAATCTCAATAATCAATTATTTAAATCTTACATCAAGTATTTCATAATATCAACCCTAAAATCTAATGCACCAATATGTATACAGTCCTAGTGCAGCCCACTAGATAGCACATTCTACTACTATTCTTTAAATATATTTATCGAAATCGAATAATGAAAATTTAATATAAAAATATAACAACATATACTATCAAAAATGAATATTCTCAATATTTCTTTATAAAATCATAAATATAATATTAACAATAATAAATATAATTTAATGAAAAGAGCATAATTAAATTCATATTTATTAACATATACGAATGCTCATAATATTAATCTACATGCAATGTATATATATGATAATAACTCACAGTACTACTGTGCTCCGTAGTTTCGGTTTAACTAGCCAAGCTTGCGGTAGAGCTAAAGAAAAATAATAATATCATTATTAGAATATAATTCCTAACTTAATAAATCTAAAATTTCTAAGAATGACTTAATATAAACATGACTCGGGAAAATTTTCAAAACTAGACTCGAACCGATTGTCATGTTTTATGAGAAATCTATAAAAAAATTCGATAGAGTTTCTCTAGTAAAACGAACATCTCTCTACTAAAAGTAGAGCTTATCCTGCACCCAAACACACTTTAAATATTCACAAATACTCAACTTATCAAGTTAGGCCCTCGAACTACACTAATTGCCCAACCGAGAACCAATATACTTAAATCAAATAATAAAATAATAATTATTAAAATTCATAAAAAAAATCAATAAAATAGCACAACTCAACCTATTTAAATAATAAAAACATCAAAGATATGTATTGTCAAAATAATTAATAAAATCTCAATATACTAAAACAATATTAATAAAAATCTATTTTTCAAATATTCAAAATTAAATAGCATAAATTACCGATAATTATTTAAATTGCCCAATTATATAATAAAAATACCTAAAAACTTATTCAAGTTTAAAAATAATAATTAAAATTATTATCCGAATATATTTTCAAAAATTACCATTAATTAGCTAAAAATAGTAATTAATTTATAAAAATTATTTTAATGCCAATTATCACTCAAAAACTATCCAAAACCAATTAATTATCAATAATTATTTAAATTTCTTAAATATATAATAAAATAGCTAAAATTTGATTTACTCATAAAAATAATAAATAAATCTATTATTTGAATATATTTCTGAAAATTATTATTAATTAGCTAAAAATAGTAAATAATTCACAAAAATTAATTTAATTAATTTTTATTATTCAAAAACTGCCTAGAACATAATAATTAATAATAATTTCAACTAAAATATAAAAATTACTAATTTCTACTAATTTTTCCAAAAATTATTTTTTCACATAAATATTCAAAAATTCATAATAAATAATCGGAATACAATTTCAATAAACTTCCTTCATGAAACTTGCTCAAAATAATATATAGGATTTAATAAAAATAAGAAATCTCTGGAACCCTAACTATGAATAGTAATCAAACCCAAAAAATACATATATATATTTTTAATAATTTCAAAAATAATAATAATGATAATAATTAGATAGATCTTAGCTCAAACAGTTTATCTAACTACGACATCTCCAAATAAAATTAAATTCTATAAGAAAAATCAAAATAAACATATTGACATAAATATAAAATCGAGTTTTTCGAGTCCTTACCAGTCGATTTACTCGAAACTAACTATGTATTATTGAAACTCGTAATGTAAGTTTCAAAATGAGCCTAAGCTCGACTGGTTTCTTTGTCGGTGATCAGACTACAATGTTCACACAGTGTTGTCATGCACTGCTACGGGTGGTGCTACTACTGCTATTGTTGCTGCTACTACTGCTAGCGATGCTGCTAAGGTGGTGGTTCGTGGAGTTTTGGTTGGAGGTCTAGCATGAGGCAATGACCTAAGAAGAAGAAGAAGAAAAATAAAAAGAAAAAGGAGGGGAAGAAGAAACCGCAAAAAAAAAAAAAAAAAAAAAAAAAGCTTTTTGTCCTTTTTTTAATACACACACACACATATATATAGTTATTAACTTATTATATATATATACACATATATTTATACAACAATTAATTTAGATTTATTAAAAGTACACAACAAATAATAATAATCAAATAAATAATCAAATCTTAATTAGCATGAATTAATCCCCAAATTAATAATAAATAATAAATAACAATAAAATTTAACTTAAATCTTTAATTTGACAATAATTACCAATTTATAATAAAATAAATAATAACTTTTGAAATAAAATTTAATCTCATCAATAACCAAATGCTACAATTTATTAAAATAAATAATTAGAATAATAATAAAATTAAAATATTAAAATAATCATTAATAAAAATATTTATTAATATTCTATATCTCATAATTTAATTTAATAATTTATATGAAAATTTTGGGTCATAACAAAATTAAACAAAAAGGTATAAGAAACTAAAAGAAAAAACAAAGTTATACCAACTTATAAATACAACATAAAACAATAGTATCCTCTTACTACTCAACAACATAAAAAAAAAACTTTAAAATATATTTATTTTTTAAAAATTTTGTATTAAAATAATTACAATTCGCTTAAGTCCAAAGAAAATGTTTAGCTTTAAGTTATAGTATATTTTTTGTTTATTTTTAGTTTCCTATATAATAATAGAAGGAGACTTTAAGATATAGGCATGTTTGTGCTACCTCTTATGTGTAAAATGACTGATAAAATCATCTTCAACATACTATGAATACAAAATTAAATAAGAAACCAAGAAGCAATAAAAAATTAATTACAAAAAATTAATAACAGTATATACCACATCAACACCCTTCATATTCTATCCACCATGACCAATAAAATGAGTAGGAACAGAAATAGAATCACAATTTTCAACACCCTATTCAATAAAAAAAATATAGAAAAAGAAAGTATTTTATAGAGCACTGCATGCTAGCCTCATTTAACAAAACCTAATAAAAAAAATTAATTCAATGATACTATGAGATTTTTAACTATTTTATATATAGGATTATGTAATTGTATTTATTTTGGTTTATTGGAATTAAAAAATTAACATTTAGAAAATAATGGTACATTTATTAAAAAAAAAAAGAGAAAAAAAAAGAGGGAACAACGAAATAAGAATAAAAAAGAGATTGTATTTCAACATAAAATGTCAAAAATTTTATGAAATAAAATTCTAAAAAATATATATTGGCTAATGCTCCATTAATATAAAAAGATATAAAAAAAATAAGAAAATAATGAGAAAATAAAAATTTTGGAAAAAGAAGAAAAGGAAAAAAAAAAAGAAAAAAAAAAAAGAAAGGAAGGAGGAAAGAATAAATATAAAAAAATAAATTTTTATAAAAAAAAAAAAGAGAATAATGAATAAAGAGAATAAAAATAAAAAAGAAAGGAAAAAATAAAAAGAAAACAAAAAATAAAGTAGAAGAAAGAAAGGTGTATATCTGTAAATAAAATGGATACTCATGTAAATAAAATGGATAAAATTAGTAAATAATGAAAACTTGAGGTATTTTGGTTAATAAAATAAAAAAATTCCTATTTTTGTACAAATTGGTAGGTGCACATTGTCATTCTATTTTTTTTAAACTAGTACAAATGGTTAATTTCCATCACCATAAGGGGGAGAGAAGGAAGTAGGAGGTTTGAACCCTGCTTTTCTCAAAATTGAATATCCACGCTTTTACCACTTGAACTACTCGTGGGAGACATCACTCTATTGAATATGCCAAACGTATTACATTGAATTATCAAATTAAACGAAAATACCCACTAATAGCATATGATTTGACTCGTTAAAAATGGATATCAATTAGGTTGTATCAACTAACCTTTCTGTTTCTTTGAATTCTTGTTCAAGCTAAGATTGATATTTCCTCCAAAATTTGGCTTCTTAGAGCTTATAACATTCTATATATATATTGAGAACGTAATAACCTAAAACACACACATAAGATAGTGACACCACATGCTATCTAACAAAACTATGATAATTTTGTTAGACGCAAAATGATATATATGTTATACATATACATTCAAAGTTAGTGTCAAGACTCAAACCGGCAGTCATGACTGGCATTAGGGAACGAGAATTCTTTCGAATCCGGAACCCGTAACAAGCCTTAAAAATAAAAACACAATGCAATAAATAATATAAAAACACGACAAAATTAAAACTTAAATCAATATAAAATAAATGCTTAAATATCATTTATTAAAATATTCATACAATATTTTAATACAAATCCCAACATCAAAATAACACACTATTGATACAACAACATTACTACTGCAGTTTTCTAGAATACAATAAGAGTTCAGATAATAAAATTATGTAGTCTAGCCAGGGATGAAAAAGACCGGCATAAAAACACTACTAGTACGGTCTGACGAAGAAGACTCTCTTGAAAAAAAATGGTTGAGAGGGAGTCAGACCTCACTGAATGAATTATTATAATATATATACATGCAACCTAAAATTATATATAGTCAAGCATCATTATGTATATAAATATATACATACATTTCATACAAATGATAAAAATCCATATATATATATATATATATATATATATAATAAATGCAGAAAACATTTATTTAAATGAAGGGTCAAATAGAACCCTAAATATTCGCAACCTCAATCAAAATATCTCACTAGCCATACAGACTCACTTAATTCCAAAGTAGTTCTCTTATTCCATTTTGGACAGTAGACTGGCCCTGAGACACTAAGTCAACCGAGCTCTCGCAATCTCACTATCAGTGTGATTGGCCCTGAGACACTAGGTCAACCAAGCTCTTACAATCACACTAATCATTCACATCAAATCTCAATAATCTATAAATCAAATGTTACCTCAAGTGATTCTCACAATATCAACTCTAAAGTCTAATGAACCGGTATGTACATAGTCCTAGTGCAGTCCACTAGGTAACACGTTCTATTGATATCCTTCAAATAAATCGTAATTTGATGAAAAATACTAAATTGCACAATTTAAATATAATGGCAATCATTTAAAAAGGATATACCACTTATACACTAAACATATACTAAAAATATGTTGAATGTATATGTTGAGTATTTGTCAAATATATTGAATATATACTAAAACATGCTAACATATATATGTCACATATATACGAATTCTATACTAAAAACAAACTAAGTAAGATGTCACATACATATCAAATATACCAAAAATATAGTTATTTATTTAATGAAATAATTCATGTTTAAACTTATATCAAAACATGAAAAATCATAATCATGTATCTACATGCAATGTATATATAAAATAATAACTCATAGGTTTGCACTCCGAGAGACAAACTCGATGGACTTGGTCCAATAGGCCTCAGTCTCAATGCAACAAGAAAATAAATATTCATAACAAATCAAAATAAATTTCTAACTCATGCTTCTAAAAATTCTAAAGAAAGACTCGATTTACTAATTCAAACTCAATCAATCATAGAAACTCAGGATCGACCTGATGTCACGTTATATGAGAATTCTATCAAAAAATCGATAGAGTCTCCTATATAAAATGGATATCTCTGTATTGAAAAGTAAAGTCTATCCTGTAAGAAAACACACTTCTAAATTCACAAGGCTCAACACATCGGGTTAGGACATCGAACTACACAAATTCCCAATTAAAGTTCACAATTCACCACAAATCATTATTAAATAATAAATATAATAAAAATCATTAAATTTCATAAATATCCATAAAATAACAAAATATAATATATTTAAACATAAAAAATATTTAATATAATTATTTTCACATTAATTAAATAAAATCTTAAATAAATTATATAATATTAACAAAAATCTGATTTTTCAATTATTAAGCATAAAATAGTAAAATTCACATTTAATTACTTAAATAGTCCAAATATATATTAAAAATAGTTAAGTTTATATTTAATCACAAAAATAGTATATAAAATTATTATTTGAATATATTTTCAAAAATTAGCATTAATTAGTTAAAAATAGTAAATAATTCGTAAAAATTATTTTAATACCATTTATTATCCCAAATTATTTAAAACATATTATTTAGCTATAATTTCAACAAAAATACACAATTAACCTATAAATCCAATATCACATAATAATAAATATATTCCCAAAAATTATATAAAATTACTAAAAATTATTTTATCAATACTAAAATTACTAACATAAATTAATAACACTAATTTAACCAAATTTCCATTCAAAATAATTAAATAACATAATTATCAAAAATCTATTATTTTTAATATTAAAATATTCAAAAATACCCATCATTCAAATTAATTCAAAAAAATATACAAAAAATATATTTAAGTAGATTGAGCTACCCATAATCACATTATCAAAACAAAAATCCAAGAATCAAACACAATTAACTAAAATAATTTTGAAACCCTAATGACACATAAACTAAAACTTGACATAACTCAAAAATAATGGAGTTTAAGCTCAAACCAAGCTTAAAATCGAACTCACCAATGTCAGAGCTTCAAATAGAGATTGGAATCAAGAGCTCTCATCCCTGGAAACTTCATCGGCAAAAATGGTGGCTCTCTCGGTCTCTCCCGTTTTTCGGCAACTCCAGCGGCTTCAGGTGGTAGAGGACAATATCTAGAGGTGGCTGCAGCTGGTGGTGGTTAGTGGTGGTGCAGTGACGGCTTCGGTGTGGTGTGGGGTGGTGCTGGGTTGCTGGCTCACCAGGGAAGAAAGGAAGAAAGCTAGGAAAGAAAAAAAAAATAGAGAAGGAAAGGAAAAAGAATATCCGTGCATTTGTCCCTTTTTGACCATCTTCTATTAACATATATATATATACTACACATGCACAATACGCACACATGCACATCATATTAACAACAACAACAACATAATAATAATAATAATAATAATAATAATAATAATAATAACAATAATACTAACAATAATAATGATAATTACAATAATCATAAAAATAACAATAATAATAATAACACATGCATGCAATAATACTATTAATAATAATAACAATAACCTTAATCATAATAATAACAATAAAAATAATACCAATAAAAATAATAACATTAATACTATTAAAAATAATAGTAATGATAATAATTTTAATATTTTTAAATAATAAAACTTCTAAAATAATTATTTTACGTAAATAAAATATTTAGAAATAAATAAATGAATAATATACATAAATAATGATAATATAAAAATAAAATTTAAAATTTTATTAACACTGTATATCCCAAAATAATTTTATATTATTTAAAATATTGGGTTATTACAATTAAAATGGTTTATCTCTGATATTGGATCCCACATCGCTAAAAAAAAGTGTATATCATTCTTTACTAATGTCTCAAGTAGTAAAAATTTTAAACTCTCGTAAACAATATTTCAAGGCGCTTTATATAGAAAAGATGGTAGAAGAGTTTTGTTCCCCTCATACAGTTCATCCAGCTTTTAAATTCCAAAACAGTTAAGTTCAATATAGCTATCAGATACCAAAAACACCAAATACAAAAACATAGACAATATACATATGAATGTATGTATATCATTCTTCTAATTGTTTGGAAATTGAAAACCATTGAAATTGATGGTAACCATACTTATACATGCTAAATTAATGACCAAAGTGCTTGGAAGTAAAATTGTTCAGAATATTAAATATCAATTTCCACTTGAATTGCCAGGTTTGCTGGCAAGTTTGTCATAGTATTTAGCAATCCAAGATGCAATGATTTTGATCTCTTTGTTTCTTTGTTCAACCAACCAGACAGGGTCATGTGCCCGAGGAGTTAATATATCCAAGCAATGAGCACCTAAGTACCATAACAAGACTTCCTGTTAAGTAAATGAGCATTGGTGTTGATTAAAAAGAAGGAAAAAACACAAACTTGAAGCAACTATATATACCTTGATCAGTATGTACGGAGACAATGCTTTCTGATATATCTTCCAAAATTCTGCGAGCCAAGAAGTTTAAATAATTAAGATATGAACCAGTTCCATTGTCATTTGTTGTGAGTGACATTCGTGTAGTTAAGATGTTCAGGATTTTTTTTTTACCCTCCTGCGCTCCATGGATCGCGTAGTCCATTAGAGAAAATAATGTTGCTGCCAAAATCTTTCAGCACAAATTTTATGTCCTGAAAATTAAGAGCATTAGAAATTTCCAGGTTTCTTAGGAAGGAAAAATTATAACGAAGAATGTATAGAGGGGAGCTTACACGGCCACCAAATTGTATAGGAGCCCAGTAAGGCCTAGGCTTGATACCAAAAACTTTTTGGCATGATTTTGTGTAGTTGTGCAGATCAAATGGCGATATTTCGAACATTGTATCATTGTTATCAACCCCTGTTGGAATTACGATCTCGGTGCATGTCTGCAAGCAAGATTTATGAATCTGATATAGCTAGATGTGCACTTTAATTATATATTCTTCGGGTTTATACACTTAGTATGAGCTTAGGTAGGTTGGGTTTTTTTTGGAAGGCCTGTCGAGTCGAACATAATTGGCATCATCATGTTAAGTTTCTCCTAGATTTTTATTAATAAAATCTTGTGCTTAAAAAAAAAAATATTTCTTGCCTCCAATCTTTTACTCAAAAAAAAAAACGACCCATAAAACTCTGAGAAAAAAATATAATATTAGAATAAAAAAATTCATTAATTCGGTTGGATTTCCAATTGTGATTCTAAATTGGCCGTGGGAATAATAAAAATAGTTTTAGTGATGTCAAAAGGATGAAAACGTAAACATACTTGCCATGACCATGCACTACTCCTGGATTTCGCAAGTGCAAATACATCAAAGCAAGAACCTCCGGAAATAGTACTGGCATTTAGGCCAGATGCAAGTCGGCCAATAACATCAGTCCCTGCTGGTGCTCCATCAATGGCCTTACATAAATTTTCCACGTAATAATCTGGTGGATTGTTGTACTGAGCTGAAACCATGTAGACATCTGCTAAGTAGTCTTTGAGCTCTTGTGATGAGTTCAAAGGACTTAAAGAAGATGCACAGAAGGCATTAAAAAACAATCTCCACATTAGAATACGGTTCTGCCATTAAGTAACAAGAGAGGATCAGATTAAAAAAAAAGAGTTATTGAATTACTTGCAAATGTTGAAGACGTTGCCAAGGGTCAAGAGACCATTAGTTTCAGCTGCAACTCTGTCGATCTCGGACCAAGACTGCTTTATGGTGTTGTAACAACTCTCACTCGTGTTCTGCAATAACCAAACATGAGCGTGTGTGTGTTTATATATATATATATATATATATATGTATATATGTACATTTGGTGCTCCAGTACCCACCTAGGTCTCAACTATTTCATATTGGACCATGTAAGGAGAGTAAAACTCTCTAATCATGTGTTTCTCTCTACACAAGAATTGAACTCAAGTTCTTAGTTGAGAAAATATAAACATGTTACCACTTGGATGAACAGAGGTTAACATATTTATTAAAAAAAAAATACACCAATCTAATTGAATAATGACAAGCATGTACAAGGTTTGTTAGATGAATTTCTTACTTTGAAAACCCTGGACACTACAGTTGCGTATCCATCTTGTGGTGTGATGTCTACGAAATAGAGTATTGGAGCAGATGATGCCAAGGAACCAATGACAATGTGGGGGTACTTCAGTCGAAACCATGATGCGAGCACTGAACAATTTTAGCATTGGTATTAATTAAAGTTCTCAAGTTTATGATTAATGAGTTTTGGCTCAGTATTATTGGAGACTATATGACTCATCTCCATAGAAACAATGTTTATACTAATTCAAGTTTTATACTCACTTCCACCATATGATCCTCCAACAGCAATGACAGGGCAATGTTCTGCCGACAGATTTTTCTTAACATCTGTAATCACCTGTGCATAATCTGCCAAAGCCTGTTCTGAGCTCAAGTATCCGGCGGTACTTGCATTTTCAAATGTCTCAGTTCCAAATGGTAATGATTCTCCATAATACCGATGCTGCAAAATGGAATTTGATTATTATCCAATGAAGTTGCGTGTTCTCTACTTAATTGTAATACAATTGCTCTATCAAAAAAAATAAAAATAAAAATTGTAATAGAATTGCTCTAATGAGCTTTTTGTCTAAAATATTGATATCTAGAACCCATTGTATTATAACTAATCTCATTCGACAATGGTAGAACCACAATTTTCTCCCTATTTATTGTTACTATGTATACTATAACTCCAACTCAGAGTAGTCATTCTCCAATAAGCTTTAATGCATTGGTATAAAGTCATATCTAGGGCTGTGAGAAAAGTTTGAACAGTGGACCAACTAATAAAAAATGGGATAAGGATGTGATGGGAACAACAAATCTCTTAGTTTTTGGGGTGAGTTTACATAATAATGGATAGAAGACTTGATTTTTTTTTTATTATTATTATTTGATTTTTACTCCTAATTTAGCATTGCTTTAATTTTATTTCATGATTATAATTTAACTTTCCATTTTTCTATATTAGTTGGGATTTCATTGTCCTACCCAACTTAGTCTTGTCTTTATTTTTTTTCCTAATTAAATAGGGATTGGTGGGTTTGTATTCCTCTCTTTTACGGATTAATAGTTTTTACTTCAACAATAATAATAATAATAATAATAATAATAATAATAATAATAATAATAATATATTATTTCGCCTAACCACTATTCTGTGACTTATTGTCCCCCATTAAGATCCAATTGATCCCCTTAACTTTACCTTAAAGTTCATATTTAACCTTTGTGTTTTTTTTTTGTCCTTTTCTTTCAAATTGAGACTGTATTGGACTATTCTCTAAAAAGTTTTTACAATTAAGTCTTGTAGTTAAAAAAATTAGTGTTCACAGTTGATTAATAAAATTTAGTTCAAATAACAGAGAAAATTGATGAAATTTCTTTTAAAATTTATATTTATAAAGTTTTTAAAATTTTTAAGTTTATAAAAATATTTCGTAAATTTTAAAAATATTTTCTATTGACTTATCGATTTTTAAAAAATTAAAATCAATTGAGAAACATTTTAAAAATTTTGAAAATTTTTTATAAATATAATAATTTTTTAAAGTATTTTAAAATTTTAACAACTTTTCTATAGAAATTTTAAAAATTTTAAAAAAAATTTTAAAATTTTAAAATTTTCTACTTAAATGATATATATTTTTTATTAATAATTTTCATAATTCTTCTTATTAATCAAATAAAAATTTAAATTTTTTTTAATATATAGGATTTAACTGCAAAGATTCTAATTTAAGGAATGGATAAAGTGCAAATTGAATCTTCAACTTTACCCTAAAATTTACATTTGACATTTATACTTTTTATTTTGGACCTTTTTCTTTTAAAATAAGATTATATCAAACGTCCCTTCTTTAAGAAATATTTATAATTAAGTCCTATATATTAAAGAAAATTTTAATTTAATATTTGATTAACAAAAATTAGTTCAACTAACAAGAATTATTGATGAAATTTCTTAATAAAATATATATAACTTGATTGTAAAATTTTAAAATTTATAAAAATATTGGGATAAAAAAATTTCAGGGTCCAATTTCACCTATCTATTTTTATTAGATCGGCACACTTGGCTCGATCTAATGGTCGGGGCAAAAAAATAGTGATCATATTGCAATTGCAGTGAAAATAATAACAGTAATATGACAACAGTCAACAAAGACATGCACTCACCTCAATATATAATAGCAAACCATTGAAATGAGAAGCAAGAACAGCAATGAAATTAACATCCAGAACATCAAAAGTTATATCACTCTCTTCTCCTGCATAAACAAAGATGGACGAACTTGTATCTACTCCACCCCAATACTTAAAGTTCAAAATGAATCTCTGTTGAAAGGTCTTATAACTCTCAGGATTATAGTTGAAATGATCAAGTGTCTGTGTATAATAATGTATTTCATATCCTGGTGGGATATCTGCGGAAAATGACTTGCTACTGGGCGTGGATCGTCTAATAGCTCCCAATCCAAATTCTCCAGGATTATATGCAGATGATAGAGCTATTGTTGTGAGAATAAGAAGCAATACTAACAGCTGAAATTGTACGAGAGCCATGTTGATCTATCCACCAATATTGCCTTTCAGGATGGACCTTATAAATGTGTGTGTGTATAGATAGTAAAGCTTTTTGCTAGTCTTTTACTAGCACTGTAATAGTCTCCATTGCAGTCTCCTAGATGGTGATGTGTTCCAAAAGTCTTAAAAGCCGGCCAAAGACTCAAAATTCTATCACATCCTGATCCCAACCGATATGAAATATTACTTTACCTCATTTGAGTAACGAAGAAACTTTAATTTTTTTTTAATCTTCATTTTAGTTGTTTTAGCTTGTTTCAATATTCAAGTTCAAGCCTGTCTTTTATATATTGTGCATTCCGTTGGTTTATAAATCATTTTACTTTCTTATTAATAAAAAAAACTACACAAATTTTAATCGGTAAGAGTTGCTTTTCCTTAAATTATATATATATATATATATATATAAAATCATTATCACCAACTTATGGTTATAATTAGTTTGTTTTAAAATTTAATCTACACCGCTCATTCCACTTTTACATATTTAAGTTTTATGTATTTTTTAGATTTGAAATTGATTCATATCCATATGACATAAATAACTAGAGAGATCGACACATACACTAACAAAAGTGGTCCATATTCGTAAAAGTTCCATTTGCACATGAAACCAATAGCAATCTATATATGTATATCTTCTTTAATATAGCTGGGCTTACACTATAAGTTAATCAAATTGTGCCAAGTGGCTAACTATTAGATTTACATGTAATACTAATTAGCATAATTTATTTAGTTCTCCTTTAAAGTCTTTTATTTTTTCAAAAATGTATTTCGATTTTAATATATATATTTTTTATATTTATTAAAATTTAATTACTTACAAATTTTGTATCTCCCTCTTTCTCAATATTTTATTAAAGTTGAAACAATTTTTTCTAGTTTCAATTTTTTACTCATTATTTTCTTAACTTTTCAACATTTAAACTATTCAACTTTTCAATTCTGTGGCCATTATTTCTCTCAACTTTTCAACTTTTATTTTCAATCTTATCATCTATTTACTTACATATACATATAAAAGTATAGATGGTAACCATACATCTGCATGTTAAATCAATGACCAAAGTACTTATCATGTATGGATGGTAACCATATATATACATGTTAAATCAATAGCCAAAGTGCTTGGAAGTAAAATTCTTCCAAATATTAAATATCAATTTCCAGTTGAATTGCCTGTAGAATATGTGGCGGAACTAATTTATAATAAACTTATTTTTATTAAAAAAAATTACTACAAGAACATTTGTACACAAAATATTTTCACAAAACACAAGTGTTTATATACTCATGACACACACAAGACACTCACACTTGCACTAATCTCACTTACAGCACACACCATTTTTGCATTCTCACATGACACTCACGTACCACCACTGTATTTGCTCTTTCACTAACTCTAACGCACTCTCACATTTCACACACTCTCACTCACATTCACATTACAATAGCCTAAGTCCCATTTATATTTGCTTATGTCGGTTCTTCCAAACTATTCCCTCCATGTCGGTTTACTAGAAGCTTAGTGAATATTCTTGAGTGGTGGGCTTTTTATCCATTTAGGGTGAAAAAAATTTTATTTTCAATTTTAGAGTAGTTTTTAAAATATTTTCCTTGTTAGGGTAAAAAAATAATTCAAAAAAAGTCAAGAATTATTTTGCCACTTTATCTTGCAAAAACACTACAACATAATTTAGTACAGTCACCCTAAATAGCGGTACTATTTTAAAAAAATTAAAAATAACAAATTTGCCAACCCATTTAGCAGAAATCTAAAAAATATGCAGAACTGGCGGACTTAATTGAAAAAAGTTTTTTTTTTCTTAGCCACTTTTCTTGTTGTCTGTCAGTAGTTTCTATGTTTGGGGGAAGTTAATGCAGGAGCAACATTTATGGGCAATTGAAATACAATAAAATTCATGCAAAGCATTAATTTCATGCATATGATTGGTTAATTATTAGTTAATAATTGGTCAGTTGTATCAATTTAAGTGATAAACTAATAATTAGTTAATGACTAGTTCTGTAATATCCCGTGTTTTTAAATATTTTTATACTGTATCGGGATATGCAGTGTTAATAATTCTATTATATAATATTGATATTTCATGAGCTTTTATTTAATTTAAATTGAATTTTTAATTGTTTATTATTATTTTAAGTGTTTTACGTAAAATTTTCCCAGGACTTACATTTTCGGAAAAATTTTCACGTAAATAATTTACTATTAATTATTTTAAATAGATTTATAGACTTGCATGAACTCATACATATTTTAAAATACTAGATAACGTGTATATGTGTACTTATTTATTTAATTAAGGTTTAATTAATATTACCCTAATATTTTATTATTTATTAATTTGTTTTAATATTAATTAATTATTTTTAGGAGTATTAAATTATTAAAATATTAAATTATAAGTTTGTGGTGTATATTTAATGTGTGTAATTTAATATTATTTTAATATATAGTATAAAGTATATATATATACATACATACATTTAATATTAACAAAATTATAAAGTTTAGTATATTTACAACTTTGCCATTCTCCTTTCTTCTCCCTCCCGACCGTCCCCATCACCGTTCCGCCGCCTGCAGTCCCTATTTCTTGCCGTTGGTGTGCCGTCCGGCGTGCCACCTCCTTCCTCAGCCTTCCTCGCTGCCTGTTGCAGCTGATTCCAGCGTCTGGGAGTCGTTTTTGGCCGGAGAAGCCGAGAGTTGGAGCAACATCGTTCACGATGTTTTCGGCCACCGTTTTCAACACCGCCGGTCTCTTTCTTCTCCTTGAGCTCCGGTGAGTGTGATTCTAAGCTTTTTTTCACTTAAAACGGTCTTGATTTGCTTAGGTTTCGATTTTTCAATTTCGGCCTATTAGGGTTCTTGATTTTTTTTGAACTTCAATTTGATTGATTCATGAAAAATTTCTTCACAAATGTTGTTCCCCTTAGCTTAATCTACATGTTTGAATTTTTGTAGAATTTTTCGGAATTATTTTGATTTTTGGGTATTTTTGAACATTTTAATATTATTTTCTAATTTTCGGAAATTAATTAACTAAATTATGAAATTGTGTTTTATGATGAATATAGGTGTTGAAATGAATTATAGGAATTTATTTGGAATTTTTATGAATTTCTATGTATTTATTTTGAATTATTTAAGTTTATGTAATTTTGGAAAATTAGGTTAATTGTGTTTTTAATTGAAATTAATTGGTAAATTGAGTTTAATTACTGATATTATTGATAAATATGTTGAGAAAATTAATTTTTGATAATTATATAATTTTTGGTGAATTTTTGAAGTAATTTTAGTATATTTATATATATAGGGGTATTTTGGTAATTTTACATGAAATTGGTTAAAAATGTAATTTAATCACTTTTAATAGTTATTTAAGGTATAAAAATGATTTCTAAAAATTATTTAGTATTTTTAACTAATTAAAACTATTTTTCGTGAATTATTTTCAATTATATATATATATATATAATATACGATTTTTCTAATAAAATGAGTTTTTATCGATTTTTTATGTGTTTAAAGGTTAATTATGTAATTTTTACTTATAAAATGAATTTCTATGTTATAAGGGTATTTTTGGTATTTTTGAAATTGTTCTGTGATTGTGGACCCCGGTCGGTAGACTGTAGTTTGGAGTCCGACCGAGGGGTTGTGGATGAGTTGTTGTGTCTATTTTTCGAAGTGTGTTTCTTTGCAGGGTCGGCTCTACTCTTTGAGTAGAGAGATGTCCATTTTATAGGGGAGGTTCTACCAAATTTTTGGTAGAATTCTCGTAAAACGTGATGTCCGGTTGAACCCTAATTTCGATTATGTGTTTAATATTCTAGATCGAGTTTCTAGGATTTTCTGTTAGGTTTATTATGATTTCTGTCGTTATTGTTTGTTTAGTTGTGCCGAGACTGAGGCCTAGTGGACCAGGCCCGTCGGATCCATCTCGTGGAACGCACTAAGTGTGAGTTACTATTTTATATATATATGCTTTAGGATGCATGATTTTAGAAATATATGTTTTATTTTGATTAAATATGCATAAATAATGTGATTAGTATTTAAGTATATCTTTAGTTTATTTTTGGTTTATTTTTGGTATATATTAAATTATATGCATGTTTTATTAATGAATTGTGTTTAAAATATTTTCAAATATATCTCTAGTTTATTTTGTAATTTAATTGGATTTATTTGACGTATATATACTCGAAATATATCTGGTTTACTTTTGGTATATTTCCAGTATATATATGGTTTATGTTGCTATTTTATTTAAGTTCATGCATCATTTATTTTTATGAATGTATGATTTATATTTAAAATGAAGGATATCAATAGAACGTGCTATCTAATGGGCAGCACTAGGACCGAGTACGTACCGATACGCTTATAGCATTTAGGATATATTACTAACCAGTTTGAGGATTTGATTGGAATTGATTTATTTGATGTGTGAGATATGGTTTGGAGGTGTGATTGCTAGAGCTCGGTTGACCTAGTGTCTCGGGGCCAATCACATTGACAGTCAGACTGCTGGAGCTCGATTGACTTTGTGTCTCGTGGCCAGTCTACTGTCCAAATGGAATAAGTGAATATATTGGAATAAGTGAGCCTGTATGGGTAGAGTGTTGTCTAACATTGTTTGAGGTTGCGATATTATAGGGTTCTATTTGATCCTTCATAAACGATGATTTTCAGTAAAATATATAAAATGAATTTCTTGCATCTATGTGTATTTGCCTGTATATATATATATATATATATTATATATACTTTTGACTGTGTGCATTGGCATTTAGTATGCATGTATATATATTATAGTAATTCACTCAGTGAGGTCTGACTCCCCTCCGTTGACAATTTTTCAAGAGAGTCATCATCTTCAGACCTCAGTAGCAGGCCTGTACGCCGGATTTCTTCCGCCCTGATTTCTTTATGTAAAATGCTTATCTGAGTCTTGAGTTTTATTTTATTTAGACACTGCAGTAGTCATTAAATTATTAAAGAGATGTTGTATTATATTTGAACTAGATTTGTATTAAGGAGTTTATATATATGTGATGATGAGGATTTGATTTAAATCCAGTTGGTGGATTATTATTTTAATATTTATGATTTTTATTTCCGCTGCATTATATATTGTTATTACTATTGCATGATTTATTTTATTTTTTTAGGCTTGCTACGGGTTCCGGATTCGAAAGAATTCACGTTCCCTAGCGCCGGTCATGGCCTCTGTTTTGGGTCGTGACAAGTTCATAATTAACTTTGCATGCTAATAATTGGAGTAAATATAGTTAATCCAATACATATTTTTATATATTAAAAAAATTAAATGTGTTGACAATTATATTATTTATTAGTTAACAAATATATATTCTATAATATTAATAAACAAGATATTATATATATATTCATAAGCAATATACAATAATGAAATAATAAAATGATGAATTTAATTAATAAATTTAATAATTATATAAGTTAATAAAATTACAATTAATGAAGATGATATTTAATAATTATTATTATTATGATTACAACAGTAATTATAATAATAAAAACATAACGGTAAGTATTTTCTAATAAAATTGATAGACTTTTGCAAACTTTGCAGAAGTTTGATATAATTTTTTTTAATTAAAAGAAAACTCCGCCACCTTTGTCAATTCAAATGTCTTTTTTTTTTTTTTTAAGTTTTGGCCATCATTGCAAGTTTATGGAAATAAATAGGAAAAGCAACAGTTTATAATCATGGCATTTTGCACTAAATGTCATGCACATTAGTTTTTAGCTGTTAGTGTCATGCATGTTTATAGCTATTAGTTTCATGCATGTAACTTCAATTTGTGTTCATGATAAGTTAATAATTAGTTAATAATTGAGCATGGTAATAATTAACAATAAATATTAAAAAGACTAGGCCATACAACATTCAAGCATAATAATAATAATAATAATAATAATAATAATAATAATAATTTATTAAAATTTAAAATATATAGTGAGTATTTTAAATACTTAGTGAGAGAATAGAATAGCAGTAAATGTGCAATATCGCTAAAATATCAACGCAGATCAATTCAGAAAGTTTACTGGAAAAGAGAAAGAATACTGCACAACAACCCATATCCAAATGAGCATTACGAGTAAGTATTTTATTATTAAATTTGCATATCCTAATATTCACCAAAAACTTATATAAATAAATTATAAATAACTCATTGATAGCTTATAAGTGTTCTTTCGTAATTTGGGCAAAATAAAATATTTTGCATAACCCAGTTATATTTGTGCAACTTGTTTACTCGAGCTCAAGCTCTTTCAAATAGTTAATATTTTAATGATTAAAATATCATTAGATTGAACTTCTAGTATATTGAATACTTATAGAAAGGATTCTCAATCCAGTGCAATACTAAAAAATATTCTCACAAGATTTAGAGCACTGCACAACATGTGTAAGCAGATATCAATGTGGCTAGTACTCACACCACCACTGAAGATAATACATGTTAGTATGCATACGACTCAATTTCAATATAATATTATCCGATATACCCCAAAGGATCACAAACCTCTTGTCCCAAGAACTTAAAATAATCACATCACAACATGACCATAACAAACATTATGTCAATTCCACATTTCACATAATGAAAGGTTGTATCCCAGACATGCTGTCAAATTACTAACCCTGTCATGCCCTAGGTATGAACTTATTATCTTTTAACACATGCATTTATGCTCGAAAATTCCTCTTCATCAAATGCTCATTTGAACCAACAAATCATTATCGGCATTCACTTCTCTTCATCACATGTACACTTTCCATTTATCTTATATAAATTATTTTGATTTGACCTTATAATTATATGTTCAACATCTTTAATTGGGTGGATTTCTTTGTTAGCTTCTTTAAACTTTTAATTTTCGATATATATATATATATATATATATATACGTGTATATATGTGTGTTTCTTATACAATATCATCTTACTCACATATGTTCCTTTTTTTTTTGGGATTTCTAAAGCTGGAGTTTGTCATTTAATAATTTCCATCATAAATTGAATTATAAGAACTTTTGTTAATTTACCATAGACTGGTTTAAATTTATCTTAATCATATACGTTGAATTCAATTCTTGAAAGAAAATAATTATATTAGATACTAAATTGGCTTCAACTATATAAATTGGTTTAAATTGAATTAGCAGTTTATTAATTAAATTTTAGCTCAAACATGGATTATTGAGCTATTAGTCACATGGGTTTCATAAGTTTTAATTGCTTATGTAAGCAAGTTTAACTAAATAATAATAATAATAATAATAATAATAATAATAACTTGGCTAAAGTGGAAATTGTTGTCCAAAAACTTCAACCAGTGGACCCATGTAAGTATAAACACTTCACCAAATATAAAAGCTTAGAGGACACGAGTCATTGCATTTCTTTTTTAATAAAATAATGATCAAGGGTATATTTATCTTCCTCTTTTTTTTTTTTTTTTTTCGAAGCGTTGGTCAAGAATGTTTCAGGCAACATATTTCTTATAATCTACTGTCCACAAGTTTCCTTCAGACGCTGGCTCACTGCTTGGACGACGCCTGAGCAGCTCCTGATTTCTCCCAAACGATCGAGCTTCGTCTCAAGGCAGTACCAAGCTTCCTCAGTCTTAGTTGCAACTGTTCTTAATTTTCTTAACTATTAATTCACTTCCAACCACTTTGAAATCTAATAAATGTTCTTCTCATTAATCACTTTATATAGAACTTAACTATAAACCTCACAGGTTGCTATTATTAAAGCTTTTAGTTCTCATCAATTCTCACAAAGTTTCAAAATAGAAAATCAAGAAGACAAATCAATTAACAACCAGAATAAACAAAACAGCCAAGAGTTGTACAGAACCGGTCATAGCTCAAGATAATAAGCGACAAAATGTCACGATCCAAAATAGGGGGTCATGAGCGGCGCTAGAAAATGAAAATTCTTTTAAATCCGGAACCCGTAGCAAACATTAAAAATAAAAGCATGCAATATAATAAAATGAATAGAATATTTTAACAGCGGAAATTAAATCTTGAATGTAAAATAATAATTCTTCAACTCATTTAATAATATAAATTTCAGCTCATATATGTCACGACCCAAAATAGGGACCATGACCGGCGTTAGGGAACGAGAATTCTTTTGAATCCGGAACCCGTAGCAAGCCTAAAAATAAAATAAATCATGCAATAATAATAATAATCATATAATATGCAGCGGAAATAAAAATCATCATAAATATAATAATAACAGTTTCATCACTGGATTCAAATCAAAGCTCATCTCATATATATATAATCTTTTAATACAAATTCAGTTTCAATATAATACATCTCTTTAAATAAAATTCATGAAATCCAATATTTTAATTCACAACTACTGCAGTGTCTAGATAAAATAAATAAGACTCAAGTAGATAATTTACACAAAGAAGTCGGGGCGGAAGAAATCCGGCGTATCGACCTGCTACTGAGGTCTGAAGAAGTTGACTCTCCTGAAAAATAGTCAACGGAGGGGAGTCAGACCTCACTGAGTGAATTACTATAATATATATACATACACACTAAATGATAATGCATACAGTCAACAGTATATATCTAATATATATATATACAGGCAAATTCACACAGATGCAATAAAATCATTTTTATATATATTATCTGAAAATCATCTTTTATGAAGGATCACATAGAACCCTAGAATATCGCAACCTCAGAAAATAGTGTTAGACAACACTCTAGCCACACAGGCTCACTTATTTCAAATATATCCACTTAATCCATTTAGACAGTAGACTGGCCCCGAGACACTAAGTCAACCGAGCTCCAGCAGTCTGACTGCCAGTGTGATTGGCCCCGAGACACTTGGTCAACCGAGCTCCAGCAATCACACCTCCAAACCATATCTCACACATATCAATAATCATATCAATTCAATATCCACAAATAAGTTAGTATTATAGCCTAAATACTATAGGCATACCGGTACGTACTCGGTCCTAGTGCTGCCCACTAGGTAGCACGTTCTATTGATATCCTTCATCATTAATAATATAAAACATTCATTCACAAATACATGATGCATGAATTTAAATAAGACAACAATATAAACCATATATATACCGGAAATATACCAAAAGTAAACCAGGTATATTTCGAGTATATATATGTCAAATGAATCCAATCAAATCATAAATTAAACTAAAAATATATTTAAAAACATTTTAAATATATTTTATTAATAAAACATGTATATAATTTATTATATACCAAAAATATACTTAAATACAAATCACATTATTTATGCATTTTAATCAAAATAAAACATATATTTCTAAATCATGTATCCTAAGCATATATATATAGTATAGTAACTCACCTAGTGCGCTCCACGAGACGAGTCCGACGGGCTTGGTCCACTAGCCCTCGGTCTCGGCGCAACTAAACAAGCAATAAATAACTGACATCAGAATAAACCTAACAGAAATCCTAGAATTCGATCTAGAGTATTTAAATACGGAAACAGAATTAGGGTTCGACTGGACATCACGTTTTACGAGAATTCTATTGAAAATTCGGCAGAACCTCCCCTGTAAAACGGACATCTCTCTACTCAAAAGAGTAGAGCCGACCCTGCAAAGAAACACACTTCGAAAAAGTATACAAGGCACAATCAAAATCCCACGGTCGGACTCCAAACTACAGTCTACCGACCGGGGTCCACAAACACAGAATAATTCCGAAAATACCAAAAATATCCTTAAATCACAGAAATACATTTTATAGGTAGAAATTACATAATTAACCTTAAAACACTGTAAAAACCGATAAAAACTCATTTTATTAGAAAAACCGTATATTATATATATAATTGAAAATAATTTACGAAAAATAGTTTTAATTAGTTAAAAATACCAAATAATTTGTAGAAATCATTTTTATACCTTAAATAACTATTAAAACTAATTAAATTACATTTTTTAGCCAATTTAGGGTAAAATTACCAAAATACCCCTATATATATAAATATACTAAAATTACTTCAAAAAATTCACCAAAAATTATACAATTATCCAAAATTAATTTTCTCAACATATTTATCAATAATATCAATAATTAAACTCAATTATCCAATTAATTTCAAATAAAAACATATTTAACCTAATTTTCCCAAAATTACATAAACTCAAATAATTCAAAATAAATACTTAGAAATTCATAAAAATTCCAAATAAATTCCTATAATTCATTTCAACACCTAATTTAACTATAAACCCCAATTTCATAATTTAAATAATTAATTTCCAAAAATTAGAAAATAATATTAAAATATTCAAAAATACCCAAAAATCAAAACAATCTCCAAAAGTTCCACAAAAATTCATACATGTAGATTAAGCTACTAGGATCAACATTTGTGAAGGGAGTTTTCATGAATCAATCAATTCGAAGCTCAAAAAAATCAAAAACCCTAATAGGCCGAAATTGAAAATTCGAAACCTAACCAATTCTAGACCAATTCAGCTCAAACCAAAGCTAGAATCACACTCACCGGAGCTCAAGGAGAAGAAAGAGACCAGCGGTGTTGAAAACGGTGGCCGGAAATGGGAGAAACGGCGAAGGGACGATTTTCGGCCAAAAGAGGGAAAATGGAGTTGCCAGCGCCGGGGAAGGGAGCTGGAGGCGACGGAGGACGGCTGGGAACGACGGTGGCAAGCCGGGAGGCACACCGATGGTAGGTGACCGGAGTTGCAGCGGGAGGGAAGGGAGTTGGGTGCGGGAGGTAGAAGAAGAAGAAGAAGAAAAAGAAAAAGAAAGAAAAGAAAAAGAAAAGAAAAAGAAAAAAAATAAATAAAATAATAAAATAATTTTAATAATTTAATAATAAATAAAATAATTAAATAACAATAAATAAATAAACAAATAATAAAATATTAGGGTAATATATATTAAACCCTAATTAAATAAATATTCACACACATAGTCTTTATTTAGTAATTTAAAAATACGCATGAGTTCATGCAAGTCCGAAAACACATTTAGAATAATTAATAATAAATTATTTACTGGAAATTTCCCCGAAAATGCAAGTCCCAGGAAAATTTTACGTAAAACACTGTAAATAAAACACAGTATTTAAAATAGGTTTTAAATACACATCAACTCGTAAAAATATCGTAATATATATACAAAAATTATTAACACTGCATATCCCGGTACAGTGTAAAAATATTTAAAAACACGGGATATTACAATATATATAATAAAATCTTTAAGTATAAATTTTTAGTTTAACAATCTGAAAACTTAAGTCTCACACACATATTATAAATACAGCTCACAACAAATTAAAGTACAACAACTACTGCTGCAGTGTCTAAATACAAAATAAACTCAAGAAAGCAATTTACATAATAAAGTCGGAGCGGAAGAAATCCGGCGTACAGGCCTGCTATTGAGATCTGAGGACGAAAATTCTCCTGAAAAAAAATATCAACAGAGGGGAGTCAAACCTCACTGAGTGAATTGTTATAATATTTATACGTGCATAACTAAATGTCAAATGTAGATAGTCAACAAGATATATATAATTAATATATATATATAGGCAAATACACACAAATGTTGAAATCACTTCATATATAATACTGAAAAAAATATCAGTTTTTGAAGGATCAAATAGAACCCTAAATGATCACAACTTCAAATAGTATTAGACAACACTCTAGCTATACAGACTCATTTATTCCAAATAAATTCACTTATTCCATTTGGATAGCAGACTAAACCCGAGACAATAAGTCAACCGAGCTCCAGCAGTCTGACTGTTAGTGTGATTGGCCCCGAGACACTTGGTCAACCGAGCTCCAGCAATCATACTCTCAAATCACATCTCACATCAATCAGATCAATCAACAAGTCATAATCCACCAATAGATTAGTAATTTAACCTAAATTCTATCGTCGTACCGATACATACTCGATCCTAGTGCTGCCTAGTAGGTAGCACATTCCATTGATATCCTTCATTAAAGTAACTAATACATTCGTAAAATAAATGATGTATGATATTAATTTAAATGGCAATATAAACCATATATATGCTAGAAATATACCAAAATAAACCATATATATTTCGAGTATATATATGTCAAATAAATTCAGTTCAATTATAAAATAAACCAAAAATAAACCATATATATACTTAAAAACAACTTAGGTATAAAGCAAAAGTAAAACATGCATTAAATGCAAAATATACCAAAAATATACTAAAAATATTCCTAAAATATACTTAAGCGTTTATTAAATCATTTATGCATAATTCATACAATTAAAACATACATTTCTAAAAACATGCAACCTAAATACACATATATATAAAATAACAACTCACAGTTGTGCGCTCCACGAGACGGGTCCGACGGGCCTGGTCCACTAGGCCTCGGTCTCGACGCAACTAACAAATAAAATATTAATATGAAATTAGAATAAATCTAACTTAATTTTTATAAACTCGATCTAGAATTCTAGAAACAGACAAGGAATAAGAATTTGACTGAATGACATGTTTTACGAGAATTCTATCAAAAATTCGGCAGAACCTACTCTGTAAAATGGACATCTCTGTACTTAAAAAGCAGAGCCGGTCCTGTAAGGAAACACACTTCGAATATAGAATAACCACACAACTCCTCGGTCGGATCCCCAAACTACAATTCCACCGACCGAGGTTTACAATTCACAAGATATACACAAAATACATTAAAATTCCATAAATACCAAAAATACCCTTTATATACCAAAATATAGCAATTTAAATATTTAAACACTAAAAATAATTATTTCACCAATAATAATTACCTAAAACCCTAATATTAATATAGTATTGTTACAAATTGATAACTTTACATAAATTCACAAATATTAATAGAAATTCATTTTATAAATCTAAATTACTCAATTAGCCCCAAAAACATATTAAAAATCACTAAAAACTCATTTATTTACACAAATAGTATGTTATATATAATTTGAAAATAAATTTTGAAAAATAGTTTTAATTAGTTAAAAATAGTAAATAATTTGTAAAAATCATTTTTATACCTCAAATAATTATTAAAAAAAATTAAACTTAATATTCAAATAATACTACTACCAAATTACCAAAATACCCCTAACATATAATAATTCACATAATATACAATAATTATTAAAAAATTCACTAAAAATTATATAATTACTCCAAAATTATTTTCTCAACATATAATTCAATAAAATTAATAATTATACTCAATTAACTAATAATTACTAACAAAATATATATTTAACCTAAATTTCCAAAATTTGCATAAACTAAATAAAACTATATTAATTATATAAAAATCACAAAAATTATAAATTAAATTCTAAAATTAATTTTAACCACTATAAACACCAAAAATCATAATTTCACAATTTATTTAATTAATTTACGAAAATTAGAAAATATTAATAAAATAATAAAAAATTCACAAAAATCAAAATAAATTCCACAAAAATTCCAGAGTGTAGATTGAGCTAGTAGAATCAACTTTTGTGAAGGAATTTAGCTTGAATATCAAATATCGAAGTTCAAAAAAAATCAAGAAACTAAAATGGCCGAATTAGAAATCAAGCTCACCACTAAAATCTAGACCAAATCAAGTGAAACCAAGCTTAGAAATGCACTCACCGGAGCTTAAGGAAGAGAATGAGACTAGCGGTGTCCAATTTATTGACCAGAATCAAGGTGAACGGCGGGTGAGCTTGATTTTCGACTTTTTGGCCAAAATCAAGTTGAACGGCGCTGGAGAAGGGTGCTGCTGGCAGCAGAACATACTGGGAATGGTGGTGGCACATTGGGAGGCACACCAACGGTAGGTGGCCGGTGTTGCAGAGGTGAGGGGTGAGGGGGAGGGGCGTCGGGGTGAGGAAGAAAGGGGGACGGGCAAAAGTTGTAATTTTTTTTGTTTTGTTTTATGTGTGTGTGTGTGTGTGTATATATATATATATAACACATAATAATATTAAAAATATAATATATGTACATAATTTAAATAATTATATTAATATATACATATTCATGTATATGTACATATTAATATACAAAATATTAATTATGCATGAAACCATGCAATTTAATAAAATAAACTAACATTAATCAATACATTATTATTCAAATATTATTTCCAAAAATAATAGGTCTCGGGAAAATTTTTACGTAGAAAACTTTAAATAACTTAAAATAACATTAATTATTAACAAAATAATTAAATAGTCAAATATATATATTAAAATTATTAATACTACATATCCCGATACAATATAAAAATATTTAAAAACATCGGGTTATTACACAAGAACTCTAACACAAGCAGCAATAGTAATAAACACTTAAGCCACTCCAAAGCCGATTCGTAACAAATAAGAGATAAGCATCAAGGGCAACCATAATTGAACCGAGAAACATAGAATCAGAAAGGATTCCTGGTTGAGAGAATTCAAGACTTGATTCAAAGAGAATTGGGAAAGAAATTCACCCACAACACCATGAAATTCAGCTCAAGGAATTCAAAACTCAACGAGGGAGGAGAAGAAGATGTTCACTCACATGATTCTAGCAAAACCTGATTTTACCAACTCTTTTAGCAACAAGTCTGGTCCCTAATTTCTACCTTTTAGGCTCTTGGACAGCACCTCTTAGACACCAAATTTCTTCCTCATCTAACTTGCGAATTCTAATCCTTATCTTTCTTTAACACTTGTTGTTCTTAATTCTTTAGCTTTGCAAGTTCCTTATTGCTTTCTCTTCACCGACCCATTTGCTCTGTGTTTACCTTTCTTTTTTTTCTCACGTAAATGAATGGCGGAGAAAGGCCATAAAGAGAAGATATTCTCCAAAGAAAATACTAGAATCACACTTTAAACCTCTAGAAAAATGACACATGTGTTAACCAATCTCTTTAACATAGCTCATAGTTACCTTATTTAGTCTCCTATGATTTCTCTCCTTGTATTATTTTACTTACTCTCTTGTTTATTCCTTAGCTATCCATATTATATTAGGATGCCTATAATCTCTCCTCCTATGATTTCTCTCATTGTATATTTTATTTCCTCTCTTGTTTATTCCTAAGTTGTCCATATTATATTAGGATACCTATAATCTCTCCTGTAAATTAGTCATTCAGTTCCTAAACTTTAGGAACAAGTCTATATCTTGTACCTATTTATACCTATCGTGGGAAGAGAAAAATATAACCTTAAAAAGAGTTCACATAGTATCAGAGCTTTAACCTAATCAAATTTTTTTCTCTCGATGGCTTCATCCAATAATCAAATTACTGTCCCAACATCTGTCCCTAACATAGCCACCATTCACTATACTTTTACAATTAAACTTACACCCAAAAATTTTCTTGTATGGAAAACACAATTTTTACCACTCTTAAATTATCATGCTATGACAAATCTCATTGATGGTTCTTCTCTGCCCCCACCATCCACCATTACTTCTCCAATTGATCCTACTCAACAGATTTCTAATCCAGATTACTCTTCTTGGTTTTAAAAGGATCAATTACTTCACTCTTGGCTTTTATCTTCCCTCACCAAAGAGGTATTTCCTTTTGTTATTGGTCTTACTTTTGCCTAGTCGGTTTGGCAAGCATTATTTACTGCCTTTGGATCAATTTCCCAAAATCGCCAACTACAACTCCATATTAAACTTCAAGAGTTAAAGTAAAATGATATGTCTATTTCAACTTACCTTTATAAAGCCAAGACTCTTGCGGATGAACTAGATGCAGTTGGTCGCCCTCTTTTTGTTGCCAAGTTTAATGCCATCATTTATCAAAATGTTGGTAGAGAGTTCCATCCTATAATTTCGGCATTAAACCTACTTCTTGAACTTGTCTTGTTTCAAGAATTACATAGTCAATTGTTGTCTCATGAAATTCTACTTCGAAGCTTTCAAGTTGTTCCACAAGCACATGTTGTTCAACGCACTTCATCAAATTTTTCTAGGCATCCTTTTTTATCCAACAAGTCTGGCAATTTCACCAATAATCAACAGCATCAGCAGGCTCCTTCTTTTTGGTGCCAATCCTATGGTCCTTCTGTTACTTGTCAGATATGTGGTTATTATAACCACACTGCAGATCGTTGTTGAAGGCACTATCAAGGGCATCCTCCTCAATCTACTCTACATGCCAATCTCACCTGGTCTGATTCTTACTCACCTCATGCTCGTCATACTCAGGTACAACCTCTATCTTATGTTGCCCTTCCATTGGCTTCCTCATCCTTGCCGAATCCTATAAGCTGGACACTTGACATTGGTGCAAGTCACCACATGACACCAAATTCAATTGCAATCTATGATAGTCAACCTTATCAAGGCTTAGATCACATCCGGGTAGGCAATGGCCAAGGATTGCCAATTATTTCTAAAGGTACAACTTTATATCCCACTCTTGATAACAATTTTTTGAAGTTAAATAATGTACTCCATGTTCCCACTCTTACTAAAAATCTATTATATGTTCACAAATTCACTAGAGATAATTTTTGTTTCTTTGAATTTTGGCCTAAATATTTTGTTATGAAGGATAAGAGGACCAAGGCAATCCTATTACAAAGACTGAGTGAAGTTGGCTTATACTGTCTTCAACCACAACCCAAATTTTTATATTTTAGTATTTCTACTTCTTTTGATGATTGGCATGCCAGATTGGGTCATCCTCATGCACCCACTGTGTCTAAAATAATTGCCAGACATAATCACTCTTATTCTAGTTCAATTTTTAAAACCATTTGTTCTGCCTATAAATTAGGAAAATTGGCCTAGGATACCATTAGTTTCTATTGAACATCATAGTCAAAAACCCTTTAACATTGTTCACTCTGATGTATGGGGTCCTGCCCCCATTTTATCCAATTTAGGTTTCTCTTATTTTGTTTTGTTTGTGAATGATTTTACTTGATTCACTTGGATTTATTTTCTTAAAAATAGAAGTCAAGTTTTTACAATATTTAAAGAATTTAAATCTTTAGTCTTAAGACAATTTAATTCTCATATTAAAGCTCTTCATTCTAATTAGGGAGGTGAATATCAGAAACTTAATTCATATTTTAAATATACATGAATTGTTCATAGAATTACATGTCCTTATACACATGAACAAAATGGAATTTCTGAATGCAAAATTATACATATTGTTGACAATGGTCTCACTTTATTAGCTCATGTGTCACGACCCAAAACAGGGGCCATGACCGGCGCTAGGGAACGAGAATTCTTTCGAATCCGAAACCCGTAGCAAGCCTAAAAATAAAATAAATCATGCAATAATAATAATAATCATATAATATGCAGCGAAAATGAAAAATCATCATAAATATAATAATAACAGTTTTATCACTGGATTCGAATCAAACCTCATCTCATATATATATAATCTTTTAATACAAATCCAGTTTCAATATAATACATCTCTTTAAAATGAAATACATGAAATCCAATACTTTAATTCACAACTACTGCAGTGTCTAGATAAAATAAATAAGACTCAAGTAGATAATTTACACAAAGAAGCCGGGGCGGAAGAAATCCGACGTATCGACCTGCTACTGAGGTCTGAAGAAGTTGACTCTCCTGAAAAATAGTCAACGGAGGGGAGTCAAACCTCACTAAGTGAATTACTATAATATATATACATGCATACTAAATGACAATGCATACAATCAACGGTATATATCTACTATGTATATATACAAGCAAATACACACAGATGCAATAAAAATCATTTTATATATTTTATCTGAAAATCATATTTTATGAAGGATCACATAGAACCCTAAGATATCGTAACCTCGGAAATAGTGTTAAACAACACTCTAGCCATACAGGCTCACTTATTCCAGATATATCCTCTTATTCCATTTGGATAGTAGACTGGCCTCGAGACACTAAGTCAACCGAGCTCCAGCAGTCTGACTGCCAGTATGATTGGCCCCGAGACACTTGGTCAACCGAGCTCCAGCAATCATACCTCCAAACCATATCTCACACATATCAATAATCACATCAAATCAATATCCATAAATAAGTTAGTATTATAGCCTAAATACTATAGGCGTACCGGTACGTACTCGGTCCTAGTGCTGCCCACTAGGTAGCACGTTCTATTGATATCCTTCATTAATAATAATAAAACATTCATTCACAAATACATGATGCATGAATTTAAATAAAACAACAATATAAACCATATATATACTGGAAATATACCAAAAGTAAACCAGGTATATTTCGAGTATATATATGTCAAATGAATTGAATCAAATTATAACTTAAGCTAGAAATATATTTAAAAACATTTTAAATATATTTTATTTACAAAACATGTATATAATTTAATATATACCAAAAATAAACCAAAAATATACTTAAATACAAATCACATTATTTATGCATTTTTAATCAAAATAAAACATCTATTTCTAAATCATGTATCCTAAGCATATATATATAGTATAGTAACTCACCTAGTGCGCTCCACGAGACGGGTCCGACGGGCCTGGACCACTAGCCCTCGGTCTCGGCGCAACTAAACAAGCAATAAATAACTAACATCAGAATAAACCTACCAGAAATCCTAGAATTCGATTTAGAGTATTAAACACAGAATCAGAATTAGGGTTTGACTGGACATCACGTTTTACGAGAATTCTACCGAAAATTCGGCAGAACCTCCCCTGTGAAATGGACATCTCTCTACTCAAAAGAGTAGAGCCGACCCTGCAAAGAAACACACTTCGAAAAACTACACAAGGCACAATCAAAATCCCACGGTCGGACTCCAAACTACAGTCCACCGACCGGGGTCCACAAACATAGAATAATTCCGAAATACCAAAAATATCCTTAAATCACAGAAATACATTTTATAGGTAGAAATTACATAATTAACCTTGAAACACTATAAAAACCGATAAAAACTCATTTTGTTAGTAAAACCGTATATTATATATATAATTGAAAATAATTTACGAAAAATAGTTTTAATTAGTTAAAAATACCAAATAATTTGTAGAAATCATTTTTATACCTTAAATAACCATTAAAACCAATTAAATTACATTTTTAGCCAATTTAGGGTAAAATTACCAAAATACCCCTATATATATAAATATACTTAAATTACTTCAAAAATTCACCAAAAATTATACAATTATCCAAAATTAATTTTCTCAACATATTTATTAATAATATCAATAATTAAACCCAATTATCCAATTAATTTCAATTAAAAACACATTTAACTTAATTTTCTCAAATTCACATAAACTTTAATAATTCAAAATAAATACTTAGAAATTCATAAAAATTCCAAATAAATTCCTATAATTCATTTCAACACCTAATTTAACCATAAAACACAATTTCATAATTTATTTAATTAATTTCCGAAAATTAGAAAATAATATTAAAATATTCAAAAATACCCAAAAATCCAAACAATCTCCAAAAATTCCACAAAAATTCATACATGTAGATTAAGCTACTAGGATCAACATTTGTGAAGGGAATTTTCATGAATCAATCAATTCGAAGCTCAAAAAAATCAAAAACCCTAATAGGCCGAAATTGAAAATTCGAAACCTAACCAATTCTAGACCAATTCAGCTCAAACCAAAGCTATAATCACACTCACCGGAGCTCAAGGAGTTGATGAAGACCGACGGTGTCAAAAACGGTGGCCGGAATCGGCGAGGGAAGAAGAAGATGAAACTTTCGGCTTCCGGCGATACCAAGCTTCCCCGACGCCGGAAATGGCTACTGCAGGCGGCGAGGAAGGCTGGGGAAGGTGGTGGCACACCGGACGGCACTCTCACGGCAAGGGAACGGCAGTAGCAGCGACCGGACGGCGGTGAGGGTGAAGATCAGGGAAGAAGAAACTCACGGGGGCAAAATGGTAATTTTCCAATTCTTTTGATTTTTGATGTATAATGTGTATATATATATGTATTATACTATATATTAAAATAATATTAAATCACACACATTAAATATACACCACACACATAAATTTAATATTTTAATAATTTATACTAAATAAAAATAATTAAATAATAATAAAACTAATAAATAATTAATAAAATATTAGGGTAATACTAAACCCTAATTAATAAATAATTACATATATACACGGTGTTTAATATTTTAAAAATACGTATGAGTTCATGCAAGTTCGAAAATATATTTAGAATAATTAATAATAAATTATTTACGTGAAAATTTCCCCGAAAATACATGTCCCGGGAAAATTTTACGTAAAACACTGTAAATAAAACACAGTATTTAAAATAGGTTTAAAATACATATCAACTCGTGAAAATATCATATATATATACATTCAAAATTATTAACACTGCATATCCCAGTACAGTGTAAAAATATGTAAAAACACGGGATATTACAGTCTTCCCCCCTTACAAGAATTCATCCCCGAATTCTAGAAAACAAGATTACAGGATCAAGAAGGAAAGAGATACGGGTAAGAAGCTCGCATCTCAGCTTCAGTCTCCCACGTATGCTCCTCAACTTTGTCGCTACGCCACAGAACTTTGACCATCGGAATCTGCTTCGATCGCAACTGTCGAACTTGATAAACAACGATCGCCACAGGTTCTTCCACAAACGTCAAATCTTCACTCACTTCCACACTATCGGGCTGCAAAACGTGAGAAGGATCTGAGATATACTTCCTTAACATCGAGATATGAAATACTGGATGCACCTGTGACATACTCGGAGGCAAATCCAACCGATATGCAACAGTGCCAACTCTCTCTAGAATCTCAAACGGTCCAATATATCTCGGTGCTAACTTACCCTTCCTGCCAAATCTCATCACACCCTTCATCGGAGATACCTTCAGAAAAATGAAATCTCCAACCTGAAACTTCACATCTCTGCGCCTAGGATCCGCATAACTCTTCTGCCTACTAACTGCGGTCTCTAATCTTCGCTTAATCACGGTAACTTTCTCTACAGCATCCTGAACCATCTCAGGTCCAGTCAAAACTCTCTCACCAATTTCATCCCAACTCAGAGGGGATCTACACTTCCTTCCATACAAAGCCTCGAACGGTGCCATGCCAATACTGCTATGGTAGCTGTTATTATATGCAAACTCAACAAGCGACAAATGATCATCCTAGCTACCTCCCAAATCCAAGACACACATCCTCAACATATCTTCCAGTGTCTGGATCATCCTCTCAGACTGGCCATCTGTCTGAGGATGAAAAGCAGTACTGAAATCCAACCTAGTGCCCATCACTTCCCGCAACTTCTGCCAAAAATGAGAAGTAAACATCGAACCTCTATCTGACACAATGGACACAGGTACTCTATGAAGGCACATAATATGCTTCACATACAACTTCGCCAATCTAGCAACTGAATATGTGGCTTTCACAGGCAAGAAATGTGCAGACTTCGTCAATCTGTCTACAATCACCCAGATGGAGTCATATCCATCCTTCGAACGAGGTAAATCGACCACAAAATCCATAGTTATCCTTTCCCACTTCCACTCGGGAATAGGAAGAGGCTGAAGCTTCCCAGAAGGCTTCTGATGTTCGGCTTTCACTTGCTGACACGTCAAGCACTTAGCAACATAATCAGCGACATCCTTCTTCAATCCGTCCCACCAGTATAAATCTCTGATACTGTGGTACATCTTAGTAATACCTGGATGAACGCTGTAGGCTGTAAAATGTGCTTCCTCTAAAATCTCTTCCCTCAAATCATCCACATCAAGAACACACAATCTACCACTGATCCACAACACACCATCGTCATCAAGTGTGAAATCAGTGAACTTCCCTGCTCTGACATTCTCTGCAAGCTCTTCCATACTCCTCGAATATACCAGTATATCATCGATGAAGCCTACTACAAACTGATCCACATACGGTTTGAGTACCCTATTCATCAGGTCCATAAAAGCTGCTGGTGCATTAGTCAAACCAAAAGACATCACCAGAAACTCATAATGGCCATATCGAGTGCGGAACGCTGTCTTAGGAATATCAGCTTCACTAATCCGCAGCTGATGATAACCCGACCTCAAGTCGACCTTAGAAAAGAACTGTGCACCCTGTAGCTGGTCAAACAAATCATCTATCCTCGGGAGAGGATACTTATTCTTCACTGTCACCTTGTTCAGCTCTCTATAGTCAATGCACAGTCTCAGGGTACCATCCTTCTTCTTCACAAATAGGACTGGTGCACCCCAAGGAGAAACACTAGGTCTAATAAAACCTTTATCCAACAACTCTTGCAACTGCTCCTTCAACTCTTTCAACTCTGCAGGAGCCATACGATAGGGTGGCATAGATATAGGAGTAGTACCTGGAACCACATCTATACAGAACTCAATCTCTCTGTGAGGTGGTAAACCTGGCAACTCCTCGGGAAAAACATCAGGAAACTCACAAGCAACAGGAACATCTGTGAGTGACAACTTCTCCACTGACGTATCCCTGACCAATGCCAAATATCCCTGACAACCTTTCCTCAACAACTTCCTAGCCGTAATAACATAAATAAGATTCTGAGGTGGTGAACTCCTATCACCAACAAACTTAAAATCTTCTTCACCTGGAATTCTAAAAGTCACCTCCTTATTCCTGCAATCTACCACGGTGAAGTGCTGAGACAACCAATCCATTCCCAAAATAACATCAAACTCCATCACATCCAACAAAATCAAGTCGGCGGGTAATTCTCTATCTCCCACGAGAACTGGACAACCAGAAAGAACAATATCGGTGTCCAAAGAATCACTCAGAGGAGTGGCAACAGATAAAGGAAAAGCCATCCTCGAAGCTTGCCAACAAGATTTAGAAGCAAAAACAGGAGAAACAAACGAATGCGTGGCACCCGAATCAAACAAAACCCAAGCATCCAGGTAACAAACAGAAACAATACCTGCCACGACTGCATTAGATGCCTGAGCATCTAGCTGAGTGAGATGGAAAACTCTGGCCTGACCTCGACCTCCCTGCTGACTGGTAGAAGCCTGGCCAACACCTCTGGCACCTCCTATAGTACCTCTACCATGACTCTACTGTGGAACAAATTGAGTGGAACTCTGATGCTGGGCTGGTGGTAACTGAAATGGCACGGGTGCAGCACTAGCAATCGACTGCTGTGGGAATCATGGAATCTGCGGCTGCTGATACCCAGAATAAGGACACGATCTGGCAAAATGTCCTGTCTGCCCGCATCTAAAGCATGTCAGTGGTGTCAGATAACACGGTCCTTGATGGACTCTACCGCAAGTCTGGCAAACACTGGCCGCTGATCCAGAACTGCGACCACTGCTGCTGCTCGAAGCACCTGATCCGAATCTGAACGATCTACGCTGACCTCCACGGCCATGTCTACTGCTCCGATGCACACGCTGCTGCTGTCTCTGACTCTGCTGAGTCAGACCTCGCTGCTAACTACTCGAACCAACATGAAAACTCGAATACGGATTAGCCTGCAATCCACTCGACTGAACTCCTAGCTGGTAATAATCAGGCATTGCTCCCTGCCTAACTAGCCTCAGCTCAATCTCCTTAGCTAACTCGATCACAGACTCGAGAGTAAGACCTGCTGTAGGCATACCAGCAAAAGCTAAACCCAAACCAGTAACGTACGTAGTAACACTGATCTCGCATCAAATCCTCTGCATATCTACCCAAACGAAGAAATTCTCGGGTATACTCCTCTACCGATCTATCTCCACGAGAAATACTAGTCAGTCGAAGATGATAGCTCAAACTGAGCCCAGGTCATCGTCATCATATAGGGCTGGATCATCTGAATAAACCAATCTAGAGCTGGTCCCTCAACAGACAACTCAACGATCATGATTCGCTGGTACTCGGTATGAGCAGTCCGAGTCCTAGTCTCAATCGCATGCAGAAAATCTAATGGATCGGAAGTACCATCGAACGTAATCCTGCCAACTCGGGCATAGAACAAAGCTGCCTCAGGATCAGACATACCTTGCTGATAGGCAGGCTGAACAACAGGAGGAACAGGAACATCAAACTCAGGCTCTACAGGCTCCTCGTCCTGTAACTCTCTCTGCCTACGGCGACCTGCCGCTCCTCGAGGTCTACCTCTGCCACGACCTCTACGTCTAACTGGCTGCTCAGGAGGTAAAACCTCATCCTGAAAAGACTCATCATCCTCGACCGGTGGAGCGACACGCGCTCGCCTCCTCATACTGAAAAGACAAATGGAAAGATTCAGACAAAACAGACAACGGAGGAATAACGCAGAAAACTAAGGCAAGGAATACTTATCAAGACATACTCAAACCTAATACACTGCAGTAGTTCAACATAAAACACAACTTAAAAACTAGGGCCATGACTCACATAACTAACGCTTGACACAGAACTCCGCTCTGATACCAACTTTGTCATGACCCAAAACAGGGGCCATGACCGGCGCTAGGGAACGGGAATTCTTTCGAATCCGAAACCCATAGCAAGCCTAAAAATAAAATAAATCATGCAATAATAATAATAATCATATAATATGCAGCGGAAATAAAAAATCATCATAAATATAATAATAACAGTTTCATCACTGGATTCGAATCAAACCTCATCTCATATATATATAATCTTTTAATACAAATCCAGTTTCAATATAATACATCTCTTTAAAATGAAATACATGAAATCCAATACTTTAATTCACAACTACTGCAGTGTCTAGATAAAATAAATAAGACTCAAGTAGATAATTTACACAAAGAAGCCGGGGCGAAAGAAATCCGGCATATCGACCTGCTACTGAGGTCTGAAGAAGTTGACTCTCCTGAAAAATAGTCAACGGAGGGGAGTCAGACCTCACTGAGTGAATTACTATAATATATATACATGCATACTAAATGGCAATGCATACAGTCAACGGTATATATCTACTATGTATATATACAGGCAAATACACACAGATGCAATAAAAATCATTTTATATATTTTATCTGAAAATCATCTTTTATGAAGGATCACATAGAACCCTAAGATATCACAACCTCGGAAATAGTGTTAAACAACACTCTAGCCATACAGGCTCACTTATTCCAGATATATCCTCTTATTCCATTTGGACAGTAGACTGGCCCCGAGACACTAAGTCAACCGAGCTCCAGCAGTCTGACTGCCAGTGTGATTGGCCCCGAGACACTTGGTCAACCGAGCTCCAGCAATCATACCTCCAAACCATATCTCACACATATCAATAATCATATCAAATCAATATCCACAAATAAGTTAGTATTATAGCCTAAATACTATAGGCGTACCGGTACGTACTCGGTCCTAGTGCTGCCCACTAGGTAGCACGTTCTATTGATATCCTTCATTAATAATAATAAAACATTCATTCACAAATACATGATGCATGAATTTAAATAAAACAACAATATAAACCATATATATACTGGAAATATACCAAAAGTAAACCAGGTATATTTCGAGTATATATATGTCAAATGAATTGAATCAAATTATAACTTAAGCTAGAAATATATTTAAAAACATTTTAAATATATTTTATTTACAAAACATGTATATAATTTAATATATACCAAAAATAAACCAAAAATATACTTAAATACAAATCACATTATTTATGCATTTTTAATCAAAATAAAACATCTATTTCTAAATCATGTATCCTAAGTATATATATATAGTATAGTAACTCACCTAGTGCGCTCCACGAGACGGGTCTGACGGGCCTGGACCACTAGCCCTCGGTCTCGGCGCAACTAAATAAGCAATAAATAACTAACATCAGAATAAACCTAACAGAAATCCTAGAATTCGATTTAGAGTATTAAACACAGAATCAGAATTAGGGTTCGACTAGACATCACATTTTACGAGAATTCTACCAAAAATTCGGCAGAACCTCCCCTGTAAAATGGACATCTCTCTACTCAAAAGAGTAGAGCCGACCCTGCAAAGAAACACACTTCGAAAAACTACACAAGGCACAATCAAAATCCCACGGTCGGACTCTAAACTACAGTCCACCGACCGGGGTCCACAAACACAAAATAATTCCGAAATACCAAAAATATCCTTAAATCACAGAAATACATTTTATAGGTAGAAATTACATAATTAACCTTGAAACACTATAAAAACTGATAAAAACTCATTTTATTAGTAAAACCGTATATTATATATATAATTGAAAATAATTTACGAAAAATAGTTTTAATTAGTTAAAAATACCAAATAATTTGTAGAAATCATTTTTATACCTTAAATAACCATTAAAACCAATTAAATTACATTTTTAGCCAATTTAGGGTAAAATTACCAAAATACCCCTATATATATAAATATACTTAAATTACTTCAAAAATTCACCAAAAATTATACAATTATCCAAAATTAATTTTCTCAACATATTTATCAATAATATCAATAATTAAACCCAATTATCCAATTAATTTCAATTAAAAACACATTTAACCTAATTTTCTCAAATTCACATAAACTTTAATAATTCAAAATAAATACTTAGAAATTCATAAAAATTCCAAATAAATTCCTATAATTCATTTCAACACCTAATTTAACCATAAAACACAATTTCATAATTTATTTAATTAATTTCCGAAAATTAGAAAATAATATTAAAATATTCAAAAATACCCAAAAATCCAAATAATCTCCAAAAATTCCACAGAAATTCATACATGTAGATTAAGCTACTAGGATCAACATTTGTGAAGGGAATTTTCATGAATCAATCAATTCGAAGCTCAAAAAAATCAAAAACCCTAATAGGCCGAAATTGAAAATTCGAAACCTAACCAAATCTAGACCAATTCAGCTCAAACCAAAGCTAGAATCACACTCACCAGAGCTGAAGGAGTCAATGAAGACTGGCGGTGTTGAAAACGGTGGCCGAAATCGGTGAGGGAAGAAGAAGATGAAACTTTCGGCTTCCGGCGATACCAAGCTTCCCTGACGCTGGAAATGGCTGCTGCAGGCGGCGAGGAAGGCTGGGGAAGGTGGTGGCACACCGGACGGCACTCTCACGGCAAGGGAACGGCAGTAGCAGCGACCGGACGGCGGTGAGGGTGAAGATCAGGGAAGAAGAAACTCACGGGGGCAAAATGGTAATTTTCCAATTCTTTTGATTTTTGATGTATAATGTGTATATATATATATATTATACTATATATTAAAATAATATTAAATCACACACATTAAATATACACCACACACATAAAATTTAATATTTTAATAATTTATTCTAAATAAAAATAATTAAATAACAATAAAACTAATAAATAATTAATAAAATATTAGGGTAATACTAAACCCTAATTAATAAATAATTACATATATACACGGTGTTTAATATTTTAAAAATACGTATGAGTTCATGCAAGTCCGAAAATATATTTAGAATAATTAATAATAAATTATTTACGTGAAAATTTCCCCGAAAATACATGTCCCGGGAAAATTTGACGTAAAACACTGTAAATAAAACACAGTATTTAAAATAGGTTTAAAATACATATCAACTCGTGAAAATATCATATATATATACATTCAAAATTATTAACACTGCATATCCCGGTACAGTGTAAAAATATGTAAAAACACGGGATATTACATCATGCTAGTATTCCTCTTTGATTTTGGCCTTATGCTTTTCAAACTAGTGTGCAATTGATTAATTATATGCCTAGTCGTGTCCTTAAAAATTCCACTCCTCTCTTCTTTAGTCCTTAGTTGTCCATTTTATACTAGGATACCTATAATCTCTCATGTAAATTAGTCATTCAGTTCCTAAAATTTAGGAACAAGTCTATATCTTGTACCTATTTATACCCATCGTGGGAAGAGAAAAATATAAGCTTAAAAAGAGTTCACAACCTGCACCTTATTATTATTATTTTTTAAACATATTCGATTAATAAGGCAGTATCTAGAAGTCTAGAACCTTCTTCCTAATTGTGTTAATCTTCAATTCTTCTTTTAAAGACACTTCATCATTCTTTTTACAACTCAGGTACCTTATTTCTACTTGCTTTGCCTATTTGATCCCCCTATAACTCCCTTTTCTTTCATATTCGCCCAAATGGTTTTATTTTATTTAATTTCGACCTAATTTAATTCCTCATTTAAATTTTATAATTTAATAAATTTATACTTTAGTTCTTATTTAGTTTATTTTTTTAAGTAAGTTCAAAGTATGGATGTCACATAAATGCATGGCTTTTTTTTTTCTTTTTTAAAAAATTATGACGAAGACGTCATCCAATTTTTGTGAAAGCTATAAGGCTATCTTTGAGACTATCAGTGAGGACTATGTAGGTTGTAAGTTAAGGACTGACAATTGTTAGTTTAACAGTGAATTTTTGGCAATGCCTAAGTTTTTTTATTTTTTAATTAACCTACTGAAGTCTACCGGTTTAACTGGCAGACTTCTTATATGTATCTACATTATATAGGTGAGAAAATTAAAGGAAGTCCACCAATCACTAGATTTTAAAAAAATAAAAGAAGTGTCAGCCTAGAAAATCATCTTGAAGCTTACACATGCCACAGTCCTGTACAACTCCTGCAAAGCCTTTAGAGAAATTAATGAAGTCTGCTAGTTCAATCTATTGCAATAATAGAGCAGAATCTCCTTAGTTGATAGACGTATGAATGAAAAAATAACTATTAGTTTCAAACTTCAATAATTTTCTCTTGATTACTAACATAATTGCTCTTTATATACCCTTATTATTTAGTAGTTACCACCACCTCTCATTATTCATTCTCTTATTATGTTTCTTCTTCTTGTTATTCTTCGTTTTTTGTTTTTCTTCTTTCTGTTCCTCATTTCATTCTCCTTGTTTTTGCATTTTCTAGTGTATATTGTTCTTCTTTCCATATTGGTGTTATTCCTAGAGAAAATATTCAACAACATATAAATTATAAGGTATGTTTTCAATTATTTTTTAATATTTATTGTCATATTTAATGTTAGTGCAAATATAAATTATATATATTACATTAGTTTAATAGTACGTAATACATAATTTATAGTTGTATATTGTTGTTAAAAATACAATTATAATGTAAGTTGATGAATATAATTTTAGTTAAAATAAAATAATATATAATGAATGTAGGCGGCGGGGTTTAGCGTGCACCCAAGTGTTTGGTGACCATGGCACTGTGTGGGCTCGAGGTCTACTAGGAAATACGATATAGGTCTTAAGCCTATTCGGAGATGGAGTCGCCACCCGGATAAAAGTCGAGACACACTGTACAACAACTAGATCCCATGAAGGTTCCCAGAAGCCGTCATCAAAGATCGGGTTCGAAAACTGGGTATGAGCATTTGAATGCTCACCCAACCTTGCAGTTGGCCTCCGTTTGTGTTTTGCGTTTTATTACCATTTAATTATTTCTCAGTTACCACACGTAATAAAATTACCTTCGGATAATTGCCAGATTTTATAATAAAGTCTGAGTTTGCACATTAGTCCAATTTCATGCCTTTAAGTCCTAACATTCACAAAACACAGTAAATAAAATAAATAATAATTTACAACCATACATTCAAAATTAAATAGGGGGGAAAGGGATTAAGGATTACAACACTTTTTAGCTAAATAAACTAATAATATACAGAAAATAAACTAAACATATACTGAAAATAAACTATTAAAATAACATAAAAGTAGCAATATGCAAGAGGTAACTAGCAAAAGTGACTACTCGATGACAGAAATCATTAAGTAATTCCTGTAAATAACACACGGTTTACCCTTCCTTTCACAAAAAATGAAATCACATGTAGCGATATTTACAAAAGAGGTTCTATAAAGAGGTTTTCACATTATAAACTAAAGAAAGTATCAAACAATCAAGGTTAAACATCATCATGCAATCGTACAGGTGTATTAACGATCGAAAGGGGACATACCGAAGCGGACGTCATAATAAACAAATAAAAAAAAATGAAGCAAGAAACGGGTTAACCCTATTAATGAGGCGGTCGCCTCATTTATGAGGCGAGGGGCTCTTATAATTCTAAGACAAAAACAGGTGGCACACACACAAAAGATAGGCTCCTTAAAGGCCTATCAATGGGGTGATCGTCTCATTGATGAGGCAATCATCTCATTCAGATGAGACGATGCCTCTATGAGGCATCACCTGACCACCAGGCTGGCTCTGACTCCCAAGACGTGAAGACTTCTACTTTAAGTAACCAAAACATGCATATACACACTCTACACTCATCATACTATGACTATATGCAAAGGTATTCAAAGACCCATCAATAAAGTGAGTTATCAAGCTAAACACATTAGAAATAAACCTAAAATATGCTAAAGACTCAGTTACACACAAGCAAAAACACACAAAATGATGAACATGTCAAGTTTAAAGTGCAGATTTTATACCAAAATAAGAGGTCCTCAGAGCTGTTTTGATTGAGATCCTTGCTAGGATGTGGTATCTACCTTTGATACAAGTTTCTTCCTTCTTCTCTTATGGGGAAAGTGGACCTCTTCTCTTCAACCTTCCTCCCCTTTCTTGAGGACATTTTTTTTCTCTTCTTTTCTCTCTATCTTTTTTTCAGAGCTCTTCTTTTTTTTCCTCCCCAACCTCCTCCTCTTCTTTCTTCTCTCTCTTTTTTTCTTTTATCCCTTAGCTTTCCCATACCCCTAAGCCTCCTAGCCCATCATGAGCTCTCTTAGCCTTTTTTCCTTCCCCAAAAGTCTTTTTCTCATGAAAGAAAGAGGTATGGAGAGTGGGGCCTATGCCATTTGATTGTCATGATTGTAGTTGCGTTAAATGCAACTGCAAGTGGGCTGCCATAGAGGTGGCGCCTCATCGATGATGCAATCGCCTCTGTGATGAGGTGATCGCCTCATTACACTAAGGCGATGCCTCTTGGGCCCGGGCCTGCGCTGGGCGAAGTGGGCTTAGGCCGAATTTGGATAGTTGGGCTCGGTTTTGGGGCTTTTCGGGCTTCTAGGTTTTCAAGTCTACTTTCCACTTAGAGATTCAATCTTCATTCTCATGTCCAAGTTTCACATTCTCATCATTGGGCTTGACAATGGGCCGGTCAAACTGAGCCCCCCTAATTCATCCCCTAACACGGGTCGACCAAACTAGGTGTCTATAATTTACCCCCTAATTTTTGAAAAAAAAAATGCATGCAATGACAATTTTTTAAAAAATCACATGCACAATATCAAATAAATAATAAGATAAGAAACATACCTGACTCTCGGGTCTCACCCGAGAGATAAATTCTTCAATTCTAAAACACGACTGTGATCTTCAGTTTTCCTGGCCCAATCAGCCACTCATCAATATTTGATAAAGGTATTTGAAGACTGTTAACCTTGGGTTTCCTTGGCCCAATTAGTATTTTACTAGGGACATAGACTTATGGGTTTTCCTAGCCTAACCATTAATCGCTTGAAACATGATTCTCAGGTTTTCCTCGCCCAATCCTTATAATACTATAACTTGATTCTCAGATTTTCCTGGCCCGATCACTAATGGGGATGTGGTTTTTAGATTTTCCTGGTTTGATCCTCATTCCTTCGGGGATATAGACTTCTGGGTTTTCCTGGCTCAGTTGTCCTTTGCTTTCGACTTTGGGGATACTACCCAAACAGTCATCTCGATCCTTTGAGCTTCGAGGATTCAAACCCGAACAGCCCTTTCTTTGAGCTTTGAGGATTCAAACCCAAACAACCCTTTCTTTTAGCTTTGAGGATTCAAACCCGAACAGCCCTTTCTTTACGATGTGGTTTTTCCTGGCCCTTTTTTTTTGCAACTTTATCTCGAAAATTCATACTTTGAATTATGCCTCCCTAGTATGCGGTATTAATCTCCAACCATCATTTTTCATACTTTTTTTTAGGGAAAACCCTACGCTCTTGCTTGCTATAAAAATAACTTTTTTCTTTCTCTTTTGTCCTTACTCTTTTTTACTTTTTATCACTTTTTCCTTTCCTCTCTTTTTCTTATTCTTACACTTCTTGTATTCCTTGTACCTTCCTCCCCTTTTACAGTCAATGGAGGATGAGAGAACACCCTCTATGCCTGAGTGGAATCACATCCCGCCTCTTGTTAGCGCTTCTAAGAGCTTGGGATTGACCCGCAGAGACTCGATTCCTCTTTTGGCAGACCTAGGGTCCCATATTTTCTCATCTACATCCAGAGAGGTTAGTACCCTATAATTTCCTGTAAAATTATGTTAGGTCAATGATTAATCAAACATAATTACCAACTTAGGACATTAATTTATTAAGTAGATGAGAAATCCATGTTTTGATCGCCAAAAATCAGGAACTGTACCCATCTCGCCTTACAAAGGTGATCGCCTCATCGTAGAGGTGATCATCTCATTGATGAGGCGATCACCTCATTAATGAGACGATTCGCTTTCATGAAGACGCGATAACTTATCGCCCTTTCATAGAGCTGATCGCCTCTCCAATGAGGCGATCGCCTCTATGATGAGGCGATTGCCTCTATGATGAGGCGATCGCTTCATCAACAGGGCAAACTGCACAATCCAAAAGTGCATTCATTCTGAATTCCTTTTCTGAAACCATAACATGCATAAATTTCACTTCCCTATTTATTTATTTTTTATAGCATGATGCTCAGACGTTCAAGGGTGCAAGGAATTTTCATGGAGCCCGGGTCTTCTTTAGTGACATGACTAATGAGCAGAGGGACTGTATTCAGGAGATGGGGTTCGAGGACTTTGTACTCTCACTTCCATCCGAGCAGGGGTGCAGGGATTATTAACCACTACATGTCCTGATGGAGAGGTGGTTTGATACGACCCACACCTTCCACCTCCCATTCGATGAGCTTACTCTAGACCCGGTATCATTTGCTGCCACCACGGGGATTGCTTGTGCTGGGGATCATGTTCCTTTTACTGCGAGTCTACATCAGTTGTCTCTGGATAAGGCCGCATATATCAAGCGACTTTTGGGGATGACTCCTAACATGAAGGGGACTCATACCCTTAAATTGGACTCGATCCGGGGCTACTATACTCGGGATCGGGCCGCAGCGATGGTCTCTCCCCTTGAGATTGACCAGGTGGTGAGGGCTTTTTTGCTTTACTTGGTCGGTACCACCTTCTTTGTTAACACCGCCAGCTCTATCGTTCTAATGTTCCTACCGGCCCTTCGAGACCTTGATCAGGTTCCCACATTCGACTAGGGTAGTTGTGCCTTGGCATACTTGTACCGGAGCATGGATGAGGTGGTCCGAGGGGCTAGGAGATTCTGCGGCTTTTAACATGCCGTTCTGGTGCATCATGATCCCTTTTTTTTCCTTTATCTTATTTTGACCCCCATTATTTACATCTGTCTTCTCAACTTCTCTTGTTTCATTTTTCAGGTCTGGGCTCTAGAGTTAGAGTTACTTGTGGGCGTTACCCGAGTGGGAGACCATTTCTCGGCCCTCGGTAGGTGGGGCGCCAGCCGTGTCACGAAGAGGCACCTTGTGCGAGTTCATATCCACAAACAACACTTGAACTCTCTGACATAAGATGCGGTACCTACAAAGCATAAACCTTCTTATTAGTACATTATTCACATTCAATTTACTTACATATTGACATCTCTTTTTTCTTTTGTAGATCTGGAACAACTTGTGGGGGTCCGAGGACACTTGGACCATTGAGATGACTCGCTCTAAGCCTTTAGCTTGGAAGAGGGCACTCCTTTATGGCCTTGGGTATCAAGTTTGGTACTTGGGGGAGCAGGTCCTGAATTGGAGGGCAGGTGTTAGAGCTAGGCGGGTCCCCAGGTCTCCTCATGAAAGTATGCTTTAGGATCATGAGCTGGAGGGTAATGATCTCATTCAGGCCGTTGTGGGCTCACCAGCTGTGGATCACACAGTTCACGTGAAGAGCTGGTATGCGGAGTTCATCCATACCCACCTTCTACTGATGGTCCTTTTTCAAGCCGCTTCTATCTCTCACGTAAATCCTTATGAGTTCCCCTTTTTGTTGTGAATTGACTGTATTCTTAACGTGTTCCTCCTATTTTCATCGTTAGGCTATGCTTGCTAGGCTCGTGGCCCCAATTAGGTCCAAAGTGCAGGAGAGAGAGCCCTTGAGGCGTCGATTGGATCTGGGTAGGGAGGATACTTCTACGGCTAGCGAGGAAGCCGGGCCGGCTACTGCCCCTGGTTCTGAGTTTATCCCAGGCAGCTTCATCCATGTCCCTGACCCCCTAGTTCGATGTTGGGTTTCTCCTGGGGAGTTGTCGTGTCAGTTCTTAACCTTGGATGGGGACCTGACCCCTATATGCACCCCTGGTGGTGCTACTCACGTATGTTCTTTTCCTGACCTGCTTTCACTATAATTCTCAAACCAAATGTTAGTTCCAACATTTATTTCAATGATGCAGATTCCACTGGAGCAGGGCCTATATATGTATCGCATGATAGAGGCCTAGAGAGATTACATGTTGGAGGTCACCCAGCAGTGGAGGGTAAGAACCTCTTTATTTTCTACATGTATACATTCTTGCATGGTTTACTAACCTATGATTTGTTTGAATAGGATCAAGATGAGGCTAGTAGGGCGAGGATCGCTTCTCTTGAGCATCAAATTGATGTATTCTATATTGATAAGGACGACGAGGACGAAGACGGGAGCGACAACAGCACCAGGGGAGAAGATGACCCTAAGGGTACGGGATCAGATGCTTAATGTTCGAGGGTTAAAATTTGTGTAGTCTCTAAGTAAGGAACATAAAATTTTGGTTTTAGAATTTATGAACAGAATGTTTGTAAAACCCGACACTTTCCTTGATTAAATTCATTTGTTTTACTTTTCATATTTCTTCACATGTGAGTTGATTTCATTGTTTGCATACCTAACTGTCCCACCTGTTTAGACTGTGTGATTCAAAGAAACGCCATCAGCCTGCACTACTGATGAGGCGATCGCCTCATCGAACCCTGGTGAAGAAGCGATCGCCTCTTTTTGTTGAGGCGGCACCTCATTGATGAGGCGATCACCTCATTGATGAGGTGACCTCCTTAGCAGCAAGCGGTCCTACCCCTATAAAACCCACATTCCCGTGTTTGACCTAATTTTCAAATCCCCTTCATCCTTCCCTTTATGTTTCTCCCTCTAAGTGTCTTTGAAAAGCCACAAACATGACAAAACAAAGTCTGAGGTCCCTACAGTCGATTTTGAAAGGTTTGGACAACAAATCTTGGGCCGAGTTAGAGCCATTTCATCTCACGGTCTTCAAATCACTCCATACTAGGAGAATTAATTACCCTTTTCTCCAAGCCATGGTTCAATTTTGGGATCCCCAGAAACATGTCTTTCAGCTCAACATAATAGAAATATGTCCCCTACTGGAGGAAATCGAGGCAATTCTCGGCCATCATACAGATTTTGCTTGCTAACTTGTAATTCCTACTCTTGAAAACCCAAATTCTCACTCTATTGAGCAATAAATGGCACGTATGTTCAATCTTCCACCTCTGTCTTCCTTCCATTGTATCTCCAGCTCAAAAATCAAATTGGAGTCCCTCCTCGAAGTCATCATGATTGTGGACAAAGGGGAAACTTACTAGTCCCGAATGTTAGCCCTCTATTTGTATGCTCAATTTCTACTGGTTTCCCCCTCGGGGTACTATGATACAAAGATCCTCTCCATCCTCGATCAAGTGGAGTCAGGGCTCAATCCTTTCCCTCTCATCTTAGCAAAAACCATCATTGGATTGGATGACTTCACAAGGATGCGACGATTCTCCAGAAGCCCCTTTTTGCTAGAGATAAGTTTCTTGTTGCCCCTCCTTTACTTTCAACTGCCAATACTGCCTATACCTAAACATTTGCAATCCCACTGATGTGGTTTTATGAAAAGCTGGGCTTGATTGAACCTCCCCAAGACATTAGGCGTTATCAGGCCAAGCATTATCGAATAAGGAAACTACATCTCATCCTTGTAGACATTCGTGGCTGGCTATCAACATTCCCTGATACACTGATTCACTGGATGTGTCCCTGGTGGGATTTATAGCATGTGACCCTCCAGTCTTATACATATTGCATCCCAACTTTCGGTCTCCAGTTTGCTACTTTCTATAATCCAGCCCACCTCTGTTGCCAATATGGTCATAAACAACTGATTAAAGAGCCTGTTCACGAGTTCGAGCCAGGGCTGCTTTCTCAAAATTTCCTGGACCACCTAGTGGCGACTTGGCCTTAAAGAGTCATCAAAAGAAACTTAAGCTACGACGGTGATAAGACCACTGATGATCATTACAAAGCATGGGTTTGCTTGCAACAGACAAAAAGAGATGAATTATTAAATATAAAAACACAAGAGAATTACAAATATTAAGTTCACAGGGTAGGCAACAAAAGAAGAGAAAACAAAACTAGCTCATGAAATGAAGTCATCGTTTCCCCTTTTGTTAGAAGTAGTTTCCCTTTTGTACTAGTTAAACGGCTTGTAATGGGCACATTATGCAATGTTTAATGACAATTAAAGTAATCCATTTCATTTCATTTAAGCACAAAATGTATATACATTTTGCTTTTGGTACATCTCATGTTATTAGTTGGCTTGCCCTTGTAAGTTTTCCAACTAACCATTTTGTACCTCTCCTTCCCCTTTTATACGTCCTTAACTTTTGCCTGGACCTCATCTTTTGAGGTTTTCAGTCCAATAGGACCCCTTTTTTTCTTTTTCTCTTTCCTTTTTTTTTTTGGTCTCTAACTTTTTCCTAGACAACCTCTTTTCGAGGTTTTCTCACTAGCGAGACTTTTCACAGAAACTATTTCTTGAGCCTGTCTAGGTTGATGGGTTCTTTGAACTCGTTTCCCTCCATGTCAGACAAAATGGTAGTGCCTTTTAAAAATAGCCTCTTTACTAGATATGGTCCTTCCCAGTTAGGCTTAAACTTTCCTCGAGGATCTGTCATGAATAATCTTGTGAGTTTCAACACTAGATCCCTCTCTCGAATCTTGCTTGGCTTGATCTTCTTATTGTAGGCACGGGCTATTCTTCTCTGATACAGTTGAGAATGATACATAGCCTTCATCCTCTTTTCGTCCAGCAGTGTCAACTGAGCCAACCGACTTTCGACCCACTGATACTCGGGGAGTTTAGACTCTAGAAGGACTCTCAATGACTTTATCTCAACCTCCACTAGTAAAATAGCCTTACATCCATAGACTAAAGAGTATGGAGCGGCTCCTGTCGAAGTCCTAATAGTAGTTCAATACCCCCACAATGTGAACTGTAACTATTTAGCCTAATCTTGGTAATTTTCTAGTGTCTTGGCCAAGATCTTTTTAACATTCTTATTTGCTGCTTCGACTGCTCCATTTGCCTATAGCCTATATAGAGATGATATGTGGTGTTCAATCTTATATCCTTTAGTAGTGTGGCCATCTCTGCTCGAAACTGAACACCATTTTCTATAATTACATGGTGTGGCAGACCATACCTACAGATTATGTTCTTTTTGATGAACCTCGAGATCTGCCTCACCCCCACAGTAGTATAAGATTCAGCCTCAACCCACTTGGAGAAGTAGTCGATGGCCACAATGATGAACCGATGACCATTAGTTACTTTTGGCCTTACCTCCCCTATGATGTCAATCCCCCATACAGAAAACGGCCAAGGAGACGTCATTCCTTGAAGCTCCATTGATGGTAGGTGGCTAAAATCACCATATGTTTGGCAATTGTGACATTTCTTCACAAATCCAACATAATCCGCTTCCATGGTGAGCCAAAAGTACCCCTGGTGGGATATTTTCTTTGCCAAGATAGTCCCATTCATGTGTGGCCTGCACACCCCTTCATGAATTGCTTCCATAAGCTTCCAACCTTCATCCTTGTCAACATATTTGAGGTGTACCCCGACTGGCATTCTTTTGTATAACATCCCCCCGTGGCTTATGAACTGTCGAGACAACACTTGTAGGGATATCCTTTCTTTCTTATTAGCGTCATCCAAAAATTGCCCAGTTTTTAGATACCTTTGTAAATCATAGAACCAAGGTTTCTTAGTGACATCAACTGGCATTATTCTCACATCTTCGTAATAGGGGGCTCGAGACTTTGTGAGAATTAAGGGTTTGGCCTCTGGTTGTTTCCCACTTTCCCATATGGAGGCTGGTGTAGCTAGGGCGTCAACTACCTGGTTTCCTTCCCTTGGAAAATAAATGAATTTACACTGTGTGAAGGAGCACAGGATGGTGGTCAAGTATTCCCAGTACAGTCATAGTCTGTCTTCCTTTATCTCCCATTCTTTAGTAGCTTGTTTTATAACTAGCATGGAATCCCCATAGACAGTGACATTTTTCGCTCCTACGCTACGCAATGCTTCTAAGCCAAAGATGCAAGCTTCATATTCTACTTGGTTATTGGTCACTTCAAATTCGAGCCTTTTTGCCATCGGGATCATTTCTCCTTCTGGCGTAACCAAAATTACTCCTATCCCAGCCCCCTTGTTGTTGACAGCTCCATTAAAGTACATTTCCTAATCTTGTATCTCTATTGCCCTTAAATGCTCGTCGAGGAACTCCAGCTTCCACTCTTGGGTGTCCCCCATCGAGCTTTACGCCAAGAAGTCTGCTACTGCTCTTCCTTTTACTGTCTTTTTGGCCATATATTCTATATCAAATTCTATGAGCAGAACGAGCCACCTAGCCAATTTTCTCATAAGAGACGGGGTCTGTTGGAGGTACCTGAGGGGATAATGTTTGGAAACTGCTTACACCTTATAAGACTGGAAGTAGTGTCGGAGTTTCCTCATTGCCCAAATTACTGCTAGACAAGTTTTCTCTATTAAACTATAAGTAGCTTCATACGGTAGAAGCTTTTTACTCAGGTAATATAGAACATGCTCTGTCTTCCTTTCACCTTCCTGTGCTAGCATCGCCCCTATTGCATCCTTTTAAATTGCCAGATACAGGATTAAGACTTTACTCGGTCTCAGAGGTTGTAAGAAAGGGGGATTCATCAAATAATCCTTGATAGTTTCAAAAGCCTATTGACATTTCTCATTCCACACAATAGGTTAGTCTTTCTTCAGAAGCTTAAAGATAGGGTCGTAGATGGCTATTAGTTTGGCTATGAAGCTGCTAATATACTGTAAATGCCCTAGAAACCCTCAGACCTCTTTTTCATTTTTTGGTATGGGCATATCCCTGATTGCTCTGATCTTATCTGGATCCATCTCTATTCCTTTCTGACTAACAATGTGTCCCAACAATTTCCCAGATGTGACCCCAAAAACACACCTCTTTGAGTTCAATTTAAGATTATACTTTTCTGCTCTAGCCAAAAACTTGTCTAGTGCTTCAAATGCCCTTCCCTACTTGTAGATTTCACCATCATATCATCTACATACACTTCGACCTCTTTATGGATCATGTCATGCAATAAGGCAGTCACCATCCTTTGATAGGTGGCCCCTGCATTCTTTAACCTAAAAGGCATCACTTGGTAACAGTACACACCCCATTCAGTGATGAATGATGTCTTCAATCTATCCATTACAGCCATCATGATCTGATTATATCTCAAAAATCCATCCATAAAAGAGTACATTGCATTGAAAGCCATACTATCAATCAATGTGTCAATATGCAGTTGGGGAAAGTCATCTTTAAGGCAGGCTTTATTCAAATCTCGGTAGTCCACACACACTCTGACCCTTCTATCCTTTTTGAGAACTGGAACTATATTTGCTAACCACTTAGTGTCCTCTACCACTTCTAAAAACTTTGCCTTCAACTGCTTTTTGACTTCTTCCTTAACCAAGAGAGCCCATTTTGGCCTTAGCCTCCTTTGCTTATGCTTTATTGGCGCTATGTGAGGGTATGTGGGGATTATGTGTTATGAGATCTCTCTATCAATTCCGGGCATGTCTTCATAACCCCAAGCAAATACTTTCTATCTCTTTTTAAAGATTTTTTCCATTTTTTCTCTCTCATAATGAGTTAAACCAGAAGCAAGCAGTATATTTTTAGGATTATCATCTGTGCCTAAATTAAATGATTCGGTTTGCATGGAATTAACGTCAAACATATGCATTAAATGATCATCACAAACAGAATAACCATTAGGGAACACATCACACAAATAAGCAAAATCAGATTTCATTGCATTCACTTTTGAAAAGAAAAGGTCGTTAGTTTCAAACAGAGAAGCTAGGGAAATATCAAAGTCATTATAAAAGGCATCTATGATAGAATTGAGGATGTAGGTCTCAAATTCTAGGTCTTTGTTCTGATCATCAATGCTCTTCTACTCTGAAGTAGCTTCATCCTCTTTAGACTCCTCTTCGACCAGTACGAACTCCTCAGTAGGGGCTTTTTCGATAGCAGCTTCCCCAACTTTGTTCATAAATTCAGCAAAAATCTCGAATCCTGGGATAACTTCCCCAGCCATTAGGAGAGGTTCTTGAGTCCCACTGTATGGGTGCCCGGTGCCTTCCTTTATAAAGATTTCCCACAAAGTCTTCTTTCTAGCTACGGTTTCCTTCTCCTTTTCCTTAGACCAGTCTGATATACCCAATTTCTTCCCAGCTTTTTCAACCTCTTTGAATCCTAACCCATGCTTTAGAATAGGTACCTTGCTTCCCACACACTCTGAAGGTCCACTCTGATTTTTCTCTAACCCCATGCCAGGAAAAAAATTTATATTGTGCATCATTCTCAAAACCCTTTCATCCATCTCATCTTCATAGATCACACAAACTTCAAAACTAGGGCTAGGGGAAATCTCCTTAGGGATCAACTTCAGTGCGGCTATAGCGACTTCAGTTTCAACTGAGATGGTGAGAACTCTTCCTTCATGTGGAAACTTAACCTTCTAATGAATAGTGGATGGAACGCTACCCATTTGGTGAAACCATGGCCTCCCCAATAAAATGGCAAAGGTTACCGGGATATCAATCACATGCAGGTCAACCCAGACTTCTATAGGCCCCGTTTTGACTAACGCCCTGAAAGTTCCCTCCACAGATCTTTTAGTGTCATTGTAAGCCTTGATAACTACTTCATAAGGCTTTAAATTGGCTATCGTCAACCCTAGCTTTGGCAGAATCTTCAATGGACACACATTGATGGCAGAGCCATTATCAACCATCACACAACAGGTCATTTTCCCTTTTACCTCAACTTTGATAAACAGGGCTTTGTGGTGATCCCTCCTTTTTAGAGGCAGATCGTCATTGGAAAATTTTATCATTCCTTGAAGAGTTTCCATTAGTGACTGAACCATATGTTCTAGAGTGGAATTAGTGGAAATCTTTCTTTGGTCTAGTGCCAGGACCAGGGCTTCCCTAGAATGCATGAGTAACTCCCAAACATTGGCAATGGTCTCTCTGCTTTGTTCTATCTCCTTTCCTCTCTCTGCACATTCTGCCTTTTCGGGCTTGACCTTGCTAACCTTAGTTTCTTTTTCCTTTTCTTCAACCTTTCCCACAGACTGACTTGGCTCACAGCCCTCATTGTCCCATAGGTCAACTTATTCTTTGCTTTCATTATCGAAACTCCATATGTCCAAGAATTGTACCTGTAACTCTGTAGGTTGTTTGCTTGTTCTCAAGTTTTTAGGCATGGTCTGTTAGGAATTATAAGAGACATCAATGAAGGAGTTTAGGACTTGTTCTTCTATTAGGCCAGAGTTGACCATCAGAATGGATGGGTTAGGAGGTGGTACATTTCGGTAATTGGGTAATTGGTTGGTTTGAGTGTTTGGTTTTCTATTTTCTGGATCGGTGATTTTAACTGAGTCTATCAAATCTTGGATTTCATGCTTTAACTAGGCACAACTATCTGTTTCATGCCTGATGGTCTGATGAAATTTACAAAAGAGCTTTGGGTTAGCTCCAAGCAAGGGTTGTTGCGAAGGCAAAGGTCATAGCAGGTTCTTCTCAATGAGCTTATCGAGAACCTTAGACATAGGACGTCCTAGATTAGAAAATCTCCGAGGCTGTCTAACTATACTGACTTGTACATTACTGCTCAGTGGTTGAATAGCATGAATCTGAATGTTACTGCTTGAGCTGGCCCCCTCTTTGCCCCCAGAACCTCTTCCAAAGAATTTCTTTTCTGGAGCCAAATTTGATTCTTTCTAGACCCCAAATCTATATAATTCTTCAAAATTCCTGATCCCTAAATCCCTTAATTTCCTAGACAATGTGGGAACACACCCTTTTATTGCCAAGACCAACTGGTCAGACTCATCTGGCATATGCCTCATCAAGGACAATTTTCCCCTCCAATGAGTTAGGTAATCAGCAAAAGGCTTGCTAAAGTTTTGCTTGGTATTCTGCATATCTCTCAGGGAAACTTCTAGTTGAACGTTGAGACCATATTGCTTGATAAAAGCAGCACACAATTCTTTCCAATCCGACTGAACATGCGGTTCTAAGGTGTAATACCAACGAATCAGCACTCCTTCCAATGAAATAGGGAAATGGTTAACAATTTGGCTCTCAATTAGCTCAGTAGCCTTCATGTATGTTACATATTGCTTCAAATGCAAATGGGGATCCTCAGCACTAGTATACTTCTTCATGTCTGGGAATTTAAACTTACGAGGCAGCAGTTCATCACCCTTTTCTAAATTCAGATCGTAATCTAGGGGGGTGACCATACCCTTCTCCTTCATCATCACCTGCATCTGGTTCATCACTTTGGTCATATTCTTAGCCCACTCAGTCTGACCCACATCCTCAGCTTGGATGACATTCCTTTGATTCACCGGATTGGCAAATACCATCACATCATCTTCTTCCCTTCCTCTAATCGATATTTCCTTGTCAAGATTGACCGGATCAATTGGCGGTGCATTGGGTGGCTATGTTAGCTGACTTTCTTTGATAAGCTTAGTAATCTCCCCTATCATTTCTCTCATTATAGCTCGGGTTTCTGTTATTACTTCTTCTTTCCACCGTTCCCCGAATGCCTCTGGATCGAATCCTTCTGCCATTCCTAATTCTGAATTTCTGACCAAATGACCTGAACTAGCTCGGATCCACCCGGCTGAGCTTGAAGGATCTATAGTGCTACAAAATAGTCAGTTAGAATGATGCATAACATGTATGCATGATATGCAAGTTCGTTTTATTTAGAAACAAAAGGTTGCACACAAAAAGGTACATAAAATCAAAATATGGAACTTAAACATGCAAACTTCTACCCTTATTTCTCCCACACACTTATTTAATGGCGAGTATCATGTCCTAGGATTTTTGGCCTGGGTTTTAATTATCAGCGGGGGATAATAAAACCGACGTATGCAAGAAAACTCTTAAAATGATTCAAACAAGTAATGGTTCCCTTAAATAAAGCCCGAGTCCACTTTCTATGAGCCAAGATCCATAGCACCATAAACTTGCTTGTCAAGGCCCATTTGAAATGGGTTATGAGTAGGCATAAGAGGCCTTTGTTGACTAGCTTATTTATAATGGGCTTTGGTTGGACACGAGGGCCCATTTTATTTGGGACTGCTTATTTATGGGCTCGAGATTTATTTTAAGAGTCCATTATATGGCATAATACACATGCATGTGGAAAAATTCCTAAGGATAGTTGCTACGTCATTACATAGGCTTGAGTCTTCGATAAAAAAGGCTTCAGCTCCCACAACGATATACATCCATATACGTCTCCCCACTTAAGGGTCAAACAACGTGGATTAGTACATGTCGTGAGTGACAATAATCAAATAATCCACCACTAGGTTTGAGTGAAACGTAGGTAGCAAAGTACTGACTATTGTTGGGTTTATTCGGGACTGAAGTGCTCATTGTGTGCAAAATGTGTAGTGAATGCATAAATGCAAGAAGAAATAAGAAAATAATTAAAGATGATAAAACACAAAACACTGAAATTAGTTTCTCTATCCCTAGTGGAGTCACCACTGTAGTCGGCGAGGTTTAGCGTGCGCCCAAGTGTTTGGCGACCACGACACTGTGTGTGGCTCGAGGCCCACTAGGAAATATGAGATAGGTCTTAATCCTATTCGGAGATGGATTCACCACCCGGATAAAAGCTGGGACACATTATACAGTAACTAGATCCCACAGAGGTTCCCAGAAGCTGTCATCAGAGATCGGGTTCGAAAACTGAGTATGAGTGTTTGAATGCTCACCCAACCTTGCGGTTGGCCTCCATTTGTGTTTTGCATTTTATTACCATTTAATTATTTAATTATTTCCTCATTTACCACACGTAATAAAATTGCCTTCGGATAATTGCCAAATTTTATAATTAAGTATGAGTTTGCACATTAGTCCAATTTCATGCCTTTAAGTCCCAACATTCACAAAACACAGTAAATAAAATAAATAATAATTTACACCCATACATTCAAAATTAAATAGGGGGAAAGGGATTAAAGAATACAATGCTTTTTAGCTAAATAAACTGATAATATACAAAAAATAAACCAAACATATACTGAAAATAAACTATTAAAATAATATAAGAGCGGCAATATGCAAGAGGTAATTAGCAAAAGTGACTACTCGATGATAGAAATCATCAAGTAATTCCTGCAAATAACACATAGTTAACCCTTCCTTTCACAAAAAATGAAATCACATGTAGCGATATTTACAAAGAGGTTCTATAAAGAGGTTTTCACGTTATAAACTAAAGAAAGTATCAAACAATCAAGGTTAAACATCATCATACAATCGTACAGGTGTATTAACGATCAAAAGGGGACATATCGAAGCGGATGTCATAACAAAGAAATAAAAAATGAAGTAGGAAATGGGTTAACCCTGTTAATGAGGCGGTTGCCTCATTGATGAGGTGATCACCTCATTAAGATGAGGCGATCGCCTCAATGATGAGGCGACGCCTCATCAACAGGGCTCTTACAATTCTGAGACAAAAATAGGTAGCACACACACAAAAGATAGGCTCCTTAAAGGCCTGTCAATGGGGCGATCGACTCATTGATGAGACGATCATACTCCCAAGACTTCTACTCCCAAGACGTGTAGAGTTCTACTCTAAGTAACCAAAACATGCATATACACACTCTACACTCATCATGCTATGACTACATGCAAAGGTATTCAAAGACCCCATCAATAAAGTGAGTTATCAAGCTAAACACATTAGAAATAAACCTAAAATATGCTAAAGACTCAGTTACACACAAGCAAGAACACATAAAATGATGAACATGTCAAGTTTAAAGTGCAAATTTTACACCAAAATGAGAGGCCTTCATAGCTATTTTGATTGAGATCCTTGCTAGGATGTGGTATCTACCTTTGAAAAAAGTTTCTTCCTTCTTCTCTTGTGGGGAAAGTGGAACTCTTCTCTTCAACCTTCCTCCCTTTTCTTGAGGACATTTTTTTTTCTTTTCTTTTCTCTTTGTCTTTTTTTTCAGAGCTCTTTTTTCTTTTCCTCCCCAACCTCCTCCTCTTCTTTCTTCTCTCTCTTTTTTCTTTTATCCCTTAGCTTTCCCATGCCCCTAAGCCTCCTAGCCCATCATGAGCTCTCCTAGCCTATTTTCCTTCCCCAAAAGTCTTTTTCTCACATAAGAAGGAGGTCTAGAGAGTGGGGCCCATGCCACTTGATTGTCATGATTGCAGCTGCATTTAGCTGCCATAAAGGCAACACCTCATCGATGAGGCAATCACCCCATTGGCAGCTGCCAAAGAGGTGATCGCCTCATTACACTGAGGCAATGCCTCTTGGGCCCATGCCTGCGCTGGGCCAAGTGCGCTTGGGCCGAATTTGGATAGTTGGGCTCGGTTTTGGGGTTTTTTAGGCTTATGGGTTTTCAAGTCCACTTTCCACTTAGAGATTCAGGCTTCATTCTCATGTCCAAGTTTCACATTCTCATCATTGGCCTTGATAACGGGCCGGTCAAACCGAGCACCCCTAATTTATCCCCTAACACGGGCTGACCGAACCAGGTGTCTACAATGAACTTTAAGTCATATGGTAATAAAAAGTTGTATAATTTGTTAGAATATTTTAAAATTTAAAAATAATGTGATCTTAGAAATATATATAATAGTTATGAAAATTAAAGATGTAAATGTTATTATAATATAATTAGTGACTTTTTAGTTGTAAATTTTTTTTTAATTTGTTAGAAATGACATTTTTTTAAATTCATAAAATATGTTAAATTGTGTAGTTGTTTGTTATATTTTTTTAAATTGTTTTATAATTTGATTTTATATTATAATGTTATAACAAATTATCTAGGGGGTATTGTCAATTAGAACAATTATTTTTTGCAAAAGAGGTATGCTTTCTCTATTTTATTGATTAAATTTTAAAAATTCTACTTAATTTAAGTTGATGATTGTTTTTGAAAAGTTATATAACTTTTATTTATATTTATTGTAAAATAAAATCAATAACATTATTTTGTTATAATACAAATAATGACATTTATGAATGTAAAATAATATGAAATACATAATGGGTTTACATTATTTTTATATTTACATTAATAAATATAAAATTATTTTTGGATTTGCATGTTAAATGTTTATTATGCACATAATAGATTTATTGAAATTAATTATTAGATTAATTTATTGTGATTAAAGTGTTTTCTCTATGTCGATGGTTAGTGAATTTTTAAAATTTATTGGATGTAATTTATTAGATTTGCATGTGATAAGTTTATGATGAAAATAAGGGATTCACAATAATTTTTATATTTAATGGCACAAATTTTATAAAATTGACACTTAAAATATATTAATTGACACCAATTATTTAGATTAATTGATAGAAAAATATACTGTGAATAAAGTGTTTTCTATATTTTGATGGTTAGTGACTTAATTAATTTTACTGGATTTTAATATTTGGATTTGCATGTTAGATTTTTATTACAAAAATAATAGATTAATTGACACTAATTTTTACAAAGAAAATCAATAACATAATAAGTGCACTAAACCAAATACATAAATCAAATATTCTTTAATACAATATCTCAAGTTAGATAAAATGATCATACAAATAACATATTTTTATAATAAATATGATGACACTTTTGGATAACAAATATGAATTAGATAATGGTACAATTTACTTATTTTTAATTTTGCATTAATTAATAAAAAACTATTTTTGGATGTCACAACCTAAATCAAAAGGCACGTGACCAGCACTAGGAAATGAGAAAACATAAAGTAACCGAAAATCATAGTAAGCCGTAAAAAATTTTCACAAAAAAAAAACACTTAATAATAAAATCATTACTTGACAATAAAATCATAATAAGTGCACTAAACCAAATACATTAATCAAATATTCTTCGATACAATATCTTAACTTAGATAAAATCATCATACAAATAATACAAGTTCTTTGATTAACTACTGCAATATCTAGAATTCAGTTGTACAAAAGATATTAAATAAACTTACATAATAAAGCCGAAGAAAAAGAAATTTAGCGTAGAGAAGAAGGATAAATCTCAAACTCCCAATCTTTAAAAAAAAAACAATATTGAGGGTAATCAGACCTTACTATGCAAGATAATAAATAGAGCTGTATGGTTTAAAAATCCTTTAAATCAAATAATCATAACAAAAAAATTAAAGTACTTAAAATTTATTTTCATTTCATTAACTCTCCAATCTTAAAAAATATGAATAATTTACAATAAAACTTCTTCAAAATAAAATATTCTTTATTTAATAATTTATAAGTGAAAACTTTTTGTATAACCCTACTCCATAAAGTCTAATAGCCACTTGGCTCACTTAACCATAAGACTGCCAGTCCCCAAGAGCTAAGCATCAACCGAGGCACCAACCACAGTCATTTATTTAATCCAATATTTTAACAACGGTCCCTGAGAGTTAAGGCATCAACCGAGGCACCCATTCCAATAACAAATCATAACATCTCCATTAATCACTAGCGGTCCCCGAGAGCTAAGGCATCTACCGAGACACCTGTTCTAGTTAACTAATCATAAAATTTGGATCCATCTCTCAATCTTTACCAGTGTGCACATGGTACTAATAAAACCAATAAGGTAGCCTATTCTATTAGTATTTTTCAAAACTAATATATAACAAGTGGCACAATTTTAAAAAGTTATAATTTATAAATTAAATAACATAAAAATAAAATAAAATAATCTCAATGCTAATCATAGCCTAAACTAACATAACTTAAATTTCATGGAAGCATAATACTATCTTAAATTTTATAAAACCGCTATGTGTAGAAAACACATGCACACAGTTCAATTTATTATCTTACTATTGGAGCAAGCTGACTAATGGTTCCGTGTCCACCTATTATTAGTAGTTCCCAGTCTGATATTCTCTAAAATAAAATAATATTTATTCAAAACATGCTTATGAAAAATAATTAAAATTCATAGGAATTTCCAAAAATTTTGAAATTAATATAAATTAAGAAATTTGTAACAAATTTGAAATAAATCCAAACGAAGACTCGATCTAAGGAATGACTCTAAAATGACTTAACGGTTAAACAGAAATGTACAGGTGTCCCATTTTACGAGAATGTCATGACCTAAACCGGGAGTCATGACCGGTGCTAGGGAACGGGAATTCTTTCAAATCTGGAACCCGTAGCAAGCCTTAAAAATAAAAGCATGCAATAAATAAATAAAAATATGCCAGAATTAAAATCTTAAAATGATATAAAATAAATACTCAATGTCATATCATATAATAAATATTCAAAGAAAGGTCTCTGACATGAGAACAACATTCTACAGATACAAAGTTCTACTACTACAGTTTTCTAGAATACAATAGAAGTTAGATAAGTAATTTACATAAACTAGCCAGGGTTGAAAAAGTTCGGCGTATGGGCTTACTACTGAGGTTTGAGGAAGAAGAATCTGCTGAAAAAAATACAATTGAGGGGAGTTAGACCTCACTAAATGAATTATTATATTACATATGCATGCACCTCATAATGTCATACACAATCAAGCATTAGTATATATAATAAATATACATAGGCATTTCACACAAATGCTGAAATTACTTTTATATATAATAAATGCTGAAAAAAAAGTTTATTTTAATGAAGGATCAAATAGAACCCTAATTATATGCAACCTCAATAAAAAATATCTCTCTAGTCATACATGCTCACTTAATTCCAAATTAATTATCTTATTCCATTTTGGACAATAGACTAGCCTCGAGATACTAAGTCAATCGAGCTCTAGCAATCTCATTGTCAATATGACTGGCCCTGAAACACTAAGTCAACCGAGCTCCCGCAATCATACTGCTCAATCACATCAATCTCAAATCAATCAAATAAAAGTCACCTCAAGTGATTTCATAACTCAATCCTAAAATCTATCACACTAGTACGTATCCTAGTACAACCCGCTAGGTAGCACATTCTATTGATATCCTTCAAAAAAACTTAATAATATACATATAATGCATAATTAAATATAATAACATTCATAACAATAAAATAAATCATATAAATACCAGAAATGTACCAAAAATATTCTAAAAATATTTTAAGTATATATATGCTACATATATCCAAAATCAACCATAAACATACCGAATATAAACCATGAATATACCAAGAATATTCTAAGTGTATATTGAAAATATACCTAACATATACTAAAATATTTAATAAAACAATTCATGTAAAAATACATATTAAAAACATGAATACTCAATATCATGCATCCTATATGCAATGTATATATAAAATAATAACTCATAATTCTGCACTCCTCGAGACTAGCTCGACAAGTCTAGTCTAATAGGCCTCGGTCTCGGCGTAACTAGAAAATAAATAATAATAACAATCAGAATAAATTCCAACTTATACTTCTAAAGGAGACCCGATCTAGTAATACAAAAACTCAGACAAATACAAAAATTCAAAATTGACCTGATGTAATGTTTTACGAGAATTCAACTGAAAATTCAGCAGAACCTTCTCTATAAAATGGACATCTATCTACTGAAAAGTAGAGCCGATCCTGTAAGAAAAACACACTTCTAACACTGATTGCACAACACCTTTGGTTGGGACCCCGAACTGCACAATTCCTAACCGAGATTCACAAATTCACCAAAAATAAAATAAAATAATAAATATATTAAAAATCATTAAATTCCATAAATATCTGCAAAATACTAAAATATAATATATTTAAAACATTAAAACACTAAATACAATTATTTTCACAATTATTAAATAAAAATCTCAAATTATAAATAATATTAAAAAAATCTAATTTTTCAATATTTCAATATAAAATAGTAAAATTTCACTTTTATGTATTCAAATAGCTTAAATAGCCTAAATATATATTAAAAGTAATTAAAAATCCATTTAATCATCAAAATAGTAAATAACATATTATTGGAATATAATTTTCAAAAATTAGTATTAATTAGTTAAAAATAGTAAATAATTTATAAAAATCATTTTAATACCCTATATAATTATAAAATCATTTTAATACCCTATATAATTATAAAATCATTTAAAAACATTATTTAAATATAATTTTCACAAAATTACACAATTAACTCAATAATACAAAATATACAAAATATAATTCATATTCTAAAAAATTATACAAATTCACCAAAAACCATTTTAAATATAAAATTATTAACTCAAACTATCAATACTAATTTAACTAAATTCTCATTAAAAATAATTAATTAACATAATTATAAAAAAATCAATATTTAATATTAAAATAATAAAAAATTAACCAAAATTCAAATTAATTCAAAAAAATCACAAAAAATATATTTGAGAAGCTTGAGCTGCAACAAACAACATTTGTGAAGCAAGTTTGCAAGAATCAACAATTATCAAGCTCAAAAAAAAAATCAAACACCCTAAATCACATAAACTAGAAATTGAAGATATCTAAAAATCTAGAGGATTTGAACTCAAACGGAACTTGAAAATGGACTCACAAGAGGAAACTCATTCAAAAAAGTCCAATCCGACGAGCTGGGATGGTCGAAATCTCATCAGCATGAGGAAGCTCCCACTTTCAGCTTCTTTAATTTTCAATGATGCAGCAGCTTCCTGGTGGCTCTGCTGGGGGCTGGCGACATTTAGAAGAAGCTAGAGATGGTGGTGGTTCTCGATGGCAACTAGGCGGCTCCGGTGGTGGCTAGCAAAGAGTGATCGAAGAAAAGGAAGAAAAAGAAGAAGAAGAAGAAGAAAGAAAGAAAGAAAGAAAGAAAGAAAGAAAGAAAGAAAGAGGAGTTTGACCCGAAAATTTTATTGCTTGACCCCTTTTTTTAATTTATGAAATTACCAAATACCCTTCATCAAATTTAATAATAATAATAATAATAATAATAATAATAATAATATTATTATTATTATTATTATTATTATTATTAATCCCATGCAAAATAAATTATTTTACAACATCCCAAAATAATATTATTTTATTTAAAATACTGAGTCATTACAATCTCTCCTCCTTATAAGAATTCATCCTCGAATTCAAAGAAAAGAACAAAAACAATAATCATCGAGGAAAGAGATAAGGATAAGAAGCTCACATCTCTACTTCAGTCTCCTAAATATGCTCCTCTATATTGTTGCTTCACCACAAAACCTTGACCATCAGAATCTACTTCAAACCCAACTGACGAACTTAATAATCTACAATCATAACAGGTTATTCCTCAAACGTTAAGACTTCATTCACTTCCACACTATCAGGCTGTAACACATACGAAAGGACTGAAATATACTTCCTCAGCATCGAGATATAGAAAATTGAATGCACTTGAGACAAATTCGAAGGCAAAGCCAACCTATATGCAACCATGCCCACTCTCTCCAGAATCTCGAAAGATCTAATATATCTCCATGCTAGCTTACCCTTTTTGCCAAATCTCATTACACCCTTCATCAGAGACACCTTTAAGAACACATAGTTTGCAACCTGGAACTCTACATTTCTAGGTCTCATATCCGTATAGCTCTTTTGTCTACTAGATGCAGTCTCTAATCTCCTTTTAATCACAACAACCTTCTTAGTGGCATCTTGAACCATCTCAGGTCCAGTCAATGCTCTCTCCCAATCTCATCCCAACTTATAGGAGATCTACACTTCCTTCTGTACAAAGCCCCATATGGTGCCATCCCAATATTTCTATGGTAGGTGTTATTATATGCAAACTCCATAAGCGACAAATGATCATCCTAGATACCTCCCAGATCCAATACACATATCTTTAAGTGTCTGAATCATCTTCTCAGGCTGACCATCTGTCTGAGGGTGAAAAGCATTATTGAAATCAAGCCTTGTGCCCATCTCTTCTTACAAGTTCTGCTAAAAATGACAGGTAAACACTGAGCCTCTATCATATACAAAAGACACAGGTACTCTGCGAAGGCATATAATATGCTTAACATACAGCTTCGCTAATCTAGCTACAGAATAAGTGGCTTTTACAAACAAGAAATGAGTAGACTTGGTCAACCTATCCATAATCACCCAGATGGAATTGTATCCATCCTTAGAACGAGGTAACCCAACTTCAAAATTCGTAGCAATACTCTCTCATTTCCATTCAAGAATAGGAAGTGGTTGAAGCTTCCCAGAAGGCTTTTGATGTTTAGCTTTCACTTGCTGACACGTCAAGCACTTAGCAACAAAATTAGCTACATCCTTCTTCAGTCCATCCCACTTGTACAAGTCTCTAATACTGTGGTACATCTTAGTGACACTTGGATGTATGCTGTAGGCTGTAGAATGTGCTTCCTCAAGGATCTCTTCTCTCAAATTATCCACATCAAGAACACACAACCTACCACTGATCCACAAAAGACCTTCATCATCAAGTGTGAAATCAATGAACTTCCCTGCACGAATATTCTCAACAAGCTCTGCTAGAATAGGATCTTGACCCTGAGCTACCTTAATCCTATCTCTCAGCACATATCAAACTCTAAACTGAGATAACAGTCCACCATATTTACTCATCTTCATCATCAGACCTTGATCCACTAATTGGTGCAACACTTAGTTCAACAGTCTCCTCTCCACACTAATGTGAGCAATACTAGCTGAGGACTTCTTACTCAAGGCATCTGCTACCATATTAGCCTTGCTTGGATGATAAAGAATTTCACACTCATAGTCCTTCAGGAGTTCTAACCATTTTCTTTGCCTAAGATTCAGATCTCTCTGCTAAAAAATGTACTTAAGGCTTTTACAATATATGAAAATCTGTCAAGTCACCCCATATAGATAATGTCTCCAAATCTTGAGAGCAAAGATCATTGCAACCATCTCTAGGTCATGGGTAAGATAATTTTGTTTGTGCTTCTTCAATTGCCTCGAGGCATAAGCTATCACCCTACCATTATGCATTAACACATAACCTAGGTCAACTCTAAAGGCATCACAACACAAAATAAATTTATCTACTCCATTAGGGAAAGCTAAAATTGGAGTTGTGGTCAACTTCTCCTTCAGTAACTGGAAACTATTCTCACAAGCATCTGAACACTCAAACTTCATATTCTTCTGAGTCAAGCGAGTCATAGGAGCTGCATTTGGAAAAATCCTACACAAATCTCCTATAATACCTAGCTAAACCCATAAAACTACGAATCTCTATGACTGTCATCAGTCTAGGCCATTCAAACACTGTGTAGACGGCGGGGTTTATCACCTGTCCAAGATTTTAGCAACCGTGACACTGTTTAGGCTTAGGGCCTTAGGGAACACACTACTATGCCACAAAGTCATAGTGTGGAGAAGAGGAGTCGCCACCCAGGCTAATAACTAGGACAATTCAATTGGTGGTACTCAATTCTCTAAAAGAAAGTTAGCACAACAACCAGGTGATTCTAGGAATGAAATACTAACTTCTCTTAGTCTCGTGTTCATTTAGAATAATTTTATAAATGATTATTTCATCCTCTAATTACATGTAATTTTATTTAAACTTTATTTGACATCCATCTAACCCTAAGCATCTAGTCAATAAAATTACACATAAAAAATGCACTTAAGATCACGTTGTCCCTAAGTCTAAACTATGTTAATTTTATTAAAAAGTTAGCTAGATTTACATTTTATTTGCAAGTGAGAAATGGACTAAAGGTGGGCCTACATTTTTATTAACTAGTGAGCCTAGATCTATTTCTTTTACTTTGTCTAAAAAATGGGCTTAAGTATATTTAATTTTAAAGGAAAGTTAAATTAATGGGTCTAAGTCTAACTTGGTTTTATTTTAAGTGAAAAGTGGGCTTAGCTCTATTTATTTTAAAAGAAATGAAATTAAATGGTCTGAGCTAAGTCTAAACAAGTTTTAATTAACTAAGTGGGCCTAAAATCTAATTAACCTAATGGGCCTAAATTGATTTTAATTATTTAAAGCCCTAAACCATTTTTAAGCCTATTTAAAGTGAGTTGGGCCTAAGCGTGGATGTAGACACCCAATTTCGATATGACATGTTATGGATGCAGTAAAGGACTCCAATGATGAAAATGTCTTTGATGCTTAATCTTTAAAAAATTCAAAGGGCTTTTAAAGGAAGAATTTAATGTTTTCAGGGACTAAATCACAAAGCTCTTTTTAGGACCTAATTGTAAAATTTAAATTTTTCTAGGGGCCTTTTTGTAATTAAATGTTAAAAAAAAAATTTCACGTCGGAATTCCATAATTCTTATCAGAATTATGTAATTTCGATCGAAATTACAATAATTTCGATTGGGATTATACAATTCTGATAAGAATTGCACATTCCCGGTCAGAATTGAACTCATTCGTTTTCCTATTTCTAATTATTCCAATTTTAGGTGGTTTAAATTTCCTAATTAATTCAATCCTAAATTGGTTTAAACTTCCTAATTAATTTAATCCTATTTGGTTTAAAATTCCTAAATACACTTTAAGAATGAGAATCACATTAGGACTAGGGTTAGGCTTCCTAATTCGACTATAAAAGGGGAGCTAAAGAGAAAAAAGGGGGGGGGGGGGGGGAAGAAAAGGAGAAGAGAGGGGCATAGAAAAGAAGGAGAGGAGAGAAAGAAAATTGTGATTTTATTTTTCTTATATTTATTCTTAATCAAAAAATTTCTTTTGATTCATTAATTAATTCAAAGACTTGTGAAGAATTTTCGAAGAAAGGATTCGAAGACTTATCAAGAACGGTGAATCACAAATATGAGGAGCATCCTAATCATCCATAAGCATATCATATTCTTCTTCTTCTTTTAGTTATTTATTTATTTGTTTATTTATTATTCTATTTATTTTATCATAATTTATTCATTAATTATTATTTTATTTTTTTGTGGCGATTATAGAGGAAAACACATGGTGATCATATGAGAGAGATGAATTTTATTGGAAATCCACAGAAGACAATGGACAAAGCCCCATAGAGACTTAGTTTTTAGGGTTTTATTTTTTATTTTTATTGTCTTTATTTTTATTTTATTCTTTATTTTTATTTTTTTATTCTTTATTTTATGAATTAATGTAATATCCCCAATAGTGGGAATAGTAATAAAATTATGTGTGTGGTTGCATGATTTTTATTAAATTGGTTAGTAAAATTAGGTTTCAATTTGGTAATCATTTAAAATCAATGGAGGAAGTAGATTAATATAGGTTGCATGTTAATAAAAATTAGGATTTTAGTAAGGATTAATTTAGTTATTTATTTTATCTTATTTAATTATTTTTTTTCTGTTTTTTTAATTTCTTTTTAAGCTTATTTATTAGTTTTATGTGTTTTGGGCTTTAAGTCCATTTTAAATTTTGATTTGTTTATTTTTAGCCCATATCATTTAATAATTGATTAGGTTTAATTAATTAAAATATATTTTTAAGTCCATAATTAATTAGATTTTAGGTTAGAAATATCCTTAGGCCCATTTAGTTAATTAGACATAGGCCTACTTAATTTAATTTAATTTAATTAATTTAGACTTAACTCACTTAATTTAAGCCCTTTTTCATAATTTGTAGATTTAAGATCATTATTTAATTAAAATATGTCGAATTGAGCCCATTAATTTAAATACCTTCATAACATGTAGAATTAGTCCCATTTTTTAGAATTAAAATTAGTAGTCTTAGGTTCATTTAATTAAAATTAAAAGGAATTAGGCCTTTAGGTTCACTTATAATTTAAAACATGTAGACTTTAGCTCATTTATTTAAAATCCATGTAGATTAGACTAACTTAGGGATTATATGATTTATTAAATGCATTATTTACTTGTTTATTTCATGACTAGTTTGCCTTGGAGTTTATTGTTTTGGGTTTATATGAAATTGCATGTAAATAAAGGATAAGATAGTAATTCATAAAGTAATTCTAAATGAACACAAGACTGAAAGAAGTTGGTATTCCGTATCCAGAATCTCCTGGTTATAATGCTAGCTTTCTTTTAGGGAATCGAGTACCACCTTTTCGATTTGTCCCAATTATTACCCTAGGTGGTGACTCCTCATCTCCATGCCATGTCTTTGTGACAGTGGTTAATGTGTTCTCTAGAGCCCTGAGCTCAAATAGTGACGCGGTTGCTAAAATCTTGGACCCACGCTAAACCCCGCCGTCTACAGTGGCAACTCCACTGGGGATAAGAGATACTAATTCTACTTGTGTTCTTTAGAATTAATTTATTAATTATTATTTTATTCTTGCATTCATTCTGCATGTCCCTACTAAACTAATGGCATTGGTTTATGACTCGATGATTCCACTAGCTTCATGGGGTTATAGATCGGCTCACCATCACTCTTAGCCTTAACTCGGTCCAAGAGAGATTACTGGGCTCATCTGACCAGAGCCTGTAACCCAAGTCCTTAAGGGGGGGTAGTCTTCTCTCGAGTTTGCAAAGGATGCCAAAACCCTTTGACCTTGGCCTGTAACTTAAAGTCCATAAAGGAGGGCATCTTGCTAAGGGAACCTTGGCCTTTTTACCGGACCCTAACCACATATAATGGCATAGTTATTTCCCCTAGAGTCTACCTAAATTGCTTATGAATGTTGCCATGAGGTATTTCTATCTGTAAAGGCCCAAGCCCATACTTTAGAAACCTGTTAAGGTTAACAAAGATTAGGTTAATCTTTTACACGTAGAAATGTTGTTTCTATGCTTCTATTTTACTTTGAGAGATTTGGCATGCGCGTCGGTCCCTGATATCCCCTATCGATATTAAGACCAAGATAAAAAATCCTAGGAAAAGAGACTCACCATTGAATACATGTGCGGGAGGAATAAGGTTGGAAGGATGTATGTATACCTAACTTGTTACTTGCTACTTGCTGCATAGCATGTGCATTATGCATACATGCATGCATGCATCTCATGCATCATATTAACCATTTGTCTTGAAGCCATTATAGATTTGTCTAGGTCTTCCTGTGTTTGGAGTCAAAAAGGTGGTAGACTAGTAAGAACTGATTCAAGCCCCTAAGCAATCAAGAAAGAGATCCTTAGCAGACTGGAAAAGAGCCCCATTAATCTAGTTACGCAACCTAAATGAAATGAAAGAATGGAACAATAAGAGGGAGGAAACTGGACCCTAAAAGATGTCAAAGGAGCATTGATGGATGATATGAGAGCAATGATACAAGATGAGTTAAGACAAGCTCTAGTGGGACTAATGCCTCCACATGCTACTGCTGTGCCACCTACGGCTAACCCACCCGCTATAGATCCATTACCTGTTAATAATGACAATACTGGGGAAACGAAGCTGGATGATGTTGAGAAAGCAAGATGGGAATTACTTGAGCAAGTTCAAGAGCTAGAATACAAGCAGAAGCCTAATAAATCATTTTCAGATTGTCTAACTAAACTCATGAATAAGATAGGGTTAATGAAAAATAAGCCAGCTGAAAAGGATCAAGATAGGATGATAGTCTAAAATGTGTTGCCTAACTTGGTTGAGAGGTTACAAATGATGAGCCTTAAGACACTTGTAGACCTTTATGATGATGGGTTGCAAGATAAAAAGATCAAAAGTGAGAAAAAGAAAGTCACTAAGAACACTAGAGTGAGAAACTACCCAATTAGGGGCACACACAGAGCAAGAAAATAATAGTCAGGTCATAAAAGTGCATGCTATTAAAAAATCCAGGAGATTCTCCAATTTTAACCAACCTTTATCAAAAGTGCTAGAGTGCCTGATGCAAAAGGGCTTACTTCGACCTTTACCTAATCCAAACCCACCAAACCTAAACACCCCAGGCTATAACCCAAACAAACACTGCAAATTCCATTAAAACCACAAACACTCCATAGATAACTGCATTTGCCTCAAACACGAAATCCAAAACCTCATAGATTCTGGAAAAATCACAGACCCTGAAAAATCAAGCCCAAACCTAAATACCCAAAATAATCTTTTCCTAAATTACTGAAACATGCCACCCCCAACAACCATGATGATCAACTTGGGAGTGGGCAAAGAAGAAGTGCTAAACTCTTTTGAGGATCTAAGCCTTAAAACTATTGAGAAATCTCTTAATGATCCCAAAGGTGTGGAAGAGGCAGAAGATTTGCTAGGTCAGCCCTCAAGCAAGTTTGACTACAAGGTGTTTTGCACTAAACCACCTTTTTTTGACATACCCTTCGAGTCAATTATACCTACAGGATGGGGTGAGGAGTTTGATAATGAGAACGTGCAAGACAAGAAAACATATAAAGTGGAAGTATGGAAGGATGGAAAGAAAGAAAAACCATTGAATGAGAGCTTTGTCAAAGAAGGATATGAAAAGTATTACCTCAGTGCAAAGGAATATGTGAGTATGCTCGGTAGGATCTATGAGGAATGGATTATTGAGAACATGGTGCAAGACAACAAGGATGAGGAAGTGCAAGAATAACCATTATGTTATGCACCTGAAGGACAACCATTATAAGATTTAGCATCCTTAGCATATAGAATAGGAAATAAATTTTCTTATTGTCTTCTTTGAATAGAACTTGTTATATTTTCAATGATATAAATTATGGTTTGGCTTACTTGTGTGATGTTGATTTTGATGGTCTTGTGCATTTTAATAATAATTTTTTATGCATGTTTGACATTAATTCTATTCAATTAGATTCATTAAACATGGGTACAAATGAACAACCAAAACACATTTCTATATCACATGACTTAACTCCTGAAGAGAGGGAAAAATTTAAGAGAATATTAATAAAAAGAAAGGTCGTATTTGCTTGGTCCTATGAGGATATGCTCGGGTTAGATAGGGGAATTGTGGAGCATCACATTCCAACATATCCTGAAGCTAAACATGTTAAGCAGAAACTTTGTAGGTTAAGGCTCGAGTGGACAAAAAAGATAAGGGAAGAGGTCACTAAGAAAATCCAAGCTAGTTTTCTATAAGTTATGGAGTACCCTCAATGGTTGGCAAATATAGTACCAATTCCTAAGAAAGATGGAAAAGTTCGAATGTGTGTAGACTTTAGGGAACTGAATAAGGCATGTTGTCGAAAGGATGATTTTCCTTTACCCCATATTAATGTGATTATGGATAGTGCAGCATCTAGTGTGATGCATTCTTTTATGGATGGGTTCTCAGGTTACAATCAGATAATGATGGCTGTTATGGATAAAATCAAAATTGCTTTCATCACAGAATGGGGAATGTATTGCTACAAGGTGATGCCCTTTGGGTTAAAGAACGTAGGACCAACTTATCAAAGAGCAGCCACTGCCTTATTTCATGATATGATGCACAAGGAAGTGGAAGTTTATGTTGATGATATGATGGTTAAGTATGAAACAAGAGAGGGACACTTCAAGGCTTTGGATAAGTTCTTAGGAAGAATAGAAAAATATAACCTAAGGCTTAATCCAAAGAAATGCATCTTTGGGGTAACTTTAGGAAAGTTATTCAGGCACATAATCAGTAATAGAGGAATAGAAGTTGATCTAGATAAGATCAAAGTGATTCAGGAGATGCCAACACTAAGAACAGAGAAAGAAGTACGAGGGTTCATCGAAAAATTGCAGTACATTAACAGGTTCATTGCAAGACTTACTATGGTCTACGATCCGATTTTCAAGCTCTTAAGGAAGAGTCAGCCTATGGAGTGGAATGAAGAATGCCAGAAAAGCCTTTGATAAGATTATGGAATACCTTAATAACCCCCCCCCCCCCCCCCCCCCCCCGTATTAAGGCCACTAAAACAAAGTAAGCCTTTAATCTTATATTTGGCTTTAGAAGAAAAGGCAATGGGAGTAATGCTAGCACAAGAAGGGCCCAAAGGGGTGGAGTACGCTATATACTACCTCAGTAAAAATTTCTTGCCATATGAGGAAAAGTACAATCTTGTAGAGAAGACATGTTTGATAATGATCTGGGATACAAAGAAGTTAAGGCATTACTTCTAGTCCTACAAAGTACAAAGCCATTTCAAGGATAGATCCTTTAAAATACTTGTTCAAAACACCAGCTTTGACTGGAAATATGTCTAGATGGTTGGTACTTTTAATGAAGTTTGATATAGAGTATGTCACTACAAAGGTTATCAAAGGTAGAGTTGTAGCAGAGTTTCTAGCCCAGAATGCAGTTGTAGAAAATAAGCAGTGGAATTTAGAGTTTCCAGATGAGAACTTAGCAGTAATAGAACACCGAGAATGGAAACTTTATTTCGATGGAGCAGTGAATAATAGACAAGTAGGGTTAGGAGTAATTCTTGTCACACCAGAAGGAGAAACCATCCCAATGGCCCATAAATTAGACTTCAGGGTTACCAACAATATGGCTAAATACGAGGCATGTATTTATGGTATGGAAGCAGCATTAGTAGTCGGAGCAAAAGACCTATTGGTTTACGAAGATTCCATGTTAGTTATTAGCCAAGCTAATGAAGAGTGGGAAGTAAAGGAAGAAAGACTAAAACCTTACATCCATTATTTGAGAAAGCTAATAAAGAATTTCACCAGATGTCTTTTTATGCATCTACTGAGAGATGAGAATCAGATGGCGGATGCTTTGGCAACACTTTCTTCAATGTGGGATAAACCGATGGGATCAATGATGAAACCTTTGGTAATAATGAAAATGCAAAGAACAAGTCATGAATATTCAGATAGAGCTAGAGGAAAAGCCATGCTTTTATGACATCTAGAGATTTATCGAGGAAAGAAGATACCCAGATGAAGCAACTTCCAAAGATAAATATGCTCTTCGTGTTCTTGCACGTTATTATGCAAGTCATAATGGGATATTATATAGAAGGATGCCAAATGGAATACAGCTGAGATTTCTCAACAAGGATGAAGTAGAGCAGGTGATGAGATAAATTCATGCAGGAGTCTGTGGATCACATATGAATGGGATAATTTTGGCAAATAAGATTACTCAGCAGGGATACTATTGGGGGAGCATGGAAAAGGACTGCATCCAAATAGTAAGAGAATGTCACAATGTCTAATACATGGGAACCTCAATCACCTTCCCTCTACAGTTCTAAACAATTTAACATCTCTATGGCCCTCTACAGCCTAAGGAATAGATATAATAGGGGAAGTAAAATCAACTACTTCAAATGGGCATAAATATATAGTGGTCGCAATTGATTACTTTTCAAGATGGGTAGAAGCAGAATCCTTTGGCACCCTAAAAGCTAGACAGATGGCAAAGTTCATTAAGAACCTCATTTGTAGGTTTGGGGTCCCACATCATGTTGTGATAGACAATAGAGTTTAGTTTCAGGCAAAAACCGCTGAGTTGCTATAAAGATATAAGATTGAGCATCATAAGTCTTCACCTTATCGACCTTAGGCTAATGGAGTAGTAGAAGCGGCTAAAAGAATATAAAGAAGATTCTCTCTAAGATGGTACATATAAGGACTAGTCCGAACACCTTCCTTTTGCTTTATAGGGATATAGAACTATAACATGTACGGCTATAGGACAAACTCCATTCTCGTTAGTATATGGTTATGAAGCAGTTTTACCCATAGAGATAGAAATTAAATCCTTGATGGTGGTTATGGAAGCAAAGATCCCCGAGAGCGAATGGATGCAAAAGAGGATTGATTGCCTTGTATCACTAGATAAGAAAAAGATGGATGCTTTATTCCACACTCACTTTTATCAATGGAGAATAGCAAGTGCATTCAACAAAAAAGTTAAGCTGGGAAAGATAAAAGTTGGAGATATAGTATTAAAACACACAAGGACTATGGTGTTTGACCCGAGAGGAAAATTCAAACCAAATTAAGAAGGGCCATATATAGTCAAGACAATTCTGCCCAAGGGAGCGTAAATATATTAGATCTAGAAGGGAATGAGTTCACTGAGCCAATTAACCTAGATTGCCTTAAGAAATATTACATTTGAAAAAAAAAGTCCGCTAACTAGAAAACTTGAAAAGGCTGGTTAGGCAAAAGTTAGGACATTCCCACTATTTAGAAAACCTGTAAAGGGCTGATCAGGCAAAAGATAGGGAAATGAAAATGAGAGGAAAAATGTTCAGTTAGAAAACTTGAAAGGACTAGTTGATAATAGGAGTTATGTCATGTGATGTAATAAATGTACTCATTTTTTCCTTGGATAATGAAATAAATTGAAAAGACATTTTTGTTGAATATTGCGTATTCTATCTTTATTATAAGACACAAAGACTTAAAGAACAATAAAACATAAGAACCAAACTTATGAGACCACTAGTTATGTTTTTGTTTCTTTCTTGACTCATCTAATAATATTTGAGTCCTTTTGTACTTAATAAGTTTTGGTGATTCTGTACGTTGCATAGTAACCCAAGTCTTGTAGTTGTCATCAATAGTCATGTTAGCATCCAGGCATAAATTGCATTCTAAAGCTCTACGAGGCCATAAGTTCTTCACCTTATCCAAGAAGTCTTGCCTTAGGAGGAAACCTTCAAAGTCAGTTACAACAGCAATAATGAATTGAGGGCGACCATATTGACAGTAGAGGCGTAAAGGAGAAAGAAAGATCAAAGAGTATAATCCGAGAATAGGGACACAGTTGTCATACAAGTTGATGGTCACAAATTTTAATCTCCACTAAGGACAGATCCAAGTAATCTCAGTATCAGCAATGCCTTTCAACTAATCAACCCATTGATCTCTAGTATGTTTATTCTTTATCTTCAAAGGATGAGATTGTAGATGATGAGGTTGATAAGTCAAAGCATTAGGAGGGGCATCAAGCAAACTAAATTTCTCCTGTAACCAAATCTAAAAAAAAGAGCTAAGTTAAAAACCTGAAAGGGTGGCTAAGCTAAAAAAAAAGGTTACATACCTAAAGGAGAAGTAGATTGCCTGAGAGTCAGTTTTCAACTTTGAAATTATCTAGCCCAATGATAGTTTCAGCAAGTATAACAGGCACGGGATTTGCTCTAGTTTCTACCTGTTCCAAGATACTGATAATTTTTACATCAGCATCTCCATAAGAAGATACTAGCAAAAACTGAGCATATAGGTAGAATGCAATAGTTTTAATCCAAGCAGTACTGGTTTTGTCTCTAGTTTCACAAGAGGAAATTAGAAATGGAAGACTAATGGTTTCAGCATTATATACATGCATGTAGATAATATCTAGGGGCATATCAAAGAATGCTATTAATCTGTTGGGGAACTCTATTTCAAGGTCTAGGAGAGCAATGGTAGTAGTTGAACTTAGTGAACATCCCATAATAATAGCAAACTCCTCTATTAGGGGACACAACTCTTGTTCGTTGAATCTAAATACATTATCCTTAGCAACATCAAAAGTACCAACAGTGAATCATTCAATGCTCAAACTAACAGGCTATTGATGAGTGGCTCTACAGGAGACCCATTAGGATCATGCATATTATACATAGCAAGTATACACTTGCATACATATTTTATGAAACACTTTTTTTGTATAACAAAAGTCTTTAAGCCTAGACAAGATTGTGTAAATACTCTACTACTAACATTTGAAATTAGTGTTGAAAGAATAGGAAAGTAGTCAAAGTATCCACATGTGAAACATCTGAAAGAATGAAAATAAGAGGAGTGACACTACCAAGAAGCATCATCCTGGGAAACTTTAAGAGGCTAGATAGGATGCTCAAGTTCCTCATATTCAATATGAAAGGGAAGAATGCACTCAAAACTTGAGACGAATGCACTTTGAGAACTTCTTTGATTATGAAATAAAAACCTCTAACCCCTAAATATTTTCTTTTGTAAGAAATGTTAGGAAGAGAAATGAAGCCCTCTACCATAGCATCAATAGGATAAAGCCACAACTTTAATGGTGGAGCATCACAACCCTGTGATCGGAGACATCATCACCATAAATCTAAAGGGAAGAATGCAAAAGAATAACATTGCATTCTGATAAATTTTTTACTAGCAAATAGGCCATACTAACTTATAGTATTTTGTGTAGGAAAATAGAAGAGAACTAAGAAGGGAAAAAGAACTGATACATCAATAAGAATGGGTAAGATAACAAATGCCAATTACTCGTCAAAACCTCACTCTATGCAAATACCAAAGGGAAGTAGTACAACTCTATTCCATGACCTTTGATTTTAGTGGCTTTCTTTTATTAGCCTTATAGAATTCAGATGCCTTATTAATAGTTCTATGCCTGTTTAAACTCTAATCAATCTAATGCTTGTTTTGCACCCAAACGAGGGGAAAAACATACAAAGACAAAATCTGTGGCCTTGTGGTTTAAATTGATTAAATTTTAGGTATCATTTCAGTCTTGTGAATGATAAATGTGCATGTAATCTACTCCAATGCTTATAAATGAGTATGAGTACAAAATCCCTTGACGGTATCAATGCTAAGTAATACGAGAAAGGTGGGGGAATACTAAGAGGAGAATAAAAAAGAGCAAACATAATTTACTCCAATGCTCAGAAATGAGCAAGAGTATCATAAAAAACCTTTGGCGGTATCCATGATAAGTAATACAAAAAAGACAGGAGAATACTAAAAGAGGACCATGCCAAAAAGTGCTCTATTTACTCCAATGCTTTATATGAGTATGAGTATCCAAAGGACCTTTCCAACGGTATCCACACTGAGTAATATGAGAAAGGTGGGGAATACTCAGATAAGTAAGGAAAGCACAAAAATAATTCAAAGACTGTTTTGATACTTAGAATCTGATCCATTTATACACAAATACTATAATTTTTGTCTAGTAGATTCTTCCTGAATTTAGGTGTGAAAGTAAGCTCTTCACTTGGTAAAAAAATATGCTCTCAGCATAAAAATGGGTAATGATGCCTCTGCCCTTTGCGAATGGTAAATAAATGATAGTCATGAGGATCAAAATTAAGGAGATTGGAATTTAAAATCCAGAAGGGGGCATACTTAACTTGCAAAGCCAATCAACATAGCAAAATTTAGAGTCAGTTAACAAAAGTGCTAATTAGTCAGTACAAAGAATTCAAGGCATTCAACTCAAACAACCAAATTTGTGAGCAATTATGGATTATAGCATAATCATAAAAGACAATTCAGACCATATGACCGAGTGTAGTCGGCATTGTATGACCGAGTGCAATGTATTCATCAATTGATTATATGACAGAGTATAATCAGCATCATATGACCGAGTGTGATGTTTCTTATAAAAAATAGACTATACGATAGAGTGTAGTCGGCATTGTACGACCGAGTGCAATGTATTCATCAATTGATTACACGACCGAGTATAATAAGCATCATATGACTGAGTGTGATGTTTCTTATCAAAAACTGACTATACGACTGAGTGTAGTCGGCATTGTATGACCGAGTGCAATTTATTCATCAATCGATTATATGACCCAGTATAATCAGCATCATACGACCGAGTGTGATGTTTCTTATAAAAAACATACTATACAACAGAGTGTAGTCAGCATTGTATGACCTAGTGCAATATATTCCTTAATCGATTATACGACCAAGTATAATCGGCATCATATGATCGAGTGTGATGTGTCTTATAAAAAACAGACTATACGACCGAGTATAGTCGACATTGTATGATCAAGTTCAATGTATTCCTCAATCGATTATACGACTGAGTATAATCAGCATCATACGATCGAGTGTGATGTTTCTTATAAAAAACAGACTATACGATGGAGTGTAGTCGGCATTGTATGACTGAGTGCAATGTATTCATCAATTTATTATACGATCGAGTATAATCGGCATCATACGACCAAGTGTGATGTGTCTTATCAAAAACAGACTATACGACCAAGTGTAGTCGGTATTGTACGACTGAGTGCAATGTATTCCTCAATCAATTATACTACCGAGTATAATCAGCATCATATGACCGAGTATGATGTTTCTTATAAAAAATAGACTATATGACCGAGTGTAGTTGGCATTGTATGACCGAGTGCAATGTATTCCTCAATCGATTATATGACCGAGTATAATCGGCATCATACGATCGAGTGTGATGTGTCTTATCAAAATAGACTATGCGATGGAGTGTAGTCGACATTGTACGACTGAATGCAATGTATTCCTCAATCGATTATACGACCGAGTATAATCGGCATCATACGATTGAGTGTCATGTTTCTTATCAAAAATGGACTATACGACCAAGTGTATTCGGCATTGTACAACCGAGTGCAATGTATTCATCAATCAATCATACGACCGAGTATAATCAGCATCATACGACCAAGTGTGATGTTTCTTATAAAAATAGACTATACGATTGAGTGTAGTTAGCATTGTACTACTGAGTGCAATGTATTCCTTAATCGATTATACGATCGAGTATAATCAGCATCATACAATCGAGTGTGATATTTCTTATCAAAACAAACTATACAACCGACTGTAGTTGGCATTGTACGACCAAGTGCAATGTATCCTCAATCGATTATACGACCGAGTATAATCAATATCATGCGAGCGACTATGATATGCCATTTAAAACGTTGTATGTCCGAGTATAGCAAATTCACCAGCAGAAGCCTCACGGAGTATAGGTAAGTATCCTAACTTTCAATTTAGAAATTGGGTGCTATTCTACTTTGCCACAATTTGTCAAGCAAACAACAACAGGGGGGCAACTGTAGACACCGAATTTCAGGATGACATGTTATGGATGCAGTAAAGGACTCCAATGATGAAAATGTCTTTGATGCTTAATCTTTAAAAAATTCTAAAGGCTTTTAAAGGAAGAATTTAATGTTTTCAGGGACAAAATCGCAAAGTTCTTTTTAGAACCTAATTGCAAAATTTAAATTTTTTCAAGGGCCTTTTTGTAAATAAATGTTTTAAAAAAATTTTGCGTGACAGAATTCCATAATTCCAATCGAAATTATGTAGTTCCGATCGGAATTACAATAATTATGTTCGAGATTGTACAATTCCGATTAGAATTGCACAATCCCGATTGGAATTGAACTCTTCCATTTTCCTATTTCTAATTATTCCAATTTTAGGTAGTTTAAATTTCCTAATTAATTCAATCCTAAATTGGTTTAAACTTCCTAATTAATTTAATCCTATTTGGTTCAAAATTCCTAAATACACTTTAGGAATGAGAATCACATTAGGATTAAGGTTAGGCTTCCTGGTTCCACTATAAAAGGGGAGCTAAAGAGAAAAAAAAGAAAGGGGGGAAGAAAAGTAGAAGAGAGGGGCGTAGAAAAGAAGGAGAGGAGAGAAAGAAAATTGTGATTTTATTTTTCTTATATTTATTCTTAATCAAAAAATTACTTTTGATTTATCAATTAATTCAAAGACTCGTGAAGAATTTTTAAAGAAAAGATTCAAAGACTTATCAAGAACGGTGAATCACAAATCTGAGGAGAACCCTAATCATCCATAAGCATATCATATTCTTCTTCTTCTTTTATTTATTTATTCATTTGTTTATTTATTATTCTATTTATTTTATCATAATTTATTCATTAATTATTATTTTATTTTTTATGGTGATTATGGAGGAAAACACATGGTGATTATATGAGGGAGATGAATTTTATTGGAAATCCACAAAAGACCATGGACAAAGTCCTATAAAGACTTAGTTTCTAAGGTTTTATTTTTATTTTCATCTTTATTTTTATTTTTTTATTAATTATTTTATGAATTAATGTAATAGCCCCAATAGTGGGAATAGTAATAAAATTATATGTGTGGTTGCATGATTTTTATTAAATTGGTTAGTAAAATTAGGTTTCAATTTGGTAATCATTTAAAATCAATAGAGGAAGTAGATTAATTTAGGTTGCATGTTAATAAAAATTAGGATTTTAGTAAGGATTAATTTAGTTATTTATTTGATCTTATTTAATTGTTTTTTTATGTTTTTTTATTTTTTTAAGCTTATTTATTAGTTTTGTGTGTTTTGGGCCTTAAGCCCATTTTAGATTTTGATTTGTTTATTTTTAGCCCATATCATTTAATAATTGATTAGGTTTAATTAATTAAAATATATTTTTAAGTCCATAATTAATTAGATTTTAGGTTAGAAATATCCTTAGGCCCATTTAGTTAATTAGACATAGGCCCACTTAATTTAATTTAATTAATTTAGACTTACCTACTTAATCTAAGCCCTTTTTCATAATTTGTAGATTTAAGATCATTATTTAATTAAACATGTAGAATTAAGCCTATTAATTTGAATTCCTTCATAACATGTAGAATTAGGCCCATTTTTTAGAATTAAAATTAGTAGACGTAGGTTCATTTAATTAAAATTAAAAGGAATTAGGCCTTTAGGTTCACTTATAATTAAAAACATGTAGAATTTAGCTCATTTATTTAAAATCCATGTAGAACTTAGGGATTATGTGATTTATTAAATGCATTATTTACTTGTATATTTCATGACTAGTTTGCCTTGAAGTTTATTGTTTTGGGTTTATATGAAAATGCATATAAATAGAGGATAATATAGTAATTTATAAAGTAATTCTAAATGAACACAAGACTAAAAGAAGTTGGTATTCTGTATTCAGAATCTCCTGGTTGTGGTGCTAGCTTTCTTTTAGGGAATCAAGTACCACCTTTTGGATTTTTCCCAGTTATTGCCCTGGGTGGCGACTCCTCATCTCCACGCCATGTCTTTGTGATAGTGGTTAGTGTGTTCTCTAGAGTCCTGAGCTTAAACAATGATGTGGTTACTAAAATCTTGGATGCATGCTAAACCCCATCGTCTACAGTGGGCTTGGGGCCCAAAATAATATAAAAACCGAAAAACATAACCCAAAACAAATAAAACATAAAAAAGGATCAAATAAAAATTTTAGTGATTTTCTAGAAACCCCAAATCAATTACATGCAAACCCTAAATTAAGCTACTGCCACCATTGATTTTAATTGATTTTTACCCAATTGAACCTAATTATTAATTGATTTTAAACACAGAAAATTAAATCTTTCACTATGCCCACTTATGGGGCTATTACAAACTACGTACAAAAATTAAAATTAAACAATTATACACCCATGAATTAAAATAACTACATAGAACACATAAATGCAATATGAAAATTAAAACCCTAATATCTACTAGAAGACAGTACAGATTATTTCATGGCATTCCATGGATCTTCAGTTCATTTAAACACAAGCAGTATCCTCTTTAATCCACAATCGAACATCAAAATAAAAAAAAGACATAATTGGATTAGTAATGAAATTGAATAATCAAAATAATAATGAAATAAAATAAAAATCACAAAAGAAACTAATGATTTTAGATGTTGTGCAAATGCCTTGAGATAGCTCATATTGGATTATCACCGTTAAAATTGACTCATTATTGATTTGATTCTGGATTGGGATTTGATTGCATTCAAAGACACTGACAGTATCCAAAATTAAGGTTTTGAAAGACAAGGGTATGTGAGGTGTTTTTCGTGTCTGTGCGTGTCTCTAGCCCTCTCCTTTGCACGCATGCAGACTCTTTGCTTTTTAAAGCAGAGTCTGCACATACTAACTCCCTAAGTTTATAGGAATAGGTTCATCTCTTCCAAAACAAACTAATAAGGATTTTTATTTTTGAAAGTTATTTACGCATTTTGAATATGTTGAAATTTTCATTAGATAATAATAATAATAAAATTAAATTTTCAACCAATCAAAACACTGAAAAAATCGATAAAAAAATGAAAAAAATTATGCAAAAAATAAAAAAAAAGGACTTTTTACACATTGGCATTGTGCAATGTTGATCGGCATTGTATAATGCCAACCAGCATTATAGAATGTCGATCGGTATTATGTAATGTCGATCGACATTACACAATGTCGGTCGGCATTACACCAATGCCGATTGGTGTAATGCCAAATATCCCTAACAATCCTTCCTCAGCATCTTCTTAGATGTGATAGTGCATATAAGATTTTAAGGTGCAGAACTCTTATCACCCACAAACTTAAACTCTTATTCATAAGAAATTCTAAAAATCACCTCTTTACTTTGACAATCCACAACGACATAGTGTTGAGATAACTAATCCATACCTAAAATCACATTGTACTCCATCACATTCAATAATACCAATTATGCTACCAATTCTCTACCTCCGATAAACATTGGACAACCAGAAAGAACAATATCAGTGTCTAATGAATCGTTTGGAGGAGTGGCAATAAACAAAGGAAAAGCCATCCTCAAAGCTTACTAATACGACTTCGAAGTAAAAACATACAAAGGAATGTATGGCACTCGAATCAAATAAAAGCTAAGCATCCAAGAAACAAATAGGAATAATACCTACCACAATGGCATTATATGCCTAAGCATCCTACTGAGTGAGGTGGAAAACCCTGGCATGACCTCAACCTCTTTACTGACTGGTAAAAGCCTAGCCAAAACCTTTGGCACCTCCTATAGTACCTCTACCACATCCCTACTAAGCAACAATCTGAATTGAACTTGGGTGCTAAGTTGGAGGCAACTGAAAAGGAACTAGTGTTGCACTAGCAATCAACTACTGCAAAAACTACAGAATTTATTATAGTTGATAACTAGAATATGGACACGATCTGGCAAAGTGTCCCATCTGTCTGCATCAAAAACACATCAGCGGCACCATATAACACGGTCCCTGATGGACTCTACCACACGTATGGCAGACATTGCCTGCTGATCCTGAACTCCGACCACTACTGCTGCTAGAAGCACCAGACCCAAATATGATCAGTCTACGCTGTCCCCCATGGCCATGTCTATTACTCCTATACACTCTCTGCTAATGCCTCTGGCTTTGTTGTACTGTGCCTCGCTGCTGTCTACTCGAATCAATCTGAAAGGTAAAAAATAGAGTAGTCTAGAATCCTCCTGACTGAATACCCAACTAGTAATAATCAGGCATAGCTCCTTGCCTGACTAGCCTCAACTCTATCTCCTTGGCCAACTCTATCACTGACTCTAGAGTAAGCCTGTAGTAGGCATCCCAATAAATGTAGAACCTAGGCTAGTGACATATGTAGTAACTATAAAATACTGATCTCACATAAGGTCCTCTAAATATCTGCTAAGTCGAAGAAACTCTATGGTGTAGTCCTCGACAAATCTATCTCCTATGGTGATAATCATCAATCTAAGTATGTAACTCATCCAGAGTGGCCCTAGTCAGAATCTCCTCATGAATCTCTTTCTCAACTGTGCCCAAGTCATTATAATCATATATGGTTGAATCATCTAAATGAACCAATCCATGGCTGGTCCTTTTACTGATAACTCAATGATCATGATCAACTGGTACTTAGTGTGAGCATTCCGAGTCCTCGTCTCAATCACATGCAAAAAATCTAATGAATCTATGGTCCCATCAAATGCTATTTGACCAACTCTGGCGTAAAATAGTGCTGCCTCAGGGTCAAACATACCATGTTGATAGGCAGGCTAAATCGGTAGTGCAACTAGAGGTATCGTAGCTTCCTCATACTCTGACTCTATAGGTTCCTCATCCTGTAGCTCACGCTATCTACAAAAACCTACCACTCCTCAAGGTCTGCCTCTACCTCGACCTCTATGCCTCACTAGCAGCTCAGGGGGTAAAACCTCATCCTGAAAGGAATCATCATCCTCGGCCTCAACGACTGGTGGAGTGACACACGCTTGCCTCCTCATTTTGAAGAGACAAAAACAAAATAATTAAAAAAAAATAGATAATCTAAGGATTATGCAGAATACTAAATCAAGGAAAACTTATCGGGGATATACTCGAACCTAAATAACTGCAGTAGTTTGAAGGAAAACACAACTCTCAAAACCTAGGTCCACAATACTAATAACCTAGGGCTTTGGTACTAACTTCACTCTGATACCAACTTTGTCATGACCTAAACTGGGAGTCATGACCGTATTAGGGAACCAGAATTCTTTCGATTTTATAACTCATATCAAGCCTTAAAAATAAAAGCATGCAATAAATAAATAAAAATATGCCAGAATTAAAATCTTAAAATGATATAAAATAAATACTCAATGTCATATCATATAATAAAAATATTTGCATAAAATATTCAGAGAAAGGTCTCTGACATGAGAATAACATTCCATAGATACAAAGTTCTACTACTGTAGTTTTCTAGAATACAATATAAGTCAGATAAGTAATTTACATAAACTAGTCGAGGCTGAAGAAGTCCAACGTATGGGCCTACTACTGAGGTATGAGGAAGAAGAATCTCCTGAAAAAAATACAACTGAGGGGAGTCAGACCTCAATGAGTGAATTATTATATCATATATACATGCACCTCCTAATGTCATATACAATCAAACATCAATATATATATAATAAATATATACAGGCATTTCACACAAATTCTAAAATCACTTTTATATATAATAAATGCTGAAAAAATGTTTATTTAATGAAGGATCAAATAGAACCCTAATTATACACAACCTCAATCAAAAAATATCTCTTTGGCCATACAGGCTCACTTAATCCAAATTAATTCTCTTATTCCATTTTGGACAGTAGACTGGCCCCAAGACACTAAGTCAACCAACCTTCAGAAGTCTCACTGTCAGTGTGACTAGCCTGGAGACACTAGGTCAACTGAGCTCCCGCAATCACACTACTCAATCACATTAATCTCAAATCAATCAAATAAAAGTCACCTCAAGTGATTACATAACTCAACCCTAAAATCTATCACACTGGTACATATACGGTCCTAGTGCAACCTACTAGATAGCACGTTCTATTGATATCCTTAAAATAAACTTAACAATATACATATGGGAAATAAATAATGCATAATTAAACATAATAACGTTCATAATAAAAAAATAAAGCATATATATACTAGAAATATATCGAAAATATACTAAATATATTTCAAGTATATATATGCTACATATATCCAAAATCAACCTTAAACATATTAAATATAAACCATGAATATACCAAGAATATTCTAAGTGCATATTGAAAATATACCTAACATATACTAAAACATTGAATAAAAAAATTCATGTATAAATACATATTAGAAACATGAATACTCAATATCATGCATCCTATATGCAATGTATATATAAAATAATAATTCACAATTCTGCACTCCTCGAGATTAGCTTGACGGGCCCGGTCCAATAGGTCTTGGTCTCGTCATAAGTAGAAAATAAATAATAATAACAATCACAATAAATTCCTAACTTACACTTCTAAAAGAGACTCCATCTAGGAATACAAAAACTCAAACAAATACAAAAATTCATAATCGACCCGACGTCACGTTTTATGAGAATTCTACCAAAAACTCGATAGAACCTCTTTTGTAAAACAAACATCTCTCTACTAAAAATTAGAGCTTATTCTATAAGAAAAATACACTTCTAATACATATTGCACAATACCTCGGGTTAGGACCCTGAACTACACAATTCCCAACCGAGGTTCACATATTCACCAAATATCAAATAAAATAATAAATATATTAAAAATCATTAAATTCCATAAATATTCACAAAATACTAAAATATAATATATTTGAAAAATTAAAACACTAAAAACAATTATTTTCATAATAATTAAATAAAAATCTCAAAAAATAATATAATAGTAATAAAAATCTAATTTTTCAATATTTCAATATAAAATAGTAAAATTTCACTTTTATGTATTCAAACAGCTTGAATAGCCTAAATATATATTAAAAGTAATTAAAAATTCATTTAATCACCAAAATAGTAAATAATATATTATTTAAATACAATTTTTGAAAATTAGCATTAATTAGTTAAAAATAGTAAATAATTTATAAAAATCATTTTAATACCATACATAATTCTAAAATCATTTAAAACACATTATTTAACTATAGTTTTCATAAAATTATACAATTAACTAAATAATACAAAATATACATAATAAAATTAATATTCTAAAAAATTATACAAATTCACCAAAAATTATTTTAAATATTCTAAAATTATTAACTCAAATTATCAACACCATTTTAACTAAATTCTCATAAAAGTAATTAATTAACATAATTATCAAAAATTCAATATTTTGATATTAAAATAATAAAAAATTAACCAAAATTCAAATTAATTCCAAAAAATTCACAAAAAAATGTATTTGAGAAGCTTGAGCTACAACAAACAACATTTGTTAAGCAAGTTTGAAAGAATCAAACATTATCAAGCATAAAAAAATAAAAAACCCTAAATCACATAAACTAAAAATTGAAGATATCTAAAAATCTAGAGGATTTAAGCTCAAACGGAGCTCAGAAATGAACTCATCAAAGGAAAAGCTTTCGAACAAGTCTAGTCTGACAAGTTGGGGTGGCCAGAATCTCATCGGCATAAGGAAGCTCCCACTTTTGGCTTCTTCAATTTTTGATGATGCAACGACTTCCCGGTGGCTCTACTAGCAGCTGGTGACATCTGGAAGAAGCTAGAGATAGTGGTAGTTTTCGGTGGCAGCTGGGCAGATTTGGTGGTGGCTGGCAGAGAGTGACTAAAGAAGAAGAAGAAAAAAAAGAAAAAGAAAAAAAGAAATAAAGAGAGAGGAGTTTGACTTTAAAATTTTACTGCTTGACCCCTTTTTTATTTATTTATGAAATTACCAAAATACCCTTCATCAAATTTAATAATAATAATAATAATACAAACAATAATAGTAATAACAATTGTGATAATGTTAATAATAATAATAATACTAATAATATTAATAACTATGATGATGATGACGATGACGATGACGATGACGATGACGATGATGATGATGATGATGATGATGATGATGATGATGATGATGATAATAATAATAATAATAATAATAATAATAATAATATTATTATTATTATTATTATTATTATTATTATTATTATTAATCCCACTCAAAATAAATTATTTTTACTCATATAATTCTCTTATAATAATTACATAAATAATATTAGTAATTAACAATAATAATATACAAATAGAATTTAAAATTATTAATACTGCATATCACAAAATAATATTATTTTATTTAAAATACTGGGTCATTATAGAAAAATCTACCAAAATTTCAGCAGAGTATCCTCTATAAAATAGATATCTCTCTACACAAAATAGAGTCATTCCTACAGGAAAAACACTACTATACACCACACAGTACCACACTCGGATTGGGCTTCCAAACTATACACAAATATTTCCGACCGAGATCAACACAACACTACCATAAAATATATATAAATTATGAAAATATATAACAAAATATTTATAATAATTAATTGGACTAATTAAACAATAAATTCTTTTTAATAACCAATATATACAAAACTCATTTAACATAATAATATCTATACTTAAAAATTATTATTATTTATAAAATTTTGGAAAATTCATAAAAATATGTTTTAACACTAAATATAATTAAATCAATCAAATAATGAAATACTATGATATTTATATACATTTATATTATTTTTGGAAATTATTATTAATTAGCTAAAAATAGTAATTAATTCATAAAAATTATTTTAATGCTACTTATCACTCAAAAATTATCCAAAACATAATAATTAACAATAATTTCAATTAAAATATAAAATTTACTAATTTATACTAATTTTTTTCCAAAAATCTAATTTTTACATAAACATTCAAAAATTCATAATAGAAATTTGGTGGCCAATTTTCAAAAACTCTCTTCACAAAATATGCTTAAAATAATTAATAGAATTTATTAAAAATATACTAATTTTCCTGATCTAGGAATAGTATGGATGAACAATAACACGAGCCCCAAAAATTATAAATTTTTAGAAAAATAAATTAAAATAATATTTAGCTACCTCACAACCTATACAACACTTAATCTCAAAGCATCAATTTCTAATAAAATCGAATTAACACTTAATTAAAAAAAATTAACCTAAAATTATTTATTGAAAATTGAGTTCGATCTAGGAGTTGTTCGGGTGAATCAGTTTACGGGAAATGAAGCCCAGATGATGAGCTACTGATCAAGACTGGAGTTGGCCCTAGACATCGCTGAAAGCATCACCGGTGTCCTTCACACTATTCGGCCCCAAGGAGGGAATAAGGGGAGAAGAGGAAGAGGAAAGAGGAGAAGGTATTGGTTGGTCGAGGTGGCGGTGATGGCGTCTGATGGTGGGGGGAAGAGCAGAGGCAGTAGTGATGGTGGCTCAAGCGGTGGGTGCGATGCTGCACATTGTTGGTCAATCAGACAAAAAGAGAAGAAGAGGGAAAGAAAGGAAGGAAAGAGAGAGAAGAGAGGGGAAGGAAAAAATTCTTTTTATATATATTTTTTACCAAATAGTAATAAAGCAAGAAAGACAACAATTATAAAATAATATGTTAAATTAAAATATCTTCTCTAATTATTCTAACCACAGAATAAATATATATACAATTAAAATATTAAAGTGTATTCAAATACACTAAATCAATACCAAAATTAAATTAATAATATTAAAACAATATTCAACACCAAAATTTAAATTTAATTTCACTAGTAATCAAATATTATAATTTAATTAAGTAATTATTAACATTGCAAATATCAGAAATTTAATCTAATAATTTATATAAAAAAATTTGGGTTATAACATTGGATTTGCATGTTAAATGTGTATTGTGACAATAATAGAGTAATTGACAAGTATTTATAGATTAATTTATTATGATAAAGTGTTTTCTCTATTTATTGTAAGGTCAAAGAAATGGATTTTTTTTGTGAACATATAAAATGTGTAAATTGTTTAATTAATTATTACTTGTTTAGATTTTTAAATTTTTTTTCTAATTTGTTGTGATTGTACAAATTATTTTGGAGGGAACATTGTAGTTGCTTGATTTCTAATTTAGCGTCAAAGAGGTATTTTTTTTTAATTATGAATAATAATGATATTTTATTTAATTATTTTTTACCTATGATTCAAAACAACTACTATCATTAAATTTGGAATTATGATTTTTTTATATAATTAGTTGCACTTAAATAATTTAACATATCATGTAATTAAATTAATTAGAAAAAAATTTATATTATATTTGTAATTAATATTATTTGCTTTTTATGAAATAATTGAAATTGTAATAATTGATAGATGAAACAAGGGAACATGACGACAACACGATATCTAATGATTTATTGGGGTGGTCAAATAATTGACTTCGAGTATGGTCCGAATGTAATGAATGCGCATTCAAGAATGGTCAATTTTAGTGAGAATTTTGATTTTGAGAGATTACAAAATAAAATTACATAAGCACTTGGAATAACCAATGCTATGATGATTAAGAAAATATCGTTTAGACATCAAGTTATAGGATATGGTAGACAAATGGTTTTTGGTTTTATGGAAATTCAGGATGCATATAATGCTAGACAAATGTTTGAAATGGTTAGTCAATTTCCTGGCTAGATCACAATTGAAATGTTTGTTGAAATTAGCAATAGTGGTGTTATAACCAGATATTTTATAAAATATTAAATTAATTTTTGAGATATGCAGTGTTCATAAATATTTTATTAAATTATTATATTATGGTTATTTTGTGAAATTTAATTAAATTCAAGTGTTAGTATTTTGTCATGACCCAAAACAGGGGCCATGACTGGCGCTAGGGAACGGGAATTCTTTCGAATCCGGAACCCGTAGCAAGCCTAAAAATAAAATAAACATGCAATAATAATAATAATATCACAGTTAAATAAAATACTATGCAGCGGAATAAAATCATAAATATCAAAATAATATCCACCAACTTTATTTAAATTAAATCCTCATCATCACATATATATAAACTCCTTTAATACAAATCCAGTTCAAATATAATACAACATCTCTTTAATAATTTAGTGACTACTGCAGTGTCTAGATAAAATAAAACTGAAGACTCAGATAAGCATTTTACATAAAGAAGTCGGGGCGGAAGAAATCCGGCGTACAGGCCTGCTACTGAGGTCTGAAGATGATGACTCTCCTGAAAAATTAGTCAACAGAGGGGAGTCAGACCTCGCTGAGTGAATTACTATAATATATATACATGCATACTAAATGTCAATGCACACAATCAAAGTATATATCTAATATGTATGTATACAAGCAAATACACACAAATGCAGTAAAATCATTTTATATATATTATTAAAAATCACAGTTCATGAAGGATCAAATAGAACCCTAGAATATCGTGACCTCAAACAGTGTTAGACAACACTCTAGCCACACCGGCTCACTTATTCCAATATATGATCACTTGTTCCATTTGGACAATAGACTGGCCCCGAGACACTAAGTCAATTGAGCTCCAACAGTCTGACTGTTAGTGTGATTGGCCCCGAGACACTTGGTCAATCGAGCTCCAGCAATCACACTCCTAAATCACATCACACATCAGATAAATCAATTCCAATCAATATCCATAAATGGTGAGTAATATAGCCTAAATGCTATAAGCGTACCGGTACGTACTCGGTCCTAGTGCTGCCCACTAGGTAGCACGTTCTATTGATATCCTTCATTAATAAATATAAAACATTCATTCACAAATAAATGATGCATGAATTTAAATAAAATAACAATATAAACCATATATATACTGGAAATATACCAAAAGTAAACCAGGTATATTTCAAGTATATATACGTCAAACAAATCCAATCAAGTTACTAAATAAGCTAGAAATGTATTTAAAAACGTTTTAAACATAAATGGTTAATAAAGCATGCATATAATTTAATATATACCAAAAATAAACCAAAAGTAAACTAAAAATAACTTAAGTACTAATCAAATTATTTATGCATATTTAATCAAAATAAAACATATATTTCTAAAATCATGCATCCTAAAGCATATATATATAAAATAGTAACTCACACTTAGTGCGCTCCACGAGATAGATCCGACGGGCCTGGTCCACTAGGCCTCGGTCTCGGTACAACTAAATAAATAATAAAATAACAGACATTAGAATAAACCTAATAGAAAATCCTAAAAAACTCAATCCAGAATATTAGACATAGAATCAGAATTAGGGTTCGACCGGACATCACATTTTACGAGAATTCTACCAAAAATTCGACAGAACCTCCCTTGTAAAACGGACATCTCTCTACTCAAAGAGTAGAGCCGACCCTGCAAAGAAACACACTTCGAAAAACAGGCACAATAACTCATCCATGACCCCTCGGTCGGACTCCAAACTATAGTCTACCAACCAAGGTCCACAATTCACGGAACAATTTCAGAATTACCAAAAATACCCTTATAACATAGAAGTTCATTTCATAAATAGAAATTACATAATTAGCCTTAAAACATAGTAAAAACCAATAAAAACTCATTTTATTAGTAAAATCGTATATTATATATATAATTGAAAATAATTCACGAAAATTAGTTTTAATTAGTTAAAAATACCAAATAATTTGTAGAAATCATTTTTATACCTTAAATAACTATTAAAACCAATTTAATTATATTTTTAGTCAATTTCATGTAAAATTACCAAAATGCCCCTATATATATAAATATACTAAAATTACTTCAAAAATTCACCATAAATTATATAATTATCCAAAATTAATTTTCTCAACATATTTATCAATAATATCAATAATTAAACTCAATTATCCAATTAATTTCAATTAAAAACACAATTAACCCTATTTTTCAAAAATTCCATAAACTAATTAAATTCAAAATAAATACATAGAAATTCATAAAAATTACAAATAAATTTCTATAATTCATTTCAACACCTATATTTATCATAAAACACAATTTCATAATTTAATTAATTAATTTTAGAAAATTAGAAAATAATATTAAAATATTCAAAAATACCCAAAAATCAAAATAATCTCCAAAAATTCTACAAAAATTCAGACATGTAGATTAAGCTACTAGGATCAACATTTGTTAAGGGACTTTTCATGAATCAACAAAAAAAATTCAAAAAAAATCAAAAACCTAATTTGGGCAAAATGGAAAAAAATTGAAAAACAAGAAATTCAAGGGAATTTGAGCTCAAACCAAAGCTAGAATCAAGATTACCATTTCTTGGGGAGTCCAAAGACACCAGAAATGCAAAGTTTGGTGGCCGGAGGAGGAAGAAACGTTGAAGCTTGGATTTCGATCAAAAATGGCAAAAACGGAGCTGCTTGTTGCCGGAGAAGAAGACTAGGGGCGGCGGAGCAAGCTGGAAGTGGAGGTGGCATGGTGGGAGGCGCAGTGACGGTAGGTGATCGGGAGTAGCAGCGGTGAGGGAGGTTGGGTCCGACGGAAAAGGAAGAAGGAAGAAAAGAAAAAGAAAGGAAAAGAAAAAGAAAAGAAAGAAAAAGAAAAAGAAAAAGAAAAAAGAAAAATAATAAAAAAATATATATTTTTTAATATAGTATATTAATAAAATACTTGGGAAAATCACACACCACACATTTAATATTTTAATAATTTATATACTACATAAAAATAATTAACTAACAATAAACCAAATAAATAAATAATAAAATATTAGGGTAATAAATTAAACCCTAATTAAATAAATATATACACACATAAGCTTTATTTAGTATTTTAAAGATATGTATGAGTTCATGCAATTATGGAAATTCATTTAAAATAATTAAATATAAATAGTTTACGTATCAATTTCCCCGAAAATGCAAGTCCTGGAAAAATTTCACGTAAAGCACTTAAAATAATAATAAAAAATTAAAATTAGCTTTAATTAAATAGCAAACTCATAAAAATTTCATAAATATATACAAAAATTATTAACACTGCATATCCCGATGCAGTATAAAAATATTTAAAAACATGGGATATTACAGTCTCCCCCCCCTTACTGTCAAGCAATGTCCTAGATTGAGTTATTATTTAGAATTTCTAGAAGTATAAAATTAGGATTTTAATTCTAATATTATTATTATTATTTATTTTTCTATAGTTACACCAAGATTGAGGCCTACAAGACTATATCAATATAGTCTTTTTAGATGAGTGCACAATTGTGAGTTTTTAGCATATGTATACATTACATGTAGATTAATATTATGAGCATTCATATATTTTAATAAATATGAATTTAATTATGCTCATGTCATTAAATCATAGTTATTATTATTAATATTCATATATATGATTTTCCATAGAGATATTGAGAATATTTATTGTTGATAATATATGCTGTCACATTTTTATATTGAATTTTCATTATTTTTTATAAAAATATATTTTGAAGGATAGAAGTGCTACCTAATGGGCTACACTAGGATTGTGTGTGCACCAGTATGTTAAATGTTAAGGTTGATCTTATGGAATTTATTGATGTGAGATATGAATAATTGATTATTGAGATTTGTGGTGAAAGAGTAGTGTGATTGCGGAAGCTCAGTTGACCTAGTGTCTTAAGGCCAATCATGCCAATAGTGAGACTGTGGAAGCTTGGTTGACTTAGTGTCATCGGGGCCAGTCTACTGTCTAAAAATTGAGAAGAGAAATATTTTGGAATTAAGTGAGCTTATTGCCTAGTGAGATTCAATGATCGAGGTTATGGAATATTTTAGGGTTCTGCTCTAATCCTTCACCCAATTTTTTTATGCAACACCCCTCAATATTTTTTTCACGATCTTCTACTTTAGACCTCCTTAGTAGAACTCTTTACCAGACTCTTTCCTCTCTGGCTTATTTATGTAAATACTAAATCATCATTTTTCTTGTATTTTAGTAATCTCTATAGTATTAGTGTTTATTATTGTAGTATTGTGTTGTATTAGTTAGAGACTCTATATTTGAATCTTATATGAAGATATTTTATTATGTTTTCAAATAAGTATTTGTTTTATAGTAATGAAAGTTTTAATTCTGATGTATTTTTGTATTATGTTTGCATGTGTTTTTATTTTAAGGCTTGCTATGGATTTTGGATTGGAAAGAATTTTCATTCCCTAGCACCGGTTATAACTCCCTGGTTTAGGTCGTGATAAAAATCACTTTTTGGCAAAAATCAGCATTACAAAATGCTGATTTTAACCCGTAATGCTGACTGGCATTGCCTAATGCCAACTAGCATTACACAATGCCGGTCAACATTAAATGCCTGCTTACCAAAATTTTAATTTTTTTAAATTATGAAAAAAAGGGTCCTCAGAAGTTTCTAATTTCTACAATCAAATCCTTATAAACCAATTTTGCACTTAACCACAAAATGTTGCAATTTAGTCCTTTAAATCGTGAAACTCGATACCAGAGATTAATTCTCAATTAAATCTTCATCATATGGGCTTTTGTCGTACACGTGCACAATTGCATCCCGAAATTGAGTGCTTACAAGTGACTTCTGTAAGCTTGTGGGAAGAGGAAGAAGAAAACATAAGGATAAAGAAAAAAAAGAAAATGGTGACAATCCTAATTTGAGGGGCCATCAAATTACACTGGACAACATTCATTCCTTCTCTCTGTTTTCATTTATTTTTAATTTGATTTCTTTATTTTTAATTATTTATTGAATACTTATTGATTAACTTTTTCTGTTTTTGTTTTGTTTTGATCCTTGCTCTATGGTACTTTGGAGGTAAGGTTGGAGATATATGATTTTTGGGTAGTGGCCATTGGACGAATCTATGGAATGCCATGGATTAAAATCTGTAAAACTCCCGTAAGATTTAGGATTTAGGATTTTTACGTGCTTTTAATTCAATTTTGATTTGGGTTATAATTAATTTTGATTTTAATTTCTGTACAATGGTATGTAATAGCCCCAATAGTGGGAAATAGTGGAATTCTATATTTTCTACACTAAAATTGATTAGTAATTTAGGTTCAATTAGGTGAAATTTAAGTAAAATTAATGATAGTAGTAGATTAATTTAGGGTTGTATGTAAATTAATTTAGGTTTTTTTTTAGAAAATCATATAAATCCTATGTTTGATTTGACTTTGTTATAATTTTTATTTGGGTTTTGTTTTTGGATCTTTAAGTACTTTTGGCTCCAAGCCCATATTAGGTCCAAATCCACTAAATTAAAAATAGACTTAAAATGGTTTAGGTTAATTAGTTAAAATCAATTTAGGCCCATTAGATTAATTTAGACTTAGGCACATTTTTAGGTTAACTAAATTAATTTAGACTTTGGCTCAGCCCATTAATTCCATTTCTTTTAAAATAAATAGACTTAGGCCCATTTTTTCACTTAAATTAAAATCATGTTAGAATTAGGCCCACTAATTAATTTCATTCTTTAAATTTGTAGACTATAGGCCCATTTTTAGTTAAAATTAAAATAAATAGAGTTAAACTCATTTATTATCATGTAGGTCCATAATTTGTCCATTTCACTTGTAAATAAAAATGTAGAATTAGCTAACTTTAAAATAAAATAAATATAATTTAAATCTAGGGACAATGCACTTTGTATGCATTTTTTACATGCAATTTTATGACTAGTTTGCTTTAGGGCTAGATGGATGTTTAATTAGGGTTTAATAAAATTATGTGTAAATAGAGAATAAGATAGTAATTCATAAAGTAATTCTAAATGAACGCAAGACTAAAAGAAGTTGGCATTCCATTCCCAGAATTTTCTGGTTATGGTGCTAGCTTTCTTTTAGATAATCGAGTACCACCAAAATGATTTATTTTAGTTATTACCCTGGGTGGCAACTCCTTATATCCACTTTATGTCTTTATAACATAGTAGCGTGTTCCTTAAGGCCTTGAGCCCAAACAGTGTCACGATTGATAAAATCTTGGACGTGCACTAAACCCCACTGTCTATAGTGGCTACTCCACTAGGGATAAGAGATACTGATTCTACTTGTGTTCTTTAGAGTTATTTTTTTAATTATTATTTTATTCTTGCATTCATTCTACATGTCCCTATTAAACTAATGGCATTGGTTTATAATTCCATGATTCCATTAGCTTTATGGAGTTGTAAATTGGCTAACCATCACTCTCAGCCTTAACTCGGTTCAAGAGAGATCACCAGGGTCATCTGACCAGAGTCTATAACCCAAGTCCTAAAAGGGGGTAGTCTTCGCTCAAGTTTGTAAAAGATGCTGGGCTCCTCTGACGTTGGCTTGTAACTCAAGTCTTAAAAGAGAGCATCTTTCTAAGGGAACCTTGACTTTTTAACTAACCCTAACCACATATAATGGCTTAGTTACTTCCCCTAGGATCTACCAAAAATTGCTTGTATGATTTTTACCATAAGGTATTTCTATCTATAAAAGCCCAGGCCCATACTTTTGAAGGCCCTTGTGGTAATAAAGATTGGGCTAGACCTTTATACTTAGAAATGATATTTCTATGCTTATTGCCATAAGGTATTTCTATCTATAAAAGCCCAGACCCATACTTTTGAAGCCCCTTGGGGTAATAAAGATTGGGCTAGACCTTTATACTTAGAAATGTTGTTTTTATGCTTATTACCATGAGGTATTTCTATCTATAAAAGCCCAGGCCCATACTTTTGAAGCCCCTTAGGGTAATAAAGATTAGGCTAGACCTTTATACCTAAAAATGTTGTTTCTATGTTTTATTGATTTAAGAGAAATTTAGCATGCGCATTGGTCATTAATATAACCCATTATTATTAAGACCAAGATAAAAAATCCTAGGACAAGAGACTCGCCATTGAAAATGTGTGTGGGAGGAATAAGGTTGGAAGGATGTATGTTGTACACTTGATTGATACTTACAACTTGTTGTATAGCACGTGCATCATGCATACATGCATCTCATTCATTGTACTAACACCTTGTTTTGCAACCATCATAGATACATCAAGGTCTTCTCATATTTGGGGACGACGAGGTGGCAGACTATGAAGAATGAGTTAAAGTCCTAAAGCCTTAGTAAAGGAAATCATGAACATACTGGATAGACTGGAAAGAAGCCCTATCAACCCACTTTATTTGAAAGCTGAACCAACTTTACCTTAATCTGAACAAATGGAACAACAGCAAGGGAACTGAACCTTAGAAGAAATCAAGGGAGCTCTAATGGATGACATGAGCTCTATGATGCAAGATGAGCTGAGACAAGCACTATCTAGACTAATGCAGCCTACTAGTATCATATTACCACCTGTAGTTGAACAACCACCTACTGCTACTGTTGTCCCACTTACTACAAATGCTCTACCTACTACCAATAATGCTGGGGCGGCAACCTATTGCTAGAAACCCACCTATTATCGATGTGAAGCCAGAGGATGTCGAGAACTACTTGGTAGAGAAGGCAAAGAAATAATCCCTTAAACTGGTACATGACCATAAGTCCAAGCAGATATGAACACTGACCTAGAAGATGTCTAAGATGGAAGGACTGATCAGAGGGCAAGGCATGGTATATTCATTTGACTTTGATGATATGCTGCTACTGGAGGGTAATAAGCTACCTAAGAAATTCAAAATGCCTCAGCTACAGAGGTTTAATAGAACTAGAGATCCTAGGATTCATCTCAGTTAGTACACAACAACTATGAGCACTACTAAAGTCCCATTAGAAGTGATCACTAGGTTATTTGTACTACCTTTAGAGGGAATGGCTATAAACTGATATCATGGGGTAGAAAAATCTATCAGAGCTGACTGGAAATAATTATGTATTACCTTTCTAAGATAATATGATTATAACACCCAGTTGGAAGTGTCCATCAGAGATCTAGAATTGATAAAGTAGAAGCCCAATGAATCTTTCTTTGATTTTCTTACCAAATACATGAATAAAGCAGGGCTGATGAAGAATAAGTTGGCTAAGAAGGATCAAGTTAGGATGATAGTTCGGAATGTGTCATCTAATCTAGTTGAGAGGTTACAAATGATGAACCCCAAAACTTTCATAAACCTGTGTGATGATGGTCTATAAGCAGAAGAGATTGAGAATGACAAAAAAGAGCTCTAGAGGCACTGGAACCTGAAACTACCCAACTTGGGCACACAACAGGGAAGTACTAGCCAAGCTATGGAGGTACGTGCAATTCAACAACCCCGAAGATTGTACAACTTTAACCAACCACTCTCTAAAGTACTAGAATGATTGATCCAGAGAGGCTTACTCCAAACCTTAACCCTCTCCAAACCACCTAACTTGAATGTCCTAGGTTACGACCCCAATAGCTACTATAAGTTTCACCAAGTGGTTGGCCACTCCACAAACACCTGTATTTGCCTCAAACATGAGATCCAAAACCTAATAGACTCTGAAAAATCATTGTCACGACCCAAAACAGGGGCCATGACCGGCGCTAGGGAACGGGAATTCTTTCGAATCCGAAACCCGTAGCAAGCCTAAAAAATAAAATAAATCATGCCATCATAACAGTAACAATATAATATGCAGCGGAAAATAAAAATTAATATCATAATATTATCCATATCAACTGGATATAAATAAAAATCTCATCCCATACATAAAATCTCTTTAATACAATCCAGTTTTAACATAATATATCTCCTTTAAAACAAAATACACGAAATCCAATACTGTAATTCACAACTACTGCAGTGTCTAGATAAAATAAATAAGACTCAAGTAGACAGTTTACATAAAGAAGCCGGGGGCGGAAGAAATCCGGCGTATTGACCTGCTACTGAGGTCTGAGGATGTTGACTCTCCTGAAAAATAGTCAACGGAGGGGAGTCAGACCTCATTGAGTGAATTACTATAACATATATACATACACTCTAAGTGATAATGCATACAGTCAACAGTATATATATAATATGTATATATACAGGCAAATTCATACAGATGCAGAAAAATCATTTTTATATATTTTACTGAAAAATCCCAGTTTATGAAGGATCACATAGAACCCTAGAATATCGCAACCTCAGAAAATAGTGTTAAACAACACTCAAGCCACACAGGCTCACTTAATCCAAAATATATCCACTTAATCCATTTGGACAGTAGACTGGCCCCAAGACACTAAGTCAACCGAGCTCCAGCAGTCTAACTGCCAGTGTGATTGGCCCCGAGACACTTGGTCAACCGAGCTCCAGCAATCACACCCAAACCACATCTCACACATATCAATAATCATAATCAAATCAATATCCACAATAGTTAGTATATAGCCTAAAACTATAGGCGTACCGGTACGTACTCGGTCCTAGTGCTGCCCACTAGGTAGCACGTTCTATTGATATCCTTCATTAATAAATAATAAAACATTTCATTCACAAATACATGATGCATGAATTTAAATAAATCAACAATATAAACCATATATATACTGGAAATATACCAAACATAAACCAGGTATATTTTGAGTATATATATGTCAAATGAATTCAATCAAATCATGAATTAAACTAAAAATATATTTAAAAACATTTTAAATATATTTTATTAATAAAACATGTATATAATTTATTATATACCAAAAATATATCAAAAATATACTTGAATATAAATCACATTATTTATGTATATTTAGTCAAAATAAAACATGCATTTTCTAAATCGTGCATCCTAAGCATATATATATAATATAGTAACTCACCTAATGCGCTCCACGAGACAGGTCCGACGGGCCTGGTCCACTAGCCCTCGGTCTCGGCGCAACTAAACAAGCAATAAATAATCAACATTAGAATAAACCTAACAGAAATCCTAGAATTCAATCTAGAGTATTAAAATACGAAAACAGAATTAGGGTTCGACTGGATATCACATTTTACGAGAATTCTACCCGAAAATTCGACAGAACCTCCCCTGTAAAATGGACATCTCTCTACTCAAAAGAGTAGAGCCGACCCTGCAAGAAACACACTTCGAAAAACGAGCTCAACACAATCAAAATCCCTACGGTCGGACTCCAAACTACAGTCCCACCGACCGGGGGTCCACAACACAGAATAATATTCCAGATATAACCGAAAATATCCTTAAATCACCGAAATACATTTTATAAATAAAAATTACATAATTGACCTTGAAACACTATAAAAACCGATTAAAACTCATTTTATTAGAAAAACCGTATATTATATATATAATTGAAAATAATTCACGAAAAATAGTTTTAATTAGTTAAAAATACTAAATATTTTGTAGAAATCATTTTTATACCTTAAATAAATATTAAAACCAATTAAATTACATTTTTAGACAATTTAGGGTAAAATTACCAAAATACCCCTATATATATAAATATACTTAAATTACTTCAAAAATTCACCAAAAATCATACACTTATCCAAAATTAATTTTCTCAACATATTTATCAATAATATTAATAATTAAACTCAATTAACCAATTAAATTCAATTTAAAACACAATTAACCTAATTTTCCAAATCACCTAAACTTCAATAATTAAAAATAAATACTTAGAAATTCATAAAAATTCCAAATAAATTCCTATAATTCATTTCAACACCCAATTTAACCATAAACTCCAATTTCATAATTTAAATAATTAATTTCCGAAAATTAGAAAATAATATTAAAATATTCAAAAATACCCAAAAATCCAAACAACCTCCAAAAATTCTACAAAAATTCATACATGTAGATTAAGCTACTAGGAACAACATTTGTGAAGGAAGTTTCCATGAATCATCCAATTCGAAGCTCAAAAAAATCAAAAACCCTAATAGGTCGAAATTTACAAATCGAAACCTAAGCAATTCTAGACCATTTTAGCTCAAACCAAAGCTAGAATCACACTCACCGGAGCTCAAGAAGAAGAAAGAGACCGGCGGTGTCGAAAATGGTGGCCGGAGGAGGGAGAAACGGCGGTAGCTCGACTTTCGGCCTCAAAAGCTAATTCCGGCCAAAACTCGTCGGGAAAGGGGCTGCTGGCGGTGGGGAACGGCTGGAGGCGACGGTGGCAAGCCGAGAGGCACACCGGCGGTGAAGGAACGGCAGTTGCAGCGGTGAGGGATGGTGGTCGGGCGTCGGGCGTGGGAAAGAAGAAGGAGAGGGAGTCGGGGGCAAAATGGTAATTTTGCAAATTCTTTTGATTTTTAATGCATATATGTATATATATATACTTTATACTTTATATTAAAATAATATTAAATTACACACATCAAATATACACCACACACATTAAAATATTAATATTTTAATAATTTATACCAAATAAAATTAATTAAATAACAATTAAAACAATTAAATACTTAATAAAATATTAGGGAATTAATAAACCCTAATTAAATAAATATACACACACAGGCTTTATTTAATAATTTAAAAATATGTATGAGTTCATGCAAGTCCGTAAATACATTTAAAATAATTAATAATACATTGTTTATGTGGAAATTTCCCCCGAAAATGAAAGTCCCGGGAAAATTTTACGTAAAACACTGAAAATAATACACCGTAATTAAAATAGGTTTTAAATACATATTAACTCGTAAAAATATCACATAAAATACAGAAATCATTAACTCTGCATATCCCGGTATAGTGTAAAAATATTAAAAAAAAACACAGGATATTACAGTCTTCCCCCCTTACAAGAATTCGTCCCCGAATTCTAAAAAGAAAAGATCAAGAAGGGAAGAGATACGGGTAAGAAGCTCGCATCTCAGCTTCAGTCTCCCACGTATGCTCTTCAACTCTGTCGCTACGCCACAGAACCTTGACCATCGGAATCTGATTCGATCGCAACTGTCGAACTTGAAAATCTACGATCGCCACAGGTTCTTCCACAAAAGTCAAATATTCACTCACTTCTACACTGTCGGGCTGCAACACGTGTGAAGGATCTGAGATATACTTCCTCAACATCGAGATATGAAATACTGGATGCACCTGTGACATACTCGGAGGCAAATCCAACCGATATGCAACAGTGCCAATTCTCTCCAGAATCTCAAACGGTCCAATATATCTCGGTGCTAACTTACCCTTCCTGCCAAATCTCATCACACCCTTCATCGGAGATACTTTCAGAAAAATGAAATCTCCAACCTGAAACTCCACATCTCTGCACCTAGGATCCGCATAACTCTTCTGTCTGCTTACTGCGGTCTCTAATCTTCGCTTGATCACGGCGACTTTATCTGCAGCATCCTGAACCATCTCTGGTCTAGTCAAAGCTCTCTCACTAATCTCATCCCAACTCAACGGGGATCTACACTTCCTTCCATACAACGCCTCATATGGTGCCATACCAATACTGCTATGGTAGCTGTTATTATATGCAAACTCAACGAGTGACAAATGATCATCCCAGCTACCTCCCAAATCCAGGACACACATCCTCAACATATCTTCCAGTGTCTGGATCGTCCTCTCAGACTGACCGTCTGTCTGAGGATGAAAAGCAGTACTGAAATCCAACCTAGTGCCCATCGCTTCCTGCAACTTCTGCCAAAAACGAGAAGTAAACACCGAACCTCTATCTGACACAATGGACACAGGTACTCCATGAAGGCATACAATATGCTTCACGTACAACTTTGCCAATCTAGCAACTGAATATGTGGCTTTCACAGGCAAGAAATGTGCAGACTTCATCAATCTGTCTACAATCACCCAGATGGAGTCGTATCCATCCTTCGAAAGAGGTAAACCGACCATAAAATCCATAGTTATCCTTTCCCACTTCCACTCGGGAATAGGAAGAGGCTGAAGCTTCCCAGAAGGCTTCTGATGTTCGGCTTTCACTTGCTGACACGTCAAGCACTTAGCAACATAATCAGCAACATCCTTCTTCAATCCATCCCACCAGTATAGATCTCTGATGTTGTGGTACATCTTAGTAACACTTGGATGTACGCTGTAAGCTGTAGAATGTGCTTCCTCTAAAATCTCTTCTCTCATATCATCCACATCAGGAACACACAATCTACCACTGATCCACAACACACCATCGTCATCGACTGTGAAATCAGTGAACTTCCCTGCTCTGACATTCTCTGCAAGCTCTTCTAGAATAGGATCTCGGCTCTGAGCTGCTTTAATCCTATCCCTCAGTACATATCGTACTTTAAATTGAGCTAACAGTCCACCTGATCTACTGATCTTCATCATCAGACCTTGATCCACCATCAAATGTAACTCCTGGATCAATGGTCTCCTCTCAACACCGATGTGAGCAAGACTACCTGAGGACTTCCTACTCAAGGCATCTGCTACCACATTAGCCTTACCCGGATGGTAAAGAATCTCGCAATCATAGTCCTTCAACAATTCCAACCATCTTCTCTGCCTCAGATTCAAATCTCGCTGCTGGAAAATGTACTTAAGGCTCTTGTGATCAGTAAATATCTCACAAGTCACCCCGTACAGATAATGTCTCCAAATCTTCAAAGCAAAGATCACTACAGCCATCTCTAGGTCATGTGTAGGATAGTTCTGCTCATGCTTCTTCAACTGCCTCGAAGCATAGGCTATCACCCTTCCATTTTGCATCAACACACAACCAAGACCAATTCTAGAGGCATCACAGTAAACTGTGAACTTATCCACACTATTAGGCAAAGCTAATACTGGAGCTGTGGTCAACTTCTCCTTCAACAACTGAAAACTATTCTCACAAGCTTCTGACCACTCGAATCTAACATTCTTCTGAGTCAAGCGAGTCATAGGGGCTGCAATCCTGGAAAAATCCTGCACAAACCGCCTATAATACCCGGCTAAACCCAGAAAACTCCGAATCTCAATAACTGAAGTAGGTCTAGGCCACTCAGATACTGCCTCAACCTTCTGTGGATCAACCTGAATACCTTCTTTAGACACTACGTGTCCAAGAAAAGAAACACTCTCCATCCAGAAATCACACTTCAAGAATTTAGCATAAAGCTGATGATCTCTCAATGTCTGTAGTACAATCCTCAAGTGATATACATGCTCTTCCATACTCCTCGAATATACTAGTATATCATCAATGAAGACTACTACAAACTGATCCACATACGGTCTGAATACTCTGTTCATCAGGTCCATAAAAGCTGCTGGTGCATTAGTCAAACCAAAAGACATCACCAGAAACTCATAATGACCATATCTAGTGCGGAATGCTGTCTTAGGAATATCAGCTTCACTGATCCGCAGCTGATGATAACCCGACCTCAAATCGACCTTAGAAAAGAATTGTGCACCTTGTAACTGATCAAACAAATCATCAATCCTCGGGAGAGGATACTTGTTCTTCACTGTCACCTTATTCAACTCTCTATAGTCAATGCACAGTCTTAGGGTACCATCCTTCTTCTTCACAAACAGGACTCGTGCACCCCAAGGAGAAACACTAGGTCTGATAAAACCCTTCTCCAACAACTCTTGCAATTGCTCCTTTAACTCTCTCAACTCTGCAGGAGCCATACGATAAGGTGGCATAGATATAGGAGTAGTACCTGGAACCACATCTATACAGAACTCAATCTCTCTATAAGGTGGTAAACCTGGTAACTCCTCGGGAAAAACATCAGGAAACTCACAAGCAACAGGAACATCTGTGAGTGACAACTTCTCCACTGACGTATCCCTGACCAATGCCAAATACTCTTGACAACCTTTCCTCAACAACCTCCTAGCTGCAATAGCCGAAATAAGATTCTGAGGTGCTGAACTCCTATCACCAACAAACTTAAATTCTACTTCACTAGGAATTCTAAAAATCACCTCCTTATTCCTGTAATCTACCACGGCAAAGTGCTGAGATAACCAATCCATTCCCAAAATAACATCGAACTCCATCACATCCAACAAAATCAAATCAGCGGGTAATTCTCTATCTCCCACGAGAACTGGACAACCAGAAAGAACAATATCGGTGTCCAAAGAATCACTCAGAGGAGTGGCAACAGACAAAGGAAAAGCCATCCTCGAAGCTTGCCAATAAGATTTAGAAGCAAAAACAGGAGAAACAAACGAATGCGTGGCACCCGGGTCAAACAAAACCAAAGCATCCAGGTAACAAACAGAAAGAATACCTGCCACGACTGCATTAGATGCCTGAGCATCCTGCTGAGTCAGATGGAAGACTCTCGCCTGACCTCGACCTCCCTGCTGACTGGTAGAAGCCTGGCCAACTCCTCTGGCACCTCCTCTAGTACCTCTACCACGACTCTGCTATGGAACAAACTGAGTAGAACTCTGATGCTGGGCTGGTGGCAACTGAAATGGCACGGGTGCTGCACTAGCAATCGACTGCTGTGGGAATCGCGGAATCTGCTGCTGCTGATACCCAGAATAAGGACACGATCTGGCAAAATGTCCTGTCTGCCTGCATCTGAAGCATGTCAGTGGTGTCAGATAACACGGTCCCTGATGGACTCTACCACAAGTCTGACAAACACTGGCCGCTGATCCAGAACTACGACCACTGCTGCTGCTCGAAGCACCTGATCCAAATCTAAACGATCTACGCTGACCTCCACGGCCATGTCTACTGCTCCGATGCACTCGCTGCTGCTGTCTCTGACTTTGCTGAGTCGAACCTCACTGCTGACTACTCGAACCAACATGAAAACTCGAATATGGAGTAGCCTGCGATCCACTCGACTGAACTCCTAGCTGGTAATAATCAGGCATCGCTCCCTGCCTAACTAACCTCAGCTCAAACTCCTTAGCTAGCTCAATCACAGACTCGAGAGTAAGACCTGCTGTGGGCATACCAGCAAAAGCTGAACCCAAACCAGTAACATACGTAGTAACAGCGAAATACTGATCTCGCATCAGATCCTCAGCATATCTACCCAAACGAAGAAACTCTCGGGTATACTCCTCTACAGATCGATCTCCACGAGAAATACTAGTCAAACGAAGACGATAGCTCAAACGAAGAGGCTCTGGACAAAATCTCCTCATGAATCGCTCTCGAAACTGAGCCCAGGTCATCGTCATCATATAAGGCTGGATCATCTGAATAAACCAATCCAAGGCTGGTCCCTCGATAGACAACTCAACAATCATGATCCTCTGGTACTCGGTATGAGCAGTCCGAGTCCTAGTCTCAATCGCATGCAGAAAATCTAAAGGATCAGAAGTACCATCAAAAGCAATCCTGCCAACTCTGGCATAGAACAAAGCTGCCTCAGGGTCAGACATACCCTGCTGATAGGCAGGCTGAACAGGCTGAACAACTGGAGGAACAGGAACATCAAACTCAGGCTCAACAGGCTCCTCGTCCTGTAACTCTCTCTGCCTACGGCGACCTGCCGCTCCTCGAGGTCTACCCCTGCCACGACCTCTACGCCTAACTGGTGGCTCAGGAGGTAAAACCTCATCCTGAAAAGACTCATCATCCTCGGCCTCAACGACCGGTGGAGCGACACGCGCTCGCCTCCTCATTCTGAAAAGACAAACGGAAAGATTCAGACAAAACAGACAACGGAGGAATAACGCTGAAAACTACAGCAAGGAATACTCATCAAGACATACTCGAACCTAATACACTGCAGTAGTCCAACGGAAAACACAACTTTAAAACTAGGGCCACAACTCACGTAACTAAGCCCTGACACAGAACTCCACTCTGAAACGAACTTCACTCTGATACCAACTTTGTCACGACCCAAAACAGGGGCCATGACCGGCGCTAGGGAACGGGAATTCTTTCGAATCCGGAACCCGTAGCAAGCCTAAAAAATAAAATAAATCATGCCATCATAACAGTAACAATATAATATGCAGCGGAAAATAAAAATCAATATCATAATATTATCCATATCAACTGGATATAAATAAAAATCTCATCCCATACATAAAATCTCTTTAATACAATCCAGTTTTAACATAATATATCTCCTTTAAAACAAAATACACGAAATCCAATACTGTAATTCACAACTACTGCAGTGTATAGATAAAATAAATAAGACTCAAGTAGACAGTTTACATAAAGAAGCCGAGACGGAAGAAATCCGGCGTATTGACCTGCTACTGAGGTCTGAGGATGTTGACTCTCCTGAAAAATAGTCAACGGAGGGGAGTCAGACCTCACTGAGTGAATTACTATAACATATATACATACACTCTAAGTGATAATGCATACAGTCAACAGTATATATATAATATGTATATATACAGGCAAATTCATACAGATGCAGAAAAATCATTTTTATATATTTTACTAAAAAATCCCAATTTATGAAGGATCACATAGAACCCTAGAATATCGCAACCTCAGAAAATAGTGTTAAACAACACTCAAGCCACACAGGCTCACTTAATCCAAAATATATCCACTTAATCCATTTGGACAGTAGACTGGCCCCGAGACACTAAGTCAACCGAGCTCCAGCAGTCTAACTGCCAATGTGATTGGCCCCGAGACACTTGGTCAACCGAGCTCCAGCAATCACACCCAAACCACATCTCACACATATCAATAATCATAATCAAATCAATATCCACAAATAGTTAGTATATAGCCTAAAACTATAGGCGTACCGGTACGTACTCGGTCCTAGTGCTGCCCACTAGGTAGCACGTTCTATTGATATCCTTCATTAATAAATAATAAAACATTCATTCACAAATACATGATGCATGAATTTAAATAAATCAACAATATAAACCATATATATACTGGAAATATACCAAACATAAACCAGGTATATTTTGAGTATATATATGTCAAATGAATTCAACCAAATCATGAATTAAACTAAAAATATATTTAAAAACATTTTAAATATATTTTATTAATAAAACATGTATATAATTTATTATATACCAAAAATATATCAAAAATATACTTGAATATAAATCACATTATTTATGTATATTTAGTCAAAATAAAACATGCATTTTCTAAATCGTGCATCCTAAGCATATATATATAATATAGTAACTCACCTAATGCGCTCCACGAGACAGGTCCGACGGGCCTGGTCCACTAGCCCTCGGTCTCGGCGCAACTAAACAAGCAATAAATAACCGACATTAGAATAAACCTAACAGAAATCCTAGAATTCAATCTAGAGTATTAAAATACGAAAACAGAATTAGGGTTCGACTGGATATCACGTTTTATGAGAATTCTATCGAAAATTCGGCAGAACCTCCCCTGTAAAACGGACATCTCTCTACTCAAAAGAGTAGAGCTGACCCTGCAAAGAAACACACTTCGAAAAACGAGCTCAACACAATCAAAATCCCACGGTCGGACTCCAAACTACAGTCCACCGACCGGGGTCCACAAACACAGAATAATATTCCAGATATACCGAAAATATCCTTAAATCACCGAAATACATTTTATAAATAAAAATTACATAATTGACCTTGAAACACTATAAAAACCGATTAAAACTCATTTTATTAGAAAAACCGTATATTATATATATAATTGAAAATAATTCACGAAAAATAGTTTTAATTAGTTAAAAATACTAAATATTTTGTAGAAATCATTTTTATACCTTAAATAAATATTAAAACCAATTAAATTACATTTTTAGACAATTTAGAGTAAAATTACCAAAATACCCCTATATATATAAATATACTTAAATTACTTCAAAAATTCACCAAAAATCATACACTTATCCAAAATTAATTTTCTCAACATATTTATCAATAATATTAATAATTAAACTCAATTAACCAATTAAATTCAATTTAAAACACAATTAACCTAATTTTCCAAAATCACCTAAACTTCAATAATTAAAAATAAATACTTAGAAATTCATAAAAATTCCAAATAAATTCCTATAATTCATTTCAACACCCAATTTAACCATAAACTCCAATTTCATAATTTAAATAATTAATTTCCGAAAATTAGAAAATAATATTAAAATATTCAAAAATACCCAAAAATCCAAACAACCTCCAAAAATTCTACAAAAATTCATACATGTAGATTAAGCTACTAGGAACAACATTTGTGAAGGAAGTTTCCATGAATCATCCAATTCGAAGCTCAAAAAAATCAAAAACCCTAATAGGCCGAAATTTACAAATCGAAACCTAAGCAATTCTAGACCATTTTAGCTCAAACCAAAGCTAGAATCACACTCACCGGAGCTCAAGGAGAAGAAAGAGACCAGCGGTGTCAAAAACGGTGGCCGGAGGAGGGAGAAACGGCGGTAGCTCGACTTTCGGCCTCAAAAGCTAATTCCGGCCAAAACTCGTCGGGAAAGGGGCTGCTGGCGGCGGGGAACGGCTGGAGGCGACGGTGGCAAGCCGAGAGGCACACCGGCGGTGAAGGAACGGCAGTTGCAGCGGTGAGGGATGGTGGTCGGGCGTCGGGCGTGGGAAAGAAGAAGGAGAGGGAGTCGGGGGCAAAATGGTAATTTTGCAAATTCTTTTGATTTTTAATGCATATATGTATATATATATACTTTATACTTTATATTAAAATAATATTAAATTACACACATCAAATATACACCACACACATTAAAATATTAATATTTTAATAATTTATACCAAATAAAATTAATTAAATAACAATTAAAACAATTAAATACTTAATAAAATATTAGGGAATTAATAAACCCTAATTAAATAAATATACACACATAGGCTTTATTTAATAATTTAAAAATATGTATGAGTTCATGCAAGTCCGTAAATACATTTAAAATAATTAATAATACATTGTTTACGTGGAAATTTCCCCGAAAATGAAAGTCCCGGGAAAATTTTGCGTAAAACACTGAAAATAATACACCGTAATTAAAATAGGTTTTAAATACATATTAACTCGTAAAAATATCACATAAAATACAGAAATCATTAACTCTGCATATCCCGGTACAGTGTAAAAATATTAAAAAAAAAACACGGGATATTACAATCATAGACCCAAAAAAATCCAACTTCAATCCAAACACTAAAAATAATCCTTTCCTTGACTATCAAAATGTCCTACCACTTGCCACTATGATGATTAACTCAGGAGTGAGCGAAGAAGAAGTGCTAAACTCCTTCGGAAACCTAAACCCTACAGCTAATGGAGAATCTCCCGATAACTCTAGAGGAGTTGAGGATTTGCTGGGGCAACCCTCAAGGAAATTTGACTATAAGGTGTTTTATTCCAAGCCACCATCTGTTGATATTCCCTTTAAATCAATTATGCCCTCAGGATGGAGTGATGAGTTTAATGATGAGAAAGAATCCAAAACCCTAGAACAAGCAAGAATTAAGGATTTATTAAGGTAGACCTTAGGTAAATTTGATTATAGGGTATTATATTTAAAGCCTTATTCTAGTGATATACCTCTTGAGAGGATTGTGCCTTCAGGATGGGGTGATGAATTTGGTGATGGGCCAGTAAAAGAAGAGAATAAGGAGTCTCTTATTCTATAACAGGGGATTAAGAAATTATTAAAAGCACATCTGGGAAAGCTTAGCATAGAGGGAAAGGAAACATGCACAGTAGAAGTATGAAAGGACAGAAAGAGGGAAAGAATCATCAGAGTTGTAGACATCTAGTATGACTCTAATGACAAGAGTCCTTACTAGTCTAGATGTGTGGAGCAATGGCCCCAAAGTGAATCATGTCATTAGAAGTAGGAGGAATTACAAAGAAGCAAAAAATAAGATTAAGAGAGTTATAAAAAGAGAAGAGACAAATGATACAAAAAATAGAAGAATAGGAAAAGGAAGACCTGATTATGGAACATCTGAAGAAAGCTAAGGCAAATGTCAATATGTGGGAACTACTGATGCACTCAGGTAGCCACAAAAGAGCACTGGTGAAAGCTCTATCGAATATGAATATTGAAACAACAACCACACCTAAGGCTATGGTAGCAAAGGTTACAGAAGAGAAACACGGGCTGATAACCTTCTCATATGATGACCTACCTTTGGAAGGAAGAAATCATAATAAGGTACTATTTATCCTAGTTGAAGTAAAAAGGAAAAGAACCAACTTTGTAATGGTTGATGATGGTTCTGCCATTAATGTATGCCCATTAAAGATCTTGCCTAACTTGGGTTTGAAAGCTAAAGACTTAATAGATTCAAACCTCATAATTAGAGCCTATGATGATAGAACTAGGAATATGGAGGGGACATTCCAAGCTCTAGTTAAAATAGGACTAGTGGAGTCAACCATTGAGTTCACCATGCTGGATATACCAGTTACTTATGCCTTGTTATTAGGAAGGCCATGGTTCTATGCTCTAGGAGGAGTACCCTCAACTGTGCACCAGAAGATAAAATTCCTTAAAAAAGGAAATGTAGTGATAATCGAAGTAGGAATCAATGTAGTTATGGCCATTGTACTAAAATAGAAACAAGTGTGTGATCCTCTCAATTTTCAAATTTCTAGGATATTTGATGGGATTGAGATGGGCCCAATGATTGCAAAAATGATGGAGAACATGAATTACCAACCTAGATAGGGGCTAGGCAAGAATAAGCAAGGAAGTCCTAAGCTATGAGAATTCAAGAATCAAAATGAAACTAAAGGATTGTGGTGCACTGAGGGAGGGTCTACCAGTAAAGTGAAAGAAAGAAGGAAAAGGCCAAGAGAAATAAGCCCCTAGGGAGAGTTGAATTGTTAAGTGAAAATTTCATCAAGCCAGGAGAAGACAAGTACTATTTGGGTGCAAAGGAGTCCATTAATGTTGCTGGAAAAAATGTTCCTAGGTTTGAGATTTTCAAGGACCAGATTGTTGAAAACTTAGTCAAGAGCAACAAAGAAGAAGTGATGAAGCAAGTGGTTGGAAGAATGGGGGATGTTGCTGTCGAAGAGCTACTGTGTCTGCCACCTAAAGAGGAGCCACCCTAGGATATAACTACTCTTATTAGTGATTGCTTTACTAATGTTTTTTATGAAGAAACTGATGTAATAATGTCCGGTCTTTATGAGGATGAAAACTGTGTTTTTTCTATGGTCAATGATATGAATGCTAGTTTTGCTTACTTGTGTGATGTGCATCTTGATAGTTCTATGCATTATAATTTTGATCATTCATGCATGTTTGACATTAATTCAATTCAATTTGATTCATTTAACATGGGCATGAATGATAATCCAAAGAACATTTTTATATCACATGATGTAACTCCTGAAGAGAGGAAAAATTTTAAGAGAATATTAATAAAAAGAAAGCTAGTATTTTCTTGGACCTACGAAGGCATGCCAAGTTTAGATAGAGACATCATAGAGCATCACATTCTGACTCATCAAAAAATAAAACTAGTTAAATAGAAATTATATAGATTGAGACTTAAATGGACTAAAAAGATAAGAGAAGAAATTGTTGTACAAATTCAGGCCAACTTTTTAAAGGTAGTAGATTATCCCCAATGGCTAGCAAACATAGTCCTAGTACCTAAGAAAGATGGTAAGGTGCAAATGTGTGTTAATTTTAGGGATTTAAATAAAGCATGTCTGAAGGATAACTTCCTTTTACCTCATATCGATGTGATAGTGTGGCATCAAGTGAGATGTACTCCTTCATGGATAGGTTCTCTAGGTATAATCAAATAATGATGGTAGTTATGGATAAGATCAAGACAACTTTCATCACAGAATAGGGGACATATTGATATAAGGTTACGCCTTTTGGGTTGAAGAATGCAGGTGCAACATATTAAAGGGTAGCCAACACTCTTTTCCATGACATGATGCATAAGGAAGTGGAGGTATATATAGATGATATGATGGTCAAATCAAAAATAAGAGAGGGGCATTTTGAAGCACTAGAAAAATACTTGGCACGCATTGAGAGGATAACTTAAGTCTCAACCCGAAGAAATGCATTTTTTGAGTTACTTTAGGGAAGTTACTGGGGCATATAGTCAATAGTAGAGGAATCGAAGTGGATCCAGATAAAGTGAAAGCCATTCAGGAAATGCCAGCACTAAGGACAGAGAAAGATGTGAGATGGTTCATAGGCAGGTTATAGTATATTAGTAGGTTCATTACAAGGCTTACTAGTATTTGTGACCCAATCTTCAAGCTTTTAAGAAAAGATTAACCTGTAGAGTGGAATGATGATTGTCAAAGGGCCTTTAATAAGATAAAGGAGTACCTTACTCATCCACCTGTACTTAAACCACCAATGCTACGGAAACCCTTGATCCTATATTTGCTCCATAAGAAAAGGTAATGGAGGCAATGTTAGCACAAGAAAGGCTAGATGGGATAGAGCATACAGTGTATTACCTCAGTAAAAATTTCCTGCCATATGAAGAAAAGTATGATTTGGTGGAGAAGACATGTTTGATAATGATCTGGGCAACAAGGAAATTAAGGCATTACTTTTAGTCTTATAGGGTTCAGGCCATTTTGAAAATAGACCCCTTAAGATACTTACTTCAGGCACTTGCTCTAATTGGAAAGATGTCTCAATGGCTCATTCTCCTTACTTAATTTGATATATAATACATTACCATAAAGGTTATTAGGGGAAAGGCAGTAGTGGAATTCCTAGCTTAAAATGTAGTAGAGGGCAATGAATAGTGGTGCCTATAATTCCCATATGAGAATCTAGTAGTTATAGAGCATCAGGAATGAAAGCTTTATTTTAATGAAATAGTAAACAACAAAGGAGCCAGGTTAGGAATGATCCTCATCATGCTAGAGGGAGAAACCATACTAATGGCTAAGAAGCTGGATTTTAAAGTAACCAATAATATGGCTAAGTATAAAGCATGTATTCATAGAGTAGAAGCAACGATGGCAGTTGGAGCAAAAGAGTTGTTAGTATATGAGGATTCTATGTTGGTTAGCCAGGCTAATGAGGAATGTGAAGTGAAAGAGAAAAAGATGAAACCCTACATTTGTTATTTGAAATCTTTAATAAAGAATTTCACCAAGTGTCCCTTTATCCATCTATTAAGAGATGACAATTAGATAGCAAATGCACTAGCAACACTCTCTTCAATGTCGGATAGTGTGACTGGGTTCACTATGAGAACGTTAGTGATCATGAAATCAAAGGCTCTATGTTATGAGGGTGAGTAGATTATGGGAATTCAAATAGGGCCTCAAGAGAAGCCATGGTTTTATGATGTTTAGAGGTTCATTGAGGATAGAAAATATCTAGATGAGGCCACTTCAAAAGAAAGATATGCCCTACGTGTTCTTTCATGTAATTTTGCAAGTCACGATGGGATGATGTATAAAAGAATGTCGAATGGAATGTAGCTTAAATGTCTCAAGAAAGATGAAGCAGAAGAGGTGATGAGGGAAATTCACATGGGAGTTTATGGTTCTCACATGAATGGAATAATCCTAGAAAAAAAGATAATTAAATAAGGGTACTAGTGGATGAGCATGGAAAAGGATTGTATTAGAACCGTGAGACATTGCCATTAGTGTCAAATCTATGGGAACCTCAACCACCTTTCTCTAATGGTACTGAGTAATTTATCATCTCCTTAGCCTTTTGCAGTGTCGGGGATTGATTTCATAGGAGAAATGAGGCCAACAACATCGAATGGGCATAAGTACATAGTTGTGGTAATTGATTACTTCTCGAGATGAGTAGAGGCTAAGTCTCTCAATGATCTAAAGGCAAAACAAATGGCCCAGTTCATTGAAAAGAATCTTATTTGTAGATATGGTGTTCCACATCATGTAGTGACAGATAATGGGGTTTAGTTTTAGGAAAAAATGATAAAGTTATTACAGAAGTATGGGATAGAGCATTATAAGTCTTCACCATATCGACCTTAGGCTAATGGAGATGTGGAAGCAGCAAATAAAAATATCAAGAAAATCCTCTCTAAGATGGTTAAAACTTACAAGATTAGTTTGAATTTCTTCCATTTTCCTTGTGGGGATACATAACTATAGCCAGAACTGCCACAGGACAAACTCCATTCTCCTTGGTGTACAGCTGTGAAGCAGTTTTACCAATAGAAATCAAGATCAAGACTCTAAGAGTAGTTATGGAGGTCAAAAAGCCCGAGAATGAATGGGCATAAAAAAGATATGATAATATGATGTCTCTGGATGAGAAGAGGATGAATGCTTTATTTCATACCCAGATATACCATAAAAGGATAGCAAAGGGATTTAATAAGAAGGTAAAGCTAGGGAAGATAAAAGTTAAGGATATGGTACTAAAACAATCCAGAGCAGTGGTGTTCAATCTAAGAGGAAAGTTCATATCAAACTAGGAAGGACCATACTTAGTCAATTCTATTAAAGGGAGCTGCCAAGATATATAATCTTAAAGGGAGTGAGTTCATGGACCCTGTTAACCTGGATCACCATAAGAAATACTATCTATAAAAATAACTAAATGTAGTATAAAGATAATAAAAGTCTACTGACTAGAAAACCTGAAAAGGCTAGTCAATAAAAAATTAGGACATTCTCATTGTTAAAAAAACCCGCAAAGGGCTAGCAAGCAAAAATTAGGGAATAAATAAAAGAAAAGGTCCCATTGATTAGAAAACCTGCAAAGGGTTGGTTAAGCAAAAATTAAGGAAATAAAATATGAGAAAAAAATATTCAGTTAGATAATTCAAAAAGACTAGCTGATAACATAAGTTATGTCATGTGATGTAGCAAATGTACTCATTTTTGCCTTAATTAATGAATCTTATTGAAATTGAATTTTTTTTTATGACATTGCATGTTCTAACTTATTTATAATACATAAGCACTAGAAAGGAAAACAGACCATAAAAGAATAAGACTAGCTCTAAGAGACCATATTGTTCTAGTGGCGTTTATATTTTATTTTTTGAGACTCATTATGTAAAACTTGGGTGCTCTTGTATCTGGAAAATTTGAGTCACTCAATAGCTTATATCATGACCTAAGTCTTATGGTTATCATCAGTAGCTCTATCAGCATTCAAGGATATGTTGCGCTCAAGAGTCCTACGAGGCCATAAGTCCTTAACCTTGTCCAGAAAGTCCTGTTTGAGAGGGAAGCCTTCAAAATCAAGTAGTATAGTAATAATGAATTACGGGTGACCATACTGGTGATAGAGACATGAAGGGGAAATGACGGTCAAAAATGCAAGCCCGCGATAGGAACACAGTGATCATATAAATCAAGAGTCATAAACTTCAACCTCTACTAAGGGCAAACCCATGTAATCTCAATATCAGTTATGCCCCTCATCCAACCAATCCAGTTGTCACGACCCAAAACAGGGGCCATGACCGACGCTAGGGAACGGGAATTCTTTCGAATCCGGAACCCGTAGCAAGCCTAAAAATAAATAAATCATGCCATCATAACAGTAACAATATAATATGCAGCGAAAAATAAAAATCATAATATCATAATATTATCCATATCAACTGGATATAAATAAAAATCTCATCTCATACATAAAATCTCTTTAATACAATCCAGTTTTAACATAATATATCTCCTTTAAAACAAAATACATGAAATCCAATACTGTAATTCACAACTACTGCAGTGTCTAGATGAAATAAACAAGACTCAAGTAGACAATTTACATAAAGAAGCCGGGGCGGAAGAAATCCGGCGTATCGACCTGCTACTGAGGTCTGAGGAAGTTAACTCTCCTGAAAAATAGTCAACGGAGGGGAGTCAGACCTCACTGAGTGAATTACTATAATATATATACATACACACTAAGTGATAATGCATACAGTCAACAGTATATATATATCTAATATATATACAGGCAAATACACACAAATGCAGAAAAATCATTTTTATATATTTTACTGAAAAATCCCAATTTATGAAGGATCACATAGAACCCTAGAATATCGCAACCTCAGAAAATAGTGTTAAACAACACTCTGGCCATACAGGCTCACTTATTCTAAATATATCCACTTAATCCATTTGGATAGTAGACTGGCCCCGAGACACTAAGTCAACCGAGCTCCAGCAGTCTAACTGCCAGTGTGATTGGCCCCGAGACACTTGGTCAACCGAGCTCCAACAATCACACCCCAAACCACATCTCACATATCAATAATCATAATCAAATCAATATCCACCAATAGTTAGTAATATAGCCTAAAGCTATAGGCGTACCGGTACGTACTCGGTCCTAGTGCTGCCCACTAGGTAGCACGTTCTATTGATATCCTTCATTAATAATATAAATCATTCATTCACAATAAATGATGCATGAATGTAAATGAAACAACAATATAAACCATATATATACCGAAAATATACCAAACATAAACCAGGTATATTTTGAGTATATATATGTCAAATAAATCCAATCAAATCATGAATTAAACTAAAAATATATTTAAAAACATTTTAAATATATTTTATTAACAAAACATGTATATAATTTATTATATACCAAAAATATACTTGAATATAAATCACATTATTTATGCATATTCAGTCAAAATAAAACATGCATTTTCTAAATCATGCATCCTAAGCATATATATATAATATAGTAACTCACCTAATGCGCTCCACGAGACAGGTCCGACGGGCCTGGTCCACTAGCCCTCGGTCTCGGCGCAACTAAACAAGAAATAAGTAATCGACATCAGATTAGCCCTAATAGAAATCCTAGAATTCAATCTACAGTATTAAAATATGGAAACATAATTAGGGTTCGACTGGACATCACGTTTTACGAGAATTCTATCAAAAATTCGGCAGAACCTCCCCTGTAAAATGGACATCTCTCTACTCAAAAGAGTAGAGCCGACCCTGCAAAGAAACACACTTCGAAATACAAGCTCAACAAAATCAAAATCCCACGGTCGGACTCCAAACTACAGTCCACCGACCGGGGTCCACAAACACAGAATAATTCCAGATATACCGAACATATCTTTAAATCACAGAAATACATTTTATAGGTAAAAATTACATAATTAACCTTGAAACACTATAAAAACCGATTAAAACTCATTTTATTAGAAAAACTGTATATTATATATATAATTGAAAATAATTCCCGAAAAATAGTTTTAATTAGTTAAAAATACCAAATATTTTGTAGAAATCATTTTTATACCTTAAATAAATATTAAAACCAATTGAATTACATTTTTAGACAATTTAGGGTAAAATTACCAAAATACCCCTATATATATAAATATACCTAAATTACTTCAAAAATTCACCAAAAATCATTCAATTACCCAAAATTAATTTTCTCAACATATTTATCAATAATATCAATATTTAAACTCAATTAACCAATTAAATTCAAATAAAAACATAATTAACCTAATTTTTCCAAAATTCCATAAACTTCAATAATTCAAAATAAATACTTAGAAAATCATAAAAATTCCAAATAAATTCCTATAATTCATTTCAACACCTAATTCAACCATAAACTCCAATTTCATAATTTAAATAATTAATTTCCGAAAATTAGAAAATAATATTAAAATATTCAAAAATACCCAAAAATCCAAACAATCTCCAAAAATTCTACACAAATTCATACATGTAGATTAAGCTACTAGGAACAACATTTGTGAAGGAAGTTTCCATGAATCATCCAATTCGAAGCTCAAAAAAATTGAAAACCCTAATAGGCCGAAATTGACAAATCGAAAACTAAGCAATTCTAGACCATTTTAGCTCAAACCAAAGCTAGAATCACACTCACCGGAGTTCAAGGAGAAGAAAGAGACCGGCGGTGTCGAAAACGGTGGCCGGAGGAGGGAGAAACGGCGAAGGGTCAAGTTTCGGCCAAAAATGGAAAACTAGCTCGCCAGCGCCGGGGAAGGGAGCTGCTGGCGGCGGGGAACGGCTGAAGGCGACGATGGCAAGCCGAGAGGCACACCAATGGTGAAGGAACGGCTGTTACAGACGGTGGAGGTGGGTGGTGGTCGTCGGGCGCAGAAAGGAGAAGGAGAAGAAAATGTCGGGGGCAATTTGGTAATTTTGCAAATTTTTTTGATTTTTGATGTATATATGTATATATATATACTTTATACTTTATATTAAAATAATATTAAATTACACACATCAATTATACACCACACTCATAAAAATATTAATATTTTAATAATTTATACTAAATATAATTAATTAAATAACAATTTAAACAATTAAATACTTAATAAAATATTAGGGAATTAATAAACCCTAATTAAATAAATATACACACACCGACTTTATTTAATAATTTAAAAATATGTATGAATTCATGCAAACCCGTAAATACATTTAAAATAATTAATAATACATTGTTTACGTGAAAATTTCCCCGAAAATGCAAGTCCCGGGAAAATCTTACGTAAAATACTGAAAATAATAGACAATAATTAAAATAGGTTTAAAATACATATCAACTCATAAAAATATCATATAAAATACAAAAATCATTAACACTGCATATCCCGGTACTGTGTAAAAGCATGTAAAAACACGGGATATTACAATCTTCCCCCCTTACAGGAATTCGTCCCCGAATTCTAAAAGATAAGATCAAGAAGGAAAGAGATACGGGTAAGAAGCTCGCATCTCAGCTTCAGTCTCCCACGTATGCTCTTCAACTCTGTCGCTACGCCATAAAACCTTGACCATCGGAATCTCCTTCGATCGTAACTGTCGAACCTGAAAATCTACGATCGCCACAGGTTCTTCCACAAAAGTCAAATCTTCACTCACTTCTACACTGTCGGGCTGCAACACGTGTGAAGGATCTGAGATATACTTCCTCAACATCGAGATATGAAATACTGGATGCACTTGTGACATACTCGGAGGCAAATCCAACCGATATGCAACAGTGCCAATTCTCTCCAGAATCTCAAACGGTCCAATGTATCTCGGTGCTAACTTACCCTTCCTGCCAAATCTCATCACACCCTTCATCGGAGATACTTTCAGAAAAACGAAATCTCCAACCTGAAACTCCACATCTCTGTGCCTAGGATCCGCATAACTCTTCTGTCTACTAACTGCGGTCTCTAATCTACGCTTGATCACGACGACTTTCTCTGCAGCATCCTGAACCATCTTTGGTCCAGTCAAAGCTCTCTCACCAATCTCATCCCAACTCAACGGGGATCTACACTTCCTTCCATACAACGCCTCATATGGTGCCATGCCAATACTGCTATGGTAGCTGTTATTATATGCAAACTCAACAAGCGACAAATGATCATCCCAGCTACCTCCCAAATCCAAGACACACATCCTCAACATATCTTTCAGTGTCTGCATCATCCTCTCAGACTGGCCATCTGTCTGAGGATGAAAAGCAGTACTGAAATCCAACCTAGTGCCCATCGCTTCCTGTAACTTCTGCCAAAAACGAGAAGTAAACACTGAACCTCTATCTGACACAATGGACATAGGTACTCCATGAAGGCATACAATATGCTTCACATACAACTTCGCCAATCTAGCAACTGAATATGTGGCTCTCACAGGCAAGAAATGTGCAGACTTCGTCAACCTGTCTACAATCACCCAGATGGAATCGTATCCATCCTTCGAACAAGGTAAACCGACCACAAAATCCATAGCTATCCTTTCCCACTTTCACTCGGGAATAGGAAGAGGCTGAAGCTTCCCAGAAGGCTTCTGATGTTCGGCTTTCACTTGCTGACACGTCAAGCACTTAGCAACATAATCAGCAACATCCTTCTTCAATCCATCCCACCAGTATAAATCTCTGATACTGTGGTACATCTTAGTAACACCTGGATGAATGTTGTAGGTTGTAGAATGTGCTTCCTCTAAAATCTCCTGCCGCTCCTCGAGGTCTACCCCTGCCACGACCTCTACGCCTAACTGGCAGCTCAGGAGGTAAAACCTTAACCTGAAAAGACTCATCATCCTCGGCCTCAATGACCGATGGAGCGACACGCGCTCGCCTCCTCATTCTGAAAAGACAAACGGAAAGATTCAGACAAAACAGACAACGGAAGAATAACGCTGAAAACTACAGCAAGGAATACTCATCAAGACATACTCGAACCTAATACACTGCAGTAGTCCAATAGAAAACACAACTTTAAAACTAGGGCCACAACTCACATAACTAAGCCCTGACACAAAACTCCACTCTGATACGAACTTCGCTCTGATACCAACTTTGTCACGACCCAAAACAGGGGCCATGATCGACGCTAGGGAACGGGAATTCTTTCGAATCCGGAACCCGTAGCAAGCCTAAAAATAAATAAATCATGCCATCATAACAGTAACAATATAATATGCAGCGGAAAATAAAAATCATAATATCATAATATTATCCATATCAACTGGATATAAATAAAAATCTCATCTCATACATAAAATCTCTTTAATACAATCCAGTTTTAACATAATATATCTCCTTTAAAACAAAATACATGAAATCCAATACTGTAATTCACAACTACTGCAGTGTCTAGATGAAATAAACAAGACTCAAGTAGACAATTTACATAAAGAAGCCGGGGCGGAAGAAATCCGGCGTATCGACCTGCTACTGAGGTCTGAGGAAGTTGACTCTCCTGAAAAATAGTCAACGGAGGGGAGTCAGACCTCACTGAGTGAATTACTATAATATATATACATACACACTAAGTGATAATGCATACAGTCAACAGTATATATATATCTAATATATATACAGGCAAATACACACAAATGCAGAAAAATCATTTTTATATATTTTACTGAAAAATCCCAATTTATGAAGGATCACATAGAACCCTAGAATATCGCAACCTCAGAAAATAGTGTTAAACAACACTCTGGCCATACAGGCTCACTTATTCCAAATATATCCACTTAATCCATTTGGACAGTAGACTGGCCCCGAGACACTAAGTCAACCGAGCTCCAGCAGTCTAACTGCCAGTGTGATTGGCCCCGAGACACTTGGTCAACCGAGCTCCAGCAATCACACCCCAAACCACATCTCACATATCAATAATCATAATCAAATCAATATCCACCAATAGTTAGTAATATAGCCTAAAGCTATAGGCGTACCGGTACGTACTCGGTCCTAGTGCTGCCCACTAGGTAGCACGTTCTATTGATATCCTTCATTAATAATATAAATCATTCATTCACAATAAATGATGCATGAATGTAAATGAAACAACAATATAAACCATATATATACCGAAAATATACCAAACATAAACCAGGTATATTTTGAGTATATATATGTCAAATAAATCCAATCAAATCATGAATTAAACTAAAAATATATTTAAAAACATTTTAAATATATTTTATTAACAAAACATGTATATAATTTATTATATACCAAAAATATACTTGAATATAAATCACATTATTTATGCATATTCAGTTAAAATAAAACATGCATTTTCTAAATCATGCATCCTAAGCATATATATATAATATAGTAACTCACCTAATGCGCTCCATGAGACAGGTCCGACGGGCCTGGTCCACTAGCCCTCGGTCTCGGCGCAACTAAACAAGAAATAAGTAATCGACATCAGATTAGCCCTAATAGAAATCCTAGAATTCAATCTAGAGTATTAAAATACGGAAACAGAATTAGGGTTCGACTGGACATCACGTTTTACGAGAATTCTACCAAAAATTCGACAGAACCTCCCCTGTAAAACGGACATCTCTCTACTCAAAAGAGTAGAGCCAACCCTGCAAAGAAACACACTTCGAAATACAAGCTCAACAAAATCAAAATCTCACGGTCGGACTCCAAACTACAGTCCACCGACCGGGGTCCACAAACACAGAATAATTCCAGATATACCGAACATATCTTTAAATCACAGAAATACATTTTATAGGTAAAAATTACATAATTAACCTTGAAACACTATAAAAACCGATTAAAACTCATTTTATTAGAAAAACCGTATATTATATATATAATTGAAAATAATTCCCGAAAAATAGTTTTAATTAGTTAAAAATACCAAATATTTTGTAGAAATCATTTTTATACCTTAAATAAATATTAAAACCAATTGAATTACATTTTTAGACAATTTAGAGTAAAATTACCAAAATACCCCTATATATATAAATATACCTAAATTACTTCAAAAATTCACCAAAAATCATTCAATTACCCAAAATTAATTTTCTCAACATATTTATCAATAATATCAATATTTAAACTCAATTAACCAATTAAATTCAAATAAAAACACAATTAACCTAATTTTTCCAAAATTCCATAAACTTCAATAATTCAAAATAAATACTTAGAAATTCATAAAAATTCCAAATAAATTCCTATAATTCATTTCAACACCTAATTCAACCATAAACTCCAATTTCATAATTTAAATAATTAATTTCCGAAAATTAGAAAATAATATTAAAATATTCAAAAATACCCAAAAATCCAAAAAATCTCCAAAAATTCTACAAAAATTCATACATGTAGATTAAGCTACTAGGAACAACATTTGTGAAGGAAGTTTCCATGAATCATCCAATTCGAAGCTCAAAAAAATTGAAAACCCTAATAGGCCGAAATTGACAAATCGAAAACTAAGCAATTCTAGACCATTTTAGCTCAAACCAAAGCTAGAATCACACTCACCGGAGTTCAAGGAGAAGAAAGAGACCGGCGGTGTTGAAAACGGTGGCCGGAGGAGGGAGAAACGGCGAAGGGTCAAGTTTCGGCCAAAAATGGAAAACTAGCTCGCCAGCGCCGGGGAAGGGAGCTGCTGGCGGCGGGGAACGGCTGAAGGCGACGGTGGCAAGCCGAGAGGCACACCAACGGTGAAGGAACGGCTGTTGCAGACGGTGGAGGTGGGTGGTGGTCGTCGGGTGCGGAAAGGAGAAGGAGAAGAAAATGTCGGGGGCAATTTGGTAATTTTGCAAATTTTTTTGATTTTTGATGTATATATGTATATATATATACTTTATACTTTATATTAAAATAATATTAAATTACACACATCAATTATACACCACACACATAAAAATATTAATATTTTAATAATTTATACTAAATATAATTAATTAAATAACAATTTAAACAATTAAATACTTAATAAAATATTAGGGAATTAATAAACCCTAATTAAATAAATATACACACACCGACTTTATTTAATAATTTAAAAATATGTATGAATTCATGCAAACCCGTAAATACATTTAAAATAATTAATAATACATTGTTTACGTGAAAATTTCCCCGAAAATGCAAGTCCCGGGAAAATCTTACGTAAAATTCTGAAAATAATAGACAATAATTAAAATAGGTTTAAAATACATATCAACTCATAAAAATATCATATAAAATACAAAAATCATTAACACTGCATATCCCGGTACTGTGTAAAAGCATGTAAAAACACGGGATATTACAGTCTTCCCCCCTTACAGGAATTCGTCCCCGAATTCTAAAAGATAAGATCAAGAAGGAAAGAGATACGGGTAAGAAGCTCGCATCTCAGCTTCAGTCTCCCACGTATGCTCTTCAACTCTGTCGCTACGCCATAAAACCTTGACCATCAGAATCTGCTTCGATCGCAACTGTCGAACCTGAAAATCTACGATCGCCACAGGTTCTTCCACAAAAGTCAAATCTTCACTCACTTCTACACTGTCGGGCTGCAACACGTGTGAAGGATCTGAGATATACTTCCTCAACATCGAGATATAAAATACTGGATGCACTTGTGACATACTCGGAGGCAAATCCAACCGATATGCAACAGTGCCAATTCTCTCCAGAATCTCAAACGGTCCAATGTATCTCGGTGCTAACTTACCCTTCCTGCCAAATCTCATCACACCCTTCATCGGAGATACTTTCAGAAAAATGAAATCTCCAACCTGAAACTCCACATCTCTGCGCCTAGGATCCGCATAACTCTTCTGTCTACTAACTGCGGTCTCTAATCTACGCTTGATCACGACGACTTTCTCTGCAGCATCCTGAACCATCTCTGGTCCAGTCAAAGCTCTCTCACCAATCTCATCCCAACTCAACGGGGATCTACACTTCCTTCCATACAACGCCTCATATGGTGCCATGCCAATACTGCTATGGTAGCTGTTATTATATGCAAACTCAACAAGCGACAAATGATCATCCTAGCTACCTCCCAAATCCAAGACACACATCCTCAACATATCTTTCAGTGTCTGGATCGTCCTCTCAGACTGGCCATCTGTCTGAGGATGAAAAGCAGTACTGAAATCCAACCTAGTGCCCATCGCTTCCTGCAACTTCTGCCAAAAACGAGAAGTAAACACTGAACCTCTATCTGACACAATGGACACAGGTACTCCGTGAAGGCATACAATATGCTTCACATACAACTTCGCCAATCTAGCAACTGAATATGTGGCTCTCACAGGCAAGAAATGTGCAGACTTCGTCAACCTGTCTACAATCACCCAGATGGAATCGTATCCATCCTTCGAACGAGGTAAACCGACCACAAAATCCATAGCTATCCTTTCCCACTTCCACTCGGGAATAGGAAGAGGCTGAAGCTTCCCAGAAGGCTTCTGATGTTCGGCTTTCACTTGCTGACACGTCAAGCACTTAGCAACATAATCAGCAACATCCTTCTTCAATCCATCCCACCAGTATAAATCTCTGATACTGTGGTACATCTTAGTAACACCTGGATGAATGTTGTAGGCTGTAGAATGTGCTTCCTCTAAAATCTCCTCTCTCAAATCATCCACATCAGGAACGCACAATCTACTACTGATCCACAACACACCATCATCATCGAGTGTGAAATCAGTGAACTTCCCTGCTCTGACATTCACTGCAAGCTCTTCCAGAATAGGATCTCGACTCTGAGCTGCTTTAATCCTATCCCTCAGTACAGATCGTACTTTAAATTGAGCTAACAGTCCACCTGATCTACTGATCTTCATCATCAGACCTTGATCCACCATCAGATGCAATTCCTGGATCAATGGTCTCCTCTCAACACCAATGTGAGCAAGACTACCTGAAGACTTCCTACTCAAGGCATCTGCTACCACATTAGCTTTACCCGGATGGTAAAGAATCTCGCAATCATAATCCTTCAACAGTTCCAACCATCTTCTCTGCCTCAGATTCAAATCTCGCTGCTGGAAAATGTACTTAAGGCTCTTGTGATCAGTAAATATCTCACAAGTCACCCCGTACAAATAATGTCTCCAAATCTTCAGAGCAAAGATCATTGCAGCCATCTCCAGATCATGTGTGGGATAGTTCTGCTCATGCTTCTTCAACTGCCTCGAAGCATAGGCTATCACCCTTCCATTCTGCATCAACACACAACCAAGACCAATTCTAGAGGCATCACAGTAAACTGTGAACTTATCCACACTATTAGGCAAAGCTAACACTGGCGCTGTGGTCAACTTCTCCTTCAACAACTGAAAACTGTTCTCACAAGCTTCTGACCACTCGAATCTAACATTCTTCTGAGTCAAGCGAGTCATAGGGGCTACTATCCTGGAAAAATCCTGCACAAACCGCCTATAATACCCGGCTAAACCCAAAAAACTTCGAATCTCCGTAACAGAAGTAGGTCTAGGCCATTCAGATACTGCTTCAACCTTCTGTGGATTAACCTGAATACCTTCTTTAGACACTACGTGTCCAAGAAAAGAAACACTCTCCATCCAGAAATCACACTTCGAGAATTTAGCATAAAGCTGATGATCTCTCAGTGTCTGTAGTACAATCCTCAAATGATATACATGCTCTTCCATACTCCTCGAATATACTAGTATATCATCAATGAAGACTACTACAAACTGATCCACATACGGTCTGAATACTTTGTTCATCAGGTCCATAAAAGCTACTGGTGCATTAGTCAAACCAAAAGACATCACCAGAAACTCATAATGGCCATATCTAGTGCGGAATGCTATCTTAGGAATATCGGATTCACTAATCCGCAGCTGATGATAACCCGACCTCAAGTCAACCTTAGAAAAGAACTGTGCACCTTGTAACTGATCAAATAAATCATCTATCCTCGGGAGAGGATACTTGTTCTTCACTGTCACCTTATTCAGCTCTCTGTAATCAATGCACAGTCTCAGGGTACCATCCTTCTTCTTCACAAACAGGACTGGTGCACCCCAAGGAGAAACACTAGGTCTAATAAAATCCTTATCCAACAACTCTTGCAACTGCTCCTTCAACTCTCTCAACTCTGCAGGAGCCATACGATAGGGTGGCATAGATATAGGAGTAGTACCTGGTACCACATCTATACAGAACTCAATCTCTCTGTGAGGTGGTAAACCTGGCAACTCCTCAGGAAAAACATCAGGAAACTCACAAGCAACAGGAACATCTGTGAGTGACAACTTCTCCACTGACGTATCCCTAACCAATGCCAAAAACCCCTAACAACCTTTCCTCAACAACTTCCTAGCCATAATAGCCGAAATAAGATTCTGAGGTGCTGAACTCCTATCACCAACAAACTTAAATTCTACTTCACCAGGAATTCTGAAAATCACCTCCTTATTCCTGCAATCTACCACGGCAAAGTGCTGAGATAACCAATCCATTCCCAAAATAACATCAAACTCCATCACATCCAACAAAATCAAATCAGCGGGTAATTCTCTATCTCCCACGAGAACTGGACAACCAGAAAGAATAATATCGATGTCCAAGGAATCGCTCAGAGGAGTGGCAACAGACAAAGGAAAAGCCATCCTCGAAGCTTGCCAACAAGATTTAGAAGCAAAAACAGGAGAAACAAACGAATGCGTGGCACCCGGATCAAACAAAACCCATGCATCTAGGTAACAAATAGAAAGAATACCTGCCACGACTGCATTAGATGCCTGAGCATCTTGCTGAGTCAGATGGAAGACTCTCGCTTGACCTCGACCTCCCTGCTGACTGGTAGAAGCCTGGCCAACACCTCTAGCACCTCCTCTAGTACCTCTACCACGACTCTGCTGTGGAACAAACTGAGTAGAACTCTGATGCTGGGCTGGTGGCAACTGAAATGGCACGAGTGCTGCACTAGCAATCAACTGCTGTGGGAATCGCGGAATCTGCTGCTGCTGATACCCGGAATAAGGACACGATCTGGCAAAATGTCCTGTCTGTCCGCATCTGAAACATGTCAGCGGTGTCAGATAACACGGTCCCTGATGGACTCTACCACAAGTCAGACAAACACTGGCCGCTGATCCAGAACTACGACCACTGCTGCTGCTTGAAGCACCTGACCCAAATCTGAACGATCTACGCTGACCTCCACGGCCATGTCTACTACTCCGATGCACTCGCTGCTGCTATCTCTGACTCTGCTGAGTCGAACCTCGCTGCTGACTACTCGAACCAACATGAAAACTCGAATATGGAGTAGCCTGCAATCCACTCGACTGAACTCCCAACTGGTAATAATCAGGCATCGCTCCCTGCCTAACTAACCTCAGCTCAATCTCCTTAGCTAGCTCAATCACAGACTCCAGAGTAAGACCTGCTGTAGGCATACCAGCAAAAGCTGAACCCAAACCAGTAACATAGGTAGTAACAGCGAAATACTGATCTCGCATCAGATCCTCAGCATATCTACCCAGACGAAGAAACTCTCGGGTATACTCCTCTACTGATCGATCTCCATGAGAAATACTAGTCAAATGAAGATGATAACTCAAACGAAGCGGCTCTGGACAAAATCTCCTCATGAATCGCTCTCGAAACTGAGCCCAGGTCATCGTCATCATATAGGGCTAGATCATCTGAATGAACCAATCCAAGGCTGGTCCCTCAACAGACAACTCAACAATCATGATCCGCTGGTACTCGGTATGAGCAGTCCGAGTCCTAGTCTCAATCGCATGCAGAAAATCTAAAGGATCAGAAGTACCATCAAACGCAATCCTGCCAACTCTGGCGTAGAACAAAGCTGCCTCAGGGTCAGACATACCCTGCTGATAGGCAGGCTGAACAGGCTGAACAGCAGGAGGAATAGGAACATCAAACTCAGGCTCAACAGGCTCCTCGTCCTGTGACTCTCTCTGCCTACGGCGACCTGCCGCTCCTCGAGGTCTACCCCTGCCACGACCTCTACGTCTAACTGGCTGCTCAGGAGGTAAAACCTCATCATCCTCGGCCTCAACGACCGGTGGAGCGACACGCGCTCGCCTCCTCATTTTGAAAAGACAAACGGAAAGATTCAGACAAAACAGACAACGGAAGAATAACGCTGAAAACTACAGCAAGGAATACTCATCAAGACATACTCGAACCTAATACACTGCAGTAGTCCAACAGAAAACACAACTTTAAAACTAGGGCCACAACTCACATAACTAAGCCCTGACACAGAACTCCACTCTGATACGAACTTCGCTCTGATACCAACTTTGTCACGACCCAAAACAGGGGCCATGACCGGCGCTAGGGAACGGGAATTCTTTCGAATCCGGAACCCGTAGCAAGCCTAAAAATAAATAAATCATGCCATCATAACAGTAACAATATAATATGCAGCGGAAAATAAAAATCATAATATCATAATATTATCCATATCAACTGGATATAAATAAAAATCTCATCTCATACATAAAATCTCTTTAATACAATCCAGTTTTAACATAATATATCTCCTTTAAAACAAAATACATGAAATCCAATACTGTAATTCACAACTACTACAGTGTCTAGATGAAATAAACAAGACTCAAGTAGACAATTTACATAAAGAAGCCGGGGCGGAAGAAATCCGGCGTATCGACCTGCTACTGAGGTCTGAGGAAGTTGACTCTCCTGAAAAATAGTCAACGGAGGGGAGTCAGACCTCACTGAGTGAATTACTATAATATATATACATACACACTAAGTGATAATGCATACAGTCAACAGTATATATATATCTAATATATATATAGGCAAATACACACAAATGCAGAAAAATCATTTTTATATATTTTACTGAAAAATCCCAATTTATGAAGGATCACATAGAACCCTAGAATATCGCAACCTCAGAAAATAGTGTTAAACAACACTCTGGCCATACAAGCTCACTTATTCCAAATATATCCACTTAATCCATTTGGACAGTAGACTGGCCCCGAGACACTAAGTCAACCGAGCTCTAGCAGTCTAACTGCCAGTGTGATTGGCCCCGAGACACTTGGTCAACCGAGCTCCAGCAATCACACCCCAAACCACATCTCACATATCAATAATCATAATCAAATCAATATCCACCAATAGTTAGTAATATAGCCTAAAGCTATAGGCGTACCGGTACGTACTCGGTCCTAGTGCTGCCCACTAGGTAGCACGTTCTATTGATATCCTTCATTAATAATATAAATCATTCATTCACAATAAATGATGCATGAATGTAAATGAAACAACAATATAAACCATATATATACCGAAAATATACCAAACATAAACCAGGTATATTTTGAGTATATATATGTCAAATAAATCCAATCAAATCATGAATTAAACTAAAAATATATTTAAAAACATTTTAAATATATTTTATTAACAAAACATGTATATAATTTATTATATACCAAAAATATACTTGAATATAAATCACATTATTTATGCATATTCAGTCAAAATAAAACATGCATTTTCTAAATCATGCATCCTAAGCATATATATATAATATAGTAACTCACCTAATGCGCTCCACGAGACAGGTCCGACGGGCCTAGTCCACTAGCCCTCGGTCTCGGCGCAACTAAACAAGAAATAAGTAATCGACATCAGATTAGCCCTAATAGAAATCCTAGAATTCAATCTAGAGTATTAAAATACGGAAACAGAATTAGGGTTCGACTGGACATCACGTTTTACGAGAATTCTACCAAAAATTCGGCAGAACCTCCCCTGTAAAACGGACATCTCTCTACTCAAAAGAGTAGAGCCGACCCTGCAAAGAAACACACTTCGAAATACAAGCTCAACAAAATCAAAATCCCACGGTCGGACTCCAAACTACAGTCCACCGACTGGGGTCCACAAACACAGAATAATTCCAGATATACTGAACATATCTTTAAATCACAGAAATACATTTTATAGGTAAAAATTACATAATTAACCTTGAAACACTATAAAAACCGATTAAAACTCATTTTATTAGAAAAACCGTATATTATATATATAATTGAAAATAATTGCCGAAAAATAGTTTTAATTAGTTAAAAATACCAAATATTTTGTAGAAATCATTTTTATACCTTAAATAAATATTAAAACCAATTGAATTACATTTTTAGACAATTTAGGGTAAAATTACCAAAATACCCCTATATATATAAATATACCTAAATTACTTCAAAAATTCACCAAAAATCATTCAATTACCCAAAATTAATTTTCTCAACATATTTATCAATAATATCAATATTTAAACTCAATTAACCAATTAAATTCAAATAAAAACACAATTAACCTAATTTTTCCAAAATTCCATAAACTTCAATAATTCAAAATAAATACTTAGAAAATCATTAAAATTCCAAATAAATTCCTATAATTCATTTCAACACCTCATTCAACCATAAACTCCAATTTCATAATTTAAATAATTAATTTCCGAAAATTAGAAAATAATATTAAAATATTTAAAAATACCCAAAAATCCAAACAATCTCCAAAAATTCTACAAAAATTCATACATATAGATTAAGCTACTAGGAACAACATTTGTGAAGGAAGTTTTCATGAATCATCCAATTTGAAGCTCAAAAAAATTGAAAACCCTAATAGGCCGAAATTGACAAATCGAAAACTAAGCAATTCTAGACCATTTTAACTCAAACCAAAGCTAGAATCACACTCACCGGAGCTCAAGGAGAAGAAAGAGACCGGCGGTGTCGAAAACGGTGGCCGGAGGAGGGAGAAACGGCGAAGGGTCAAGTTTCGGCCAAAAATGGAAAACTAGCTCGCCGGCGCCGGGGAAGGGAGCTGCTGGCGGCGGGGAACGGCTGGAGGCGACGGTGGCAAGCCGAGAGGCACACCGACGGTGAAGGAACGGCTGTTGCAGACGGTGGAGGTGGGTGGTGGTCGTCGGGCGCGGAAAGGAGAAGGAGAAGAAAATGTCGGGGGCAATTTGGTAATTTTGCAATTTTTTTTGATTTTTGATGTATATATGTATATATATATACTTTATACTTTATATTAAAATAATATTAAATTACACACATCAATTATACACCACACACATAAAAATATTAATATTTTAATAATTTATACTAAATATAATTAATTAAATAACAATTTAAACAATTAAATACTTAATAAAATATTAGGGAATTAATAAACCCTAATTAAATAAATATACACACACCGACTTTATTTAATAATTTAAAAATATGTATGAATTCATGCAAACCCGTAAATACATTTAAAATAATTAATAATACATTGTTTACGTGAAAATTTCCCCGAAAATGCAAGTCCCGGGAAAATCTTACGTAAAATACTGAAAATAATAGACAATAATTAAAATAGGTTTAAAATACATATCAACTCATAAAAATATCATATAAAAAAAATCATTAACACTGCATATCCCGGTACTGTGTAAAAGCATGTAAAAACACGGGATATTACACCAGTGGTCTATAATGTACTTATCTTTCATCTTCAAGGATCGAGACTGCAATGCATGAGGCTAATAGGATAAAGGATTGGCAAAGGCAGTAAGGAAGCTCAATTTCTCTTGCAACTAAATCTAAAAAGAAAAAAAAGAAATAAGAAATAAATGAGAAGCCTGCTAAGTTGAAAACTTGAAAAGGACAGCTTAGGAAAAAGTTAGGGCAAACTTGCTAAGTTAAAAACCTAAAAGGATAGCTCGGGCAAAAGTTAGGGTAAACAAAAATATATTTTTTAAATTCACTTAGGATTATTTATTCATCCAAGTTTAATTTTAAGAAAAAGAAGTTTGAAATAGAGCAGTACAAAAGATAGCTTGTCCTAACTATAAAATAGAAAATAGCTTGGAATCAGTCATCCCAAGCTTCGAAATCAGGCCATGGGCTCCATCCTCTACTAGGGTCATCACGATGATAGGTATCTAGAGGTCTAGCAAATGAAGTACCAGCACTATAGGGATCAAGGCCTGAGTCAATAAGCCACTGATGAAGCATCTCAATATCCCACTCTAGATCCCTATAATAACTCTACACATATAGGAAACATCATGTCATATGCATTCCATGCATACCATGCATACATTTTCATAATAAGTGTATATGCTTACCCACCAACTATTTGTGACCTGTATAGTAAATAACCTCTAACACAAGGTGAGTTCATGCAAATACTCTTCTTGTGTCTAAGGAACCTATTTTGTAAAATTACATTAACATCAATACCACATGTACAGGCAATATAAGAAATAAGTCAGAAAAACTCACATGAGAAGTATCTACTAGAGAAAAGTTGGGGAGCTGAACATCACTGAAATGTATATGTTGCTCAACCGGAGCCTAAACACTAGGAGCCCAATAAAGCATGGACCTGTCAAGAAGAAGAACATCATAAAAAATAGCACCGGCAAATGCTCCTTCATGGTTGGTCCCAACATACTAAGTGTGATGAGCACGGCCATGACTGGGTCAGGACCTCAAGTGCAATATCAGTCCTAGGGACAACTTCACTCTCCTGCACAGTCTCAAACCCCTGATCAATCCTAGCTGCCTCCTCCATCACTCCACCAGTAAAGGAGTGAACCTCCTCAATCTGTGAAAAAGAAAACTATGAGAAAAGAATAAGTGATTTGAAAAATTCCAAAAGAGAATTGATTAGAGGTTACCTCAGTCTAATCAATAGGAACTTGCTCCAAGAGGTTCTCATGGATGAACTACCAATAATGGTGAGATCGCTTTTATTATATCCCTGTAATGCCTCTCTTAACTTTAAACCCATCAGATGAGAACTATAAAGCATCGAGTGGGGAACAACAATAGGAATATGATGTCGAGAAGGTCCAAAGCACCACCGATATACCTGCTCTCCCAAATACCACATCTGATAGCCATAGCTAGGGAGCAGAACCCTTATCTCCTCAAATCGTACTATGGCATCTATAAAATCATATCGTTAAATGTCATCAGCTCCCTTCAGCCAAGCAGAATAGATTTGCAAAATCAAGATTAATTAAGTTTAACTTGTATTAAACATGAAGTACTAACAATTTTATTTTCTTACTAGGTCCCACTCAATGGTGTTCAACTAATTATGGTAGGTGTACAGACTATTCTTGACACTCGCTAGATAGGAAGAGCCCTATCTATACATCAGGGGAGACTCCTATCAGAGCTAATAGCCTCGAAGCCACGAATCAACCCAATCTATAAGCTCCAAATTTGAAAGAGAAAATAAGTCAACAAAAAGAAAAAAAAGGAAAAGAGGAGAAGAGAAATGAAAAGGAGACAAACTCACATGCAGGACATGCCAGAAGTCACACATGGTAACAACACCTTTATAGATAGTGTCTAATCTGTAATATAAATAAGCCAATGCTACAGAACCCCAATCGAGGATGACAACTCAATCTAAGTCTCGAAGAGGGTTAAGAAGGGTAATGTTTACCTCGTGACCAATCTCATAAAAGAGGGTCATGCCAAGCAAGATTAGGAGGAAGCACCTCACCTTATGAGAAATCTGGTAAGTTGTGGTAGTGGGAAGACATCTAAATCCCTCGACCAATGATGAAAGAACAACGTTCTTTTGGTTCTTCCATAGTGGGACAAATTTAATCAAGTCTCACACATGCTTAGGTTGACTACAGTAATTGATGTCTAAGGAAATGAGAGTCTCTTCGAAGGCGATCTCAGTGATCATAGAAAAACTCATAGGTAAAATAGTCAACTTGCCTACATGAGTATGGAACGTATGGGTGGTATCCATCTATTACTTAATTAGTGCAAATAAAGAATGGCGATCAAACCTCCCTCGAGCAATCGAAAGCCCAATGACAAATCATTTGAACCTAGAGGCCCAAACCAGTTGTGCAACATTCGCTGGTAGCTCGTGGAATAATTCACAAGCTATGAAAAAATAGCCCGTGAACTTCATCGACCTTTGGGAGTATTTTGAGAACAAGTGAGCATAATAAAAAAATTTTTATAGATCGATAAAATGGAATGCCAATTGGCATTGTGTAATGCCGATTGGCATTGTACAATGCCAATCAACATTATATAAATATTGACAAATTTATGCACTTCTGACTCCGATTTTCAAAATTTTGGTCGGTCATTCAATTGAAATCCTAAATTCATGGGTTAAATTTAAATTTTTCATACATTTTTAAGTATTTTAATCTAATTTTAACAATATACATACTAATTTACATTCTAAAATTAATTATAATTACTAACTGTATGAACAATTTTTTGCAGTAATAAACAAAAGTGAGGAAGTGTTACCTCATTCCCCACATCTGTGCACCTATGAAGGTGAAGGCGAGTGAAAGGAAGCACAATAGAACGTTCTTAGAGTCCAAGGTTGTTATGGGGAAAATGGAGAGGCACAATGGCTGGATCAACTGAAATCTCTACTCCTCTGTGTAGCCTGTGTTATGGGTCAACCATAGGATCCGACATATCATGAATCGGACTTCAAATGAGCAAAAAATCAAAAGAAGAAAATCGAAAAAAAAGAAGAAAAAAGAAATGGAGAGGGAAATGAAATAAAAGCATCAAAAATAAGGAAAGAAGCTTCTTATAAATGGAAAATATCCATTTTGGTCCCTTGACTATGCATGCATTGAAAACTAAGTTTTTTCTTTGCAATTTCATCCATAAGTGCATTTTAATTAGGATTTAATTGCTAAGTAATTCATTCAACTCACATCATCAATCAATTAATTTTGTCTGTATTTGTTTTAAATTATCTATCAAGTACAAAATATAGAATATTATAGAAATCAACTTTGCATTTCTACATCCATCATTTTAATCAAATGTCAATTTTCATTTTGTGTTAGACAGTAGCTGAAACACTAATTTTCAAAATTATCATGTTATGTGATGCACAGTAGGCATGACATGAATTTCAAATTCCACATGTTATATGCTTCAATAGCAGTTATAACATGACCTTTTTTATACTTTTTACCACCAAACATTGCATGGTAGTTATAGTGATATCACTAAACATCCCATAGGGAATATAGTGGATCTTAAATCACTAGACATTCCACATGAACTACAACACCATTCTTTAAGCTTGCTAGACATCCAACAGGGAATATAGCAATGGCCATCGCATTCATTTCATTGAACGTCCCATATTGAATACAATGAAATTCATTATCACTAGACATCCCAAAAGGAATATAGTGTAGTTTACTAAAAACTATATAGTAGTTATAGTATCATTGCTAGATGTTCCACAAGAACTATAGCACATTTTTCAAATCATGAATCACTAAATGTCCTACTAGGAATATAGCAAAATTTTAAATCACCAAATTGATAGACGTTCCATGGGAACTATATCACTTCTTTCAAATCAAGGATCACTAGACATCTCATAAGGGATATAGTAAGAATCATTATATTTATTTCGTTATACTTCTCACAGAGAATATAACGAAACCCATTGTCACCGTCCTAAAGGGAATATAGTGCAGTCCGCTAGACATTAAAAATTAGTTATTATATTATTACTAGACATTCCATAAGAACTATAGCATTTTTTAAAATCATGAGTCACTAGACATCCTAAGGGGAATATAGCAAAATGCATAAGTTTCACTAGACGTTCCATAGGAAATATAGTGAAACATATTAAACATAGCATCTTGCCTAAAATTGCTCAACAATTTAAGCATCAGCAGGTCAATTAGGATACAATGAAGTACCCTAATTCTTTCTTTTAAAATTGTGTGTTACTATTGCTTTGCCGCAATTTGTCAAGCAAACAACAACAAAAAGGGGCAACTGTAAGTACATAATTTTGGGATGCAATTGTGCACGTGTGTGATAAAAGCCCCTATGATGAAGATCTGATTAAGAATTTATCTCTGGTGTCGAGTTTCACAATTTAAAGGATTAAATTATAACATTTTATGAATTTAATTGCAAAATTGGTTTTTTAAGGATTTTATTAATGAAATTAGAAACTTCTGAGGACAATTACACAATGAAGTGGTTAGGTCGACATTGTAATAATTTATTTTTTTTAGCAAAAATTGGTTTTCAATTGCAATAATTGATCTCTAGCATTATGTAAATTAAAATTTTGGTCAGCCGAAATTTAATGCCGATCAGCACAACGTAATGCTAGTTGGTACTACGAGTTAAAATCGACATTCTATAATGCCGATTTTCACTAAAAAGTGATTTTTACACTAATTTTGTCATTTTTTATTTTTTATAGGTCCAAAAGTCTTTAATTTTTCAAAATCCTATTGTTATCTTGATTTTGAAAATTCAAAAAAATGCAAACTAGTCTCCTAATCTTGCTCCCAGCTATCACGCAACTTCCTTGTGTGATCACAGGAACTGAAGTGGTTGGGTCTAGCTTTAAAAGCCATAAGGGGAGGCTCTGAAGAGGGGGGAGAGAGAAAAAGAAAAGGTGGAGAGAGTTTGTGAAAAAATAGCTGCAAGAAAACTCTTGAGAAGAAGAGTTGTGAAAAAAACTAGATAAAAAAAAGCCTAATTAGCTACTGCGAAAACAAAGACCTTTTGAAAAAGTATGTTCTTTGCTTTAAAGTCTAGAGAATCAAGAAAAACTACAGAGTTAATCTTAAAATGGTAACAATCCTAATTTGAGGGGCCATCAAATTACACTACACAACATTCTTTCCTTCTCTCTATATTTTCATTTATTTTTAATTTGATTTCTTTATTTTTAATTATTGATTGAATAATTGTTGATTAACTTTTTTTAGTTTTGTTTTGTTTTGATCCTTGCTCTATGGTACTCAGGAGGTGAAGTTAGAGATATGTGATTTTTGGGCAGTGATCATTGGAAGAATCCATGGAATGCCATGGATTAAAATATGTAAAACTCCCATAGGATTTATGATTTATGATTTCTGCATTCTTTTAATTTGATTTTGCTTTAGGTTGTAAGTAATTTTGATTTTAATTTCTATACAGTAGTACGTAATAGCCCCAATAATGGGAAATAGTGGAATTCTATATTCTCTGCACTAAAATTGATTATTAATTTAGGTTCAATTAGGTAAAATTCAAGTAAAATTAATGATGGCAGTAGATTAATTTAGGGTTGCATGTAAATTGATTTAGGTTTTTTTAGAATATCATAAAAATCCTATGTTTGATTTGACTTTGTTATGATTTTTGTTTGGGTTTTATTTTAGGAACTTTTAGTACTTTTGGCTCTAAGCCCACATTAGGTCCAAACCCACTAAATAAAAAATAGGCTTAAAAATGGTTTAGGTTAATTAATTAAAATCAATTTAGGCATATTATATTAATTTAGACTTAGGCCCATTTTTAGGGTAACTAAATTAATTTGGACTTTAGCTCAACCCATTAATTCCATTTCTTTTAAAACAAATAGACTTAGGCCCATTTTTTCATTTAAATTAAAATTAGGTTAGAATTAGGCCAACTAATTAATTTCGTTCTTTAAATTTGTAGACTATAGGCCCATTTTTAGTTAAAATTAAAATAAATAGAGTGAAACTCATTTATTAACATGTAGTTCCACATTTAGTCCATTTCACTTGTAAATAAAAATGTAGAATTAGCTAACTTTAAAATAAAATAAATATAGTTTAGACTAAGGGATGATGCACTTTGTATGCATTTTTTACATGCAATTTTATAACTAGTTTGCTTTAGGACTATATGGATGTTTAATTAGGGTTTAATAAAATTGTGTGTAAATAGAGAATAAGATAGTAATTCATAAAGTAATTCTAAATGAACACAAGACTAAAAGAAGTTGGTATTTTGTTCCTAGAATTTCCTAGTTATGGTGCTAGCTTTCTTTTAGAGAATCGAGTACCACCAAAATGATTTGTCCTAGTTATTACCCTGGGTGGTGACTCCTTATCTCTGCGCTATGTCTTTGTGTCATAGTAGTGTGTTCCCTAGGGCCTTGAGCCTAAACAGTGTCACAGTTGCTAAAATCTTAGGCGCACGCTAAACCCCACCGTTTACACCATCTACCTCACTAGAGCCACCACCTACTAGCATCATCTTCTTTCTTCCTCTCCTCCCTTCTACCACTACTAGTGTGACTGATCGACATCGAAGCTCTTGGAACAGCAACAGCAGCAAAGGGAGCTCATCATCGCCGATGATTTCTTCTAGTAACCTTTGCTAGCGTTCTTGGGTTCTTTGGACTCCTTGAGCTTTGAGGAAGCCATTCCCAAGCTTGATTTAAGCTTAAATCTCTTTATTTGTAAGTTTTCTTTAAGTTAATTTATGTCTATTTTTGTTTTTATTTTTTTTAAGCTTAATTTCTTGAGTTTTAGGGTAAATGCCTTTAGAAATGTTGTTTAGGATAGCTTAATCTTTACGAATATTATTTTTGTGGATTTTTTTTTTGAATTATTTAACTTTTAGGTTTGATTTTTCCGATGAGTCACTGTTTCAGTGACCCTCGTCGAAAAATTCGTTTATTTTTAATAAATTTTTTTATTTATTTAGAATATAGTTTGTGAAGGAATTATATTGAAATTCTATCCCCATTAATTATTATGAATTTTTGAACGTTTATGTAAAAAAAATAATTAATTTTTGGAAAATTAAAAGAAATTAGTGAATTTTGGGTTTTAATTTATATTATTATTAATTAGTATGTTTTAAGTGATTTTGGAATAATAAATAGTATTAAAATAATTTTTACGAATTATTTACTATTTTTAACTAATTAATAATAATTTTCAAAAATATATTCAAATAATAATTTTATATACTATTTTTGTGATTAAATAAGTTTTTAACTATTTTTATTATATGTAACCTATTTGAATAATTATTTGTGAGTTTTACTATTTTATGTCGAATGATTGAAAATTTGGATTTTTATTAATATTATACAATTTATTTGAGATTTTATTTAATTAATGTGGAAAAAGTTATATTTAGTTTTTGATTTTTAAATATATTATAATGTGGTTATTTATTGATGATTATGGATTTTAATTATTTAATTATATTATTATTAATTATTAAATTTATTGTGTATTGTGAACCTCAATTGGGAATTGTGTAGTTTGGGGTCCCAACCCAAGGCGTTGAGCAATTATGTATCTTAGAAGTGTGTGTTCTTGCAGGATCGGCTCTACTTTCAATAGAGAAATGTCCATTTTATAGAGGAGACTCTGTCAAATTTTTGATAGAATTCTCGTAAAACGTAACATCGGGTCAATCTTGAGTTTTTGATTTTATGGTCGAGTTGTGTTTTGTCACACCCGTACCCTAATTTTAAGTACATTTGCATTCATTATATGTTGCATTTACATATATATTGATTAAATTTAAGTAGAAGTTAGTATATATAGTTAAGGCAGTGTTTCGGGTTGAGCCATGAATTATACTTGATTAAAGAGTAAGAATTTTTTAATTTTAGTGACATTCAAAATAAATAAAATATTGATAATGATAAGGATATGAGGTAAAATTGAAGTAAAGGATAATAATTTTAATGTTAGCAATAGATGAGAACTCAAATTGAAACAATGATTGGCATAGACTGAAACATTTGGAATATTTGGAAGTTTGAGGCTTTATAGGTAACAAAACCATTTCATTAAGTGTCTAAATGGATATTTTAAATGATGATTTATCCAAATTGGGGCTGCATCCTAAGCAATTCATGGCTTAGGTGCAGCCAATAATAATAATAATAAAAGATCACTTAGAAAAGGAGAGAGAGAGAGAGGGGAGAACTAGAAAACTACTTGATTCTTTTAGGAAGCTAATCTTTTTTAAGTTGAATCAAGAGGTAGAAAGCAATTCCAAGCCATTAATTATCTTCCCTAAAGCTTTATTGATTGAATTGGTAAGTAATTTTAAGTGTTTTGGTTGATTTAATTTAGGTTCTTAAGTTGCAGATTTTGGGTTCTTAAGGTATGGTTTATCAGTCTCTGTAATCGATCATATCTTGAGTTAGAAAGATCCAAATTAAGTTTCTTGGATGATCTAGAAACTATAAAGATTTATATAAAACTTTTTCTCTTTGATCTTGAGTTGATTCAGTCTGTAAGCTTGACAAATAACAGAGAACATTTTATTGCTCAGTCTATCAGTTTCTTTGAGCTAGTTATAATTCATTATATATAACTCCATTTGTGGGTGTCGAATTGGTTTTAAATTTTTAAAGCATGTTGTAGTCATATATATCTAAGATTAATTAAAATTTTAGCTCAAAATTCATTTTCTATAAGTCCCAGAAATTATTCAATGTTAGCTCTAAAAGTAGCGATTTTGATTATGTGAATAAGGTTTATAGAGTTTATGAGTTAAAACTAGTCTAGATACTTTTCATATATCTTGAGCTATAAAACTCAAAATTAAGCTTGGTTTGATTCTGAAAAAACTTAAAGGAGTGCTCTAAATCTTTGTATTTTAGAGAGATTATAACTAAATGGTGGTCTAACATACATGTACTTTTTATTGCTCAATCTATTTGAGTAATTGAGCTACTTGTGCTCTGACCTTTATAATTTTATTTTTGGTTATTGGATGGAAGTGAAATTTTTATTGAAGGTACTAGATACAACAACCTATTTCTAGTTAAAATTTAAGGTTAAAATTCGTTTCCTACAGGTCAGAGTGAATTTTCTAATTTAGGCATAAAAATAGCCCTTATAGAGTTAATAATGCTGGTTTGTAGAGTTAACTTAATTTGTATATTTTGTACATAGTTTGGGGACTGCATGGTTATTTTAGTATATTAGATTGTTATATTGATAATTTATAAATGAAATTGCTTATGTTAGGTGCTGGAAAAGCAAAGGAAGTGCAGGTGCAAATTAAGCAAATTCGGTGAACAAGATTTGTGCTTTTATAGGCTATTTGGTGAGTGGATGTTCAAGCCTTTAAAATATATTTATTTTATAAATAAAATGACATTTTTTAATGTTGTTTTATGAACCTAAAATGAGGTATTTAAATCGTTTCAATTCAGCCTTGTTGATACTTTATTATATAATTTAATTTCTAGCTTTCAAGATTTCAATTTAAAATTTAAATATGTTATTACCATAAGCTTGATTTGATAATATGATTTGAGATTATTTTGGATACTCAATTATTTAATTGATATTATAATCATCTTGATTTTATTCCTTTGAATTTTGATGAGAAGTAGTTTGATTTTTAATACTATGATGAGCTATAAATGTGATAGAATGGTTTTAATTAATTTTAGATGAAAAGATATTTGTTTTGTGTATTACCTCCCTATATGAGATGTGTGAATGTGCTGAGGTGATACATGCACATTTGAGATTATGTTTTTTGTTATTGCACAATAAACAATAGGGCACTTGATTGCAGGATGGTGAAGGAAGAAGGGTCGTTTCGTGCTAATGTAGTTGAAGGGTTAGCCTTTAAGTGTGCCTAGAGAGTGAGTTTGTAATGGCTTGTATGTTATGGCCGAGTTAAGATGCTTGTTATAGGGATGGTTGATACAAATGAAATGTTGTATTGATATTTGTAAAGGCACATGTTTCAATTGACTAAGCTTTAAATATATTTGAAAGCAAGATTGAATTGGATAGTTTGAATAAATTATAATTTGGTTATTTATGCTTTAATATTTTAATTTGAGATGTTTATTATATTTAATTTAGTTAAACTATTTTTTTTCATGTAGCATCTATTCATTAAGTATTTTTGTACTCATTTTACTCTGTTTTATAAATGTTTTCAGATAGCAGGGTTTGATAGTTGGTGGATAGAGTTAAGTGAGTGTGAATAGAAGTTTTAGAATAAGGTTGACCAACATCCTCATTAGAGTAGCCTTGTTCCTTTATTTTGTTAAGATTGTTGTATAAGTATTGTAAAGCATTAGTGGATAAGCCATATTTACAAATGTAATATTTATATTATCCAATCACTATGAACATATTTTACTATTTATAAAGAGTATTTCACTATTTACAAATATGTACTTTACTATTCATAATAGTATTTCACTATTCCAAAAAAATACGTATTACTTTAAAAGTTCTTATTCTTTAAATGTAATGTATGTACAACACTAAACTTTTATAAGAGATAAATTTTGAATCCTCTTGCATATATAAGGATATTAAAAAAAAAATTAATTAAACTGAGCAATTTATTTGGTGAATGGTTTTAAATGTCCATCTCGGGCTATGTGAGACGAGGTGTGACATGTCTAGATCGAGTCTTCTTTTAGAATTCTTAAAAGTGTAAATTAGGTATTTTGATTATGATATTTATTATTATTATTTATTTTTCTAGTTGCGTTGAGACCGAGACCTATTGGACCAGGCCTGTCAAGTTTTTCTTGAGGAGTGCAAACCTGTGAATTATTGTTTTATATATGCATTGTATATAGGATGCATGAATACGAGCTTTCATATTTCCATAATGAGTTTAAACATGAATTATTTTATTAAATGATTTAACATATTTTTGGTATACTTTTAGTATATTTTTGGTATACTTTTAGTATATTTTTTGTATATGTGACATATATGCTTGGTATGTTTTTAGTATATATTTTGTATATATGTGACATATATATGTTAGTATATTTTAGTATATATTCATTATATTTTAATGTAACGACCTATATTTAAAATTATTTTATTTTAAAACAAGATATGTAGTATTAATAAAATTTAAAAATTTTATTTGATTATTTTATTACTTTATCGTTAATATTTATTATTTTATGTTTAATTATAATTTTCTACGTAAATGTTTATATTGAAACTTATTATTTTCGACAAGTAATTTACATTATTTATATTTATTATTTTGGATAATATTATTTTAATAATATTTAAATTTAGTGCATTATTCTTTTAATGTTATTATTATTCTTAATAAATTACATTATTTTATGTGTTAGGTATTACAATAATTAGGGTTAGTATTATTTTATTTGTGTGTGAATATATATATATATATATATATATATATATATATATATATATATATGTGTGTGTGTGTGTGTGTGTGTGTGTGTGTGTGTGTGTGTGTGTGTGTGTGTTATATGCATATAGTGTGTATAGACTATACCTAAGTTTGACTATATCATTTTAATAATATTACTTTATATTATAATATAATACTATAATATATACATACATATGTCAAAAACACAACACACACACACACATTCTTTCTTCTTCCTGTAAACCACCAACCCCTATGCCTGTCACCATCGATCCTTCACCGTCAGAGTGCCTCCCCGCCTTTCACCGTTGGCCACCCCTTCCTTTGCCAGCTTTGCCATCCTTCTCTCCCTTCCCGAGCGCCAACAGTGGCAAATATAACATTTTTGGCCGAAATTTCATCTTTTGGCATTCCTCCTTCGTCCGGCTACCTTTCCAGGCTTTTTCGGTGTCCTTTAGCTCCTTAAGCTCAGTGAACTCGATCCTAGCTTCGGTTTGAGCTCTAAACCACCCATTTTTGCATTTTCTTGAATTTTTAATTTTGAACATTAGGGTTTCACAATTTCTTTTAGGTTGATTTAGCTTGATTCAATCAATCCTCCTTAACAAATGTTATTCCTGGAAGCTCAATCTACACCTATATATTTTTGTTTTGATTTTTTTGAATTTTTGAATATCTTATTAATTTTCGTAAATTAATTATATAAATTATGAAATTGTGATTTTTGGTGTTATTAGTAATTATTATTAATTTTAGAGTTGAGTTTATAATTTTTGTGATTTTTATGTAATTTTTATAATTATTTTTAGTTTATGTCAATTTTGGAAATTTAGGTTAAATATATATTGTGATGGAAATTATGGGTTAATTATATGTTTTTGTTGATAATAATGAGATATATGTTGAGAAAATAATTTTTGTGTATTTATATAAATTTTATTGAATTTTTTTTGTATTATTAGTATATTATGTGTATTTTTGAATATTAGGGTTAATTGTGTAATTTGGTGATGATTTTAGTTAAATATTATGTTTAATTGGATTTAATATTATTTGATGTGTAAAAATGATTTTTAAAAATTAATTACTATTTTTAATTAATTAATACTAATTTTCAAAAATTATTTTTAAATAATATATTATATACTATTTCTATAATAAAATGGATTTTTAGTAATTTTTAAAATGTGTTTGAACTAATTAAGCTATTTGGATTAGTAAAATGAGTTTTTATTAATTATATTGAATTATCGAGAAAATTTGATTTTAATAATATTATATTATTATTTAGGGTTTTTAAGTAATTATTGGGAATATAATTATTTTTGGTGTTTTAATGTTAAATATACTATATTTTGATATTTTGAGGGTATTTATGGTAATTATTGATTTTTTAATATATTTTATTATATTATGTGAATTTTGGCAAATTATGGACCTCGGTTGGGGAATTTTGTAGTTCGGGATCCCGACCGAGGGTTGTGTGGATTTCTATATTTGAAGTGTATTTTTCTTGCAATACCGGCTCTAATTTTTAGTAGAGAGATGTCTGTTTTACATAGGAGGTTCTGTCGAATTTTCAGTAGAATTCTCGTAAAACGTGACATCATGTCTAATTCCAATTCTATATTTGTCTATATTTTGTAATCCTAGATCAAGTCTCTAGAAGTTAAGTTAGATGCACTCTGATTTCGTGATCATTTTTATTGTTTAGTTAAGCCGAGACTGAGGCCTAGCAGACCAGGCCTGTCGGACCAGTCTCGAGGAGCGCATCCCTATGAGTTGTTATTTTATATATACATTACGTTTAGGTTGCATGTCTTAGAAATATATGTTTTAAATGTATCATTATACACGAATGTTTTAATAAATGCTTAAGTATATTTTAGGTATATCTTTAGTAAATTCTTGGTATATTTTGAAATAAATGCATGTTTTACTTTTAAAATATACCTAAATTATTTTTAAGTATGTTATTGGTTTAATTTAGTATATTTCATGATTTGTTTGAATTTATTTTTACATATATATACTTAAAATATACTTAGTTTATTTTAGGTATATTTCTGGATATATATGGTTTATTTGATCATTTTGAATGTCATTTTACATTATTTATTTTCGAATGTATGTTTTATTTTTTTTAAATGAAGCATATCGATATAACGTGCTTCATAGTGGGCAGCATTAGGACCAAGTACGTACTGATGCAATAGATTGTAGGTTAAATTACTAACTTATTTGTGGGATCATGGCTTGATTGATTTGATTGATGTGTGATGTGATTAATGGTGTGATTGCTGGAGCTCGGTTGACCAAGTATCTCAGGGCCAATCACATTGGCAGTCAGACTGCTAGAGCTGGTTGACTTAGTGTCTCGGGGCCAGTCTACTGTCTAGTTGGATTAAGTGAATTTATTTGGAATTAAGTGAGCGAGTATGGCTAGAGTGTTTTCTAATATTAATTGAGGTTGCCATCATTAGGGTTACTTCAAAATCATGTATTTTCAATAGTATAAAATAAAGTGATTTTCAGCATCTGTGTATACATGCTTGTATATATATTTATTATATACATTGATTGGTTGCATTTGACATTTAGTAATGCATGTATATATATTATAACAATTCACTTGATGAGGTTTGACTCCCCTCAATTGATATTTATATAGTAGAGTCTTGTTCTTCGAATCTCAGCAGTAGGCCTATCCGTCGGATTTCTTCCGCCCTGGCTTTATTATGTAAATCATCTACTTAATTTTATATTGTACTCTAGTAAACTGCAGTAGTTGTATTTGTATTAGTAATGAGTTTTATTTTATTTTGCTTTATGAGATTTTAATTTAGATATTTATTCTAAATATTGTATTAATACACTTCATGATATGAAGGATTTTTATTTTATCATATTAAATTGAAATTTTAATTATGGTATATTTATTTTATTTTATTTATTGTATGTTTTTATTCTTTTAAGGCTTGCTATGGGTTCCGAATTTGAAAGAATTCTCGTTCCCTAGTGTCGGTCATGACCCCCTATTTGGGTCGTGATAGTTAACATATACTCAACATATATATTTGATATATTTGTGGTATATTTTTAGTATATAAGTGGTATATTCTTTTTAAATGAATGCCATTATGTTTTAAATGATGCATTTTATTATTTCCAATAAATATATTATTTATATGAAGGATATCAATAGAACATGCTACCTAGTGGGCTGCACTAAAACTGTGTATGTACCAGTTCATTAGATTTTAGGATCAATATTATGAAATCATTTAAGGTGACATTTGATTATTTGATTATTAAGAATTGATGTGAGTGAGTAGTGTGATTTCAGGAGCTCAGTTGACCTAGTGTTTCGGGGCCAGTCACACTAACAGTGAGACTGCGGGAGCTCGGTTGACTTAGTGTCTCGGGGCCAATCTACTATCCAAAAATAGAATAAGAGAATTACTTTGGAATTAAGTAAGCCTGTATGGCTAATGAGTTTTATGATTGAGATTGCGAATACTTTTAGGGTTCTATTTGATCCTTCACTTAAATAAACATTTATCTATATTTATTATATATAAAAGTGGATTTTAACATCTATGTGAAATGCCTGTATATGTATAATATTATATTGATGCTTGAATGTATATGACTTTAGGTTGCACGTATATATTATAATAATTCACTCAATATTTTTTTTCAAGATATTATTCTTCTTCATCCCAGACTAGACTATGTAAACTTTATATATGAACTTTTGTTGTAGTCTAGAACTTACAATAGTAGTGTTATTGTGTTAGAAGTGTATTGTTTTGTCACGACCCAAAACAGGAGCCATGATCGACTCTAGGGAACGGGAATTCTTTCAAATTTGGAACCCGTAGCAAGCCTTAAAATAAAATAAAACATGAAATAATAATAATAACATAAATAATATATTTTGCAGCGGAAATAAAATCATAAATAAGATAAAGTAAATATCCACTGATGGATTTAAATAAACAACTCATCTCATATATAAATAATCTTTTAAATACAAATCTTAGTTCAAATATTTATAATACAAATTTCTTACAAACATAATGCAATACATAAGTCTCACAACTGTCTACAACTCCTGAGTGTCTAGATTATAAAATAAAACTCAGGTAAGCAGTTTACATAGTGAAGCCGAGGTAGAAGAAATTTGGCGTATGGGCCTGCTACTGAGGTCTGAAGATGATGACTCTCTTGAAAAATAGTCAACGGAGGGGAGTTAGACCTTACTGAGTGAATTGTTATAATATATATACATGCATAGCTAAATGACAATACACACATTCAATAGTATATATAATAAATATATATACAAGCAATTACACACAGATGCAGCAAAATCATTTTATATAAATACTAAGAAAATACATCAGTATATGAAGGATCAAATAGAACCCTAGAAAATCGTAACCTCAAACAATGTTAGACAACACTCTAGCCTTACAGGCTCACTTATTCCAAATATATTCACTTGTTCCATTTGGACAGTAGACTAACCTCGAGACACTAAGTCAACCGAGCTCCAGCAGTCTAACTGTCAGTGTGATTGGCCTCGAGACACTAAGTCAACCGAGCTCCAGCAATCACACTCTCAAATCATATCACACATCAAATCAAATCAATTCGATCAATATCCACAAATAGGTTAGTGATAAAGCCTAAATTCTATCAACGTACCGGTACGGATTCGGTTATAGTGCTACCTACTAGGTAGCACGTTCTATTGATATCCTTCATTTAAATATAAAACATACATTCATAAAATCAATGATGCATGATATTAAATAAAATAACAACATAAACCATATATATACTATAAATATACCAAAAATAAACTAGGTATATTTCGAGTATATATACATCAAATAAATTCAATTTATTTACAAAATAAACTAGAATAAACCATGAATATACCTAAAAAAATTTTAAGAATAATTTATTAATAAAACATGCATATAGTTTAAAATATACCAAAAGTAAACCTAAGCAATAATTAACTTATTTATGCATAATTTATAAAATAAATCATACATTTCTACAAACATGCAATCCTAAAACAAGTATATATAGAATAACAACTCATTATTATTGCGCTCCATGATATGGGTCCGACAAGCCTGGTCCACTAGGCCTCGGTCTTGGCGTAACTAATCAAACAAATGACAACATGAAATCAGAATAAATCTAACAGAAATTCTAGAGACTCTATCTAGAATTTTAGAAACAGAATTAGAATAGGAATTCGACCGGACATCATGTTTTACAAGAATTCTACCGAAAATCCAGCAAAACCTCCCTTGTAAAATGGACATCACTCTACTCAAAGAGTAGAGCTGGTCCTGCAAAGAAACACACTTTGAATAAACACAATTCAGAATCCCTCGGTCAGACTCCAAACTACAATTCACTGACCAAGGTCCACAATTCATAGAATAATATAAAACACATGAAAAATTCCAAAAATGCCCTTCAATACTTAAAATATAGCAAATTTAGATATTCAAATGCTAAAAATATTTATTTAATCGATAAATACACAAAAACCCTAATTTTAATAAAATATTATTAAAAATTGGTAATTCTTAATAAATTCATAAATATTAACCAAAATACCTTTTATAAATCCAAATTACATAATTGACCCTAAAACTTACTAAAAAGCAATAAAAACTCATCTATTTAGAAAAATGGTATTTATATATATAATTTGAAAATAATTTATGAAAAATAGTTTTAATTAGTTAAAAATGCTAAATAATTTGTAGAAATCATTTTTATACCTTAAATAACTATTAAAATGAATTTAATTATATTTTTAGCCAATTTAGTGCCAAATTACCAAAATACCCCTAATATATATAAATTTCCTAAAATTAATAAAAAAATTCACCAAAAATAATATAATTACTAAAAATTAAATTTCTCAACATATAATTCAATAATATCAATAAATATACTTAATTAATCAATTAATTTCAATAAAACACATAATTAACCTAATTTTCCTAAAATTATATAAACTAAATAAATTCAAAATAATTATATAAAATTCAAAAATATTACAAATAAATTTCTAAAGTGCATTTCAACACCTATAAACACTATAAAACACAATTTTATAATTTAATTAATTAATTTTTGAAAATTAGAAAATATTAATAAAATAATAAAAAATCCACAAAAATCAAAATAATTCCTAAAAATTCTACAAAAATTGACAAAGCTAGATTAATCTACTAGGATCAATGTTTTGTGAAGGAAGTTTCCATGAATCAACCAAATCGAAGCTCAAAAAATCAAAAACCCTGAATGGCCGAAAATGAAAAATTGAAACCTAGGGAAATCTAGACCATTTCAAGTGAAACAAAGCTTGGAAATGCACTCACCGGAGCTCAAGGAAGAGATAGAGACTGATGGGGCTCGAAATGGTTGCCAGAAAGTTCGTGAACGGCGATGGGAGCAACTCTCAGCTTTAAGAAGAAAATCTAGCCAAACAACACCGGAATGGGAGCTCTGAATGTTAGAAATGGCTGATATGGGAGGTGGCACACCGAAAGGCACACCGACGGTGAAGGAACGGTGTTGCAGGGGCGTGAAATGAGGAGGAGGGCGTCAAACAATGAAGAGGAAGAAGGAGGGGTACGGGTTGTAATATATATATATATATATATATATATAACAATAAACCCTAATATTATATATTGCACACACATAATTAAATGAGAATGCATGAAACAATATAATTTACTAAAATGAAATAACATTAAACAATATAATATTATTTAAATATGATTTCTTAAAATAATAAGTTTTTGAAAAAATTTTAAGTAGAAAAATTTAAATAAACTTAAAATAACATTAATTATTAACAAAGTAACTAAATAATCAAATATATAATAAAAATTTATTAACATTGTATATCCTGATGTAGTTTAAAATTATTTAAAAATCTGGGATATTACATGTTTTTTATTTGAGATTTGTATCAGAATCCTCTATGAATATTTTTATTATGATATGACATATAAATATTTATTTTTATATTTATTAAATTTTTAATTCATGTAATATCCCGAGTTTTTTAAAATATTATTATACTGCATCGGGATATGCAGTATTAATAATTGTTGTATATAATTATGATATTTTTATGAGTTGTTATTTGTTTAAAGCTAATTTTAATTGTTTTATATTATTTTAAGTACTTTACGTAAAATTTTCCTGGGACTTGCATTTTCGGGGAAATTGACACGTAAATAATTTAACAATTATTATTTTAAATAGATTTACGCATTTGCATGAACTCATATATATTTTTAAAATGCTAAAATAAAGTGTATATATGTGTATATATTTAAATTAAAATAGGGTTTAATTAATTACCCTAATTTTTATTATTTAGTTTTAATATTAATTAATTATTTTTAAGTGTATAAATTATTAAATATATTAAAATATATGTGTGGTGTATATTTAATGTGTGTGAGAGTTTATATTATTATAATATGTAGTGTGAATATATATATACATATATACCTAATTATTTAACAAAAATTAGAACTTAGCAATATTTACAAGTTTGCCATCAACTTCATCTCCCTTCTTCCCGATCGTTCCCTTCCTCCTCCGGTCACTATCATGCCATTTCTTCATCGTCGGTGTGCCTCCCGGCATGCCACCTTCGTCCCTAGCTAGCTCCGCTGCCTTCTCTTCCTTCTTCGCCGCCGTTCGAAGCTTGTTTTGGCCGAAAGACCGAAACTTGAAGCCACCATCAATCAACGCGATTCCAGCCACCGTTTTTGATACCGTTGATCTCTATCTTCTCCTTGAGCTTCGGTGAGTGTGATTCCAAGCTTTGTTTCACTTACAATGGTCTAGATTTGCCTAGGTTTCGATTTTTTGATTTCGGCCTATTAGGGTTCTTGATTTTTTTGAGCTTCAATCTGATTAATTCATAAAAAATTCCTGCACAAACTTTGATCCTAATAGCTTAATCTTCATACTGGAATTTTTTTGGAATTTTTAGAATTTATTTTGATTTTTGGGTATATTTTATTATTTTATTATTATTTTCTAATTTTTGAAAATTAATTAATTAAATTATGAAATTATGTTTTATGGTAATTATAGATGTTGAAATGAATTATAGAAATTTATTTGTAATTTTTCTGAATTTTTATGTATTTATTTTGAATTTATTTAGTTTATGTAATTTTGATAAAATAGGGTTAATTATGTGTTTAATTGATATTTATTGGTTAATTAAGTATATTTCTTGATATTATTGAAATATATGTTTAGAAAATTAATTTTCTGCAATTATATTATTTTTGGTGAATTTTTGGATTAATTTTAGTATATTTATATATATAGGGGTATTTTGGTAATTTTTCCCTAAATTTGCTAAAAATGTAATTAAATTAGTTTTGATAGTTATTAGGGTATAAAAATGATTTCCATAAATTATTTAGTATTTTTAACTAAATAAAACTATATTTCGTAAATTATTTTCAATTATATATATAATATATGATTTTTCTAATAAAATGAGTTTTTATCAGTTTTTATTATGTTTTAAGGTTAATTATGTAATTTCTACTTATAAAATTATATAAGGGTATTTTTGGTGTTTTGTAAATATTTCATGAATTGTGGACCTCGGTTGGTGATTTGTAATTTGGAGTCCGACCGAGGGGTTTTAATTATGAATTCTATGTATTTTCAAAGTGTATTTCTTTGTAGGGCCGGCTCTACTCTTTGAGTAGTGAGATGTCCATTTTACAGGGGAGGTTTTGCCAAATTTTTTATAGAATTCTCGAAAAATGTGATGTCCAGTCGAATTCTAATTTAATTCTGTCTCTAGTAATCTAGATCGAGTCTTTAGAACTTCTATTAGATATATTCTGATTTCTGTCATTATTTGTTTATTTAGTTGCACCGAGACCGAGGCCTAGTGGACCAGGCCCATCGGACCCATCTCAAGGAGCGCAATAATAGTGAGTTGCTATTTTATATATATATATATATGCTTTAGGGTGCATGATTTTAGAAATATATGTTTTATTTTGATTAAATATGCATAATGGTTTAATTAGTACTTAAGTTTATTTCTAGTTTACTTTTGGTTTATTTTTTGTTTATTTTTCGTGTAATTTAAACTATATGCATGTTTTATTAATGAATTATGTTTAAAATGTTTTTGAATCTATTTCTAGTTTATTTTGTAATTTAATTGGATTTATTTGACTTATATATACTCAAAATATACCTGGTTTATTTTTGGTATATTTCTAGTATATATATGGTTTATGTCGTTATTTATTTCAAATTCATGCATCATTTATTTTTATGAATGTATGTTTTATATTTCAATGAAGGATATCAATAGAACGTGCTACTTAGTGGGCAGCACTAGGACCGAGTACGTACCAGTACGCTTATAGCATTTAGGCTATATTACTAACCATTTGTGGATATTGATTGGATTTGATTATTTGATGTGTGAGATATGATTTGGGAGTGTGATTGCTGGAGCTCGGTTGACCAAGTGTCTTGGGGCCAATCACACTGACAGTCAGACTATTGGAGTTCGGTTGACTTAGTGTGTCGGGGCCAGTCTACTGTCCAAATGGAGCAAGTGAATAAATTGGAATAAATGAGCCTGTATGGCTAGAGTGTTGTCTAACACTGTTTTGAGGTTACGATTTTCTAGGGTTCTATTTGATCCTTCATAACCAATGGTTTTCAGTAAATATATATAAAAATGAGTTTATCGCATCTGTGTGTATTTGCTTCTATATATATTTATTATATATACTATTGACTGTATGCATTGACATTTAGTATGCTTGTATATATATATTATAGTAATTCACTAAGTGAGGTCTGACTCCCCTCCGTTGACTATTTTCAAGAGAGTCATCATCATCAGACCTCAGTAGTAGACCCGTACACCGGATTTCTTTTGCCTCGGCTTTATTATGTAAACTGCTCATTTGAGTTTTATTTTATTAATCTAGACACTGCAATAGTTGTAAAACTGTTAAAGACGTTTTGAACTATATTGTGTGAGTTGTATATTTTAAGGATTTAAATTGGATTGTATTAAAAGTTTATTTATATATATGATGAGTTGTTGATTTAAATCCCGTAGTGGATTATTATTTAATTATTTATGATTTTTTCCGCTGTAAATTATTTTAACCATGTTATTATTATTACTGCATTTTTTATTTATTTTAAGGCTTGCTACGGGTTTCGAATTTGAAAGAATTCTCATTCCCTAGCACCGGTCATGGCCCCTGTTTTGGGTCATGACAAACTTGGTATCAGAGCGGAGTTCTGTGTCAGGGCTTAGTTATGTGAGTCATGGCCCTAGTTTTCAAAGTTGTGTTTTCTATTAAACTACTGCAGTGAATTAGGTTCGAGTACGTCTTGATAAGTATTCCTTGCTTTATTTTTCTATATTATTCTTCCGTTGCCTGTTTTGTCTGAATCATTCTGTTGTCTTTTCAGAATGAGGAGACGAGCGCGTGTCGCTCCACCGGTCGTTGAGGCTGAGGATGATGAGTCTTTTCAGGATGATGTTTTACCTCCTGAGCAGCCAGTTAGACGTAGAGGTCATGGCAGAGGTAGACCTTGAGGAGCGGCATGTCACTGTAGGCAGAGAGAGATTCAGGATGAAGAGCCTGTAGAGCCTGAGTTTGAGGATATTCTTGCACCTCTAGTTGTTCAGCCTGTTCAGCCTACCTATCAGCAGGGTATGTCTGACCCTGAGGCAGCTTTGTTCTATGCCACAGTTAGCAGGATTGCGTTTGATGGGACTTTCGATCCATTAGACTTTCTGCATGCGATCGAGATTAGGACTCGGACTGCTCACACCAAGTATCAGCAGATTATAATTGTCGAGCTGTCTGTTGAGGGACCAACTCTAGACTGGTTTATTCAGATGATCCAGCCCTATATAATGATGATGACCTGGGCTCAATTTCGAGGGCGATTTATGAGGAGATTCTGTCCAGAGCCTCTCTGTATGAGTTATCATCTTCGATTGACCAGCATATCTCGAGGTGATCGATCAGTTGAGGAGTACACTCGAGAGTTTCTCCGGCTGGGTAGATATGCAGAGGATCTGATACGAGATCAGTATTTCGTAGTCACTACCTATGTTACCATATTGGGTTCAGCATTTGCTGGTATGACTACAACAGACCTTACTCTGGAGTCTGTGATTGAGTTGGCCAAGTGAGCTGAGGCTAGTTAGGCAGGGAGCGATGCCTAATTATTACTAGTTGGGTGTTCAGTCGAGTGGATTGCAGACTACTCCATATTCGAGTTTTAATGTTGGTTCGAGTAGTCAACGAAGAGGTCCGACTCAGCAGAGTCAGAGGCAGCAGCAGCGAGTGCATCGGAGCAGTAGACATGGCCATGGAGGTCAGCGTAGACCGTTCAGATTTAGGTCAGGTGCTTCGAGCAGTAGCAGTGGTTGCAGTTCTGGATCAGCTGCCAGTGTATGCCAGACCTGTGATAGAGTCCATCAGGGACCATGCTACCTGACACCACTGACATGCTTCTGATGCGGGCAGACAAGACATTATGCCAGATCATGTCCTTACTCTGGGTATCAACAATGGCAGATTCCGCGATTTCCACAGCAGTCGATTGCTAGTGCTGCACCCATTCCATTTCAGTTGCCTCTAGCCCAGCATTAGAGTTCCACTCAGCTTATTCCACAGCAGGGTCATGGTAGAGGTACTAGAGGAGGTGCCAAAGGTGTTGGCCAGGCTTCTACCAGCCAATAGGGAGGACGAGGACAGGCCAGAGTCTTCCATCTTACTCAGCAGGATGCTCAAGCATCTAATGCAGTCGTGGCAGGTATTGTTTCTATCTATTACCTGGATGCATGGGTTCTGTTTGATCCGGGTGCCACGCATTCATTCGTTTCTCCTATTTTTGCTTCTAAGTCTTGTTAGCAAGCTTCGAGGATGGCTTTTCCTTTGTCTATTGTCACTCCATTGAGTGATTCTTTGGACACCGATATTGTTCTTTCTGGTTGTCCAGTTCTCATGGGAGATAGAGAATTACCCGCCAATTTGATTCTGTTGAATGTGATGGAATTTGATGTTATTCTATTTATGGATGGGTTATCTCAGCACTATGCTGTGGCGGATTATCGGAATGAAGAGGTGACTTTCATAATTCCTGATGAAGAAGAATTTAAGTTTGTGGGTGATAGGAGTTCAGCACCTCAGAATCTTATTTCTGCTATTACAGCAAGGAAGTTGCTAAGGAAAGGATGTCAAGGATATTTGGCATTAGTCAGGAATACTTCAGTGGAGAAGTTGTCACTCATAGATGTTCCTATTGCCTGTGAGTTTCCTGATGTTTTTCCTGAGGAGTTTCCAGGTTTACCACCTCACACAGAGATTGAGTTCTGTATAGATGTGGTTCTAGGTACTACTCCTATATCTATGCCACCTTACAGAATGGCTCCTGCAGAGTTGAAAGAGTTGAAGGAGCAGTTATGAGAGTTACTGGATAAGGGTTTCATCAGACCCAGTATTTCTCCTTAGGGTGCACCAGTCCTGTTTGTGAAGAAGAAGGATGGTACCTTGAGACTGTGCATTGACTATAGAGAGTTGAACAAGGTGATAGTGAAGAACAAGTATCCTCTCCCGAGGATAGATGACTTGTTTGATCAGCTATAGGGTGCACATTTCTTTTCTAAGATTGATCTGAGGTCGGGTTATCATCAGCTGTAGATTAGTGAAGCCGATGTTCTTAAAATGGCATTCCGCACTCGATATAGCCATTATGAGTTTCTGGTGATGTCTTTTGGTTTGGCTAATGCACCAACAGCTTTTATGGACCTGATGAACAGGGTATTCAGACCATATATGGATTAGTTTGTGGTCGTCTTCATTGATGATATACTGGTTTATTCGAGGAGTATGGAGGAGCATGTATATCATTTGAGGACTGTACTGCATACACTGAGAGATTATCAGCTTTATGCTAAATTCTCGAAGTATGATTTCTAGATAGAGAGTGTTTCTTTTCTTGGACATGTGGTGTCTAAAGAAGGTATCCAAGTTGATCCACAAAAGATTGAAGCAGTGTCTGAATGGCCTAGACCGACTTCTGTTATTGAGATTCAGAGTTTTCTGGGTTTAGCTGGGTATTATAGGCAGTTTGTACAAGATTTTTCCAGAATTGCAGACCCTATGACTCGCTTGACTCAAAAGAATGTTGGATTCGAGTGGTCAGAAGCTTGTGAGAACAGTTTTCAGTTATTGAAGGAAAAATTGACCACAACCCCAATGTTAGCTTTGCCTAATAATATAGATAAGTTCATAGTTTATTATGATGCCTCTAGAGTTGGCCTTGGTTGTGTGTTGATGCAGAATGGTAGGGTGATAGCCTATGCTTCAAGGAAGTTGAAGAAGCATGAGCAGAACTATCCCACAAATGACCTTGAAATGGCTGCAGTGATCTTTGCTCTGAAGATTTGGAGGCATTATCTGTACGGGGTAACTTGTGAGATTTTTACTGATCACAAGAGCCTTAAGTACATTTTCCAACGGAGAGATATCTAAATCTGAGGCAGAGGAGATGGTTAGAATTGTTGAAGGATTATGACTGTGAGATATTATATCATCCGGGCAAGGCTAATGTAGTAGCAGATGCCTTGAGTAAAAAGTCCTTAGGCAGTCTTGCTCACATCAGTGTTGAGAGGAGACCGTTGATCCAGGAGTTGCATCTGTTATTGGATCAAGGTTTGATGATGAAGATCAGTAGATTAGGTGGACTGCTAGCTCAATTTAAGGTGCGATCTATACTGAGGGATAGGATTAAAGCAGCTCAGAGCTGAGATCCTATTCTAGAAGAGCTTGCAGAGAATGTCAAAGCAGGGAAGTTCACTGATTTCATACTTGATGATGATGGTATGTTATGGATCAGTGGTAGATTGTGTGTTCCTGATGTGGATGATTTGAGAGAAGAGATCCTAGAGGAAGCACATTCTACAGCCTATAGCGTACATCCAGGTGTCACTAAAATGTACCACAGTATCAGAGATTTATACTGGTGGGACGAACTGAAGAAGGATGTCACTGATTATGTTACTAAGTGCCTGATGTGTCAGCAAGCAAAAGCTGAGCATCATAAGCCTTCTGGGAAGCTTCAGCCTCTTCCTATTCCTAAGTGGAAGTGGGAAAGGATAGCTATGGATTTTATGGTTGGTTTACCTCATTCTAAGGATGGATACGATTCCATCTGGGTGATTGTAGATAGGTTGACGAAGTCTAAACATTTCTTGCCTGTGAAAGCCACATATTTTGTACCTAGATTGGCGAAGCTATATGTGAAGCATATTGTGTGCCTTCATGGAGTACCTGTGTCCATTGTGTCAAATAGAGGTTCAGTGTTTACCTCTCATTTTTGGCAGAAGTTGCAGGAAGCAATGGGCACTAGGTTAGATTTCAGTATTGCTTTTCATCCTTAGATAGATGGCCAGTCTGAGAGGATGATCTAGACTCTAAAGGATATGTTGAGGATGTGTGTCCTGGATTTGGGAGGTAGTAGGGATGATCATTTGCCACTCGTAGAGTTTGCATATAATAACAGCTACCATAGCAGTATTGGCATGGCACCATATGAGGTGTTGTATAGAAGGAAATGCAGATCCCCTCTGAGTTGGGATAAGATTAGGGAAAGAGCTTTGACTGGACCTGAGATGGTTCAAGATGCTGCAGAGAGAGTCGCCATGATTAAGCACAGATTAGAGACCACAGTTAGCAGGTAGAAGAGGTATATAGATCCTAGGCGCATAGATATGGAATTTGAGGTCAGGGATTTTGTTTTTCTGAAGGTATCTCCAATGAAGGGTGTTATAAGATTTGGCAGGAAGGGTAAGTTGGCACCAAGATATATCGAACTGTTTGAGATTCTGGAGAGGGTTGGCACTGTTGCATATCGGTTGGCTTTGCCCCCAAGTATGTCACAAGTGCATCCGATGTTTCATATCTCGATGTTGAGGAAGTATATCTTAGACCCTTCACATGTGTTGCAGTCCGACAGTGTAGAAGTGAGTGAAGATTTGACGTTTGTGGAAGAACCTATGGAGATCGTTGACTATCAAGTTCGATAGTTGCAATCGAAACAAATTCCGATGGTCAAGGTTCTATGGTGTAGCAATAGAGTTGAGGAGCATACGTGGGAGACTGAAGCTGAGATGCGAGCTTCTTACCCGTATCTCTTCCCTTCTTGATCTTGTAATTTTCTTTTTTTGGAATTCGGTGACAAATTCTTATAAGGGGGGAAGACTGTAATATCCTGAGTTTTTAAAAATATTTTTATACTGCATCGGGATATGCAGTGTTAATAATTATTGTATATAATTATGATATTTTTATGAGTTGTTATTTGTTTAAAGCTAATTTTAATTGTTTTATATTATTTTAAGTACTTTACGTAAAATTTTCCCGGGACTTGTATTTTCGGGGAAATTGATATGTAAATAATTTAATAATAATTATTTTAAATAGATTTATGTATTTTCATGAACTCATATATATTTTTAAAGTGCTAAAATAAAGTGTATATATGTGTATATATTTAAATTAAAATAGGGTTTAATTAATTACCCTAATTTTTATTATTTAGTTTTAATATTAATTAATTATTTTTAAGTGTATAAATTATTAAATATATTAAAATATGTGTGTGGTGTATATTTAATGTGTGTGAGAGTTTATATTATTATAATATGTAGTGTGAATATATATATATATATATATATATATATATATATATATATATATACCTAATTATTTAACAAAAATTAGAACTTAGCAAAATTTACAAGTTTGCCATCAACTTCATCTCCCTTCTTCCCGATCATTCCCTTCCTCCTCTAGTCATTGTCACACCGTTTCTTCACCGTCGGTGTGCCTCCCAGCATGCCACCTTCGTCCTTAGCCAGCTCCGCCGCCTTCTCTTCCTTCTTCGGCGCCATTCGAAGCTTGTTTTGGCCAGAAGATTGAAACTTGAACCCACCATCGATCAACGCAATTTCGGCCACCATTTTCGACACCACTAGTCTCTATCTTCTCTTTGAGCTTCGGTAAGTGTGATTCCAAGCTTTGTTTCACTTAAAATGGTCTAGATTTGCCTAGGTTTCGATGTTTCGATTTTTCGATTTTAGCCTATTAGGGTTCTTGATTTTTTTGAGCTTTAATTTGATTGATTCATGAAAAATTCCTTCACAAAATTTGATCCTAGTAGCTTAATCTTCATACTGGAATTTTTATGGAATTTTTAGAATTTATTTTGATTTTTGGGTATTTTTGATTATTTTATTATTATTTTCTAATTTTTGAAAATTAATTAATTAAATTATGAAATTGTGTTTTATGGTAATTATAGGTGTTGAAATGAATTATAGAAATTTATTTGTAATTTTTGTGAATTTTTATGTATTTATTTAGTTTATGTAATTTTGATAAAATAGGGTTACTTATGTGTTTAATTGAAATTTATTGTTTAATTAAGTATATTTATTGATATTATTGAAATATATGTTGAGAAAATTAATTTTGTGCAATTATGTTATTTTTGGTGAATTTTTGGATTAATTTTAGTATATTTATATATATATGGGTATTTTGGTAATTTTACCCTAAATTAGCTAAAAATGTAATTAAATTGGTTTTGATACTTATTTAGGGTATAAAAATGATTTCCACAAATTATTTAGTATTTTTAACTAATTAAAACTATTTTTCCTAAATTATTTTCAATTATATATATAATATACGATTTTTCTAATAAAATGAGTTTTTATCGATTTTTATTGTGTTTTAAGGTTAATTACGTAATTTCTACTTATAAAATGCATTTTTATTATATAAGGGTATTTTTGGTATTTTATAAATAATTCATGAATTGTGGACCTCGGTTGGTGATTTGTAGTTTGGAGTCCGACCGAGGGGTTTTAGTTGTGAATTCTATGTATTTTCGAAGTGTATTTCTTTGCAGGGCTGGCTCTACTCTTTGAGTAGAGAGATGTCCATTTTACAGGGGAGGTTCTGTCGGATTTTTGGTAGAATTCTCGTAAAATGTGATGTTCAGTCGAATTCTGATTTAATTCTGTCTCTAGTAATCTAGATCGAGTCTTTATAACTTATGTTAGATATATTCTGATTTTTGTCATTATTTGTTTGTTTAGTTGCGTTGAGACTGAGGCCTAGTGGACCAGACCCATTGGACCCATCTCGAGGAGCGCAATAATAGTGAGTTGCTATTTTATATATATATATATGCTCCAGGGTGAATGATTTTAGAAATATACGTTTTATTTTGATTAAATATGCATAATGGTTTAATTAGTACTTAAGTTTATTTTTAGTTTACTTTTGGTTTATTTTTGGTTTATTTTTTGTGTAATTTAAACTATATGCATGTTTTATTAATGAATTATGTTTAAAATGTTTTTGAATATATTTCTAGTTTATTTTATAATTTAATTGGATTTATTTGACTTATATATACTCGAAATATACCTGGTTTATTTTTGGTATATTTCTAGTATATATATGGTTTATGTTGTTATTTATTTCAAATTCATGCATCATTTATTTTTATAAATGTATGTTTTATATTTCAATGAAGGATATCAATAGAACGTGCTACCTAGTGGGCAGCACTAGGACCGAGTACGTATCGGTACGTTTATAGCATTTAGGCTATATTACTAACCATTTGTGGATATTGATTAGATTTGATTATTTGATATGTGAGATATGATTTGGGAGTGTGATTACTGGAGCTCGGTTGACCAAGTGTCTCGGGGCCAATCACACTGACAGTCAGACTACTGGAGCTCGGTTGACTTAGTGTCTCGGGGCCAATCTACCGTCCAAATGGAACAAGTGAATAAAGTGGAATAAGTGAGCCTATATGGCTAGAGTGTTGTCTAACACTGTTTTGAGGTTGCGATTTTCTAGGGTTCTATTTAATCCTTCATAACCAATGGTTTTCAGTAAATATATATAAAAATGATTTTGTCGCATCTGTGTGTATTTGCTTCTATATATATATTTATTATATATACTATTGATTGTGTGCATTGACATTTCGTATGCATGTATATATATTATAGTAATTCACTCAGTGAGGTCTGACTCCCCTCTGTTGACTATTTTCAAGAGAGTCATCGTCATCAGACCTCAGTAGTAGACCCGTACGCCGGATTTCTTCTGCCCCGACTTTATTATGTAAACTGCTCATTTGAGTTTTATTTTATTAATCTAAATACTGCAGTAGTTGTACAATTGTTAAAGGGGTTTTGTACTATATTATGTGAGTTGTATATTTTAAGGATTTGAATTGGATTGTATTAAAAGTTTATTTATATATATGATGAGTTGTTGATTTAAATCCCGTAGTGGATTATTATTTAATTATTTATTATTTGTTTACACTGCAGATTTATTTTAACCATGTTATTATTATTACTGCATGTCTTTATTTATTTTAAGGCTTGCTACGGGTTCCGGATTCGAAAGAATTCCCGTTCCCTAGCGCCGGTCATGGCCCCTGTTTTGGGTCGTGACAATTCTGGTATATTTTTGTATTGTTTTTGCTTGTGTTTTTGCAAGGTTTACTATGAGTTTCGGATTCGAAAGAATTCTCGTTCCCTAGCGCCGGTCATGACTTCCGGTTTGGATTATGACATATTATGACTTTTTTGTTTTTAAATTTTAAATGTTACATTTTTATATTACATTATATAATTAGTAATTAAAACATAGTGATTTTTGTATATGGTAGTTAAAAATAAAATTATAATGTAAGTTCATAAATATAATTTTAGTTATATGTTAATAAAATTGATCATTTTCTTATTTTATCAATTCATTGTTTTTTAATTTTAATTTTATAATGTTTATAATTAATTAATCATAATAAAATTAAAAAATAATATCATATTTATACTAATATTATCATTTTTTTTATTAATTTTAACATTTTATTAATTTTAATTCAATCTATTATTATTATTATTATTAATGCATGAACTGTGTGTGTGGAGCCTGGCTTATTTACCAAATTATGGTAAAAAAGAAAAATATTTCCCCGTATATGGTACTTTTAATAGTAAATATTATGTATATGCATATGATATTTATTATTCTCCTATTAAGTCATATTTATAAAATAATTTTAAATCATATCATTAAAAAATAACATAATCATAATTGTTAAACCATAATTTTAAATTATATCATTTTAATTAATTTTTTAAAAAATGAAAATTTTAAAAAATATAAATTTGATTAACTACATAACAAAGCTTATATAATTAAGAGATTATATAAATTTTTATTATTATCAAATTATATATAGAAATTACATATTTTTAGTAACTACCTAAATAGATAACTTTTTACTAATTTCCATGAATATGTTTTATATAATATAGGTTAAATAAATGTAATATCCCGTGTTTTTAAATATTTTAATACTGTATCGGGATATGCAGTGTTAATAATTTCCGTATGTATATTATATGATCTTTTTACGAGTTGATATGTATTTAAAACCTATTTTAATTATTGTGTATTATTTACAGTGCCTTACGTAAAATTTTCCCGGGACTTGCATTTTTGGGGAAATTTTCACGTAAATAATTTATTATTAATTATTTTAAATATATTTTCGGATTTGCATGAACTCATACGTATTTTTAAAATACTAAACACCGTGTATATGTGTACTTATTTATCTAATTAGGGTTTAATATATTACCCTAATATTTTATTAATTATTTATTTATTTTATTGTTATTTAATTATTTTTAATTAATATTAAATTTTAAAATATTAAATATTAAGTGTGTGGGTGTGATTTTTTTCAAATATTTTATTATTTTTCTTTTTCTTTTCTTTTCCCTCCCTCTTTCTTTTCTTTTCTTTTCTTTTCTTTTTCTTCTTCTTCTTCTTCTTCTTCTTCTTCCCCCCGCGTGACCCCTTCCCCTCCCGCTGCAACTCCCGATCCCTAGCCGTCGGTGTGCCACCAGCAGATCCACCTTCCCCAGCCAGCCACTCCGCCACCCACAACCTCCTTCCCCGGCGCCGGCAAGCTTCTTTTCTTCCATTTCCGGTCGAAAGCACCATTTCTCCTCACCTTATGATTTCGGCCACCGTTTTCGACACCGCAGGTCTCTATCTTCTCCTTGAGCACCGATGAGTATGATTCTAGCTTTGTTTTGAGCTTAAATGGTCTTAATTTGCTTAGGTTTGAATTTTTCCATTTCGGCCTTAGGTGGTTTTTTATTTTTTTTGAATTTTTATTGATTGATTAGTGATTAATTCCTTCACAAATGTTGATCCTAGTAGCTTAATCTACATGTGTGAATTTTTTTGGAATTTTTGGAGATTATTTTGATTTTTGGGTATTTTTGAATATTTTAATATTATTTTCTAATTTTCGGAAATTAATTAAATAAATTATGAAATTGTGTTTTATGGTTAAATTAGGTATTGAAATGAATTATAGGAATTTTTTTGGAATTTTTATGAATTTCTATGTATTTATTTTGAATTATTTAAGTTTATGTAATTTTGGGAAATTAGGGTTAATTGTGTTTTAAATTGAAACTAATTGGTTAATTGAGTTTAATTATTAATATTATTGCTAAATATGTTGAGAAAATTAATTTTGGATAATTGTATAATTTTTGGTGAATTTTTGAAGTAATTTTGGTATATTTATATATATAGGGGTATTTTGGTAATTTTACCCTAAATTGGCTAAAAATGTAATTTAATTGGTTTTAATAGTTATTTAAAGTATAAAAATGATTTCTACAAATTATTTGGTATTTTTAACTAATTAAAACTATTTTTCGTGAATTATTTTCAATTATATATATAATATACGGTTTTGTTAATAAAATGAGTTTTTAATGTGTCTTAAGGTTAATTATGTAATTTTTACTTATAAAATGAATTTCTATGTTATAAGGGTATTTTTGGTATTTTCAGATTTTTTCTATGTTTGTGGACCCTGGTCGGTAGACTATAGTTTGGAGTCCGACCGAGAGATTTTGGTTGTGTGTTGAGCTTGTTTTTTCGAAGTGTGTTTCTTTGCAGGGTCGGCTCTACTCTTTGAGTAGAGAGATGTCCGTTTTACAGGGGAGGTTCTGCCGAATTTTCGGTAGAATTCTCGTAAAATGTGATGTCCGGTCGAACCCTAATTCTGTTTCAGTGTTTAATACTCTAGATCGAATTCTAGGATTTTCTGTTAGGTTTATTCTAATGTCAGTTATTTATTGTTTGTTTAGTTGCACCGAGACCGAGGGCTAGTGGACCAGGCCCGTTAGACCCATCTCGTGGAGCGCATTAGGATGAGTTACTATTTTATATATATATGCTTAGGATGCATGATTTAGAAATATATGTTTTATTTTGATTAAAATGCATAAATAATGTGATTTGTATTTAAGTATATTTTTGGTATATTTTTGGTTTATTTTTGGTATATATTAAATTATATGCATGTTTTGTTAATACATTACATTTAAAATGTTTTTAAATATGTTTCTAGCTTAATTTATAATTTAATTGGATTCATTTGACATATATATACTCGAAATGTACCTGGTTTACTTTTGGTATATTTTCGGTATATATATAATTTATATTGTTATTTTATTTAAATTCATGCATCATGTATTTGTGAATGGATGTTTTATATTTATTGATGAAGGATATCGATAGAACGTGCTACCTAGTGGGCAGCACTAGGACCGAGTACGTACCGGTACGCCTATAGCATTTAGGCTATATTACTAACTATTTATGGATATTGATTGGTTATGATTATTTGATATGTGAGATATGGTTTGGAGGTGTGATTGCTGGAGCTCGGTTGACCAAGTGTCTCGGGGCCAATCACACTGGCAGTCAGACTGCTGGAGCTCGGTTGACTTAGTATCTCGGGGCCAGTCTATTGTCTAAATGGATTAAGTGGATATATTTTGGATTAAGTGAGCCTGTATGGCTAGAGTGTTGTCTAACACTGATTGAGGTTTCGATATCATAAGGTTCTATTTGATCCTTCATAAACTGTGATTTTCAATAGAAATATATAAAATGATTTTTACTGCATCTGTGTGAATTTGCCTGTATATATACATATTATATATATAGTGTTGACTGTATGCATTGTCATTTAGTATGCATGTATATATATTATAGTAATTCACTCAGTGAGGTCTGACTCCCCTCCGTTGACTATTTTTCAGGAGAGTCAACATCTTCAGACCTCAGTAGCAGGCCCATATGCTGGATTTCTTCCGCCCCGGCTTCTTTGTGTAAACTGCTTACTTGAGTCTTATTTTTATAATCTAGACACTGCATAGTTGTAAATTAATTGTGGGACTTTATGTATTTTATTTATGTGAGATATTGTATTATATTTGAACTGGATTTGTATTAAAAGATTTATATATATGAAATGACGAGGGATTTGATTTAAAATCCAGTTGGTGCATATGTTAATATTATATTTATGATTTTTATTTCGCTGCATTATATATTGCTACTATTGTTGCATGTTTTATTTTATTTTTAGGCTTGCTATAGGTTCCGAATTCGAAAGAATTCCCATCCCTAGCGCCGGTCATGGCCCCTGTTTTGGGTCATGACAAAGTTGGTATCAGAGCAGAGTTCTGTTTCAGGGCTTAGTTATGTGAGTCGTGGCCCTAGTTTTAAAGTTGTGTTTTCTGTTGAACTACTGCAGTGAATTAGGTTCGAGTATGTCTTGATAAGTATTCCTTGTTTTGTTTTCAGCGTTATTCCTCCATGTCTGTTTTGTCTAAATCTTTCCATTTGTCTTTTCAGTATGAGGAGGTGAGCGCGTGTCGCTCCACCGGTCGTTGAGGCCGAGGATGATGAGTCCTTTCAGGATGAGGTTTTACCTCTTGAGCAGCCAGTTAGACGTAGAGGTCGTGGCAGAGGTAGACCTCAAGGAGCGGCAGGTCGCCGTAGGCAAAGAGAGTTACAGGATGAGGAGCCTGTTGAGCCTAAATTTGATGTTCTTGTTCCTCTAGTTGTTCAGCCTGCCTATCAGCAGGGTATGTCTGACCCTGAGGTAGCTTTGTTCTATGCCCGAGTTGGCAGGATTGCTTTTAATGGTACTTCTGATCCGTTAGACTTTCTGCACGTGATTTAGATGAGGACTCGGACTGCTCATACCGAGTTCCAGCAGATCATGATCATTGAGTTGTCTGTCGAGGGACCAGCCTTAGATTGGTTTATTCAGATGATCCAGCCTTACATGATGACGATGACCCGGGCTCAGTTCAGAGAGCGATTTATGAGGAGATTATGTCCAGAGCCTCTTCGTTTGAGCTATCGTCTTCGACTGACTAGTATTTCTCGTGGTGATCGATCTGTAGAGGAGTACACCTGAGAGTTTCTTCGTCTGGGTAGATATACTGAGGATCTGATGCCAGATCAGTATTTCGCGATCACTACCTACGTTACTGGTTTGGGTTCAGCTTTTGCTGGTATGCCTACAACAGGCCTTACTCTCGAGTCTGTGATTGAGTTAGCCAAGGAGATTGAGCTGAGGCTAGTTAGGTAGGGAGCGATGCCTGATTACTACCAGCTAGGAGTGCATTCGAGTGGATTCCAGGCTACTCCGTATTCGAGTTTTCATGTTGGTTCGAGTAGTCAGCAGCGAGGTCCAACTCAGCAGAGTCAGAGGTAGCAGCAGCGAGTGCATCTGAGCAGTAGACATGGCTGTGGAGGTCAGCGTAGATCGTTCAGATTTGGGTCAAGTGCTTCGAGCAGTAGCAGTAGTCGCAGTTCTGGATCAGCAGCCAGTGTTTGCCAGACTTGCGGTAGAGTCCATCAGGGACCGTGTTATCTGACACCACTGACATGCTTCAGATGTGGGCAGACAGGACATTTTGCTAGATCATGTCCTTATTCCGGGTATCAGCAGCCACAGATTCCATGATTCCCACAGCAGTCGATTGCTAGTGCTGCACCCATGCCATTTCAGTTACCACCAGCCCAGCATCAGAGTTCCACTCAGTTTGTTCCATAGTAGAGTCGTGGTAGAGGTACTAGAGGAGGTGCCAGAGGTATTGGCCAGGCTTCTACCAGTCAGTAGGGAGGTCGAGGTCAGGCCAGAGTATTCCATCTTACTCAGTAGGATGCTCAAGCATCTAATGCAGTCGTGGCAGGTATTGTTTCTATTTGTTACCTGGATGCTTGGGTTTTGTTTGATCCGGGTGCCATACATTCGTTTGTTTCTTCTGTTTTTGCTTCTAAATCTTGTTGGCAAGCTTCGAGGATGGCTTTTCCTTTGTCTGTTGCCACTCCTCTAAGCGATTCCTTGGACACCGATATTGTTCTTTCTGGTTGTCCAGTTCTCGTGGGAGGTAGAGAATTACCCGCTGATTTGATTCTGTTGGATGTGATGGAGTTTGATGTTATTCTGGGAATGGATTGGTTATCTCAGCACTATGCCGTGGTAGATTGCAGGAATAAAGAGGTGACTTTCAGAATTCCTGGTGAAGAAGAGTTTAAGTTTATGGGTGATAGGAGTTCAGCACCTCAGAATCTTATTTATGCTATTATGGCTAGGAAGTTATTGAGGAAAGGTTGTCAGGGATATTTGGCATTGGTCAGGTATACTTCAGTGGAGAAGTTGTCACTCACAGATGTTCCTGTTGCTTGTGAGTTTCCTGATATTTTTCCTGAGGAGTTGCCATGTTTACCACCTCACAGAGAGATTGAGTTATGTATAGATGTGGTTCCAGGTACTACTCCTATATCTATGCCACCCTACAGAATGGCTCCTGCAAAGTTGAAAGAGTTGAAGGAGCAGTTGCAAGAGTTGTTGGATAAAGGTTTCATCAGACCTAGTGTTTCTCCTTGGGGTGCACCAGTCCTGTTTGTGAAGAAGAAGGATGGTACCCTGAGACTGTGCATTGACTATAGAGAGCTGAATAAGGTGACAGTGAAGAACAAGTATCCTCTTCCGAGTATAGATGATTTGTTTGATCAGCTACAGGGTGCGCAGTTCTTTTCTAAGGTTGACTTAAGGTCGGGTTATCATTAGCTGCGTATCAGTGAAGCTGATATTCCTAAGACAGCATTCCGCACTAGATATGGCCATTATGAGTTTCTGGTGATGTCTTTTGGTTTGACTAATGCACCAACAGCTTTTATGGACCTGATGAACAGGGTATTTAGACCGTATGTGGATCAGTTTGTGGTAGTCTTCATTGATGATATACTGGTTTATTCGAGGAGTATGGAGGAGCATGTATATCACTTGAGGATTGTACTACAGACATTGAGAGATCATCAGCTTTATGCTAAATTCTCAAAGTGTGATTTCTGGATGGAGAGTGTTTCTTTTCTTGGACACGTAGTGTCTAAAGAAGGTATTCAGGTTGATCCACAGAAGGTTGAGGTAGTGTCTGAGTGGCCTAGACCTACTTCTGTCACTGAGATTCAAAGTTTTCTGGGTTTAGCCGGGTATTATAGGTGGTTTGTGCAGGATTTTTCCAAAATAGCAGCCCCTATGACTCGCTTAACTCAGAAGAATGTTAGATTCGAGTGGTCAGAAGCTTGTGAGAATAGTTTCCAGTTGCTGAAGGAGAAGTTGACCACAACACCAGTGTTAGCTTTGCCTAATAGTGTGGATAAGTTCACAGTTTACTGTGATGCCTCTAGAATTGGTCTTGGTTATGTGCTGATGCAGAATGGAAGAGTGATAGCGTATGCTTTGAGGTAGTTGAAGAAGCATGAGCAGAACTATCCTACACATGTGATCTTGAGATGGCTGCAGTGATCTTTGCTTTGAAGATTTGGAGACATTATTTGTACGGGGTGACTTATGAGATTTTTATTGATCACAAGACCCTTAAGTACATTTTTCAGCAGTGAGATCTGAATCTGAGGCAGAGGAGATGGTTGGAATTGTTGAAGGATTATGATTGCGAGATCTTATATCATCCGGGTAAAGCTAATATGGTAGCAGATGCCTTGAGTAGGAAGTCCTTAGGTAGTCTTGCTCACATCGGTGTTGAGAGGAGACCATTGATCCAGGAATTGCATCTGATGGTGGATCAAGGTCTGATGATGAAGATCAGTAGGTCAGGTGGACTGCTAGCTCAGTTTAAAGTACGATATGTACTAAGGGATAGGATTAAAGCAGCTCAAAGCCGAGATCCTATTCTAGAAGAGCTTGCAGAGAATGTCAAAGTAGGGAAGTCACTGATTTCACACTTGGTGATGACGGTTGTGTTGTGGATCAGTGGTAGATTGTGCGTTCCTGATGTGAATGATTTAAGAGAAGAGATTTTAGAGGAAGCACACTCTATAGCTTATAGCGTTCATCTGGGTGTTACTAAGATGTACCACAGTATCAGAGATTTATACTGGTGGGATGGATTGAAGAAAGATGTCACTGATTATGTTGCTAAGTGTTTGACGTGTCAGCAAGTGAAAGCCAAACATCAGAAGCCTTCTGGGAAGCTTCAGCCTATTTCTATTCCTGAGTGGAAGTGGGAAAGGATAGCTATGGATTTTGTGGTCAGCTTACCTCGTTCGAAGGATGGATACGATTCCATCTTGGTGATTGTAGACAGGTTGACGAAGTCTACACATTTCTTGCTTGTGAAAGCCACCTATTCTGTAGCTAGATTGGCGAAGTTGTATATGAAGCATATTGTGTGCCTTCATGGAGTACCTGTGTCCATTGTGTCAGATAGAGGTTCAGTGTTTACTTCTCGTTTTTGGCAGAAGTTGCAGGAAGCGATGGGCACTAGGTTGGACTTTAGTATTGCTTTTCATCCTCAGACAGATGGTCAGTCTGAGAGGACGATCCAGACACTGGAAGATATGTTGAGGATGTGTGTCTTGGATTTGGGAGGTAGCTGGGATGATCATTTGTCACTTGTTGAGTTTGCATATAATAACAACTACCATAGCAGTATTGGCATGGCACCGTATGAGGCGTTATATGGAAGGAAGTGTAGATCCCCTTTAAGTTGGGATGAGATTGGTGAGAGAGCTTTGACTAGACCTGGAGATGGTTCAGGATGCTGCAGAGAAAGTCACCGTGATTAAGCGAAGATTAGAGACTGCAATTAGCAGAACAGAAGAGTCATGCGGATCCTAGGCGCAGAGATGTTGTAATATCCCGAATTTTTAAATATTTTTATACTGCATCAGGATATGCAGTGTTAATAATTTTTGTATATATATTTATGATATTTTATGAGTTTGTTGTTTGTTTAAAGCTAATTTTAATTATTTTATATTATTTTAAGTACTTTACGTAAAATTTTCCCGAAAATTATATTTTTGGGGAAATTGGCACGTAAATAAATTAATACTATTTATTTTGACTAGTTTTATGAATTTGCATGAACTCATATATAATTTTAAAGTGCTAAAATAAAATATATATGTGTATTTATTTAAATTAATTAGAGCTTAATTAATTTCCTTAATTTTATTATTTAATTTTTGTATTAATTATTTTAAGTTTATAAATTATTAAACATATTAAAATATGTGTGTGGTGTATATTTATATCAATTGTTATTTTAATTGTTAGTGCATGTGTGTGTATGTTTATATATATATATATATTATAGTGTGTGGTGTGGGAATATTTAAGTTAAAGTTATGTATATATATATATATATATATAGGGTACAAGTAAGTCAAACGGGTAAACACTTCTTTCTTTCTTTCTTTTTTTTTTCTTTTCTTTCTTTTCTCTTCTTCTTCTTCTTCTTCCCCTCACTCTCGGTCCCTTCCAACCGGACCACCACCAGGCCGCCCCACCTGCAACCAGCCATCACCACTGCTTCCCCTTCCATCCAGCAGCCACCAGCTGCCACTAGCACTGTCCATCGCCGCCTAGAACGCCGGAAAACGAAGGAGACCGAAGGTGGAGCTTCCTTACGCCGGTGAAGATTCCGGCCACTCTTAGGGCGTCGGACTAGACTTTTTTGAAAGCTTTCGTCCGGTGAGTCCATTTCCGAGCTCCGTTTGAGCTCAAAACCTCTAGATTTTTAAATATCTTCAAGTTTTAGTTTATGTATTCTAGGGTTTTTAATTTTTTTGAAGTTGAAATTTGTTGGATTCATGCAAACTCCCTTAACAAATGTTTATCCTGGAAGCTTAATCTATATGCTGTAATTTTTTTAGAATTTTTGGAATTTATTTTAATTTTTGTGAATTTTTGATTATTTTATTATTATTTTCTAATTTTCGAAAATTAATTAATTAAATTATAAAATCATGTTTTATGGTGATTATAGGAGTTGAAATGAATTATAGAAATTTACTTGTAATTTTTGTGAATTTTTATGTATTTATTTGGAATTTATTAAGTTTATGTAATTTTGAAAAATAGGGTTAATTATGTGTTAAATTGAATTAAATTGGTAAATTGAGTATATTTATTGATATTATTGAATTATATGTTGAGAAATTAATTTTTGAGTAATTATATAATTTTTGATAAATTTTTGAACATTTATAGTGAATATATATATATAGGGGTATTTTGATAATTTTTACACTAATTTGGTTAAAAAATGTAGTTAAATTGGTTTTAATAGTTATTTAGGGCATAAAAATGATTTCTGCAAATTTTTAGTATTTTTAACTAATTAAAACTATTTTTCGTAAATTATTTTCAAATTATATATAATATACTATTTTTCTAAATAAATGGGTTTTTATTGATTTTTAGTATGTTTTAGGGTTAATTAAGTAATTTGGATTTATAAAATGTATTTTTATTATATAAGGGCATTTTCGATATTTATAATTATTCTATGAATTGTGAACCTCGGTCGGTGAATCGTAGTTTGGAGTCCGACCGAGGGGATTTTGATTGTAATCCTATGTTTATTTCGAAGTTTATTTCTTTGCAGGACCGGCTCTACTCTTTGAGTAGAGAGATATCCATTTTACAGGGGAGGTTCTGCCGGATTTTTCGGTAGAATTCTCGTAAAACGTGATGTCCGGTCAAATTCCTATTCTAAAGCTGTGTCTAAAATTCTAGATCGAGTCTTTAGAATTTTTGTTAAATTTATTCTGATTTCATGTTGTCATTTGTTGTCTAACTGCGCCGGAACCCGAGGCCTAACGGACCAGGGCCCGTTGAATATGTCTCGAGAAGCGCACATCAGTGAGTTATTATACTGTTATATATGCATTGCATATAGGGTGCATTTATTTAGAATTTTTCATTTTCATTGTATGTTTTAAAAGGGATTTAAATTATAATATTTCTGGTATATCTAGGGTTGCATTTTATATATATGCATAATAAATAATTAGGCATGTTAGTTTGATATATGCACATTAAACAATTAGGTTTAGGTTTAATACATTTGAGTAATATACACATGTTTTAAAATATACACTTAGACATAATTATTTTATTAAATGATTAGTATACTTTAGGTATAGTTTCAGTAGATTTTAGGTTTATTCTTAAATAATTACATGTTAAATTATAAACCTACACTTAAAGTATTTTTAAGTTCATTTTTTGGTATATTTTTTACTTATTTCCGAATAAATAAATGTTTTATTATTAAATTAAACCTAACACATTAGTGGTATATTTAGGGTTTATTTTTTGATATATGCATGCTAGATAATTAGGTTTATTTTTAGTATATTTGTGAATATTTGTTAAACACAAACACATATTTTAAACGAATAATTATATATAAATGGTTTATTAAATGATTTGAGTACTTAGGGTATATCTTTTGCATATTTAAGTATGTTTTTAAGATAATGCATGTTATATTATTGTTACTCATTTAAATTGTTTTTAACTATATTAATGATTTATCTTTAGTTTATTTCATATTTTATTTGACTATGTATATATATATATATACCTGAAATATACTGGGTATATTTTAGATATATTTTTGGTATATATATATATATGGTTGGTTTTACTATTATGAATATTGTTCTACATTAATTATTTTTCGAATGAAAGATTTATTTGAATGAAGGATATCAATAGAACGTGCTTCCTAGTGGCAGTACTAGGACCGTGTACGTGCCGGTACGATAGATAAGGATTGAGTGAGAGTTAAAATTGGGTGATTATAATTGATTTAATTGATTTGACTAAGATTAATGGTATGTTAGATAGTTTGATTGCTGGAGCTCGATTGACTAAGTGTCTCGGGGCCAATCACACTGACAGTCAGACTACTGGAGGCTCGGTTGACTTAGTGTCTCGGGGCCAGTCTATTGTCCATAAGTGAATTGAATGATCTATTGGGTTGATTGAGATGTGAGGTGATGGATAGTGTGATTGCTGGAGCTCGGTTGACCAAGTGTCTCGGGGCCAATCACACTGATGGTCATGACTGCTGGAGCTCGATTGACTTAGTGTCTCGGGGCCAGTCTGCTGTCCAAATTGGAATAAGTGTTCTATTTGGAATCAAGTGAGCCTGTATGGCTAGAGTGATGATGGGATTGTTTGAGGTTGTTATTATTTATGGGTTCTATGGATCCTTCATGAATTAAAACAAACGTTTTCTACATTTAGTATATTTATAAAAGCAAAGTTTGGCATTCGTGTGAAATGTGTGTATATATATATATATATAAGAATGCCTGAATGTTATGGTTTAGTTTTGCATGTATATATAGTATAATAATTCACTCAGTGAGGTCTGACCCCCCTCAATTTTTTTTTTTCAGGAGATTCCATATCGTCAGACCTTAGTTATAGAGTTCCTCGCCGGTGTTCTTCAGTCCCGGCTGTTTTATACAAATGTATATTCTAAACTTTGAATTGTATTCTAGAAACTGCAGTAGTAGTGTCACTATATTGGAAATGTATTATTTTGTTTGGATATTAAATACTCTGAGAATTTGTATTTGAACATTGTACGAATATGTATTCATTTATAAAAGGATTTGGAGTATTTATTTTATATATTGATTCAGAAAAATTTTAATTTGGTCGTACTTTTATATATTTATTGTATGATTTTATTTTCTAAGGCTTGCTACAGGTTCCGGATTCGAAAGAATTCCCGTTCCCTAGCGCCGGTCATGACTCCTAGTTTGGGTCATGACAAAGTTGGTATCAGAGCTGAGTTCTGTGTCAGGGCTTAGTTGTTTGAGTTGTGGCCCTAGTTTTCGAAGTTGTGTTTTTCTGTTAAACTACTGCAGTGAATTAGGTTCGATCATGTCTTTGAAAAGTCTTCCTTGCATTAGGAATTCTGCATAACCGTTAGGGTGTCTGTTGATGTTTGTGATTGTTTGAATTAATTATTTATTTTTGCTCCTTGTTGATTGCCTTGAGCGTGAATCGCTCCATTGATCGATGAGATCGATGATAGTTAATCTTCTGAGCACGAGGTTCTACCCCCTATGCATCCTGTTAGGCGTAGGGGTAGAGATGGATTTAGAAGGCCTGATGATCACTGTTGACAATGGGAATAATTGAATGAGGAGCTGGTGGCTTAGCATTGCAATGATGTTGCTTCTGCAACAGGAGTTTTGTATAATGCGGTGCCGATACCTTCGATCGTTCAGCAGATGTAATTTCTTTTTTTTCAACTGAGAACTTGAGACATGTCAATTCTGCGTATATTCTATATTCTGAATTCTGTTGATTTCCATATCTTTTTAGTGCAGTGAATGTGAATTGTTTCTTCTGCAGAGACAATATTGATAATCAGTCTTTTCAAGTTAAGGTTGTGGTAACAATTTCTACTCTACTACACCTATTTAGTATAGGGGTAGGTTAGATGTAACTGTAACTCAAGGGTTAAGGTAGTCAAGTTTGACAGTTGTTTGAATATGCTTTGACGGGGGAATCGAAAAATGTCTAATGAAGACGAAGCACTCTTGTATTCCTTATGGCAAGCTGTCAGTTCTGACTGCAACACATAATTTGAGTTAAAAGGGGATTTCTAAGATACTTCCATCCACCTTTAAGGAAGGATAATTACCTGTATCAGCTATTGCATAGAGTAAGGGAATAGCAATCAGTTGAGAAGATTACCTGTAAACTCTTCAATCTGATACGTCATGCTGAAGATGTAATACAGTATAAGAGAAGACTGGTAGAATTATGTGTTACAGAATTAAGCATAATATGTTGGCATCTGAATCGAGAATTGAGATTCAGAGAGATATTGTAAATTCAGTATTTTGGGTGTAATTAATCTTGATGAGATATGAAAGGGTTGTCAGCAATATCTGGCTCTAGTTGAGTATACTTCAGTGGAGAAGTTGTCTCTCCCAGATGTTTTAATTTCCTGTGAGTTACCAGGTTTACCAATTTACAGAGATTGAATTCTGTATCGATATGGTTCCTGATATAACTCCTATTTCAACGTAGCCCTACAAAATGACTTTTGCAGAGCTGTAGGAGCAATTACGAGAGCTGTATGACCAAGGTTTTGTCAGACCTTATATTTCTCTTTGGGGTGCACTAGTCCTGTTGTAAGGAAGAAGGATGGTACCTTGAAACTATGCATTGACTGTAGAGAGATGAACAGGGTAACAGTGAAGGACAAGTATCCTCTTTTGAGGATAGATGACCTATCTAATCAGCTACAGAGTGCACAGTTCTTTTCAAAAATTGATTTGAAGTCGGGTTATCATTAGTTGTGGATCAGTTTGTAGTAGTCTTCATTAATGATATACTAGTGTATTCGAAGTGAATGAAAGGGCACGTATATCACTTGAGGACTATACTACAGACACTAAGAGAATGTTAGCTTTATGCTGAATTCAAAAAGTGTGATCATTGGATGGAGAGTGTTGTTTTTCTTAGAATTATGGTGTTTAAGGATAGAATTTGAGTTGATCCATAAAAGATCAATATAACATCTGAGTGGCCCAGACTGACTGAATCCATTGAGATCTGTAATTTTCTGGGTTTAATTGGGTATCATAGGAAATCTGAATAGAATTCTCTAGAATTACAGCTCCTATGACCCTCATAACTCAGAAGAATGGGAAGATTGTGTGAATAGATGTTTGTTGGAACAGCTTCTAAGTACTAAAGAAGACTGATTGATCTGAGGGTTACGTGAACTTTAGAGGATAAGACCTGATATCATTACAACATTTCATCATATCATCATAGCATCTCATTATAGCATTTCATCACGACATTTCATTCTAGCATTTCATCATAACATTTCATTAGATCATCTCATCATGACATTCATCATAGCATGTCATCATAGCATATCACCATAGAATGATCTGCTGATAGGAGATGCCCAAGTTAATGATACAGGGTTGATGTTGTAATTTGAGAAAGGGATTCTATATAAGCTGTGGAAGTGAACTTGCAGTGTACATCCAAATGATTACCAAGAATTATCACAGTATTCAGGATCAGTACTAGTGGGTTGGATTATAGAAGGATGTGACTGATTGTATTTCTAAATGTTAAAATTGCCAGTCAGTGAAAGCTGAATATTAGAAGTCTTCTGGGAGGTTTTGATCTCTTTTGAATTTGGGTGGAAATAAGAGAGAATTATGATAATTTTGTGATTTGTTACCTCCTTCGAAGGATATGATTCCGTTGGAATGATTGTAGACAAATTGACCAAGTCAGCTAATTTTTGGCCAGTGGAAGCCACTTATTCAGTAGCTAAGTGGGCTAAGCTGCATATGAAGCATATTGTGTGCCTGCATGGACTACCTGTGTCCATTGTATATGGTAAAGGTACAGTGTTTACCTTTTGATTTTGGCAGAGATTATGGAGAGTAATAGACACCTGATTGGATTTCAATACTGCTTTTCATCCTAAGACAGATGACAGTCTGAGAGGACTATCCAGACACTAAATAGTATGTTGAAGATGTGTGTTTTGGATCTAGAAGGTAGCTGGGTTGATTATATGCTACTTATAGAATTCGCTTATAATAACAGCTACCATAGCAGTATTGAAATGACACCACCTGAAGCTTTTATGGAAAGAAGTCTTAATTAGATATGAGATGGTTCAGAATACAGTGAAGAAGTTGCTATGATCAGAAGAGCGATATGGATCCTAGATGCAGAGATATGGAGTCTCAGATTGAAGACTGTAATTTTGAAGATGTCTCCGAAAAGTGGTGTGATGAGACGCGTTGAACAATATAGAACTGAATGAAGATCTGAAGTTTGAGAAGGAATCAGTTATAATTGTAAATTTTCAAGCTCGATAGTTATGTTCGAATTAGATTCAGATGATCAAGGTTCCGTGACGTGGCAACAAAGTGAAAGAGCTTACGTAAAAGACTGAAGTTGAGATACGAGCTTCTTACCCGTATCTCTTTCTTTCTTGATCTTGTAATTTTCTTTTTGGAATTCGGGGACGAATTCTTGTAAGGGGGGAAGACTGTAATATCCCAAATTTTTAAATATTTTTATACTGCATCAGGATATGCAGTGTTAATAATTTTTGTATATATATTTATGATATTTTATGAGTTTGTTGTTTGTTTAAAGCTAATTTTAATTATTTTATATTATTTTAAGTACTTTACGTAAAATTTTTCCAAAAATTATATTTTTGGGGAAATTGGCACGTAAATAAATTAATACTATTTATTTTGACTAGTTTTATGAATTTGCATGAACTCATATATAATTTTAAAGTGCTAAAATAAAATATATATGTGTATTTATTTAAATTAATTAGAGCTTAATTAATTTCCTTAATTTTATTATTTAATTTTTGTATTAATTAATTTTAATTTTATAAATTATTAACCATATTAAAATATGTGTGTGGTGTATATTTAATGTGTGTGAGATTTTATATTATTATTATCAATTGTTATTTTAATTGTTAGTGCATGTGTGTGTATGTTTATATATATATATATATTATAGTGTGTGGTGTGGGAATATTTAAGTTAAAGGTATGTATATATATATATATATATATAGGGTACAAGTAAGTCAATGGGTAAACACTTCTTTCTTTCTTTCTTTCTTTTTTTTTCTTTTCTTTCTTTTCTCTTCTTCTTCTTCTTCTTCTTCTTCTTCCCCTCACTCTCGGTCCCTTCCAACCGGACCACCACCAGGCCGCCCCACCTGCAACCAGCCATCACCACTGCTTCCCCTTCCATCCAGCAGCCACCAGCTGCCACTAGCACTGTCCATCGCCGCCTAGAACGCCGGAAAACGAAGGAGACCGAAGGTGGAGCTTCCTCACGCCGATGAAGATTCCGGCCACCTTAGGGCGTCGGACTAGACTTTTTTGAAAGCTTTTCGTCCGGTGAGTCCATTTCCGAGCTCCGTTTGAGCTCAAAACCTCTAGATTTTTAAATATCCTCAAGTTTTAGTTTATGTATTCTAGGGTTTTTAATTTTTTTGAAGTTGAATTTGTTGGATTCATGCAAACTCCCTTAACAAATGTTTATCCTGGAAGCTTAATCTATATTCCGTAATTTTTTTAGAATTTTTGGAATTTATTTTAATTTTTGTGAATTTTTGATTATTTTATTATTATTTTCTAATTTTCGAAAATTAATTAATTAAATTATAAAATCATGTTTTATGGTGATTATAGGAGTTGAAATGAATTATAGAAATTTACTTGTAATTTTTGTGAATTTTTATGTATTTATTTGGAATTTATTAAGTTTATGTAATTTTGAAAAATAGGGTTAATTATGTGTTAAATTGAATTAAATTGGTAAATTGAGTATATTTATTGATATTATTGAATTATATGTTGAGAAATTAATTTTTGAGTAATTATATAATTTTTGATAAATTTTTGAACATTTATAGTGAATATATATATATAGGGGTATTTTGGTAATTTTACACTAATTTGGTTAAAAATGTAGTTAAATTGGTTTTAATAGTTATTTAGGGCATAAAAATGATTTCTGCAAATTTTTAGTATTTTTAACTAATTAAAACTATTTTTCGTAAATTATTTTCAAATTATATATAATATACTATTTTTCTAAATAAATGGGTTTTTATTGATTTTTAGTATGTTTTAGGGTTAATTAAGTAATTTGGATTTATAAAATGTATTTTTATTATATAAGGGCATTTTCGATATTTTATAATTATTCTATGAATTGTGAACCTCGGTCGGTGAATCATAGTTTGGAGTCCGACCGAGGGATTTTGATTGTAATCCTATGTTTATTCCGAAGTGTATTTCTTTGCAGGACCAGCTCTACTCTTTGAGTAGAGAGATATCCGTTTTACAGGGGAGGTTCTGCCAGATTTTTCGGTAGAATTCTCGTAAAACGTGATGTCCGGTCAAATTCCTATTCTAAAGCTGTGTCTAAAATTCTAGATCGAGTCTTTAGAATTTTTGTTAAATTTATTCTGATTTCATGTTGTCATTTGTTGTCTAGCTGCGCCGGAACCGAGGCCTAACAGACCAGGCCCGTTGAATATGTCTCGAGAAGCGCACATCAGTGAGTTATTATACTGTATATATATGCATTGCATATAGGGTGCATTTATTTAGAATTTTTCATTTTCATTGTATGTTTTAAAAGGGATTTAAATTATAATATTTCTGGTATATCTAGGGTTGCATTTTATATATATGCATAATAAATAATTAGGCATGTTAGTTTGATATATGCACATTAAACAATTAGGTTTAGGTTTAATACATTTGAGTAATATACACATGTTTTAAAATATACACTTAGACATAATTATTTTATTAAATGATTAGTATACTTTAGGTATAGTTTCAGTAGATTTTAGATTTATTCTTAAATAATTACATGTTAAATTATAAACCTACACTTAAAGTATTTTTAAGTTTATTTTTGGTATATTTTTTATTTATTTCCGAATAAATAAATGTTTTATTATTAAATTAAACCTAACACATTAGTGGTATATTTAGGGTTTATTTTTGATATATGCATGCTAGATAATTAGGTTTATTTTTAGTATATTTGTGAATATTTGTTAAACACAAACACATATTTAAACGAATAATTATACATAAATGGTTTATTAAATGATTTGAGTACTTAGGGTATATCTTTTGCATATTTAAGTATGTTTTTAAGATAATGCATGTTATATTATTGTTACTCATTTAAATTGTTTTTAACTATATTAATGATTTATCTTTAGTTTATTTCATATTTTATTTGACTATGTATATATATATATATACCTGAAATATACTGGGTATATTTTAGATATATTTTTGGTATATATATATATATGGTTGGTTTTACTATTATGAATATTGTTCTACATTAATTATTTTTCGAATGAAAGATTTATTTGAATGAAGGATATCAATAGAACGTGCTTCCTAGTGGGCAGCACTAGGACCGTGTACGTACCGGTACGATAGATAAGGATTGAGTGAGAGTTAAAATTGGGTGATTATAATTGATTTAATTGATTTGACTAAGATTAATGGTATGTTAGATAGTGTGATTGCTGGAGCTCGGTTGACTAAGTGTCTCGGGGCCAATCACACTGATAGTCAGACTGCTGGAGCTCAGTTGACTTAGTGTCTCGGGGCCAGTCTACTGTCTATAAGTGAATTGAATGATCTATTGGGTTGATTGAGATGTGAGGTGATGGATAGTGTGATTGCTGGAGCTCGGTTGACCAAGTGTCTCGGGGCCAATCACACTGACGGTCAGACTGCTGGAGCTCGGTTGACTTAGTGTCTCGGGGCCAGTCTGCTGTCCAAATTGGAATAAGTGTTCTATTTGGAATCAAGTGAGCCTGTATGGCTAGAGTGATGATGGGATTGTTTGAGGTTGTTATTATTTAGGGTTCTATGGATCCTTCATGAATTAAAACAAACGTTTTCTACATTTAGTATATTTATAAAAGCAAAGTTTGGCATTCGTGTGAAATGTGTGTATATATATATATATATAAGAATGCCTGAATGTTATGGTTTAGTTTGCATGTATATATAGTATAATAATTCACTCAGTGAGGTCTGACCCCCCTCAATTATTTTTTTTCAGGAGATTCCATATCGTCAGACCTTAGTTATAGAGTTCCTCGTCGGTGTTCTTCAGTCCCGGCTGTTTTATACAAATGTATATTCTAAACTTTGAATTGTATTCTAGAAACTGCAGTAGTAGTGTCACTATATTGGAAATGTATTATTTTGTTTGGATATTAAATACTCTGAGAATTTGTATTTGAACATTGTACGAATATGTATTCATTTATAAAAGGATTTGGAGTATTTATTTTATATATTGATTCAGAAAAATTTTAATTTGGTCGTACTTTTATATATTTATTGTATGATTTTATTTTCTAAGGCTTGCTACGGGTTCCGGATTCGAAAGAATTCCCGTTCCCTAGCGCCGGTCATGACTCCTAGTTTGGGTCGTGACAGATGTGGAGTTTCAGGTTGGAGATTTTGTCTTTCTGAAAGTATCTCCGATGAAGGGTGTTATGAGATTTGGCAGGAAGGGTAAGTTAGCACCGAGATATATCGGACCGTTTGAGATTCTGGAGAGAGTTGGCACTGTTGCATATCGGTTGGATTTGCCTCCGAGTATGTCACAGGTGCATCCAGTATTTTATATCTCGATGCTGAGGAAGTATATCTTAGACCCTTCACACGTGCTGTAGCCCGACAGTGTAGAAGTGAGTGAAGATTTGACGTTTGTGGAAGAACCTGTGGCGATCGTTGATTATCAAGTCCGACAGTTGCGTTCGAAACAGATTCCGATGGTCAAGATTCTATGGCGTAGCGACAAAGTTGAGGAGCATACATGGGAGACTGAAGCTGAGATGCGAGCTTCTTACTCGTATCTCTTTCCTTCCTGATCCTGTGATCTTTTCTTTCTAGAATTCGGGGACGAATTCTTGTAAGGGGGGAAGACTGTAATATCCCGTGTTTTTAAATATTTTAATACTGTATCGGGATATGCAGTATTAATAATTTCCGTATGTATATTATATGATATTTTTACGAGTTGATATGTATTTAAAACCTATTTTAATTATTGTGTATTATTTACAGTGCCTTACGTAAAATTTTCCCGGGACTTGCATTTTCGGGGAAATTTTCACGTAAATAATTTATTATTAATTATTTTAAATATTTTTTTGGACTTGCATGAACTCATACGTATTTTTAAAATATTAAACACCGTGTATATGTGTACTTATTTATCTAATTAGGGTTTAATATATTACTCTAATATTTTATTAATTATTTATTTATTTTATTGTTATTTAATTATTTTTAATTAAATATTAAATTTTAAAATATTAAATATTAAGTGTGTGGGTGTGATTTTTTTCAAATATTTTATTATTTTTCTTTTTCTTTTTCTTTTCTTTTTCTCTTTCTTTTCTTTTCTTTTTCTTTTTCTTCTTCTTCTTCTTCTTCTTCTTCCCGCGCGACCCCTTCCCCTCCCCCTGCAACTCCCGATCCCCGGCCGTCGGTGTGCCACCAGTAGCTCCACCTTCCCCAGCCAGCCACTCTGCCGCCCCCAGCCTCCTTCCCCAGCGCCGGCAAGCTTCTTTTCTTCCATTTCTGGCCGAAAGCACCATTTCTCCTCACCTTGCGATTCCGGCCACCGTTTTCGACACCGCCAGTCTCTATCTTCTCCTTGAGCACTAGTGAGTGTGATTCTAGCTTTGGTTTGAGCTTAAATGGTCTTAATTTGCTTAGGTTTGAAATTTTCCATTTCGGCCTTAGGTGGTTTTTGATTTTTTTCGAATTTTTCTTGATTGATTCGTGATTAATTCCTTCACAAATGTTGATCCTAGTAGCTTAATCTACATGTGTGAATTTTTTTGGAATTTTTGGAGATTATTTTGATTTTTGGGTATTTTTGAATATTTTAATATTATTTTCTAATTTTCGGAAATTAATTAAATAAATTATGAAATTGTGTTTTATGGTTAAATTAGGTGTTGAAATGAATTATAGGAATTTATTTGGAATTTTTATGAATTTCTATGTATTTATTTTGAATTATTTAAGTTTATGTAATTTTGGGAAATTAGGGTTAATTGTGTTTTAAATTGAAAATAATTGGTTAATTGAGTTTAATTATTAATATTATTGCTAAATATGTTGAGAAAATTAATTTTGGATAATTGTACAATTTTTGGTGAATTTTTGAAGTAATTTTGGTATATTTATATATATAGGGGTATTTTGGTAATTTTACCCTAAATTGGCTAAAAATGTAATTTAATTGGTTTTAATAGTTATTTAAAGTATAAAAATGATTTCTACAAATTATTTGGTATTTTTAACTAATTAAAACTATTTTTCGTGAATTATTTTCAATTATATATATAATATACGGTTTTTCTAATAAAATGAGTTTTTATCTGTTTTTAATGTGTTTTAAGGTTAATTATGTATTTTTTACTTATAAAATGAATTTCTATGTTATAAGGGTATTTTTGGTGTCACGACCCAAAACAGGGGCCATGACCGGCGCTAGGGAACGGGAATTCTTTCGAATCCGGAACCCGTAGCAAGCTTAAAAATAAAATAAAACATGTCATAATAATAGTAACAATATAATATGCAGCGGAAAATAAAAATCATAATATCATAATATTATCCATATCAACTGGATTTAAATCGAAATCTCATCTCATAGATACATAATCTTTAATACAAATCCAGTTTCAATATAATACATCTCTTTAAAATAAAATACATGAAATCCAATACTTTAGTTCACGACTACTGCAGTGTCTAGATAAAATAAATAAGACTCAAGTAGACAATTTACATAAAGAAGCCGGGGCGGAAGAAATCCGGCGTATCGACCTGCTACTGAGGTCTGAAGAAGTTGACTCTCCTGAAAAATAGTCAACAGAGGGGAGTCAGACCTCACTGAGTGAATTACTATAATATATATACATACACACTAAGTGATAATGCATACAATCAACAGTATATATATAATATGCATATATACAGGCAATTGCACACAGATGCAATAAAAATCATTTTTATATATTTTATCTGAAAATCATTTTTTATGAAGGATCACATAGAACCCTAGAATATCGCAACCTCAGAATAATAGTGTTAAACAACACTCTGGCCATATAGGCTCACTTATTCCAAATATATCCATTTAATCCATTTGGACAGTAGACTGGCCCCGAAACACTAAGTCAACCGAGCTCCAGCAGTCTGACTGCCAGTGTGATTGGCCCCGAGACACTTGGTCAACCGAGCTCCAGCAATCACACCCAAATCACATCTCACATATCAATAATCATAATAAATCAATATCCACAAATAATTTAGTAATATAGCCTAAAGCTATAGGCGCACCGGTACGTACTCGGTCCTAGTGCTGCCCACTAGGTAGCACATTCTATTGATATCCTTCATCATTAAATATAAAACATTCATTCACAAAAATAAATGATGCATGACGTTCAATAAAATACAACATAAACCATATATATACCGGAAATATACCAAAAGTAAACCAGGTATATTTCGAGTATATATATGTCAAATAAATTCAATCAAATCACAAATTAAATTAAAAATATATTTAAAAACATTTTAAATATATTTTATTAATAAAACATGTATATAATTTATTATATACCAAAATAAACCAAAAATATACTTAAATAAAAATCACATTATTTATGCATTTTAATCAAAGTAAAACATATATTTCTAAATCATGCATCCTAAGCATGTATACATAGTACAGTAACTCACCTAGTGCGCTCCATGAGACAGGTCCGACGGGCCTAGACCACTAGCCCTCGGTCTCGGCGCAACTAAATAAGAAATAATTAATCGACATCAGAATAAACCTAACAGAAATCCTAGAATTCAATCTAGAGTATTAAACACAGAATCGGAATTTAGGGTTCGACTGGATATCACGTTTTACGAGAATTCTATCGAAAATCTGGCAGAACCTCCCCTGTAAAACGGACATCTCTCTACTCGAAAGAGTAGAGCCGACCCTGCAAAGAAACACACTTCGAAAATAAACACCCCATCTCATTCACAACCCCTCGGTCGGACTCCAAACTACAGTCTACCGACCGGGGTCCACAACACAGAAATATTCCAGATATACCAAAAATATCCTTAAATCACAGAAATACATTTCATAGGTGGAAATTACATAATTAACCTTAAAACACTGTAAAAACCAATAAAAACTCATTTTATTAGTAAAACCGTATATTATATATATATTTGAAAATAATTTACGAAAAATAGTTTTAATTAGTTAAAAATACCAAATAATTTGTAGAAATCATTTTTATACCTTAAATAACTATTAAAACCAATTAAATTACATTTTTAGCCAATTTAGGGTAAAATTACCAAAATACCCCTATATATATAAATATACTTAAATTACTTCAAAAATTCACCAAAAATCATACAATTATCCAAAATTAATTTTCTCAACATATTTATCAATAATATCAATAATTAAACCCAATTATCCAATTAATTTCAAATAAAAACACATTTAACCTAATTTTCTCAAATTCACATAAACTTTAATAATTCAAAATAAATACATAATAATTCATAAAAATTCCAAATAAATTCCTATAATTCATTTCAACACTTAATTTAACCATAAAACCCAATTTCAAAATTTAAATAATTAATTTCCGAAAATTAGAAAATAATATTAAAATATTCAAAAATACCCAAAAATCCAAACAATCTCCAAAAATTCTACAAAAATTCATACATGTATATTAAGCTACTAGGATCAACATTTGTGAAGGGAGTTTTCATGAATCAATCAATTCGAAGTTCAAAAAAATCAAAAACCCTAATAGGCCGAAATTGAAAAATCAAAACCTAAGCAAATCTAGACCAATTCAGCTCAAACCAAAGCTAGAATAACACTCACCGGAGCTCAAGGAGAAGAAAGAGACTGACGGTGTCGAAAACGGTGGCCGAAATCGGTGAGATCGACGGTGGATCGATTTTCGGCTTCTCCGGCCAAAATCGACTTCCAGACGCCGGAAACGGCCTCCTCAGGCAGTGGAATTGGTCGGGGAAGACGGTGGAACACTGGATGGCACACCCACGGTGAAGAAACGGTGTGACAGACGCCCGGACGGCAAGGGGAAGGATCGGGAGGAAGAAGGAGACTCGGGGGCAAATGTGTAATTTTCCAATTCTTTTGTAATTTTGACAAATATATGTATATATATATACTTTACACTATATAATAAAATAATATTAAATTACACACATCAAAAATACACCACACACATAAATTTTAATATTTTAATAATTTATACTAAATAAAATTAATTAAATAACAATAAAACAAATAAATACTTAATAAAATATTAGGGTAATAATAAACCCTGATTAAATAAATATACACACACAGGCTTTATTTAATAATTTAAAAATACGCATGAGTTCATGCAAGTCCGTAAATACATTTAAAATAATTAATAATACATTGTTTACGTGAAAATTTCCCCGAAAATGCAAGTCCCGGGAAAATTTTACGTAAAGCACTGAAAATAATACACAATAATTAAAATAGGTCTAAAATACATATCAACTCGTAAAAATATCATATAAAATACAGAAATCATTAACACTGTGTATCCCGGTACTGTGTAAAACTATTTTAAAAACACGGGATATTACATTTGGTATTTTCAGATTTTTTCTATGTTTGTGGACCCCGGTCGGTAGACTGTAGTTTGGAGTCCGACCGAGGGATTTTGGTTGTGTGTTGAGCTTGTTTTTTTGAAGTGTGTTTCTTTGCAGGGTCGGCTCTACTCTTTGAGTAGAGAGATGTCCGTTTTACAGGGGAGGTTCTGCCGAATTTTCGGTAGAATTCTCGTAAAACATGATGTCCGGTCGAACCCTAATTCTGTTTCAGTGTTTAATACTCTAGATCGAATTCTAGGATTTTCTGTTAGGTTTATTGTAATGTCGGTTATTTATTGTTTGTTTAGTTGCGCCGAGACCAAGGGCTAGTGGACCAGGCCCGTCGGACCCATCTCGTGGAGCGCATTAGGGTGAGTTACTATTATATATATATATGCTTAGGATGCATGATTTAGAAATATACGTTTTATTTTGATTAAAATGCATAAATAATGTGATTTGTATTTAAGTATATTTTTGGTATATTTTTGGTTTATTTTTGGTATATATTAAATTATATGCATGTTTTGTTAATAAATTATATTTAAAATGTTTTTAAATATGTTTCTAGCTTAATTTATAATTTAATTGGATTCATTTGACATATATATACTCGAAATGTACCTGGTTTACTTTTCGTATATTTCTGGTATATATATGATTTATATTGTTATTTTATTTAAATTCATGCATCATGTATTTGTGAATGGATGTTTTATATTTATTGATGAAGGATATCGATAGAACGTGCTACCTAGTGGGCAGCACTAGGACCGAGTACGTATCGATACGCCTATAGCATTTAGGCTATATTACTAACTATTTGTGGATATTGATTGGTTATGATTATTTGATATGTGAGATATGGTTTGGAGGTATGATTGCTGGAGCTCGGTTGACCAAGTGTCTCGGGGCCAATCACACTGGCAGTCAGACTGCTGGAGCTTGGTTGACTTAGTGTCTCGGGGCCAGTCTACTGTCTAAATGGATTAAGTGGATATATTTTGGATTAAGTGAGCCTGTATGGCTAGAGTGTTTTCTAACACTGATTGAGGTTTCGATATCATAAGGTTCTATTTGATCCTTCATAAACTGTGATTTTCAATAGAAATATATAAAATGATTTTTACTGCATCTGTGTGAATTTGCCTGTATATATACATATTATATATATAGTGTTGACTGTATGCATTGTCATTTAGCATGCATGTATATATATTATAGTAATTCACTCAGTGAGGTCTGACTCCCCTCCGTTGACTATTTTTCTGGAGAGTCAACATCTTCAGACCTCAGTAGCAGGCCCATACGCCGGATTTCTTCCGCCCCGGCTTCTTTGTGTAAACTGCTTACTTGAGTCTTATTTTTATAATCTAGACACTGCAGTAGTTGTAAATTAATTGTGGGACTTTATGTATTTTATTTATGTGAGATATTGTATTATATTTGAACTGGATTTGTATTAAAAGATTTATATATATGAAATGATGAGGATTTGATTTAAATCCAGTTGGTGCATATGGTAATATTATATTTATGATTTTTATTTCCACTGCATTATATATTGCTACTATTGTTGCATGTTTTATTTTATTTTTAGGCTTGCTACGGGTTTCGGATTCGAAAGAATTCCCGTTCCCTAGCGCCGATCATGGCCCCTATTTTGGGTCGTGACAATAAAATAAAAATTATGTAACTAAATAAATAAATGTTTGTCCCTAACCAATTACATAATGATTTTTAACATATATATATATATATATATATATATATATATATATATATATATATATATATATAAATTTCTATAGCACTGCAGCACTATGTGTCTTGACCTAAACTCGGGAGTTATGACCAGTGCTAGATAATGTGAATTCGCGAGAATTCGAACCCATAGCAAGTTTTAAAATAAAAACCCAATAAAATATAACCATAAATATGCTCAGAATTAAACTTTTAATAATGATAAAGAATCTCCATAAATAATATCTTAATAAAAATAGTTTACAATATTCAAAATAAGTAATCACCATTAATAATAACTAAAGAATACAAAAAGTATGTAATACTATTGCAGCATCTAGCAATGCAAGGAAAGGATAATTTAAAGTTTACATAGATCAACCGGAGAGAAAAGGGTCCAGCGAAGGGAACAACTATTAGAGGTATGATGAGAAGGATCTTGAAAAATAATTGAGGGGGTTTAGACCTCATTGAATGAATCATTATTATACAAATGCATGCAACCTAAGAATACAGACATTCAAGCATCAATATAATAATATTTATATATTTATATTTATTCATTTTATACATGTATTTCATATAGATGCTCGAAATCACATTTCACAACAAATAAATAAATGCAAAAAGATTTAGGTGGAGGACCAAAGCAGAATCCTAAAATATTCCGCAACCTTGATCACTGAATCTCACTAGCCAACAGGCTCATTTAATTCCAAACATATTTCTTTTCTCAATTTTGACAGTAGACTGGCCCTGAGACAGTAAGTCAACTGAACTCCCGTAATCTCACTACCGACATGATTGGCTCCAAGACACTAAGTCAATCAATTTTCTGCAATCACACCACTCTCTCACAATAAATCTTAATAATCAATATAATCATATCTCATATAATTTAAATTTTAGCCTAGTATCTAGCTTATTGTTGCGCAACAACCCTAATGTAACCCACTAGATGACACATTCTACAACTATTCTCCAAAATAACATTTCATAAATAAAATAATAAAATCATATATTAAATATGAACAACATCCAATACACAAATAAATATTCACTTATATACATACATACATACATACATACATACATACATACATATATATATATATATATATATATATATATATATTTGCAAACATACATAATAAATGTAATGACCCTTTATTTTAAATTATTAAAAATTATTTTAAGATATGCAGTGTTAATAATATTTTAAATTTTTAAATGTTATAATTATTTGTGAATATTATTTAAATATTTAATTTTAAATATTTTGTTACGTAAAGAATTTTATTTGGAAGTTGTTGTTGTTGTTGTTGTTATTATTATTATTATTATTATTATTATTATTATTATTATTATTATTATTATTATTATTATTATTTGTTATTGTTATTATCATTAGTATTATTATCATTACTAATAATACTGTTGTTATTATTAGTATTATTATTATTATTTATGCGTGTGTGTTAATATTATTATTGTCATCATTATTAATAGTGTTATTTTATGCATGTGTTATTTTTGGTGCATTATATATATATATATATATATATATATATATATATATATAAGGGGTCAAAAATTTTTTTTTCGATAAACTCTTCCTTTGTTTCTTTTCTTTTCTTCTCCTTCTTCTTTTTTTCTTCTTTTCTTTCGCCATTACTGACGCAAGAGCAACCACCAAAGCTCACAGTGCCGCTGCCATTAGCCACCAACAGCAACTCTGAAGCTCATAGTCACCTTCCCCTTGCCTTCCTGCCGCCACTTGGACTTCCTTAGTCATCGAAAGTCGTGGGTGTGCTACAGTAACTCCAATGAGAATCCGGTTATTTTAGCTTGCATTTCCGACCTCGTTTGACTCCTCACAACGTGGACTACTCATTTCTCAACTCATTTCAACTCTACAACACTCGGTTAGTTAGATATCTTCAAGTTTAGTTTATATTTATTTAGGGTTTTATTTTTTTTAGCTTGATTGTGTTTGATTCATGATTATTTCTTTAAGTAATGTTGTTATATGAATCTTTAGCTTCCTAAATATATTTTTAGTTTATTTTTTGAATTTATTTGAATTATGTATAATTATTGTATTTTTTATAATTAAAATAAATTTTTATTAATTATGTGTTTTAAGTGTTTTGTAGTAAATTATGTTAAATTAGTATAGTTAATTTAACTTATTAATTTTAGAAGTGAGAAAATAATTTTTAGTAATTTTGAGTAAATTTTGGAAAATATTTAGTATTATGTAATTTTTGGATTTATGGGTAAATTATGTATTTCTATTGAAATTATAGTTAAATTTTATGTTTTAAATAATTTTGGAATAATAAATGGTATTAAAATAATTTTTACGCATTATTTACTATTTTTAACTAATTCATAATAATTTCTAGAAATATATTCAAATAATAGTTTTATATATTATTTTTGTGAATAAATGAGTTTTGAACTATTTTAATTACATATTTAAAAAATTTAGATAATTTATTTATAAATTTTACTAATTGACGTTAAATATTTGAATGGATTTTTATTAATATTATATAATTTATTTGAGATTTTATTTAGTTAATGTGAAAGTATTATATTTAATATTTTTGTTATTTAAATAAATTATATGGTGGTTTATTTATTGATATTTATGAATTTTAATGATTTTTATTATTTTATTATTTAATATTGATTTTATTGTGAATTGTGAACCTCGGTTGGGAATTGTGTAGTTCGAGGTCCTAACTCGAGGCATTGTGCATTTGTGATTATAAAAATGTGTTTGCTTAAAGGATTAGTGTAAGCACCCAATTTCGGGATGCAATTGTGTACAATTGCGACGTAAGCCCCTATGATGAAATTTATTCAAAAATTGAACTTGGTTGTCGATTTTCTGGACTTTAGGGACTAAATTGCAACGTTTTTATGATTTGATTACAAAGAAGTCAAATTTTTAGGGGTTGGTAATTAAAAGTTTAAAAAAATTTAGGGTTAGCATTTAATGTCGATCGGCATTGCACAATGCCGATGTGTAAAAGTCCCATTTTTTCAAACTTTCATGTATTTTTTCTTATTTTTTGTCGATTTATTTAGTGTTTTGATTAGTTAAAAATTGAATTTTTATTATTAGTTTTATCTAACTTTTTTTTGATGCATTCAAAACATTCAAAAATCAAATCTTATCACTCTGTTTTGGAGAGATAAGTCTATTCCTTTAAAGGAGGAAATCAGTATGCAAGCAGACTCTGCATTTAAAAGCAAAGTCTGCATGCATGTGAAGGGGACTTTTTTTTAAGAGAAAATTTTGGAGACTGACATAGAAAGAAAAAAAGTGGAGACTTACGCACAAACCCTAAAAAACTTAGACGCCACTGAGAATGCCCTGGGCACCAAAACCTTTAATTTTTTTTTTGTCAAATCTCTTTTTTATGTGGTTCTTTTAACAAGAACGGTCCAACATTGTTTTTTAAGCCTCTGTCCATAATCAAACAACAAGTCAAAAACAACGATGACAATACTGAACTGTCCCTCGTAGTACTATTCGTCGGACCCTTTCCTCCCTAGCTTATTTGTGTAAATACTAAACTGTTGCCTTCTTTTATTTTTAGTAATCACTACAATAGTAGTGTTATTGTATTAGTAGTATGTTGTATTAATTATAGATCTTGTACCTGAATATTGCATGAAGATAATTTATTATTAGATGATATATAAGATTTTCTTTTATATTAAATAAATTTTTAATTATGACATATTTTTATATTATTATTGCATGTGTTTTTATTTTTAAGGCTTGCTATGGGTTTCGGATTCGAAAAAATTCCTATTCCCTAGCACTAGTCATGACTCCCCATTTTGGGTGGTGACAAAGTTGGTATAAGAGTGTAGGTTATTAGTGTTATGGACCTAGGTTTTCAGAGTTGTATTTTCTTTAAAACTATTATATTAAATTATGTTTGATTATGTCTTCGATACGTTTTCCTTGATTTAGTTTTTTGCATAATTGTTAGGATGTCTGTCTGTTCTTTATTTTGTCTAAATCTCGTTGGTTTTGTCTTTTCAGAATAAGGAGGCGAGCGTGTGTTGCTCCACTGGTCTTTGAGGCCGAGGATGACAAGTCCTTTCAAGATGAGGTTTTACCTTCAGAGCCGCCAGCCAAGCATAGAGGCAAAGGTAGAGGTAGACCTCGAGGAGTGGCAGGTCACCACAGGCAAAGAGAGCTATAGGATAAGGAACCTATAGAGCTAGAGTTTAAGGAAGCTACTGTTCCTCTAGTTGCACTACAAATGTAGCCTATTTATCAGCAGGGCATGTCTGACCCTGAGGTAGCATTGTTTAATGCTAAAGTTGATAGGATATCATTTGATGGGACTATAAATCCATTAGATTTTTTGCATGCTATTGAGGTAAGGACTTGGACTGCTTGCACTGAGTATCAGTAGATCATGATAGTCAAACTATCTGTTGAGGGACCAACCCGAAATTGGTTCATTCAGGTCATCTAGCCACACATGATGAAACTCACTTGGGCTTAGTTCGGACAGAGATTTATGAGGCATTTTTGTCCAGAGATAGTTAGAGTTAGATACTAATCCTTTATGAGTAACTGGTATTATGCCTCTATTAATGATAAGGATATTTTGTTGGGTTGATGGTCAAATGGATGTAAGATGATGAGTGGAGTTTTTCATATGATCAATAGTACTTGTGTCAATAATTCATGTATTATTTCAAGTAATATTTTGCATTCCTAATGTTGCATCAAAATCACCATTTGGTGTACTACCACTAGAGGTGGCAATTGTAGCTTTTTTGAGCTTTTTATAAGGGTTTCTATTGAAATCCCACCATTTCAGTTATCCTATAATTTTATAGCACCGTTCCTTAGAGTGTACAACTTTGCCATAATGAGTACAAGTGTATATAATGGACTTACTTGGTACTTTCCCTTTGAACTGGGGATGTGTTTGAGCTGATATAAGTATAGCATGGTCCCGCAGAATCTTTAGCTCTTCCATTGTATGGCGCTAGTTGTGATCCCTCTAAACAAATATATAACTAGACTCGAGATCAAGAAGTGCATCCTTTTGGAGTATTTCACTCCAAGTATTATTAAATTTTGAATAAAGTCCAGTTAGGAAACTATGTGTTCAAAGTGGGGTAATATGCTTATGGAGTGCTACTACTCCATTAACATCCTCCTCTTGTGCATAAGTCTGGGCATTAATTTCCTAATATATTCTAACTAGCTCATTATAATAAACAGATATTGGCTTACCATTCTGATGTGTTATGAATAATTTCTGGTTTAATTTGAATAATTGAGTTTCATCAGATCCATTATAGAAGATTTTTGAGATAGCATCCTATATCTCTTTTACTGTTAGAAGACGAATGAATCTATGCATTAATGTTGAAGTCATGGAATCAATCAGCCAACTTTTGACTTAATTATTATCAATAAGCCAAGTCTCTAAAGCTTTATCTCCTGCTGATGGTTTTGGTGTTGTGCCATTAAGAAAGCTACATTTTTTTATGGCTCTAATTCGCATCTCCATGAGTTATGACCATAAAGGATAGTTCGTATCATTAAGAATAATTCTTGTAGGAAAGGGAGACTTATCTTGAAGAGTTTGAATAAAATTTGGTGTACTATAGGATATAATGGATGTGTTTTCAGTGGTTATAGTTTCAAAGATTCAAGGAACAAAACTTTAAGGGATTCAAAGGATTTCAAAGAGAAGAGAAAAAAATACAATTTCAAGGATTCAAAAAATGTCAATTTCAATGGATATGCTCTGATACCATGTAGAATAAAATTCAAAGAAAAGAAAAGAAAATTCAAGGGAAATATTTTTTCATTATATTCATAAGAGAGGTTACAACCCTTATACATACATACAGAATCCTAATCACACCCTAATTAGGAATAAACTAACATTCTAAATAAAATAAAGATTTTATTCCTAATTGTATACAAATATTTACTTCCTAATATGTACAATAAAAATATTTACTTCCTTAACATACATGACCATCAAATTGTATAGGAGGCATGATGCCAAAAAATTCTTAGCATGATTTTGTGTAGTTGTTCAGATCAAATAGTGATAATTTAAACATTGTATCATTCTTATTAACCCCTTTTGGAATTATGATCTCAGTGCATGTCTGTGAGCAAGATTAATGAATTTGATTCTGATATTTACAGCAACATAAAAATGATGGTAACTTGAAAAATTGAGTATGTAATTTCAAAATTAATTAAAATCATTAGTTCTATTAGATGTTAGATTTTAGTCATCGCTCATAATAATAGCTCTTGTGAGATCAAGAAAAGATGGAAATGTGAGTGAGGGAGTTGTTTATAGCAACTTCTCTCCGAATATCATCATGAACTATAGAGCTTATTAGTTTTATCTAGTTCAAATCTAACCATTCTAGAATTAATTTATATTTTACTTAAAAAGAGAGGCTGCCCATTGTTGCACAATTGTTTGACCTCTTAGTTAATAAAAAATGGAAACATTCAAACATAAATACATACCTACCATATCCAAGTATTTCACCAGCTCATGAAATTACATTCAAATATATAATGGCATGAACCTCCAGCTTTTAAAGAGTACTAGCATGCATGCTAGTAGCAATTCGACCAATGATATTAGTCCCTACTAGTGCTCCATCAATCACCTTACATAAATTTTCCATATAATAATCTGGTGGATCATTGAACTGAGCTGAAGCCTTGTAGACATAAGCTAAGTAGTCTTTGAGCTCTTATGATGAGTTCAAAGGACTTAAAATGATATAGAGAAACCATAAAATCCATAAGGAAAAAAAATCTTCATATCAAAATAAGGATAGGATATTTAATATGACATGAGTTCAATAGACTAAAAGTTGTTATTGAATTACTTACAAACATTGAAGATGTTTCCAAGTGTCAAGAGCCTATTAGTGTCAGTTGTAACTCTATCGATCTCAGACTAAGACTATTTTATAGTGTTGTAAAAAATCTCACTTGTATTCTACAACAACCTAAAAATAGTATAACAAGAAAATATATGGAGATAATTGAATAATGAGTACCATACAAAAGCTTTGTTTGATGAAATTCTTATTTTGAAATCCTTGGACACAATAGTTGCATATCCATTTTGTGGGGTGATATCTATAAAGTAAAGTACCAGAGCATTTGATGCTAAGTGATAACTTGCTTCTAGAACTTCCAAGTCTAAGCTTTGTAAGGAATCAAGAAAGAGTAAGGTGAGAGGTGGGGAGGATCCCCATAAACCCTCTGATGCCTAAGTCATAGAATATATAGAGAGAGAGTTTAGAGAGATAAAGAGATCTAAGAGTATAAGAGGAATAGAATGAATATGAATAAGGGATTATTTATAGATATAGTGATGCTCGAATCTAAGAGGAATAGGATTCCTCTTTGATATAGGTCTTATGACTATTTGAGGAGTATTTCTTCCTGTCTGAGAGTCTCTTTAATTAAGAATCCTTCTCCTATCTAATTTGGATATTCTCCATCTACAAGTAACACCTGCATAAGGAAGTAAACCCTTAGTATAATAGAAATATGTATATGGGATATCAAAAGTCCTCACCAAAAGTATGTTCAGATATTTATGTCTGATGTATGTTAATTTGATAAATGCATGGTGATGAATAATTTGGAATATTGATTCTTCTGTCGAGAGAGAGACCACAAGTGTAATTGTATTTGATTTAGAAGGGTGATCTTAGGTGGCCAACCTCAGTCATAGAAAAGGGATGATGCTCGATACCGAGTCTTGAGATTTCAGTGTCTAAACATTAAAGCATGAAGATGCCATCTAGACTTATAGATGCTTATTATTTATGAAACATCCCAATTGATTAACCTATCAGTATTATAGAAATGACCTAATGGAACTAATCATCACTGGAGTTTAATTCTAGGTGCATTAGAAGCATGGCCCAAGTGTCGTATCTCAGTACTATCAAAGTGACTTGAGGGTGCCATCTTCAGTCACTAGACTTAGATGCTCGGTGCATTAGAAGGGCGAATCGAGTGCTAAACTCTTAGTATTATCAAAATAACCTAAGGGTATCAACTTTAGTTACTGGACTTAGATGCACGATGCATTAGAAGAGCGGCCCAAGTGCCAAACCTAAGTACTATTAAAGTGACTTAAGGATGTCAACTCCAACCATTGGACTTAGATGCTTAGTACATTAGAAGCACAACGTGAGTGCTAAACCTCAGTACTATTGACATGACATGGGGTGCCAGCTTCAGTCACTGAACTTAGATGCTTGGTGCATTAGAAGCATAGCTTGAGTGCCAAACCTCAATACTATCAAAGCAACCTAAGGGTGCCAGCTATAATCACTATGCTTAGATGCCTGGTGCATTAGAAGTGCGACTTAAATGCCAATAAAAAGATAAGGACAGCTAGCAGTGGGATAAGTAGGATTGTCAATCGTCATGCCTTTTGATATTCTTTTGAATTTTGAATTGTGTAACTGTCACATCTATTAGTGTGTCAGATGATGGGATGTTTTGGCTATCATAATGATAACTGCTAGCTTAGTGGCCTTTATATACCTAAAAATATCCTTAATGCTAGGTGAGAGAGATATAAGTAAGCATGAAGGTATTAATGGTCATTCCAGAGCCTTCTTGTCCCTTTAAATAGTGTATCTTCTTGCTTATGTCACACATGGCTTTTATTGTGTTTTCCATCTTTGCTAATTTTTTGTCTACTCTACTGCCTACTAGTGCCTTTCTGTTACTATGATCTCTGCACTTCTCCATAGAAGATTTTGATTTGCCTTAGTGAAGATTTTTCCTCTCTAGTTGTTTTTATTTCTTCTCTACAGGGTTTTATGGCTCTATGAGAGCAAGATAGTTCAGATCTTTTTGCATCTATGATTGATAATAATATACTTAAATGGTATAGAAGACACTTTAGCATTCTTTAGGAATACACCTTACACACTGTAGAAAAAAATTTCAAGGTTCAAGCCCCTCTTTTAGATTGGCAAAAACTTATAATGAACTTTGATTAGTTAGAAGGGAGGTTAAAATTTCTCTTAAATCCTTTTGTTAGGAACTTCTTGAATAGATACAACATAGCCCATGGCCAACTTCACCCTGACAATCACCTAATCTTGGCAAGGTATATAGAGTTAATGCATAGGGAGGGTAGAGAGCCGGATCTAGACATGCTTAGGTATATGTATAGTCTAAATAAGAAAAAAGGGGAGCTAATATTTTCCTTATCAGCTATTTCGAATGATAGCATTTTTGTTAAGCTTCTAGACCTTCATAAGAAATAGAGGCATAGATTTTTCATAGTTAAGCATCCATCAAATTTTATTAATATCTGGTGGATGTGGGTTGACAATTGCTAGAAGGTGAAGCATCCCATGAGGTTACCTGAAGAAGATACTGTGCTGAGACTACATATTCAAAGTGTAGCCAATGGCACATCTACTAAGAATCTATCTCAGAGATACCTCCAGAGAGTCTTCCTTGGGCGTATAGATGTTAGTGGTAAGTTCTGACATTTTGAAGGTATATTCTAACTTTTATTAATTTTTATTTATAAATGGTTGACTTTTTTGCCTTTGCGGATGGGATACCAATTTTTGATGATGAGCTGGAGTCCTAAGAGGATGAGCATATTACTTTACATACTTAGGAGCTAAATGTTTCATAGGTCCTACCTGATATTAGACCTAATGATAAAAGAAAAGCTATGGTCAATCCTTCTCAGAAGGAAACATTAAAGAATCGTAAAAAGCAATCCTAAAACAAGGACTTGCATATTAAGGAGGAGGAGTTGAGCAGTGAGGTGTTTATCAAATGCCTAAAAATTTTTGGATGCTCAGATATGAGAAAATGGATCTGAAAGAAAATGAAGCCTTTGAGTATCCTGAATTCTTAAGTTAAGGATTAATATGCTGAGTTTTTATGGCTCTTTGAAGACATCCAGTAGTGGATGGATGTGGATAAGGAAGAGTTGTTTGAATCTATGATTTGACATTCTTTGGAAGTAATTATCTTCTAATTTATTTGCTTGTGCTTATGTATATTGGTATTTTTGGTTATGATCCTTTTTTCTTTCTTTTAAATAACTCAGGCCTTGTTGCTAGCTAAAGACAACTACTATTTCCTCAATAACCAATACAAATTGAAGGAGACAAAGGTTGGTACAATAGCCATTGATTATGAAAAGAAGCTGGAGACAAAGAAAAAGACATTGGAACTTTTCTAAATAAATCATAATGAGGTTGAGGTAAGTTAAAAGAGGGTTGAAGAGATAGAGCATTATCAAGCCCAGCTTACTTCAAAGATCGAGGGGCAGGACTCCCAGCTTGCTACTTTGGAGAAAAAATTTACTGAAGTAGAGAAATCTTGCAAAGGTGACAAGAAAAGTTATTAAAAGATGGTTACATAATTTTTTAAGGCTTACAAGTTCGAGTGTCAAAGGATCTTGCTTACTCAACATCTTGATATGGACTTCTCTGACCTTAAAAAGATTACACACTAATCTAGCCAAAATAGCTTATGAAGAAGATGCTCGGAGTAAGTCTTCTTTTAAGCGATTAAACAATTTAAAGGCTGTTACAAGTCCACTACTAAGAAATCATCTTCTATGCAACTGGAGGATCTAAAGTTTATTAGGGAGAAATCTTCTTTTAGTGCTATTGTTTCTCGTTTTAAGCTGACCATGCTGTTTGAGTCTCAAAATTATGAGAATGTCAATCTTGCTCCCACTAAGGGGATTAAGCCTCTTAATACTGAGGAAAATTTGTAAATGACTTAGCCAAAAGTTCTCTTTTTTATATAATACATCAATTTTAATGATAAATGAAGTATTTATTTCATAAAACTTTGAGTACATTTATTGATAGCATTTCTAAAGACTATATGAGTTCTAGTATCAAGGTAGCTCTTTTTCCTTGTTCATCCTTAATCCAGTATACCCCCTTAGTCATTTTTTAATGACTAGGAAAGGGCCTTCCCAATTATGTTTGAGCTTTCCTATTTTGGAGCTGCCTTTATTAATGTCAGCCCTTCTGAGCACCCAATTTTGACCTTAAACTGCCATGGCCAGACATGTTTGTTATGATACTCTATGATCCTCTACTTCTAAGATTCTACAACAATGGATGCTCATTCTCTGCTTTCTTCAAGTGGATCTAGGCATATTCGGGCATTGATGTTATTAACCTTCTGATATGGATCTCCAATTACCCGGTAACTTAATGACCCAATTTCCACTAGGATTACAACATCTATCCCATAAGTCAATTTGAAAGGCATTTATATTATGGAAGTTTTGGGTGTTGTTCTATATGCCTAAATGATGTTATTGAGCTCTTCAACCCAATTTCCCTTCTTTTTATTTAATCTCTTCTTTAGACCTTGCATGATGATCCTGTTGGTGACCTATGTTTAGGCATTTATTTATGGATGAGCTACTGAAGCAAAATTGGAGCTTTATATTAAGATCAGAATAAAACCTTATGAATTTCTCATTGTTAAATTGCTTGCAATTTTCTATTATTAATGTGTGTACTATGCCAAATCTATAAATGATTTCCTTTCAGAAAAAGTGTTGAATCCAGGTTTCTGTGATGGTTGGGATAGCTTTAACCTCTTTCCACATAATGGAATGATCTATGGCCATGATCAAGAACTTCTTTTGAGAGGTTGAAATAGGAAATGGACCTAAGATAACCATTCCCTATATTGTGAAAGGATAAGTACTCTTAATTGGATGTTAATTATTGGAAGGCTTGTGGCTGAGGCGAGCAAAATGTTGACACTTGTGGCATTCATGAACCTATTTTTGAGCATCTTGGGACATGGTGGGCTAATAGTAACACTGGAGTAATGCTTTTTTGATCAACGAATTATGAGACTTATGAGCTCCATAAATCCCTTTATGAATTTCTCTAAGCATTTAATTTCCTTTATCTGGTGATATGCACTTAGTACATAGATGTGATAGGGACCTTCTGTAGAGTTCCCCATTGTGCATGGAGTAATGTGTACCTTTCATCTTTAACTTCTGAGCCTTTAATTTATCATGTGGGGGTACTCCATGTTTGAGATACTGAATGATTGGCTTCATCCATTTTTCTACTTCTTGGATATCTATGATCTCTACCTCCTCGATGCTTAGCTTTATCAACTCCTCAATTAGCTTAAGCTCTTTGAATGTTTGACTCTCTTTTGCTACTGATTTGGCTAGTGAGTTTTCCTTTGAGTTTTCACTTCTAGGAATTTGAATGATTTCCCATTGTTCCCCATTATGCTGGAGCTTATTTAGGAGCTATTTGAATTTCTCTATGTACTTGACGATGCTTGGCTTCTTGATCTGGTATGTTCTTTTAATTTGATTAACCACCAGTTATGAATCAAAGCATATTTTGAGATGCTCAATTTTAACTTATACAGCTAACTTTAGTCATATGACGAGTGCCTCATACTCGAATACATTATAAAAGGCTTTATACTTTATTTGAACTGTATATCTGATTGTGACTTTTTTTAGCCCTTTGACAATGATTCCAGCATTAGATTCTCATATGGATGGTGTTCCTTCTATGTATAACTTCCACCCTAGGCATTCAAAAGGGACAAAGTCTTTCATTGTTATCTCTTAGACAAAATCTGCTAAGGTTTGGGCTTTGATTTGCTACTGAGGTTCATAATTGATGTTAAATTCTCTAAGCAATACCAACTATTAAACTAATCTACTAGATGTCTCAGGTCTTTGTAAGATTTTCCTTAATGGGAAGTTGGATCTTACAATGATTGAGTAAGCCTGAAAATAATACCTGAGCTTCCGGGAAGGCCATAGCTAACTTATCCAATTTGGGATACAGACTTCTGAACCTTTGAGAATTTTATTGATGTAGTACATTGAATTCAGTTGGCTTCCTTCCTCTTTAACTAGTATTGATGCAATTGATTCCTAACTAATAGAGAGATATAGGTACAAAACCTCTCCAAGGATTGGCCTACTAAGCAGAGGTGGTGAAGATAAGAACTTTTTGATGTATTCAAAGGTAGCCTGACATTTTTCATTCCATACAAACTTCTTGGAGTTTTTTAGGACTTAGAATAATGGTAGACACCATTTAGCAGAGCAGGAGATGAAATGCCCTAAAGATGTTATTATGTCATTTAACTTTTGGAGCTCATTTAACGATGCTAAAGCTTTCATTTAATAATGGCATCCTTTTTTCTAGATTAGCTTTAATTCCTCTATGGGATATCATGAATCCTATGAATTTGCTTCCCTTCACCCCAATGACACACTTCTCTGGATTAAGCTTGATTTGGTATTTATCAAGTATTTAAAGGATTTGATTAAGATCCTTGGAGTGCTACTCTACATGCTCACTCTTGAAAATGATGTCATCCATATATACTTCTATATTTTTCCTAATTTGATCTTGGAACATGTGGTTTGTCAACCTTTGGTATGTTGCTCCAGTATTCTTTAATCCAAATGGCATGACCTTATAACAATAAAGGCCTTCGTGAGTGATAAATGATATTTTCTCTTGATCTTCCTTCTTCATTGGGATCTAATGGTACCTTGAGCAACATTCATAAAGCTATATAAGATGTGTGTCATGACCCAAACAAGGGAGTTATGATCGGCACTAGGGAACGGGAATTGTTTTGAATCCAGAGCCCGTATCAAGCTTTAAAATAAAAACACACAAAATAATAATACAAAAATACACAAGAATTAAATATTTAATTAATATAAAATAAATCCTTATGTCATAACATAATAAAATATCTTCATACATTATTCAAAAATAGGGTTTCTAATTAATACAATTCATGCTACAACAATAAACACTATTACTTTCGTGATTACTAAAATACAAGAAAACGTATGCTTCAACATTTACATAAATCAACCAGAGAGGAAATAGTTTGACGAATAGTTCTACTAGGGAGGCCTTAAGTAGAAGATCCTGAAAAAATATTGAGGGGAGTCAAACCTCACTAAGTGAATTATTATAATATATATACATGCAACCTAAAGCCAAATACAATTAAGCATCAGTGTATATATATATATATATAGACACACACACACACATATACATGCATCTCATGCAGATGCCAAAAATCCACTTTTTATAATAATAAATGCATAAAAATTTTTGAGTGAAGGATTAGAGCAAAACCCTAAAATATTCTGCAACCTTGATCACTGAACTTCACTAGCCAATAGGCTCACTTATTTCTAAAATATTTCTATTCTCAATTTTTAGACAGTAGACTAGCCCTGAGACACTAAGTTAACTGAGCTCCTACAGTCTCGCTGTCGACATGATTGGCCCCGAGACATTAGGTCAACCAAGCTCCTGCAATCACACCACTCTCTCACCATAAATCTCAATAATCAATTATTCATATCACACATCAGTAAATTGCATAATATCAATTCTAACATTTTAACGTATTGGTGTGCACACAATCCTAGTATAGCCCACTAGGTAGTACATTCTACTGCTATCCTCTAAAATATTTATCAAAATAATTAAATAAATGAAATCATATTAAACATGTAAACCATCCAATTTATACAAATAAATATTCAACTTTACATATATATGCAAACAAACATACATGTATATTAATAATAAGAATTAATATTTAATGCAACATGACATAATAAAATTCATATTTTATTAAAAATATAAATGTCAATAATTTTTCTGCATGCAATGCATACATTATTTAAAATAATTATTCTCAATTATATATATGGAAACATATATATAAATATTAACAATAATAAATATCATTTAATGAAATGAGCATAATTAAATTCATATGGATGCTCATAATATTTATCTACATGCAATGTATACATATAATAATAACTCACAGTTGTGCGCTCCTCTATAAAGACTAGACTGGCTTAGTCCTATAGGCCTTGATCTTGGTGTAACTATAGAAAAATAAATAATAATATTATTGTTATTAGAATTAAATTCCTAATTTTATACATCTAGAATTTCTAAAAACAACTCGATCTAGAACAAGACTAGTCAAAAATTCAAAATTCAAGATCGAGCCAATGTCATGTTGTAAACACCCAATTTTGGGATAATAAAATATGAATGTGACAAAAGGTTCTAATGATGAAAATGTTATGAGTAGGTCTTTGACACTTGAAGTTCAAAACCTTAAAAGTTCGAATACATTTTCAAAAAGAGTTTCATTGTTTTTAAGGACTTAATTGTAATACCTTTTCAAGACCTAATTGAAAAATTTAACTTCTTTCAGGAGTTTCTTGTAATTAAAAGTTAAAAAATATCAGAATTATTGAATTCCGATCAGAATTACAAAAATCCAGTCTGAATTACATGTTTTCCATCTATTTTTTTGTATTTTTTTTTACAGAAAATAAAAAATATTTTCTTGAGTTTTGATTGGTTTAATTTTTTTTTATGATTTATCTACATCTATAAGAAATAAATTCCTTTTAAAATTAGAACTCTTCAGGAAATAAGTACTTTAAAAATTAGAACTTTTAGTACATAATTTAGTGTTTTTTGCTTTTTTCAACCTATAATAGGAGAGCTTAGGCTCCTAGCAGAGGGAGGAGAAAAAAATAATACTAGAGACAAAATAGTGCAGGAAAGGAGCAAGAGGTTTTTTGAGGAGAAAATAACAAGTTTTTGAAGATCTATTCAACAGATAAACGGTAATTTTACCAGTCTAAGGAGCCAACCACAAGCATCCATAAACATTATCTTCTCCCTTACTTTCTTTTATTTTTCTTCTTTTGTTATGATTTTGATGTTTATTAAATTTCAATTTTACTTAATTTTTTATAATTTTATTCACTAATCATTGTTTTACTCTTTTATGATGGTGATTATGGAGGAGATCATATAATGATCATATTTGGAGAATGAAATCCATGAAGATTCATGGAATGCCATGGATGGAAATGTGTAGCTAAACCTAATTTCTAGGGTTTTTATTTAGTTTTTTTATCATTTTATTTATTTATTTATTTATTTTGGGTTGTATTAATTTTCTTTTCTTTTTTTTATTATTTCTCATTAGTACGTTGTAATAGCCCCAATAGTGGGAATAATGAAATTTGGTGTGTCTGTTTGTGTGTTTAATTTTAATTAATCAGTTAGTAAAATTAGGGTTTTAATTGTGTAATTAAATAAAATTAATGGTTATAGAAATATTTAAGTTGTTTAATTAAAATTGAATTAGATTTAAGTGGGAAAAATTAGTTTTGCTTGATTGTTTATTTTATTTTATTGTTCATGGTCATTTTAATTAAATTAGGGTTTCATAATATATTTAATTAATTGTTTGATCTTTTATTTATTTATTTTGATTATTTATTTATTATTTTTGGGCTTGCTTGCTTGTGTTTATGTGTTTTAGGCCCTCAGGCCCGTATTAGGCTTTAACCCATTAAAATTTAGTTTTTTTTAGGTTTAGCTAATTAAAATGCATTTTAGGTCCATAATTAATTAGATTTAAGGTACATATAGTTAGACCCATTTAGTTAATTAGACGTAGGTCCACTTAATTTAATTTAATTAATTTAAACTTAGCCCATTTAATTTAAGCTTTTCATAATTTGTAGATTTAAAGTCGCTCTAAAATTACAACATGTAGAATTAGGCCCACTTCATTAAATACTTCATAATTTGTAGATTTAGGCCCATTTTCAGAATTAAAATAAATAAACTTAGGTCCAATTAAATGAAAATTGAATAAGGAATTGGGTCCATTAGTCTTTTGGCTCACCTGTAAATTAAAATATGTAGATTTAGCTCATTTAATTAAAATCAATATAGATTAGACTACGCTAGGGCTTGTGATGAATGCATTGTTTTCTTGTATTTTTCATGATTAGTTTGCCTATAGTTGATTGTTTTTTAAGAGTTTATATGAAATTGCATGTAAATAGAGGATAAAGTAGTAATTCATAAAGTAATTCTAAAAGAACACAAGATGGAAAGAAGTTCGAATTCTGTATTCAGAATCTCTTATTTGTAATATTGACTTTCTTTTAAGGAATCAAGTACCACCATTTTTTCGATTTGTCTAGTTATTACCCTCGGTGGTAACTCCTCATCTTCATGCCATGTCTTTGTGACAATGGTTAATGTGGCGGTTACTAAAATCTTGGGTGCGCGCTAAACCCTGTCGTCTACACAAGTTTTATGAGAAATCTACTGAAAATTCAGCAAAATCACTTGAGAAAAAAGGATGTCTCTCTACTAAAATAATAGTGTCAATCCTGCACGCAAACACACTTCAAATACACAAAATTCTCAACTTCTCGGGTTGAGCCCTTGAACTACAATTATTGCCCAACAGAGAACCAATATACTCAAAAAAATTAATAAAATAATAAATATTCATAATTCACTAAAATTCATAAAAATCATAAAATACCACAATTCATTTTATTTAATTAATAAAAACATCAAAGATATTTATTTTTAAAATAAATAATAAAATACCAAATATAATTAAATAATATTAATAAAATCCAATTTTCAAATATTTGAAATTAAATAGCATAAATTACCAATAATTATTTAAAATTTTCAAATATATAATAAAAACAGCTAAAATTTCATTTAATCATAAAAATAATAAATAAAATTATTATTTGAATATATTTCTGGAAATTATTATTAATTAGCTAAAATTAGAAAATAATTCATAAAAATTATTTTAATACTATTTATTACTAAAAAAATTATCAAAAACATAATAATTAACAATAATTTCAATTAAAATATAAAATTTACCAATTTATACTATTTTTTCCAAAAATTCAATTTTTCCATAAACATTCAAAAATTCCTAATAAAAATTCAGAATACAATTTCAATAAACTTTCTTCACAAAATATGCTTGAAATAATTAGTAGAATATATTAAAAATATAATTTTCCTAAGCTTGTAACAATATATGAACAGTAACCCCAAGCCCTGAAATTCAAAATTTTTAGAAAAAATAAATAAAAATCACATTTAGTTTCCTCACAAACTTTACAACAATTAATCTCAAAGCAATATTAGCTAATAAAATCAAATAAAGGCTTAAACTAACAAAAACTCAAAATACTAAAAATAGCAATATATAAAAATGATATAGTTACCGGAGTTGAAACTCAAAACAGTTCAAAAATTTGAGAAGCCCAGAGGACAAGCATCTAAAAGAGACCAACTTCACGCCCTAAGGTGGTGGTTGATGGTGGTGGTGTTGGGTGGCTGTTGAGTGGTTTACAGAGAAAGAAAGAAAAAGAAAAAAAAAAGAAAGAAAGAAAGAAAGAAAGAAAGAAAGAAGAAATAAGGAGAAAAAGAAGAAGAAGAAAGAAGGATAAGAATAAGAAATTTAAGGGGGGGGGGGGGGGGGGGGGAAGGGTGGGAGGTGGGCTGCACATTTTGGTTTTTAAATTTTTTTAACAAAAGTACAAAGGGAAAAAATAATATTTTAACCTTTTTTAAAGTATAAATAGTACATATATAATAATATTTTTAAATAAAATATCCCCCACCAAGAATATATACACAAATAATAATATCATAAAAATAATTAAATAATAATCAACACTAATAAATGTCATAATTTCATTTAACAAAATAATTAACTAAAATAATAATTAAAACTCAATTATTCTCACCCATAATATATATATATATATATATATATACACACACACACACACAATTAAAATACGCTACACCAATAATTCACAATAATAAAAATAAAAATATTAATAATATTAAAATAATATTCAACACTAAATTTTCAAATTTAATTTCACAAAATAATCATAATATAACAATTCAATAAAATATTTATTAACACTGCATATCTCAGAAATTAATTTAATAATTTATAAAATATCGAGTTATAACAAAGTGATAAGCAATCGAGTTTACTAGCTAATCTATTATTGGTAACGACAATTTGTATTTTAGGCATGCTTTGTTAAGATCAGTATAGTCCACACACATTCTATACTTCTTATTTGACTTCTTTACTTGCACCATGTTAGCTACCCATTCCGGGTGTGTCACTTCTTTGATGAATCTAGTTTCTAGCAATTTCTTTGTTTCCTTAGTGATCACCTTCTGCCTTATATATGCAAAGTTCCTTTTCTTTTTCTAAACAATATGTTTAACTCCTTGGTTGATGTTCAAACTATGCGAGGAAATCCGAGGGTCTACCCCAATGATCTTAGATGCCTTAAAGGCAAAACTACCTTAATGTTTGATGAGGACCCACTTATTCCACTTTTGACTTCATCATCAAGGTCATTGCCAATTGTGACTATCTTTCCTTTAGTAATTTGTAAAGTGTGGACTTGATCAACTGGCCCAAGATTGGCTCCTTATTTCTCAGTTTCTAAGGATTGGAGGGGGAATGCTTCCATCTAGGGTTTAACAGCTAGCTAATAGTATTGTCTGGCAATATACTGATCTTCATAAATTGATATGACCCAACCTTCCAAAGGAATCTTCATGGTTAAAAGCTTGATGCATGTGGCTACATCAATTTCATAAAGGATTGGTCAGCCTATAATGTCATTTTATGCGAGAGGAAGATCTACCACATTGAATAGAGCTTTGACAACTTTCACATCTCCAGTATCTTGGTTGCCAAATTCTAACATTAGCTTTAAAAATCCTATTGGTTGTGTGGTTCCACCACAAAAGCTTATAATAGGATTCTGGATAGCTTTTAAATAAGTGACAGAGTCTCCTATTGTCTTATAAGCATTCCAAGAAAGTGCATTGACAACACTTCCATAATCAATTAACAATCTTTTTACTAAGTAATTGTTAATGAAAGCACTTACTACTAAGGCATCATTATGAGAATATTGAATGTGTTTCTTATCTTCCAGATTAAATGCGATGGTCTATTTCTTTTCAAGGGCTAGGCCTTCTTCCTTTTGAGTTCTTTTAAGATTTCTTATAATTATCTCTTACTCAATAATCATGTTGATGACTCCACTTACTTCATCTGAGCTTTCTTTTGCTCTGGCTTATCTCTATCGTGGTCATCTGGCTCTCAGTTTCTTCTAGTTGTGTTTGTGAAGATGTTGAGTTTCCTATTCAATATTAACTTTTCCATAGCATTCTTTAATTCTTAGCATGCCTTAATCTCGTGCCCATAATCCCAGTGGTATTGATAATAGAACCTCCTATCTTGGATGGCTCTCCCAGTTGGACTCAGTCTTTTAGTTGGTGTTATGACCAACCTACTATGTCTGATCTGTATGAGGATTTTGGATCTAGAGGTATTTAGTAGTGTGTACCTCTCTACTTCCCTTTTGAATCCTTCTACTGAGTTTCTGAAGTTTGATCATTGAAATCTAGGCCTTCTTGGTTCTAACCTTTTATCTTTGCTAATGGGTGTTTTCTTGTCATCCTGGTGCATTCTCCTATCTTCGTCCATTTTTATCATCTTTATTGCCATAACCATTAACTTGACAAAGGTGCTAGGTTCTTTAGTCATAATGTTGTCTTTGAGTTTCCCTAACCGAGTCCTATTCTTTAAGGCTTCTATGGCTACTTCATCAATTAAATTATCTATTTTCATAGCTACCTTGTTAAATCTATCCAAGTAACTTCTCAATAACTCTGTAGCCTCTTGTCTTCACATCCAAAGATCATTGATGTTTATGGCAGGAGGAACATTGGCGATAAATCAAGTTTGAAATTTCTCAACTAATTCCTTAAAGGATGAAATAGAATTCTCAGAAAGTCAATGGAACTACTTTTGAGCATTCTTGGTATGTGTATTAGGAAAGACTCTGCATATGTTTTCGTCATTTACATTCTGAAGCAGTATCTTGGTCCTGAACAAGGATATATGGTTGATCAAATCCTCAGTTCAAGCAAACTGGCATAACAGAGGCATTTCAAACTTGATTAGGATCTTCATCTTGATTATTCTACTTACAAAAGGTGTCTTTCCTTCTAGACACACTCATCTTCTTTCCTAGGTCCAGTACAAGCTTTCTACATAACTTCTTCAACTTTTTGAGCTATTTTTGACTCATTTAAGGTTGAGATTATTGTGCTAGATTTCCCTTTTGAAGCTTTATGACCTTCTCTACTTCCACCAGATACATTCAAAGCTCAAACTAGTGTTGCTACATTGTTTTTCATATTAGCTATTCTGGGATTACTTCCTTGGATCAAGGCATTCAACTATTGTTGCATCAGGAGCATTTAGGTTTAGATGTTTTGAATCATTACTTCTTTACTTAATGGAGGTAGGTTAAATGTCTAGGTTACTATGTTTAGGTTTGGTGTATTTATAATAGGGGTTTCTAGCAAACTTAAAAAAGGTACAAAGGGTATAGGTCAGTTATTATGCTATAAAGGAGCATAATAAGGGAAGTCATTGCCTAATGTTGGCCATCCCTAAGTATTACTAGTTAGAGTATATGCTGTAAGTGGAGCCTGTGATGAGGTTCCAATATGCTAAAAAGGTGCTAACAAAATTATTAGCTAAATGGGTGTTGATAGATTAACTAGAGGAATGGAGACTGATGGGTTAATTTATATATCTAGGGTTGAGGTTAGTGGTGGAATAGAAGTCATGATGCCAATGTCATATTTAGTAGATGCTTAACAGCTTTTTAACTTAAGAGGTTTCCCACATACGATGTTACTTGATAACTTGCTTTCAAAACTTCCAAGTTTAAGCCCCGCAAGGAATCAACGAAGAGCAAGGTGATAGATGGAGAGGATCCACACAAACCCTTTGATGCATAAGATAGAGAATGTAGAGAGAAAGAGTTTAAAGAGGTAAAAAGAGCTAAGAATATAAGAGAATAGAATGAATGCAAATTAGGGATATAGATAAGGATAATGATGCTTAAACTTAAGAATTCCTCTTTGATGTAGGTCTTGTGCCTATTTGAGAAGTATTTCTTTTTTTTATAAGAGTCTCCTTAATTAGGAATCCTTCTTTTAACTAATTTGAACATTCTTTATCTATAAGTAACTCTTGTATAGGAAAATAAACCTAGAATAGGAATATGTATATAGGGTATTACTAAGGAACCAATGACAATGTGGGGGTATTTTTATCGAAACTATGATGCGAGCTCTAAATAATTTTATCAAGATGGACTGATATTAGTTTTTAGGTTTACAATTTAGTAGAAAAATTAACTAGAATCATTATTGAATAATAATTCACAGGTTACTTACTTCTACTATATGATCTTCCAACAATAATGACAGGGCAATGTTATGTTGATATGTTTCTCTTAATATTAGTAATCGCCTGTGCATAATCTACCAAAGCCTATTTTGAGCTCAAGTATCTAATAGTACTTTCATTTTAAAATGTATCATATTTTATTCTAAATGGTAATGATTTTCCATAATATCGATGCTGCAAAAGAGCATTTGATAATATCCATCTCCAAAAAAGTTATAACTTATTCTGCAGGCAAAATGTAAGTTATTGTACTACTTTACTCACCTCCATATACAATAACAAACCTTCAAAATGAGAAGCAAACTTAGTAATGAAATTAATATACATGATCAAGGGTCAAGTTATAATACCCTAGTCTCTAGGACTTAGTATAGAGCAAGTAGGGTGTCAATCCACAAGGAATTCAGGGTAAATATTTTATTAATCGAATAGGTACTAAAATGGATAGGCAAATAAAATCACAACAATAATCAAGCAAATAAACAACTACTCTAATACTAAAACTACAATTACTATAAGTTCTTATTAAAACACATGAAAGAATTACAATGATGATCAATAAGGATATGTAAATTAATTATTCTTGACTTAATGACTGGAAATTAGTGCGTATAATCTTTAAAAGAAACTCTCATTGTTAGATTAAAGTAAAGTTCCTAAAAGTAACTTTTGTTGTCAATTAGAAGTGTTCCTTCCTAGAGTTTACAAGTCCTCTTAGTTCATTGTAGAGATAGGAAGAAACCATAAATGACATTATACCAAACAAATCCTAAAAAGCAACTCTCGTTGTCAAATTAGGATATTCCCATCTAGAGTCTACAAGTCTTCTCAGTTCATTGTATAGATAGACAAGGAAACACAAGTAAAACTGCTAAATATCCCTTAAGATTAATTCCTTGTCTCCAAGTGAATTCATTACTTAAGTGAATCCAATTAAAGTTCCATCGAATTATTCCAACTCTCGTTATAAATAAATTGATTTACAAGTTAAATATGGTGATCAAGCATACATAACACAATTCTGTTCATAACACAATTCTGTACTAATTGAATTCACATCAAATAAGCAAGTATGAGTATGTAATCCTTATTCAATCAATATTGCAATTCCTTCAAATACTTAGCCACTATGCATAGTTAATTAAATCAAGAAACAATAAAAAACATTATAGAAGAGAAAAGATTGAGTTTCTACAACCCTTTTAATTTCTCTTCTAGCCAAAAATGATCTCTCTTACATAAATGATCTACTTCCTTCTTTTTGAATAATAGACAAGATAATAGAAAAGAAGAATGAACTCTCTTGAATTCTATATTGAATTCTATCTCTAAAATTCTATCTGAAATCTATATCTCAATTCTATTTTTTTCTCTCCCCCTGTGTACAAGGCACTAATGACCTATATATATATAGGCCTTATAAGTGGTTACAAGAGGTTACAAAATAGAGAGGTACCCTTTGACATGAAGGGTTACAACCCTCTACAGAATACATAAATTCTAGGGAATTTTTATCCATCTAAATGACTCTATCTCTAGAAATTCCCTTCATAAAAGTTCTAGATCTTCAAGTCATCTCTCCAACGCAACTTGAATCACCTCATTTGGATGTATGTACAGAAAGTTATGAACAAAATATGAAAACTACTCAAACCATAATCTTCTAGGCCTTTTGTCCCTATACTGAGTCATTCCAGGATGCTGACTCATTATGGTATCTTTCTGTAATGAGTCATCCCATGTGTAATGACTCGTGACAGTCTTGAATCCTTCAAGAGTAAGTCTTTTTGCCTTCCAACTTGTTTTAACCAAATCCAAGCCTTTTCCAAAGATCATTAGACCTAAAAACACATCAAAACATACAAACAAATCTAAAATGCATTTGGAAGATAGAAATCATATAATAAGAACATGAAAACACAAAATCACAAGAAAAATAAATAATATAATTACTAAAATACTCCTAAATAAGTATGCATATTTGCGCTATATCAAACTCCCCCATACTTAGACCTTGCTTGCCCTAAAGCAAGTGAAGATCCAAGATGAAAAAGCTAAAAAAATTTTCATTTTACTCCAAATAGACATAGCCACCATACCAAGCCAATTTAATTAAGAACAAAGATAGAAAAGATAATATACTTTCAATGTTCAACAATGATAGAATAAATAAGCCTCATAGTATAAGCAATAAGTTTACCCAATTATCTCAATTTACTAAGAGTAAAATAAAAAATGCAAAGTCAAAATTCTAACCAAGCTATGTAGACCAAATAGTCATGTTTCAAACTTAGGAACTCTAGAGGCAAAAGTAAGTTTTGAGACAATTTTAAGCACACTCATTAACTCACTCTTCTCATGGCATTTTTAGAAAAAAAAATTTCAAAGTAAATTTGCTAGATGTACTCTTTCTGAATGAATGCAAATGAGGAACAAACAAAAATGCACACAACTTACTCGAGAAACATCAACTTATGATCTTTTCGAATGAATGCAACTAAGGAGTATACTCATTTGCACACAACTTACTTGAGATGCATCATATCGCAAGCATTATTTACTTATTATTATTTTTATTTTTTTTAATAATAAGTCCTCATCCATTATTGAAAAGTGAGTGTCAAAGTATTATGGCTATAGTTTCTCTAAAATTACTTAAGACTCTAAGAATATCTTGGTTTAAAACATTACTAACTAGCATTAAGCATAATTAGCAAGTTGAATAATGCATTTTTTAGATTTTAGAAATAATAAAAAGAGATAAAAGCATAAACTTCTAACTTATAATACATGAAACTTAAACTTTCTACCAATTGGGCATTAAAAATTTAACAAAACATAATAACTTTGATGAAAATCAAAAAGACTAATATGGATGGCTACTATTATATATATATATATATATATATATATATATATATATATATATATATATATATATAAGCAAAATGAATGAAAAAGATAGTGCAAACATACAAACATGATAGAAAAAAAAAACAAAAAACACAAACACAAATATAAAACACACAAAGCACAAACATATATATATATGTATATATATATATATATATATATATATATATATAGCATCCTAATATATATAACTAGTATTCTTCTCCCATACTTAAAACATGCATTGTCCCTAATGTATGGAAAAATAAAGAAAAAAAGGAAAATAAGAACTTCCTTAGTCATCGGTGGGAGTGGTGGGTCGAGAGTCAATGGAATAACTACATTGAGCGAAATACTTGCCCAATTTGTACTCCATCCTGCATTGGTGATGATTGAGTTACTGTTGATGATGTGCTAAGGCATTCAATTCCCCTTGCATTAAAATTTGGTTGTTCAGAATTTAATCCTATATAGGTGGGTGATCACTCGAAGAACTCGATGCACTTTGGAGGGGGTATGTAAGGAGGGGAACGTCTCCAAAAGGTTGGTATTGTGGAAGCCCCTCTACTTCCTTGTCCTCCTCTTCCTCCTCTTCCATGGGTTGGTGGATTGGTTCCTCAACTCGGGTTGCCCTGGGAAGGCCTCGCCAACAAGATCATGAGCGGGCAGGAATGAATGTTAAACCTGCATCAACAACTTCTCCTCTTACGAGGGCATGGTTAGTGAAATAAGAACACTTGACTTTTTAAGTGTAATTTCCAAGATTGATATTCAAGGCTTTAGCAATAATTATGACAACATGACCATGGGTCAAGGGTGCATCGTTATGTGGTGCATAAGACAACAATTGGTTGAAAATCCAATAGGTCCAACAAACTTGTTTTCTATTATGAATGCACCACATGAGAAACATCTCTTGTGGAGAGACCCTATTGAATTCAGATTTATGAAAGACAAGACAAGCAAGGACTTTTTGTAGCAATTAACACTTCATATCCTTTATGAACATTGCTTTGGCTTTCTTAGGTTGAAAGGGAGTGTGCAAATTAGTCAAGAAAGTCCAAAACTCATTCAACTTAAAGTTAGAAAGAGGGTCATATAACCCGTCCTTTTTAAATCCAAACACTCTACTCATGAAACTATAAGTGAGTTGGTGTTGTTTGTCGTCGAACCTAAATTCCAGGATTTGTGAGTTGGTGGCATTAACATCAAGAGTGGTGTAAAATTCAGTGATTAAATCCACATATGTGTCCTCATGCATTGAAATAAACTTTTTAAGACCACATTGGTTAAGCATTCTATCAAACTCATCAAACATATCTAATCTAGTTAAGAGAGAGTTAGGCATATACTTACAAGCCAATATTTCTCTGAATTTGATGTTGGTAAGCTTAGCCCCTTCCTCATAGGATAGGATAAGGAACTTGGCCTTGTAGGTCGTTCTTAGATTCTCCTTTTCCTCTTGAGGAGATTGTTCTACATTAGGTCTTATGGATGTTGATCCTCTAGTCTTACCCATATTGCTAAACTTGCTTGAATAGAAGTAGTAATAGAAATTCATAAATATGAAGATGATAAAAATGAAAATAAAGTAAAGAAATAAAAATGAAAATAAAGTAAAGAAAATAGAGAAAATGGAAAGGAAAGGAGTAGAGATTTCGATTAGGGTTTCTATAAAAATAAAATGGAAAGAGTTTTTGTAGGGAGAAGAGAGAATGGGGAAGATGAAAGAGTAAGAGTCTTATCAAAATTCATATAGACTCTTAAGGGTTGGTTTTATAAGTGGTGAGGGTGGTAAAAAAAGGGTATATATAGGTGTAGAAGGTGTATAAGATGTAGGGGTGTAAGATATATGAAAAGGTGTGTGAGAAAGGGTTAAAAAGATGTGTTTGAAGGTGAAAAGGTGTATGGGGAAGTGAAAATATATGACACCTCTTGAAAAATGAAACACCTTTTCATTCAATTTTGAATTAAAAATCAAATAAAAACTAATAAAAAGATGTTAAAAACACAAATCCAAAATTGATAAAAGTGTATGTGTGTGTAAAATCGAAAAATGGAAGTTAGTTCCAGGTGGCAGGACTCGACATGGGTGGGACAAGTCATGATGCTTGCTTTCTGTAACAACTCGATCCACTGGAATGAGTCATGACATTTTGATTTGGATTGTGTTGAGTCATTCCATATGTAACGACTCGGCATGATGGGTTATTGTAACAACTCGATCCACTGGAACGAGTCATGACGCTCTCATGTAATTTGTGTCGAGTCATTCCAAATGTAACGACTCGAAACGATGTGTCTCTGTAACGACTCATTACGGCGTAACGACTCATGACAATATGAAAAAAATGCAAAAATATTTCTAAGTCCTATTCTAAACAATATGTATAAAAGGAATGCATAAAAATTGTATCAAAAACCAAAAATATACTAATTAGAAACCAAATGTATACTAAAAGGAAAATAATGAAATTCTAATAATAAAATGCATATGTATAAGAAAAATTGAACTAAGAAAAGTAATAAGAAAAATGTGTAAAATAAAAATTTTGAAAACAAGTTTATGAGTAATGAAATATGAAGTGAAATTGCTAAAAAAATGAAAATGAAATATAAACATAGAATAGAAATCATAATAAAGTAAAAATATGTTATTGAACGTACCTTAATTCCTTTAAGTCTTGGAAAGGTATATAGGTTGACCTTAAGTAGTTGCCTCACCGATCAAGTAGGGTTTGAGGCGGTGTCCATTTACCTTAAATGTTTCACCCTTATCATTCGATATCTCAATGGCACCATAAGGATGAACTTTGACAAATTTAAATGGACCCGATCATCTAGACTTTAACTTGCCCGGAAACAACCTTAATCTTGAATTGTAAAGAAAAATATCTCTCCTTCATGAAAATCTTTCTTCACTAAATGCTTATCATGCCATATTTTAGTCCTATATTTGTACAACTTTGCATTTTCATATGCATTCATCCTTAATTCATCCAATTCATTAAGTTGAAGCAACCTCTTCTTTCCTACCTTCATCATATCAAAGTTCAGAGCTCTAGTTGCCCAATATGCCTTATGCTCAAGCTCAATGGGTAGGTGACATGGCTTCCCATATATAAGCTAATAAGGAGTAAGGCCTATCGGAGTTTTAAATGATGTCTTATATGCCCATAATGCATCATCAAGCTTCAATGCCCAATCTTTCCTTGAAGAAGAAACCATTTTCTTAAGAATCCATTTAATCTCCTAGTTACTTACCTCAACTTGCCCACTTGTTTGTGGGTGATATAGAGTGGCAATCTTGTGTGTCACTCCATATTTCTTCAATAGAGCTTCTATCATATGATTGCAAAAATGGGAACCTCCATCACTTATCCATGCCCTAGGGGTACCAAATCTAGGGAAAATGACCTTCTTAAGCATTTTCTTGACTATTCTAGCATCATTGGTCAAGGCTGGCATTGCCTCAACCCATTTTGAAACATAATCAACCATAACTAAAATATACTTGTAGCCTAAAGAGCTAGGAAAAGGACCCATAAAGTCTATTCCCCACACATTAAAAATTTCAACTTCAAGAATTCCTTTCAAAGGCATTTCACGCTTCCTAGATATGTTACCCATCCTTTGACATCTATCACATGTGAGAAAAAATTCTCTAGCATCCTTAAATAAAGTAGGCTACCAAAAACCAGATTGCAGTACCTTAGATGCTATCTTTGATGCTCCAAAGTGTCCTCCAACTTCCAAGCAATGACAATGCTTTAAAACTTCTTGGACTTCATCTTGAGGTATGCACCTTCTAATTAATCCGTTCAAACACCTTTTATATAGTAAGGGCTCCTCCCAATAGTAAAATCTACTATCATGCAAAATTTTTTTCTTTTTTCTATAATACATACCATAAGGTAGAACTCCGCTTACCAGATAATTGGTGATGTCGGCAAACCATGGAAGTTCTTTTGAAGTGATATTTAGAAGATGTTCACCATGAAATGACTCATTGATTAGGACACCATCATCAAGTTCTCTTAATCCATCTTAGTCTAGCCTTGATAGATGGTCTATTACTAGGTTTTCACTCCCTTTTTTATCTCGGACTTCCCAATCAAATTCTGGCAGCATCAAAATCCATCTTAAAATTCTAGGTTTTGCATCTTTGCTCAAAAGATATTTAAGAACAACATGATTAGAATAAATAATCACTTTTTGCTCCACAAGATATGATTTAAACTTGTCAAATGCATAAACAATAGTTAGCAGCTCCTTTCATGTAGTGGTGTAGTTGATTTGAGCTTCATTAAGTAGTTTACTTGCATAATAGATCACATAAGGCTTGCCTTCCTTCCATTGACCCAACATAGCTCCCACAACAAAATTGCTATCATCACACATTATTTCAAATAGCTCCTCCCAATTAGGTGGTTACAAAATAGGTGCAGATACAAGAGCGCTTTTCAAGGTGTTAAATGCATCAAGACATGCATCGTCGAACTCAAACACTGCATCTTTAGCAAGTAACTTATACAATGGCTTTGCGACCTTTGAAAAATCCTTGATAAATCTCCTGTAAAACCCTACATGTCCAAGGAAGCTTCTTATGTCCTTAACACATTTGGGAGGTGGCAATTTATCGATTACTTCTATCTTTGCTTTATCAACTTCAATGCCTTTCTCTGAAATTGAGTGACCAAGAACGATTCCTTCTTGTGCCATGAAATGACATTTCTCCCAATTCAAGACCAAACCATGCTCGATACACCTATCAAGAACTTTAGAGAGATTGTCTAAACAATGTGAAATGTTAGTACCATAGACACTAAAGTCATCCATAAAAACTTCTACACAATCATCAAGAAAATCACTAAATATTGAATACATGCATCGTTGAAAAGTTGTAGGTGCATTACATAAACCAATAGACATACACCTAAAAGTGAAAGTACCACAAGGACATGTAAAAGTAGTCCGAGGTTGGTCTTTAGGGTGAATAGGGATTTGATAAAATCCACTAATTCCATATAGGTAACAAAAATAAGAGAAATTAGCTAGCCTCTCTAAAACTTGGTCAATAAAAGGCAATGGGAAATGATCCTTCCTAGTTACTTTATTCAATTTATGATAATTAATGCAATACACCATCCAGTGACAGTTCGAGTAGGTATCAAATCATTAGACTCATTCCTAATGATAGTTAAGCCTCCCTTCTTTGGAATAACTTGAACAGGGCTTACTTAATTACGATCACTAATCAAATAAATGATTCCATTGTCAAGCAACTTAGTCACCTCTATTCTTACCACTTCTTTAAGAGTGGGATTCAATTGCCTTTGGCCTTCAATGAAAGGTGTGGCATTATAAACTAACAAAATTCTATGCATACATATTTTAGGACTAATTCCTTTCAAATCATTAATAGAATAACCAATAGCATTTTTATGATTATTCAACTTATCACACAAAGCATCAACATAATCATTAGGCAAAGATGAATTAACAATAAAAGGATATTGAAGATTAAAGTCAAGGAAAGCATATATAAGATTTGATGGTAAAGGCTTGAGCTCCATCTCTACTTTTTCAGGTAATGCAGTAGCCTCTATATCATTTTCTCTTTTCAAAGATTCAAATCTTGATGTCCTTTGAAAAGGTTGATATGGACTTATCTCCAAAACTTGCTCATTAGGCTAAAAAACCTTATTTAGCTCCATAGAATCACTTTTTATACACTCATGAATCACCTCTTCTAGACACCCATCAATAACATCATGAGCGTCAATATGATCAACTCTGCTTGCCACTTCTATAAGTGTTGACTTCACCACATTTAACACATCAAATTCCATAGATTCATTATCTATTTCTAATGTAATTTTCCCATTCTTCATATCTAAAATTGCTCCTGTTGTCCACAAAAACGGTCTTCCAAACAAAATTGGAATTTCAAGATCCTCTTCCATCTCCAACACAACAAAATCTACTGGTATAACAAACTTACCTACTTTTGTTGGCACATTCTTTAATATTCCAAGTAGATATGTAACAGATTTATCCGCCAAGGAAAGAGATATATTGGTAGGCTTAAGCTCATCTAAGTTAAGCTTTTTGTAAATTGAATAAGGCTTAAGGCTAACACTAGCACCAATATCACATAAGGCTTTGTTGAAATGTGTACCTCCAATTGTACAAGGAATTGTAAATGAACCAAGATCCTTGAGCTTCATTGGAGATTTGGATTACATAGCTTTAGATTTGGAGTACATAGCTTTGTTAAAATGCGTACCTCCAATTGCTTAATAAGGTTCTCTAGGTTAGGTTTAGATTGGGGATGATTGAAGGGTTGTTGTTTTATAGGGAATCTAGGTGGGTTTCGAGGTTTGGTGTTTGGGTTAATTTGGGGGTTCAATTGGGAAGATGGGTTTGACCATGAGAATCCAGAATGGTTCCTCTATTGAGGGTTATAAGTGTTTGAGTTAAGTCCTACTCTTTGGTTAAAACCTCCTTGGATATAATTCAGGTCTTTATTAGCACTCATATTACATTGAGAATATGAATGAGGTCATCCACAAGTCTCACAAACAAGGTTAGTACATTCTAATGAATTAACTTGAGATTTACTTACCATTTTAGTGAAGGCATCCACTTTTGCACTAAGCATGTTGATTGTATCAAGTTCCAAGATTCCTCTTGCCTTTGCCATAGTAGTTTCTTCACCTATGTACCCTTGAGATGCAAGTTCCTCAAGCAATGTAATGGCCTCTCTATTTGTTTTTTCCATCCATTTCCCACCAGAAGCCGCATTGATGATGTTTATATTCTCATCTGTCAACCCATTGTAAAAGATTTAAGGGATCATCCATTCCGGCAAACCATGATGTGGACATTGCCTTTGTAGTTCCTTAAACCTTTCCCAAGCCGAATAAATTGTCTCACTTCCATTTTGCTTGAAAGTAGTGATTTCATTTCGAAACTTGGCTGTCTTATGTGGTGGAAAATATTTATGCAGAAATGCTTGCTTTAATTGGTCCCTTGTGGTAATTGATTCATTAGGCAAACTTGCAAGCCATTGTTATGCCTTGTCCTTGATAAAAAATGGAAATAATCTTAGCCTTATTGCATCATCTATCAGTCCATTTATCTTGAAGGTTGCACACACATTGAGAAAAGTCAAAATGTGAGCATGAGGATCCTCTCCTTGTAAGCCTCCAAATTGATTGTTTTTGTAATATCCCGAGTTTTTAAATAATTTTAAACTGCATCGGGATATGCAGTGTTAATAATTTTTATACATATTTATGATATTTTTATGAATTTGATATTTATTAAAGCTAATTTGAATTATTTTATATTATTTTAAGAAATTTACATAAAATTTTCCCGGGAATGTTATTTTCGGGGAAATTAAAATGTAAATAATTTAATATTAATTATTTTAACTAGTTTTACGAATTTGCATGAACTCATATATAATTTTAAAAGTGCTAAATAAAATGTATATATGTACATTTATTTAAATTAAATTAGGGTTTAATTAATTAAATTAATTTTTATTGTATAGTTTTATATTAATTAATTAATTAATTATATATGTGTATAAATTATTAAAATATGTGTGTGGTGAGTATTAATGTGTGTGGGATTATATATTATTATAATATATAGTATAGATATATATATACATATATACATAATTTATTAACAAAAATCAGAAGTTAGCCAAAATTACGGAATTGTTATCATCACCTTCCTCTCTTTCCTGATCATCCTCCTTTGAATTTCGACCATTGTAACTCATTTTTCCTGTCGTCGGTATGCCTCTCAGCCTTCCTCCTCCACCTCCAACCATTCCCACCGCCCCTAGCCACTATTTCCGACGTGTTTTGGCCGGAAAAGCCAAGAGAAGCTGAAATCTTTTCCACCATCGATCTCCTCAATTCCAGTCACTATTTTTGACAACGTCGGTCTCTATCTTCTCCTTGAGCTCCGATGAGTATGATTCCAAGCTTTGTTTCACTTAAAATGGTCTAGATTTCCCTAGGTTTTGATTTTCCATTTTTGGCCACTTTGAGTTTTCAAATTTTTTTGAGCTTCAATTTGATTGATTCAAGAAAACTCCATTCACAAACTTTGATCCTTGTAGCTTACTCTATACTCTAAAATTTTTGTCGAATTTTTGGAATTTATTTTAATTCTTTGGAATTTTTTATTATTTTATTATTATTTTCTAATTTTTGAAAATTAATTAATTAAATTATGAAATTGTGTTTTATGGTAATTATAGGTATTGAAATGCCTTTTAGAAATTTATTGGTAATTTTTGTGAATTTTTATATATTTATTTGGAATTTATTAAGTTTATGTAATTTTGAAAAATTAGGTTAATTATGTGTTTAATTGAAATTAATTGGATAATTGAGTGTATTTATTGATATTATTGAATTATATGTTGAGAAAATTAATTTTGAGTAATTATATTATTTTTGGTGAATTTTTGATTAATTTTAGTAAATTTATATATATAGGGGTATTTTGGTAATTTGACACTAAATTGGCTAAAAATGTAATTAAATTGGTTTTAATAGTTATTTAAGGTATAAAAATGATTTCTACAAATTATTCAGTATTTTTAACTAATTAAAACTATTTTTCATAAATTATTTTCAAATTATATATATAATATACGATTTTTCTAAATAAATGAGTTTTTATCGATTTTTAACATGTTTTAGGGTTAATTATGTAATTTTGATTTATAAAATGTATTTTTATTATTAAAGGGCACTTTTGGTATTTTTGTAATTGTTTTGTGAATTGTGAACCTCGGTCGGTGAATTGTAGGTTAGAGTCCGACCGAGGGGTTGTGAATTGAATTATTTCAAAGTGTGTTTCTTTGCAGGACCGGCTCTACTCTTTGAGTAAAGAGATGTCCGTTTTACAGGGGAGGTTCTGTCGGATTTTCGATAGAATTCTAGTAAAACGTGATGTCTAGTCGAACTCTGATTCTAATTCTGTGTCTAGTATTCTAGATCGAGTTTTTAGGAATTTTTGCTAGATTTATTATGATTTTCTACTATCGGTTGTTTGTTTAGTTATGCGGAGACCGAGGCCTAGTGGACTAGGCCTGTCAGACCCATCTCGAGGAGCACAATAATAGTGAGTTGTTATTTTATATATATATGTTTTAGGGTGCATGTTTTAGAAATGTATGGTTTATTTTGATAAAATATGCATAAATGATTTAATTAGTACTTAGGTTTATTTTTGGTATATTTTTTATATACTTTAAATTATATGCATGTTTTATTAAGCTTTTATACTTAAAATGTTTTTAAATATATTTTTAGTTTATTTTGCAATTATATTGGATTTATTTGACATATATATACTCAAAATATACCTAGTTTATTTTTGGTATATTTCTAGTACATATATGGTTATGTTGCTATTTATTTCAAATTCATGCATCATTTATTTATGAATGTATGTTTTATATTTAAATGAAGGATATCAATAGAACGTGCTACCTAATAGGCAGCACTAGGACCGAGTACGTACCGATATGCTGATAGCATTTAGGCTTCATTACTAACCTATTTATAGATATTGATCGGATTGATTTATGTGATGTGAGATATGATTTGGGAGTGTGATTGCTGGAAATTGGTTGACCAAGTGTCTCGAGGCCAATCACACTGACAGTCAGACTACTAGAGCTCAGTCGACTTAGTGTCTCGGGGCCTGTCTATTGTCCATAATGGAATAAGTGAATATATTTGGAATAAGTGAGCCTATATGGCTAGAGTGTTGTTTAAAACTGTTTGAGGTTGCGATTTTCTAAGGTTCTATTTGATCCTTCATAAACAGTGAGTTTCATAAAATATATATAAAATGATTTTATTGCATATGTGTGTATTTGCTTGTATATACATTTATTATATATATACTATTGACTGTGTGTATTATCATTTAGTATGCATGCATATATATTATAACAATTCACTCAGTGAGGTCTGACTCCCCTCCGTTGACTATTTTTCAGGAGAGTCATCGTCTTCAGACCTCAATAACAGACCCATACGCTGGATTTCTTCCACCCCGGCTTCACTATGTAAACTGCTTATCTGAGCTTTATTTTATAATCTAGACACTACAATAGTTGTAAACCGTTATGAGATTTATGTATTATATTTGTGTGTGTTATGTATTTTAAAGATTTGAATTGGAATATGTATTAAAAGATTATTTATATATATAAGATGAGTTGTTCGATTTAATTTCATTTGGTGGATGATTATTTCAAGATTTATGATTTTATTTCCACTGCAAAATACTTTATTTATGTTATTATTATTATTGTATGTTTTATTTTATTTTAAGGCTTGCTACAGGTTCCGGATTTGAAAGAATTCCCATTCCTTAGCGCCGATCATGGCCCCTATTTTGGGTCGTGACAAAGTTAGTATCAGAGCAGAGTTCTGTGTCACGGCTTAGTTGTGTGAGTTATGGCCCTAGTTTTCAATGTTGTGTTTTCTTTTTAAACTAATGCAATGAATTAGGTTCAAGTATGTCTTGATGAGTATTCCTTGCTTTGGTTTTCTGCGTTATTCCTCCGTTGTCTGTTTTGTCTGAATCATTCCATTTGTCTTTTCAGAATGAGGAGGCAAGCGCGTGTCGCTCCATTGGTCGTTAAGGCCGAGGATGATGAGTCTTTTCAGGATGAGGTTTTACCTCTTGAGCCGCTAGTTAGATGTAGAGGTCATGGCAGAGGTAGACCTCGAGGAGTGGCAGGTCACCGTAGGCAGAGAGAGATACAGGACGAGGAGCCTGTTGAGCTTGAGTTTGAGGATCATGTACCTCCAGTCTTTCAATTTGTTGAGCCTGCCTATCAGCAGGGTATGTCTGACCCTGAGGCAGCTTTGTTCTATGCCAGAGTTAGCAGGATTGCCTTCAATGGGACTTTCGATCCGTTAGATTTTCTGCATGTGATCAAGACTAGGACTCAAACTGCTCACACCGAGTACTAGCGAATTATGATCGTTGAGCTTTTTGTCGAGGGACCAGCCTTGAACTGGTTCATTTAGATGATCGAGCCTTACATGATGACGATGACCTGGGCTCAGTTCAGAGAGCGATTTTTGAGGAGATTCTATCCAGAGCCACTCTATACGAGTTGTCGTCTCAGATTGACGAGTATATCTCACGGTGATCAATCTGTAGAGGAGTATACCCAAGAGTTCCTTCAGCTGGGTAGATATGCATAGGATCTGATGCGAGACCAATATTTCATAGTCACTACCTACGTCATCGAATTGGGTTCATCATTTGCTGATATGCCTATAGTGGGCCTTACTCTGGAGTCTGTGATTGAGTTGGCCAAAGAGATTGAGTTGAGGCTAGTTAGGTAGGGAGTGATGCTTGATTATTACCAGTTAGGTGTTCAGTTGAGTGGATTGCAGGCTACTCCGTATTTGAGTTTTCATGTTGGTTTGAGTAGTCAGCAGAGAGGTCCGACTTAGCAGAGTTAGAGACAGCAACAGTGAGTGCATCGGAGTAGTAGACATGGCCATGGAGGTCAACGTAGACCATTCAGATTTGGGTCAGGTGCTTCGAGTAGTAGCAGTGGTCACAGTTCCGGATCAGCTGCCAGTATTTGCTAGACCTATGGTAGAGTCCATCAGGGATTGTGTTACTTGACACCACTGACATGTTTCAAATGCGGGCAGACAGGACATTATTCCAGATTGTGTCCTTATTCCAGGTATCAGCAGCTACATATTCCATGATTTCCACAGCAGTCGATTGCTAGTGCTGTACCCGTTCCATTTCAGTTGCCTCCAGCCCAGCATCAGAGTTCCACTCAGCTTTTTCCCCAGTAGGATCGTGGTAGAGGTGCTAGAGGAGGTGCCAGAGGTGTTGGCCAGGCTTCTACTAGTCAGCAAGGAGGTCGAGGACATGCCAGAGTCTTCCATCTCACTCAGCAGGATGCTCAGGCATCTAATGCAATCATGGCAGGTATTGTTTCTATTTGTTACTTAGATGCATAGGTTTTGTTTGATCCGGGTGCCATGCATTCATTTGTTTCTCCCATTTTTGCTTCCAAGTCTTATTGGCCAGCTTCAAGGATGGCTTTTCCTTTGTCTGTTGCCACTCCTTTAAGTGATTCTTTGGACACCGATGTTGTTCTTTCTGGTTATCCAGTTCTCGCGGGAGGTAGAGAATTATCCGTTAACTTAATTTTGTTAGATGTGATGGAGTTTGATGTTATTCTGGGTATGGATTGGTTATCTCAGCACTATGCCGTGGTGGATTGTCGGAATAAAGAGGTGATTTTTAGAATTCCTGGTGAAGAAGAATTTAAGTTTATGGGTGATAGGAGTTCAACACCTTAGAATCTTATTTCTGCTATTATGGCTAGGAAGTTGCTGAGGAAAGGTTGTCAGGGGTATTTGGCATTGGTCAGGGATACTTCAGTGGAGAAGTTGTCACTCACAGATGTTCCTATTGCCTATGAGTTTCTTGATGTTTTTCCTGAGTTGCCAGGTTTACCACCTCACAGAGAGGTTGAGTTCTGTATAGATGTGGTTCCAGGTACTACTCCTATATATATGCCACCTTATAGAATGGCTCCTGTAGAGTTGAAAGAGTTAAAGGAGCAGTTGCAAGAGTTGTTGGATAAGGGTTTTATCAGACCCAGTGTTTCTCCTTAGGGTGCACTAGTGCTGTTTATGAAAAAGAAGGATGGTATCCTGAGACTGTGTATTGACTATAGAGAGCTGAATAAGGTGACAGTGAAGAACAAGTATTCTCTCCCAAGGATAGATGACTTGTTTGATTAGCTACAGGGTGCATAGTTCTTTTCTAAAATTGATTTGAGGTCGGGTTATCATCAGTTTGATCAATGAAGCCGATGTTCCTAAAATGGCATTCCGCACTCGATATGGCCACTATGAGTTTTTGGTACTGTATTTTGGTTTGACTAATGCACCAGCAGCTTTTATGGACCTGATGAACAGGGTATTCAGATTGTATGTGGATTAGTTTGTGGTAGTCTTCATTAATGATATACTGGTATATTCGAGGAGTATGGAGGAGCATGTATATCACTTGAGGACTGTACTACAGACATTGAGAGATCATCAACTTTATGCTAAATTCTCGAAGTGTGATTTCTGGATGGAGAGTTTTTCTTTTCTTGGACACGTGGTGTCTAAAGACGGCATCCAGGTTGATCCACAGAAGATTGAAGTAGTGTCTGAGTGGCCTAGACCGACTTCTGTTATAGAGATTCAGAGTTTTTTGGGTTTAGCCAGGTATTATAGGCGATTTGTTCAGGATTTTTCCAAAATTGCAGCCCCTATGACTTGCTTGACTCAGAAGAATATTAGATTCTAGTGGTCAGAAGCTTGTGAGAACAGTTTCCAGTTGTTGAAGGAGAAGTTGACCACAGCTCCATTGCTAGCTTTGCCTAATCGTGTGGACAAGTTCACAATTGATTATGATGCCTCTAGAGTTGGCCTTGGTTGTGTGTTGATGCAGAATGGTAGGGTGATAGCCTATGCTTCGAGGTAGTTGAAGAAGAATGAGTAAAACTATCCTACACATGACCATGAGATGGCTGTAGTGATCTTTGCTCTCAAGATTTAGAGACACTATCTATACGGGCTGACTTATGAGATTTTTACTGATCATAAGAGCCTTAAGTACATTTTCCAGCAGAGAGATCTGAATATGAGGCAGAGGAGATGGTTGGAATTGTTGAAAGATTATAACTGTGAGATATTATATCATCCGAGCAAGGCTAATGTGGTAGCAGATGCCTTGAGTAGAAAATCCTCAGGCAGTCTTGCTCACATCAGTGTAGAGAGGAGACTGTTGATCTAGGAGTTACATCTGTTGGTGGATCAAGGTCTGATGATGAAGCTCAGTAGGTCAGGTGGACTTCTAGCTCAGTTTAAGGTGCGATTCATACTGAGGGATAGGATTAAAGTAGCTCAGAGCCGAGATCTTATTCTAGAAGAGCTTGTAGAGAATGTTTGTAGTAGGGAAGTTCACTGATTTCACACTTGATGATGATGGTGTGTTGTGGATTAGTGGTAGATTGTGTGTTCCTGATGTGAATAATTTGAGAGAAGAGATCATAGAGGAAGCACAATCTACAACTTATACCGTACATTCGAGTGTTACTAAGATGCACTACAGTATCAAAGATTTGTATTGGTGGGACGGACTGAAGAAGGTGTCGCTGATTATGTTGCTAAGTGCTTGATGTGTCAGCAATTGAAAGCTAAACATCAGAAGCCTTCTGGGAAGCTTCCGCCTCTTCCTATTCCCGAGTGGAAGTGGGAAAGGATAGCTATGGATTTTGTGGTTAGTTTACCTCATTCTAAGGATGGATACAATTCCATCTAGGTGATTGTAGATAGGTTGACCAAGTCTACACATTTCTTACCTATGAAATCCACTTATTCTATAGCTAGATTGGCGAATTTGTATGTGAAGCATATTGTGTGCCTTCATGGAGTACCTATGTCCATTGTGTCAGACAGAGGTTCAGTTTTTACCTCTCATTTTTTGCAAAAGTTACAGGAAGCGATGGGCACTAGGTTAGACTTCAGTACTGCTTTTCATCCTCAAACAGATGGTCAGTCCGAGAGGACGATCCAGACACTAGAAGATATGTTGAGGATGTGTGTCTTAGATTTGGGAGGTAGTTGGGATGATCATTTTCCACTTGTAGAGTTTGCATATAATAACAGCTATCATAGCAGTATTGGTATGGCATCATATAAGGCGCTATATGGAAGGAAGTGTAGATCCCATCTGAGTTGGGATGAGGTTGGTAAGAGAGCTTTGACTGGACCTGAGATGGTTTAGGATGCTACAAAGAAAGTCACCATGATTAAGCACAGATTAGAGACTACAGTTAGCAGGCAGAAGAGCTATGCGGATCCTAGGCACAGAGATGTGGAGTTTCAGGTTGGAGACCTTGTTTTTCTGAAGGTGTCTCTGATAAAGGGTGTAATGAGATTTGGCAGGAAGGGTAAGTTAGCACTGAGATATATCGGACCGTTTAAGATTCTAGAGAGAGTTGGCACTGTTGCATATCGGTTGGCTTTGCCCCCGAATATGTCACAGGTGCATCCAGTATTTCATATCTCGATGCTGAGGAAGTACGTCTCGGACCCTTCACATGTGTTGCAGCCCGACAGCATGGAAGTGAATAAAGATATGACGTTTGTGGAAGAACTTGTGGCAATCGTTGATTATCAGATTCGACAGTTACGGTTGAAGCAGATTTCGATGGTTAAGGTTTTGTGGCGTAGCAACAGAGTTGAGAAGCATATGTAGGAGATTGAAGCTGAGATGCGAGCTTCTTACCCGTATCTCTTTCCTCCTTGATTTGTAATTATTCTTTTCTGGAATTCGGGGACGAATTCTTATAAGGGGGGAAGACTGTAATATCCCGAGTTTTTAAATAATTTTAAACTGCATCAGGATATGTAGTGTTAATAATTTTTATACATATTTATGATATTTTTATGCGTTTGATATTTATTAAAGCTAATTTTAATTATTTTATATTATTTTAAGAAATTTACGTAAAATTTTCCTGGGAATGTTATTTTTGAGGAAATTAAAATGTAAATAATTTAATATTAATTGTTTTAACTAGTTTTACAAATTTGCATGAACTCATATATAATTTTATATTGCTAAATAAAATGTATATATATACATTTATTTAAATTAAATTAGGGTTTAATTAATTAAATTAATTTTTATTAGATAGTTTTATATTAATTAATTAATTAATTATGTGTATAAATTATTAAAATATGTGTGTGGGATTATATATTATTATAATATATAGTATAGATATATATATATATATATATATATATATATATATATATATATATATACATAAATTATTAACAAAAATCAGAAGTTAGCCAAAATTACGGAATTGCCATCGTCACCTTCCTCTCTTTCCCAATCGTCCTCCTCCGAATTTTGGCCACTGTAACTCATTTTTCTTACTTTCGGCGTGCCTCTTAGCCTTCCTCCTCCACCTCCAGCCATTCCCGCCGCCCTTAGCCACTATTTTCGGCGTGTTTTGGCCGGAAAAGCCAAAAGAAGCCGAAATCTTTTCTACCATTGATCACACCGATTCCGGCAACCGTTTTCGACCAGCGAACGACACTGCTAGTCTCTATCTTCTCCTTCTGCTCCGGTGAGTGTGATTCCAAGCTTTGTTTCACTTAAAATCGTTTAGATTTCCCTAGGTTTTGATTTTCCATTTTCGGCCACTTTGAGTTTTCAAATTTTTTTGAGCTTCAATTTGATTGATTCAAGCAAACTCCCTTCACAAACTTTGATCCTTATAGCTTAGTCTATACTCTGGAATGTTTTTGGAATTTTTGAAATTTATTTTGATTTTTGGGAATTTTTGATTATTTTATTATTACTTTCTAATTTTCGAAAATTAATTAATTAAATTATGAAATTGTATTTTATGGTAATTATAGGTGCTGAAATGCCTTTTAGAAATTTATTGGTAATTTTTGTGAATTTTTATATATTTATTTAGAATTTATTAATTTTATGTAATTTTAAAAAATCAGGTTAATTATGCGTTTAATTGCAATTAATTGGTTAATTGAGTGTATTTATTGATATTATTGAATTATATGTTGAGAAAATTAATTTTGAGTAATTATATTATTTTTGGTGATTTTTTATTAATTTTAGTATATTTATATATATAGGGGTATTTTGGTAATTTGACACTAAATTGGCTAAAAATGTAATTAAATTGGTTTTAATAGTTATTTAAGGTATAAAAATGATTTCTATAAATTATTTGGTATTTTTAATTAATTAAAACAATTTTTCGTAAATTATTTTCAAATTATATATATAATATATGATTTTTTTAAATAAATGAGTTTTTATTGGTTTTTAACATGTTTTAGGGTTAATTATGTGATTTCGATTTATAAAATGTATTTTTATTATTAAAGGAAATTTTTGGTATTTTTATAATTGTTATATGAATTGTGAACCTCGGTCGATAAATTGTAATTTGGAGTCCGACCGAGGGGTTGTGAATTGAATTATTTCGAAGTGTGTTTCTTTATAGGACCGGCTCTACTCTTTGAGTAGAGAGATTTCCGTTTTACAGGGTAGGTTATGTTGGATTATCGGTAGAATTCTCGTAAAACGTGATGTTCGGTCGAACTCTGATTCTAATTCTGTGTCTAGTATTCTACATCGAGTTTCTAGGAATTTGTGCTAGATTTATTCTGATTTTCTGCTATCATTTGTTTGTTTAGCCGAGATCGAGGCCTAGTGGACTAGGCCCGTCGGACCCATCTTGAGGAGCACAATAATAGTGAGTTGTTATTATATATATATATATATATATATATATGTTTTAGGGTGCATGTTTTAGAAATGTATGGTTTATTTTGATAAAATATGCATAAATGATTTAATTAGTACTTAGGTTTATTTTTGGTATATTTTTTATATACTTTAAATTATATGTATGTTTTATTAAACTTTTATACTTAAAATGTTTTTAAATATATTTCTAGTTTATTTTGCAATTATATTGGATTTATTTGACATATATATACTTGAAATATACCTGGTTTATTTTTGGTATATTTCTAGTATATATATGGTTTATGTTGCTATTTATTTCAAATTTGTGCATTATTTATTTATGAATGTATGTTTTATATTTAAGAAGGATATCAATAGAACGTGCTACCTAGTGGGCAGCACTAGGACCGAGTACGTACCGATACGCTGATAGCATTTAGGCTTCATTACTAACCTATTTATGGATATTGATCAGATTGATTTATATGATGTGAGATATGGTTTAAGAGTGTGATTGCTAGAGCTCGGTTGACCAAGTGTCTTGAGGCCAATCACACTGACAGTCAGACTGCTGGAGCTCGGTCGACTTAGTGTCTCGGGGCCAATCTACTGTCCATAATGAGACAAGTGAATATATTTAGAATAAGTGAGCTTGTATGGCTAGAGTGTTGTCTAATACTATTTGAGGTTGCGATTTTCTAGGGTTCTATTGATCCTTCATAAACAGTGATTTTCATAAAATATATATAAAATGATTTTGTTGCATATGTGTGTATTTGCCTGTATATATATTTATTATATATATACTATTCACTGTGTGTATTGTCATTTAGTATGCATGTATATATATTATAACAATTCACTCAGTGAGGTCTGACTCCCCTCTGTTGACTATTTTTCAAGAGAGTCATCGTCTTCAGACCTCAGTAGCAAACCCATACGTCAGATTTCTTCTGCCCCGGCTTCACTATGTAAACTGCTTATCTGAGCTTTATTTTATAATCTAGACACTGCAGTAGTTGTAAACCATTGTGAGATTTATGTATTATATTTGTGTGAGTTATTTATTTTAAAGATTTGAACTGGAATATGTATTAAAAGATTATTTTTATATATGAGATGAGTTGTTCGATTTAATTTCATTTAGTGGAATATTATTTAAATATTTATGATTTTATTTCCACTGCATAATACTTTATTTATATTATTATTATTATTGCATGTTTTATTTTATTTTAAGGCTTGCTATGGGTTCCAGATTCGAAAGAATTCCCGTTCCCTAGCGCCAGTCATGGCCCCTGTTTTGGGTTGTGACAGTTTTGCACCATCTGGATAATACTTGGCTTGATCTCAAAATTTTTGTTGGCAATAGCAGAAGCCACAATTCCACCAAAATAACCCAAAATATCGGGCATGGCAAAATCACCCAATGTCCTTCTCTCCAATTGAGCCATTCTATTCAAGTTTAATTGATTCTCTATCCTTCGCCTTTGTTCCCTGAGCAAAGCACATATGGTTAGATCAATTTCAATATCAAAAAGCAAGTTACTATCACTAGTACTCCTAGTAAGCATATAGATTCACAATTAAACAATTAATGAAAATAAAATTTAAAACAGAAATTAAAATAGAAACAAACAAAAAATAAACACAAAAATAAATAAAAATTAAAACAAGACCTAAAACAACCTTTCTTTACCCTAAATTAATAAATATTACAGATCAAATTCCACGGTAACAACACCAAAAATCTGATTAAGGGTCAAATTATAATATCCTAGTCTCTAGGACTTAGTATAGAGCAAGTAGGGTGTCGATTGACAAGGAATTCGGGGTAAATATTGTATTAATCGAATAGGTACTAAGATGGATAGGCAAATAAAATCACAATAATAATCAAGCAAATAAACAACTACACTAATACTAAAACTACAATTACTATAAGTTCTTATCAAAACACATGAAAGAATTATAATGATAATCAATAAGGATATGTAAATTAATTATTCTTGACTTAATGATTGGAAATTAGTGCATATAATCTTTAAAAGCAACTCTCATTGTCAATTAGAAGTGTTCCCTCCTAGAGTCTACAAGTCCTATCGGTTCATTATAGAGATAGGAAGAAACCATAAATGACATTATACTAAACAAATCCTAAAAAGCAACTCTCGTTGTCATATTAGGATAGAGTCTACAAGTCCTCTTGGTTCATTATAGAGATAGACAAGGAAACACAAGTAAAACTACTAAATATCCCTTAAGATGAATTCCTTATCTCCAAGTGAATTCATTACTTAAATGAATCCAATTAAAGTTCCACCGAATTATTCCAATGCTCATTGTAAATAAATCGATTTATAAGTTACATATGGTGATCAAGCATACACAACATAATTCTATACTAATTGAATTCAAATCAATCAAGTAAGTATGAGTATGTAATCCTTATTCAGTCAACATTGTAATTCCTTCAAATACTTAGCCACTATGCATGGTTAATTAAATCAAGAGACAATCAAAAATAATATAAAAGATGAGAGATTGAGTTTATACAACCCTTTTAATTTGTCTTCTAGCCAAAAATGATCTCTCTTGTATAAATGTTCTGCTTCCTTCTTTTTGAATAATAGACAAGATAATACAAAAGAAGAATAAACTCTCCTGAATTCTATCTTGAATTCTATATTGAATTCTATCTCTCAAATTCTATCTAAAACCTATATCTCAATTCTATCTTTTTCTCTCCCCCTATGTACAAGGCACTAATGACCTATATATATAGGCCTTAGAAGTGGTTACAAAATAGAATGGTACCTTTTGACATGAAGGGTTAAAACCCTATGCAGAATACATAACTTCCAGGGCATTTTTGTCCATTTAATGACTCTATCTCTGGAACATCCCTTCATGGAAGCTCTAGATCTTTGATTCATCTTTCCAACGCAACTTGAATAACCTCTTTTGGATGTCTGTAGGGAATGTTATGACGGAAATATGAAAATTGATCAATCTTGAATCTTCTAGGCCTTTTGCCCCTGTGCCGAGTTGTTCCAGGATGCCGACTCATTACAGAGGCTTTTTGTAACGAGTTATCCCATGTGTAATGACTCGTGATAGTCTTCAATCCTTTAAGAGTAAGTCTTTTTGCCTTCCAACATGTTTTAACAAAATCCAGGCCTTTTCTAATGATCATTAGACCTAAAAACACATCAAAACGTACAAACAAACCTAAAATGAATTTGGAAGTTAGAAATCATATAATAAGAACATAAAAACACAAAATCATAAGCAAAATAAATAACATAATTACTAAAATACTCCTAAATAAGTATGCATGTTTGCGCTATATCAAACTCCCCCATACTTAGACCTTGCTTGCCCTTAAGCAAGTGAAGATCCAAGACGAAAAAGCTAACAAAATTTTCATTTTACACCAAATAAACGTAGCCACCATACTAAGCGAATTTAATTAAGAACAAAAATAGAAAAGATAATATACTTTCAATGCTTAACAATGATATAATAAACAAGCCTCATAGTATAAGCAATAAGTTTACCCAATTATCTCAATTTACTAAGAGTAAAAAAAAATGCAATGTCAAAATTCTAACCAAGCTATGTAGACCAAATAGTAATGTTTCAAACTTAGGAACTTTAGAGGCAAAAGTAAGATTTCAAACAATTTTAAGCACACTCATTAACTCACTCTTCTCATGGCATTTTTAGAAAAAAAAATTCAAAGTAAATTTGTTGGATGTACTCTTTCTAAATGAATGCAAATGAGGAGCAAACACAAATGCACACAACTTACTCGAGAAACATCAACTTATGACATTATACATCTCTTTCCGAATGAATGCAACTAAGGAGCATACTCATTTGCACACAACTTACTCGAGATGCATCATATCACAAGCATTATTTACGTATTATTTATTTATTTATTTATTTTTAATAATAAGTCCTCATCCATTATTGAAAAGTGAGTGTCAAAGTATTATGGGTATAGTTTCTCTAAAATTACTTAAGATTCTAAGAATACCTAGGTTTAAAACATTACTAACTAGCCTTAAGCATAGTTAGCAAGTTAACTAATACATTTTTTAGATTTTATAAGTAATAAAAAGAGATAAAAGCATAAACTTATAACTTATACTACATGAAACTTAAAATTTCTACCAATTGAGCATTAAAAATTTAACAAAACATAATAACTTTTATCAAAATCAAAAAGACTAATATGGATGGCTACTATTATATATATAGAACTAGTATCCTTCCCCCATACTTAAAACATGCATTGTCCCTAATGTATGGAAAGATAAAAAAGGAAGGGAAAAGAAGAACTTCCCTAGTCATCAGTGGGAGTGGTGGGTGGAGTCAATGGAATAACCACATTGAGTGAAATACTTGTCCAATTTGTACTCCATCCTACATTGGCGACGATTGAGTTGTTGTTGATGACATGCTAAGGCATTCAATTTCCCTTACATTTAAATTTGGTTGTTCAGAATTTGATCCCATATAGGTGGGTGATCACTTGAAGAACTCAGTGCACTTTAGAGGGGGTATGTAAGGAGGGGAACGTCTCCAAAAGGTTGGTATTATGGAAGCTCCTTTACTTCCTTGTCCTCCTCTTCCTCCTCTTCCATGGGTTAGTGGATTAGTTCCTCAACTCGGGTTACCCCGAGAAGGTCTCGCCAATAGGATGGTGAGTGGGCGGGAATGAACATTAAACATGCATCAACAACTTCTCCTCTTACGAGGGCATGGTTAGTGAAATAAGAACACTCAACTTTTTGAGTGTAATTTTCAAGATTGATATTCAAGGCTTTAGCAATAATTATGACAACATGACCATGGGTCAAGGGTGCATCCTTACGTGGTGCACAAGACAATAATTGGTTGAAAATCCAATAGGTCTAACAAACTTGTTTCCTGTTATGAATGCACCACATGAGAAACATCTCTTATGGAGAGACCCTATTGAATTCAAATTTATGAAAGACAAGACAAGCAAGGACTTTATGTAGCAACCAATACTTCATATCCTTTATGAACATTGCTTTGGCTTTTTTGGGTTAAAAGGGAGTGTGCAAATCAGTCAAGAAATTCCAAAACTCATTCAACTTAAAGTTAAAAGGAGGGTCATATAACCCATCTTTTTGAATCCAAACACTCTACTCATGAAATATAAGTGAGTTGGTGTTGTTTGCCGTCGAATCTGAATTCCAGGATTTATGAGTTGGTGGCATTAACATTAAGAGTGGTGTAAAATTTAGTGATTAAATCCACATATGTGTCCTCATGCATTGAAACAAACTTTTTAAGACCACATTGGTTAAGCATTCTATCAAACTCATTAAACATACCTATTCTAGTCAAGAGAGAGTTAGGCATATACTTACAAGCCAATATTTCTTTGAATTTGATGTTGGTAAGCTTAGCCCCTTCCTCATGTGATAGGATGAGGAACTTGGCCTTATAGGTCTTGCTTAGATTCTCCTCTTCCTCTTAAAGAGATTCTTCAACATGAGGTCTCTTGGATGTTGATCCTCTAGTCTTACCCATATTGCTAAACTTGCTTGAATAGAAGTAGTAATAGAAATGCAGATATATGAAGATGATAAAAATGAAAATAAAGTAAAGAAAATAGAGAAAATGGAAAGGAAAGGAGTAGAGATTTCGGTTAGGGTTTCTGTAAAAAGAAAATGGAAAGAGTTTTTGTAGGGAGAAGAGAGAATGGGGAAGATGAAAGAGTAAGAGTCTTATCAAAATTCGTATAGACTCTTAAGGGTGGGTTTTATGAGTGGTGGTAAAAAAGGGGTATATATAGGTGTATAAGGTGTGTATTATATAGGGGTGTAAGATATATGAAAAGGTGTGTGAGAAAGGGTTGAAAAGATGTGTTTAAAGGTGAAAAGGTGTATAGGGAAGTGAAAATATATGACACCTCTTGAAAAATGAAACAGCTTTTCATTCAATTTTGAATTAAAAATCAAATAAAAACTAATAAAAAGATGTTAAAAACACAAATCCAAAATTGATAAAAGTGTATGTGTATGTAAAATTGAAAAATGGAAGTTAGTTGCAGGTGGCAGGACTCGACACGGGTGGGACAAGTCATGACGCTTGCTTTCTGTAATGACTTGATCCATTGGAACAAGTCATGACATTTTGATTTAGGTTGTGTCGAGTCGTTCCATGTGTAACCACTTAGCATGATGGGTTACTGTAACAAGTTGATCCACTTGAATGAGTCGTGACGCTCTCATGTAATTTGTGTCAAGTCATTCCAAATGTAACAACTCAGCATGATGTGTCTCTGTAACAACTAGTTATAGCGTAACGAGTCATGACGATATGAAAAAAAATGCAAAAATATTTCTAAGTCCTATTCTAAACAATATGTATAAAAGGAATGCATAAAAATTGTATCAAAAACCAAAAATATACTAATTAGAAACCAAATGTATACTAAAAGGAAAATAATGAAATTCTAACAATGAAATCCCTATGAATAAGAAAAATTGAACTAGGAAAAGCAACAAGAAAAATGTGTAAAATAAAAATTTTGAAAACATGCTTATGAGTAATGAAATGTGAAGTGAAATTGCTAAAAAAAAAAGAAAATGAAATATAAACATAGAATAGAAATCATAACAAAGTAAAAATGTGTTAGTGAACGTACCTTAATTCCTTTAAGTCTTAGAAAGGTATATAGGTTGACCTGAAGTAGTTGCCTCATCGATCAAGTAGGGTTTAAGGCACTGTCCATTTACCTTAAATGTTTCATCCTTATCATTCGATATCTCGATGGCACCATAAGGATGAACTGTGACAACTTTAAATGGACCTGACCATCTAGACTTTAACTTGCCCAGAAACAACCTTAATCTTGAATTGCAAAGCAAAATAGTCTCTCTTTCATGAAAGTCTTTCTTCACTAAATGCTTATCATGCCACATTTTTTTCCTATCCTTGTACAACTTTTCATTTTCATATGCATTCATCCTTAATTCATCCAATTCATTGAGTTGAAGCAACCTCTTCTTTCCTACCTTCATCATATCAAAGTTCAGAGCTCTAGTTGCCCAATATGCCTTATGCTCAAGCTCAATGGGTAGGTGACATGACTTCCCATATATAAGTTGATAAGGAGTAAGGCCTATTGGAGTTTTAAATGTTGTCCTATACGCCCATAATGCATCATCAAGCTTCAATGCCCAATCTTTCCTTGAAGAAGAAACTGTTTTCTCAAGAATCCATTTAATCTTCCGGTTACTTACCTCAACTTGCCCACTTGTTTGTGGGTGATATGGAGTGGCAATCTTATGTGTCACTCCATATTTCTTCAGTAGAGCTTCTATTAGATGATTGCAAAAATGGGAACCTCCATCACTTATTAATGCCTTAGGGGTACTAAATCTAGGAAAAATAACCTTCTTAAGCTTTTTCTTAACCATTCTAGCATCATTGGTCAAGGCTAGCATTGCCTCAACCCATTTTGAAACATAGTCAACCATAACCAAAATATATTTATAGCCTAAAGAGCTAGGAAAAGGACCCATAAAGTCTATTCCCCACACATCAAAAATTTCAACTTCAAGAATTCCTTTCAAAGTCATTTCATGCTTCCTATATATGTTACCCATCCTTTAATATCTATCACATATGAGCATAAATTCTCTAGCATCCTTAAATAAAGTAGGCCACTAAAAACCATATTGTAGTACCTTAGATGTTGTCTTTGATGCTCCAAAGTGTCCTCCAACTTCCATGGAATGACAATGCTCCAAAACTTCTTGGACTTCATCTTGAGGTATGCACCTTCTAATTAATCCGTCCACACACCTTTTGTATAGTAAAGGATCCTTCCAATAGTAAAATTTGCTATCATACAAAAACTTTTTTTTTGTTTATAATCCATACCATAAGGTAGAACTCCACTTACCAGATAATTGGCGATGTCAGTGAACCATGGAAGTTCTTTCAATGTAATATTCAGAAGATGTTCACCATGGAATGACTCACTGATTGGGACACCATCATCAAGTTCTCTTAATCCATCTTGTTCTAGCCTTAATAGATGGTCCGCTACTAGGTTTTCACTCCCTTTTTTATCTCGGACTTCCTAGTCAAATTCTTGCAGCATCAAAATCCATCTTAAAATTCTAGGTTTTGCGTCCTTCTTGCCCAAAAGATATTTAAGAGCAACATGATTAGAATAAACAATCAATTTTACCCCATAAGATATGATATGAACTTGTCAAATGCATTAACAATAGCTAGCAGCTCCTTTTGTGTAGTGGTGTAGTTGATTTGAGCTTTATCAAGTAGTTTACTTGCATAATAGATCACATAAAGCTTGCCTTCCTTCCTTTAACCCAACACAGCTCCCATAAAAAAATTGCTAGCATCACACATTATTTCAAATGGCTCCTCCCAATTAGGTGGTTGCAAAAAAGGTGCAGATACAAGAGCTCTTTTCAAGGTGTTAAATGCATCAAGACACGCATCGTCGAACTCAAACACTGCATCCTTAGCAAGTAACTTATATAATGGCTTTGCGACCTTTAAAAAATCCTTGATAAATCTCCTGTAAAACCTTGCATGTCCAAGGAAGCTTCTTATGCCCTTAACACATTTGGGAGGTGGTAATTTATCGATTATTTCTAACTTTGCTCTATCAACTTCAATGCCTTTCTCTGAAATTGAGTGACCAAGAACGATTCCTTGTGCCATGAAATGACATTTCTCCCAATTCAAGACCAAACAATGCTCAATACACCTATTAATAACTTTAGAGAGATTGTCTAAACAATGTGAAAAGTTAGTACCATAGACACTAAAGTCATCCATAAAAACTTCTATATAATCATCAAGCAAATCACTAAATATTGAATACATGAATCATTGAAAAGTTATGGGTGCATTACTTAAACCAAAAGGCATACGCCTAAAAGAGAAAGTACCATAAGGATATGTAAAAGTAGTCTTAGGTTGGTCTTCAGGGTGAATAGGGATTTGATAAAATCCACTAAGTCCATATAGGTAACAAAAATAAGAGAAATTAGCTTGCCTCTCTAGAACTTGGTCAATAAAAGGCAATGGGAAATGATCCTTCCTAGTTTCTTTATTCAATTTATGATAATCAATGCACATACGCCATCCAGTGACAGTTTGAGTAGGTATCAAATCATTAGACTCATTCCTAACGACAGTTAAGCCTCCCTTCTTTGGAACAACTTGAATGGGGCTTACCTAATTACTATCACTAATGGAATAAATGATTCCATAGTCAAGTAACTTAGTCACCTCTTTTCTTACCACTTCATTTAGAGTGGGATTCAATTGCCTTTGGCCTTCAATGGAATGTTTGGCATTATCTTCTAACAAAATTCTATGCATATATATTTTAGGACTAATTCCTTTCAAATCATTAATAGAATAACCAATAGCATTTTTATGATTATTCAACTTATCATATAAAGCATCAACATAATCATTAGGCAAAGATGAATTAACAATAAAAGGATATTAAAGATTAGAGTTAAGGAAAGCATATCTGAGATTTAATGGTAAAGGCTTGAGCTCCAACTTTACTTTTTCAAGTAATGTAGTAGCCTCTTGATCATCTTCTCTCTTCAAAGATTCAAATCTTGATGTCCTTTGAAAAGGTTGATATGGACTTATCTCCAAAACTTGCTCATTAGGCTCATGAACCTTATTTAGCTCCATAGAATCACTTTTTATACACTCATGAATCACCTCTTCTATACACCCATCAATAACATCATGAACGTCAATATGATCAACTCTGTTTGCCACTTATATAGGTGTTAACTTCACCATATTTAACACATCAAATTCCATAGATTCATTATCTACTTCCAATGTAATTTTCCCATTCTTCATATCTAAAATTGCTCCTACTATCCAAAAAAATGGTCTTCCAAACAAAATTGGAATTTCAAGATCCTCTTCCATCTCCAACACAATAAAATCTGCTGGTATCACAAACTTACCTACTTTTGTTGGCACATTCTCTAATATTCCAAGTGGATATGTAACAAATTTATCCGCCAAGGAAAGAGACATGTTGATAGGCTTAAGCTCATCTAAGTTAAGCTTTTTGTAAATTGAATAAGGCATAAGGCTAACACTAGCACCAATATCACATAAGGCTTTGTCAAAATACGTACCTCCAATTGTACAAGGAACCATAAATGAACTAGGATCCTTAAGCTTCAGTGGAGATTTGGAGTACATATTTTTAGATTCTTCAACAAGAGATACCAAATTATAGTCTTCAATCTTACTTTTATGGTTAATAATATCCTTCAAAAACTTACCCCATGCAGGCATATTGTTTATTGCCTCTACAGATGGTATAGTGATAGTAATCTCCTTTAGATAGTCAAGAAATTTTCCAAATTTCTTATCCAAATTACGCCTTATGTACCTTTGAGGGAAAGGAAGAGTTCTGATATCCACCTTTAGTGATATAGCATCTTCTTTCTTACTTTGCAACTTACTCTCATCTTTCTTTGTACCACTGACCTCCCCTTCCTTGATCCCTACCTCTTCATCATCAAGTATTATTGTTTTTTTACTAGAGCTTCCTTCAACTTATTTACCACTCCTCAAAGTAATTGCTTGGCAAGTCTCCTTTTGTGCATACTCTGGTTGGCTTGGAAGCATTAGAGAATGAAGCTTGTTGGGCAATTTGTGTTTCAAGGATTCGGCTATGAGTAGCAATTTTCTCAAGCTTAGAAGATATTTGTTTAAATTGCTCCTCATTTTTTTTATTGATGGGAATTTATTGGTTGACAAATTGCTCCATAAGGTTCTCTAGGTTAGGTTTAGATTGGGGATGATTGAAGGGTTGTTGTTTTGTAGGGAATCCAAGTGGGTTTCGAGGTTTGGTGTTTAGGTTAATTTGGGGGTTTAATTGGGAAGATGGATTTGACCATGAGAATCCAGGATGGTTCCTCCATTGAGGGTTATGTGTGTTTGAGTTAAGTCCTTCTCTTTGGTTGAAACCTCCTTGGATATAATTCAGGTCTTCATTAGCACTCATATTACATTGAGAATATGAATGAGGTCCTCCACAAGTCTCACAAATAAGGTTAGTACATTCTAATGAATTAACTTGAGATTTACATACCATTTTGGTAAGGGCATCCACTTTTGCACTAAGCATGTTGATTGTATCAAGTTCCAAGATTCCTTTTGCCTTTGCCATAGTAGTTTCTTCACCCATGTACCCTTGAGATGCAAGTTCCTCAAGCAATGTAATGGCCTCTCTAGTTATTTTGTCCATCCATTTCCCACCAGAAGCTACATTGATGATGTTTCTATTCTCATGTAAAAGATTTGAGGGATCATCCATTCTGGCAAACCATGATGTGGACATTGCCTTTGTAGTTCCTTAAACCTTTCCCAAGCCGAATAAATTGTCTTACTTCCATTTTGCTTGAAAGTTGTGATTTCATTCCACAACTTGGCTATCTTATATGGTGGAAAATATTTGTGCAGAAATGCTTGCTTCAATTGGTCCCTTGTGGTAATTGATTCATTAGTCAAACTTGCAAGCCATAGTTGTGCCTTGTCCTTGACTGAAAATAGAAAAAATCTCAAACTTATTGCATTATCTGTTAATCCATTTGTCTTGAAGGTTGCACATACATTAAGAAAAGTCAAAATGTGAGCATGAGGATCCTCTCCTTATAAGCCTCCAAATTGATTATTTTGCACCATCTGGATAATACTTGGCTTGATCTCAAAATTGTTATTCGTAATAGCCGGACCATAATTCCACCAAAACTACCCAAAATATCGAGCATGGCAAAATCATCCAATGTACTTCTCTCTGGTTGAGCCATTCTATTGAAGTTTAATTGATTCTCTATCTTTCGCCTTTATTCCTTGTGCAAAGCATGTATGGTTAGATCAATTTCAAGATAAAAAAAGTAGGTTACTAGCACTAGTACTCCTAGTAAGCATATAGATTCACAATTAAATAATTAATGAAAATAAAATTTAAAACAGAAATTAAAATAGAAATAAACAAAAAAATAAATAAACATAAAATTAAATAAAAATTAAAACAAGGCCTAAAACAACCTTTCTCTACCTTAAATTAATAAATATTACATATCAAATTCCCCGGTAATGGCACCAAAAATCTAATCGAGGGTCAAATTATAATACCCTAGTCTCTAGGACTTCGTATAGAGTAAGTAGAGTGTCGATCCATAGGGAAGTCAGGGAAAATATTGTATTAATCGAATAGGTACTAAGATGGATAGGCAAATAAAATCACAATAATAATCAAGCAAATAAACAACTATTCTAATACTAAAACTACAATTACCATAAGTTCTTATCAAAACACATGGAAGAATTACAATTATAATCAATAAGGATATGTAAATTAATTATTCTTGACTTAATAATTGGAAATTAGTGCATATAATCTTTAAAAGCAACTCTCCTTGTCAGATTAAAGTAAAGTTCCTAAAAGCAACTCACATTGTTAATTAGAAGTCTTCCCTCCTAGAGTCTACAAGTCCTCTCAATTCATTATAGAGATAGGAAGAAACCATAAATGACATTATACCAAATAGATCCTAAAAAGCAACTCTCATTGTCAGATTATGATATTCCCATCTAGATTCTACAAGTCCTCTCAATTCATTATAGAGATAGATAAGGAAACACAAGTAAAGCTACTAAATATCCCTTAAGATGAATTCCTTGTCTCTAAGTGAATTCATTACTTAAGTGAATCCAATTAAAGTTCCACTGAATTATTCCAACTCTCATTGTAAATAAACTGATTTACAAGTTACATATGGTGATCAAGCATACATAACACAATTATGTACTAATTGAATTCAAATCAAACAAGCAAGTTTAAGTATGTAATCCTTATTCAATCAACATTGTAATTCCTTCAAATACTTAGTCACTATGCATGGTTAATTAAATCAAGAGACAATCAAAAAGAATATAGAAGAGAAGAGTTTGAGTTTATACAACCCTTTTAATTTGTCTTCTAGCCGAAAATGATCTCTCTTGCATAAATGATCTACTTCCTTCTTTTTGAATAATAGACAAGATAATAGAAAAGAAGAATGAACTCTTCTGAATTCTATCTTGAATTCTATATTGAATTCTATCTCTCAAATTCTATCTGAAATCTATATCTCAATTCTATCTTTTTTCTCTCCCCCTGTGTACAAGGCACTAATGACCTATATAGATAGGCCTTAGAAGTGGTTACAAAATAGAAAGGTACCCTTTGACATGAAGGGTTACAACCCTATGCAGAATACATAACTTCTAGGGTATTTTTGTCCATCTAAATGACTTTATCTCTGAAATGTCCCCTCATGGAAGTTCTAGATCTTTGAGTCGTCTTTCCAATGCAACTTGAATCACCTCATTTGGATGTCTGTAGAGAAAGTTATGACCGAAATACAAAAACTACTCAATCATAAATCTTCTAGGCCTTTTGTCCCTGTACCAAGTCGTTCCAGGATGCTGACTCATTACAGAAGCTTTCTGTAATGAGTCGTCCTATGTGTGATGACTTGTGACAGTCTTGAATCCTTCAAGAGTAAGTCTTTTTGCCTTCCAACTTGTTTTAACCAAATTCAAGCCTTTTTCAATGATCATTAGACCTAAAAACACATCAAAACAAACAAATAAACCTAAAATGCATTTGGAAGATAGAAATCATATAATAAGAATATAAAAACACAAAATCACAAGCAAAATAAACAACATAATTACTAAAATATTCCTAAATAGGTATGCATATTTGCGCCATCACTCTCTACTCCTGCATAAAAGAAGATGGGCGAGTTCACATTCGCTCCACCCTAGTCCTTGAAGTTCACAATGTATCTTGGTTGAAAGGTGCGTTAGCTCTCAGGATTATAGTTGAAATGATCAAGTGTGAGCTTGTGTATAGTAATATATGTCATATTTTGGTAGGATGTCTGTGGAGAAGGACTTTCTAATCTTAGGGAGTCTGATGGTCCCCAATTTGATTCCTTCTGGACATGTAGAGGGACAAATTTGTTATTGCAAGAGCAAGGAACAATTGTATCAGCTAAAATTGAACAAGATCACCCATGTTCTCTACTCACCAAATACTGCCTTTAGAATTATATGTCTTGACAAGGTAGCCAAAGGCAAGAAAGCAACTACTATCAGGAAAGGAACAAAAATGAGGCTTTCAATTTTTTTATAACAATTTTAGTTGTTGTTAGCTTGTTTTAATCTTCAAGTTCAATAGTCATTGACTTTTTCCCTGAATTTTAGTGTCTTTCTATTATTGCCCTCAATTTTTTCACATAAAAGCACTCACAAGACTTGGTACCAATGAAGTCACTGTTACCAAGTTCTAACTAAAATATAATGGAAATACTTATATGGCATTTCTAGTTGCAAAAATAATCATAAACCATTTCTAATGGATGAGAACAATGCATATGCATATTACATTTAAAAAAAGAAAAAAAAACAACTAAGGTTACATACATTTTTTGCTATAATGACTTTTATTATATGTTAGCCGTAAGAGTTACTACTAATTTAGATAAAGTCAAATGTATTTGTCGGCAATTCCTCTAAGAATAACCACATCCAATATTTTCTTATTTCAACCAAAATGATGGCTAATTCACCATGGGGGCAAACTTGGCCACTTCTTTTATAAAATCTAAGATTTGGTATAGTTCTGACACTTCTTCACAAGGGAAAATAGACATCTATCTTACAGAAGTCAGCCAAATAAATCCAAAAGCTCAGTTTGACATGTTAATAGTTCTGGTTGCACATTGACAAAATGATATGCTGTTTAAAAATCCTCCCTCGTAAAAGAAATTACAAGCAATTAATATTCAATAGAACATTATATCAAACTTGTTCACGCTTCATTACAGTCTGCATATCTCCCTTGACATTTCACATATGTCAGCACTTTATTTAATTTTGATGGTTTGTGGTAAAGTTGACAAAATTTGGACATATAAAGATATTCCGAAAATTAAAAATTGTGATAAAATTACAACGATAGTAAACGTTTGAATTTTTAATGCAAATTGGCCAAAATTTATTAGTATATTTGGAACTAAGGTTAGTATTTGCTTTTTTATAGTTAAGAAAAGTAACATTAGCCAGCAGCCTTTTGAAAATAAAAAATAGGAAATGATAAGAGCAGTTTTTACTATTAATTAATTTGGAATTAAGGTCAGTATTTTCTCTTTTACAGTTAATAAAAATACCATTAGCCATCAGCAACTTGAGCCTCCAATAGACTGAAAAATAAGAAAAAATAAGAGCAATTTTTTTATCATTATTATTCAATGGAAGCATAACAGCCGTAGCTGCATAGAGGTAATCATTTCCTAATTATAAAGATGATAATTTCCATCAATGTTGGTAGATGGTGGTTGTGGGGACTTGAATTAGAGATTTGAATAATTTTCGTAATGTAACATAAAAAGCATGTGCTCATTTTCATTTTCAAAGAATTCTTCCTTTTTTTCTTTTTTTTTTTTTTATGTTTCATTTTTATTAAATTAAGTTCAAACTGAAATTTGAATTCTAGATTGAAAGGCTTGACATTATTCTTTCGAAAGTCATCACTAGTTAATGGAGTTAAACGTTTCACTTTTTTAAGTTGAATGTTAATAAACGTCGTGTATCGCAATATAAATACTGTATCATACTTATGTGAAATTACAAAATTACCCTCATACACTTTTTTTGTATATAACCTTTTAAAACAGAAAAACTATTTTGTAATTTTGCACCGGCTGCTATCCATTGTTCACGTGGTGGCATGCAACACCATGAATTGCCCTTTAAGTTTCGGATACCACCCACTAGTATACACATTATTTAAAAGTTCACTGCATGCATTTGTGTTGCACGTCGATGTCATCTTTTCTGCAGCAGTGCATGAATATTTTGGTTATGTGCCATGCAACTTACTAGTTTTGTTTGTGATCGGACCAAGAAAAGCTCGCAACATGTGAAGGGAAATTTAGTTCGAAGACTTAAGTTTGATTGGCCAGAACGAAAAGTAGTACTTCGTGACGATGAAGCATGTAATTATCAGCATTAAGAATAGATGTGTGGCTTTCATTTTGGGATGTGAATTCTTGAGCTGTAGTGTGCAACAAAAAACAGAGGGACATTACTCATGAGTGGTGTGTGAGTTTGTGAGTGTAGTGTGGTGAGCAAACTTATTATGTAAATTTTTTTTTCTTTGTTTGCTCTAATAATATTAAATATTTTGTGTAAAAAATATTTCCTTAAACATGTTTAATTACAGCATATTCCATGTGATGATTATTTTATTTTTATTATTTCTCCATACGCAATACTCAATACCAGCACCATCAAGTTATTTCCTTCACAATAAAGGGAAAATGTTAATATTAAATTGATAGATATTTAAACAAAAGTTGGCTTCTTTTTAATGGCTTACGTCATTTTTCAATAAATTTTAAAATTAAATATCAATTTCCACTGGAATTTTCAGGCTTGTTGGCATATTTGGCATAGTATTCTGCAAGCCAAAATGCAATGATTTTGATCTCTGTCTCTTTGTTCAATCAACCAGTGTCATTTAGCCCAGGAGTTAATATATCCATGCAATGAGCACCTAAGTACCATAACAAATCTTCCTGATAATTAAATGAACACTGGTGTTGATTAAAAAAACAAAAACCAAAAACTTGAAGCAATTAAAGTACATATATATACATTGATCAGTATGTACTGACACAATGCTTTCTGAAATATCTCAATTTTTACAAACACCTCAATGTTTTACATTACAGTCTTCATCAAAGATCAAAGAATGTGACATTAAATACTAGTCCATTGTTGCCTTCAAACGCAAGCGTATGAATTGTGACTGCAGCATAAAAAGTTATCGTTCCCACAAGAATTGTATATTGAGTACCAATATTTTTACTTATTATCTTAGCTAGTAAATTGAATAAAAGAGAAATTAAATTTAAATAACATAACAAACTAATTATTAGAACTTAGAGCCTAAGTTTAATTTCACTATTCCAATTTGACTATTAACACATTAACAAACAAAAGACATTAATTTTAGTTAAGGGTAATTGTTCTAAAATACCTAAAGACTCTCTCGAGTTCAATTAAGCATGCTAAGATTAAAGTTTAACCTACTCTCGTAGTTAATAAGTTAATCAAAACTCATTAAATTTCTTAACAATTAATTTACCATCGTAGACTCTTGCTTAACGTCATGGTTCCCCGAAGAGTTCACCTACTCTCGTGATTGAGCGATCTAATTCCTATGAGTCATAAGCTAATAAATTCTCCTAGTTCTCATTCATAAATCTACCCATAAACATGTAAATAAGCTGGCCGTAGACACTTGAATTTAATTTTTTATTATGAACTTAAATTCGGAAATTTAAGTGTGAATTTTTTTATTAATATTAAATATGGATTATTAAGCTTAATTATTTTTACTAAATTAGTGTTAAAAGTATATAGTTAACAAAATTTCAATTAAATTTTGTTTTTAAAAGTATAGTTTATGTGTTTATATGTATACAAGTGTATATTTAATTGAGTGTGTATAATTGGTGTAAGAGATATTTTTAACTTTTAAATATTAATTTTGTACCTTTGTACTTTACATAAAAAAAATACACAGCAACTTTTTTTTTCTTTCTTTTCTCTTCTCTTCTTTTTTTCTTTTTCTTCTTCACCTTTCTTCTTTCTCTCCCTCCCGAAGCGCACTGCCACCATCGCCATCATCAGCTCCGATAAGCCCCAGCAATGTCAAACACCACTAACACGTCACCTCACCCCCCTAAAGCAGCCTCTAACACCGCCATCTTCTCTCTCTCTTGGTTTTGTTTCGGCCATTATAAAGGGGAAAATTTGCCAGAGTCGATTTTGGCAACAATGGTCTTCGCTGGTGGGTGCAAAATGATCCTCTCCTATTAGGTAGTCATTTCCCTCTATCAATTTCAAGTTTTATAACCGAGAACTCCAGCAATAGAGCTATAACTTTTGAGTAGCAAAGGACACGTCGCCTAGCACGCTTGACCTATGAGTTGATTTTATCGAATATTTATTGTCAAATTTTAAATTATATTTTCATATGATTAAAAATGATAAATAATTGATTATAAGAATTTATCTATGAATTTATTGATATTGTCACATTCATGGTTTATATTGTCATACGCATGATTGTTCTTTTATTTATCATGAACATATATTGAAAAATGCTTTATGGAATTTATTTCACTTTGCTTTATTTATTTAAATGGTTTGAAGAAAATGGTAGAATGTGCCACCTAGTAGGTGTCACCAGGACTGTGTGTGTACCAATAATGATTATATATGGCCATTGATTAATATTAGAGCCCTAGATGAGCTTTGCTCTCTTGGCAAGAGTTGTGATATTATGGGCCCTGGTTGAGCTTGCTGTCTGGGCAAAAGTATGATACTAGTTGGACCTTGGTCGAGCATGCTCTCTGGGCACCAGTAATAATTTGAAATAAGAGAGCGACTGTGGCTGGACTCTAGTCAAGCTTGCTCTTTGGGATTAGTAGTCAATTGGATTAAATGAGCCAAGTGGCTATTAGAATTTGATGGTTTAGGTGTTCTACCAGGTTTTCTACCTAAACAGATGTTTATACAATTTCGTATTAAAATTTATATTAAAGTGAATTGTGATTTTGAAAGGTATTTTATTTATTAAATATATTTGAGAAAAGTAAATGATTTTAATATTTACATTTATATGATTTTATTTTATTTTATTTTAAAAAGGGTTTTAACAAAATTTTTTAAAACGAGCATATGTTTTATAAAATTGATTCACTTAGTAAGGTTTATTTCCCCTCAATCTATTTTTTTTAGGACTTCATTATCGGTTTGTCAGTAGTCATTGTCTGTGCCAAGTTTCTTCTTCACCATGTTTATGTATGTTTAATTGATTTTTGTATGATGTAATCGACTTCTAGATACCGCAATAGTTATTTATCAAACTTGTAATATTAGAATTTGTTATTATTGAGATAATGTTATATTGGAAGTATTGATTTATGTTATAAGTATTTGATATTGATATTAATGGATTTATTTATGGTTTACTATTCTAAAATTATTATTAATTCATGAAAAAATTCTTAAGGCTTACTATAGGTTTCATATGCATTTTTGCATTTCCTATTCCCTAGTGTTGGTCATGTACCTTCAAGTTTAGGTCATGACAAAGTTGGTGTTGGAGCTTATGGTTTATTTAATTGATCTTTAGGTCATTGGAACATGTCTTTTCATGAACTACTGCAGTAATTAGGTGGTAATGTCAATTGTTGTCATCGTTGTTTTCTACAATTCCATGTACTTGTCGGTTCCTTATTGTGTTTTGAATTTCATTGGTTTTGTCTTTTTAAGAATGTGATAGAGAGCATCAAATGCTCCTGCTATAGATGCAGCTTATGATGAGGACAAGCAATCTGTTCAAGATGAAGCTCCTCCGACCCCATGTCATAGAGGAAGGGGTAGACCTAGAGCTGCTAGAGGGGACATAAATTGGGTGGACATAATTACAGGTAGAATAGACCTATGAGATTTGGACCAGTAGCCATGACTGGTAGTAGTAATCAGAGTTCTAAGTATGGTAGCACATGCTTAGGGCCTAATGCATGTCTACGTATGACTAAATGCATCAAGGGTGATGTCACTTGTTGTCAGGAGCTTGCTTCAGGTGTGGGTAAATAAGGTACCTTGCTAGAGATTGTCCTAACACTAGTTATATCATCTTCGGTCACTCAGCCATATCAGCAGATGCATCTACCTTATCAAGCACCTTTATATCCCCAGCAGAGATGACTCAATTTATAGGCTAGTAGGGCCATGGTATGGGAAGTAGGCCACCAGGGAGGTCGAGTGTCAGAGGATATACACAGCCACCTACTTCTTAGTAGGCTGGCCATGGTCAGGCTAGGGTATTCACTTTGACTCCTCAGGATGCTCAAGCATGCATTTATTTTTAGGATGCTACAGTTTTATTTAATCCTGGTGCATCACATTCATTTGTTTCTCTTGTGTTTACATTAAGAATGGGATGGCAACCATCCAAGTTGTTGATTTCGTTGTCTGTAACGACTCCACTTAGTGATGAGTTGGGGACATACATAGTTTTTCCATCTTGTCTAGTGTTGGTGGAAGGTAGAGAGTTGCTAGCAAACTTAGTTTTATTAGATGTGATTGATTTGACATAATAGTGAGGATGGATTTATTAGCTCAACATTATACTAATCTATATTGTTAGGCGAAAGAGGTGATTTTCAGAATCCCTAATGATGAATAGTTTTGGTTCAGTGGTGATAAGAGTTAAATGCCTCAAAATATAATATCTACAATCACAGCTAGAAATATATGAAGGTGGGAAGGGGATAATTGAGAATGTGCCAGTGGTGTGTGAGTTTCATGATGTTTTCCCTGAAGAATTACAAAGATTTCCATTGGACAGAGAGATAGAGTTCTATATAGATGTTGTATCAAGTACAGATCCTATCTCAATGTTGCCTTATGAAATGGCACCAGTAGAATTGAAGGAGCTTAAGAAGCAGTTACAAGAGTTACTTAATAATGGTTTCATTAGACCTAGTTCATTTCCTTAGGGTGCTCCTATGTTGTCTGTGAAGAAGAAAGATAGTAGCCTTTGATTGTGTATTAATTACAGATAGTTGAACAAAGTCACCATTAAGATCAAGTATCCTCTTCCAATGATAGGTGACTTATTTGATCAGCTTCAAGGAGCTCTATGTTTTTCTAAGATCAAATTGAGATTTAGGCATCATCAGTTGAGGATTAGAAGTGGATATATACTCAAGACTGCTTTTTGGATGAGATATGGCCACTATGAATTTTTTATGATGTCCTTTGGGTTGATTAATGCCCTAGAAGCCCTTATAGACTTAATGAATCAAGTGTTTAGGCCATTCTTGGATCATTTTGTGATCGTCTTTATCAATGATATTTTAGTGTACTCTAAGAGTGAAGTCGAGTATATCATGCATTTGAGAATAGTGCTTCAGACTTTGAGGGAGCATCAATTGTATGCCAAATTCTCTAAATGTGAATTTTGGTTGAATCAAGTGACATTCTTAGGCTAAGTGGTGTCCAAAGATGGCATACAAGTCGATCTGAAGAAGATTGAATCTATGACATAGTGGCCAAGGCCCACGATATTGATAGAAGTCAGGAGTTTTCTAGGTTTAGTCGGCTGCTATATGAGATTTATGAAGGATTTCTCCAAGATAGCTGCACCATTGATGAGGCTGACCCAGAAGAATGCTAAATTTTTATGGACAGTCAAGTGTAAGGAGAATTCCTAGATGCTTAAGGATTCGGTTGACTTCAGCTCTAGTATTGACTCTTCCTTCGGGAAGTGACATGTATATTGTGTATTGTGATGCTTCCCAAGTAGGATTAGGGTGTGTTTTAATGCAGAATGGTAGGGTAGTTGCTTATGCTTCATGTTAGTTAAAGAAGCATAAACAAAAATATCCTACTTACGATTTGGAAATGGCAATTATTGTGTTTGCTTTAAAGATTTAGAGGCATTACTTGTATGGCGTGACTTGTGAAATCTACACTAATTATAAAAGTTTAAAATACATCTTCTAGCAGAGAGACTTGAATTTGAGTCAGAGGAGATGGATAGAACTCTTGAAAGACTATGATTCCTTCATCCTTTACCATTTAGGTCAGGCTAATGTGGTAGCTGATGCATTAAGTAGGAAATTAGTAGGAAGTCTGGCTCATATTAGCTTAAGAAGGAGAGTAATTATTAAGGAGTTGCACGAGCTGATTGATTAGGGGTTTGTAAACACCCAATTTTGGGATAATAAAATATAGATGTGATAAAGGACTCCAATTATGAAAATGTTATAAGTAGGTCTTCAACACTTGAAGTTTGAAACCTCAAAAGTTTGAATAAGTTTTCAAAAAGAGTTTCATTGGTTTTTTAAGGACTTAATTATAATACTTTTTAAGACCTAATTAAAAATTTTAATTTCTTTTAGGGGTTTTTTTTTATAATTAAAAGTAAAAAAAGAAATTGGAATTTATAGAATTTCAATCGAAATTATGTAATTCCGAGTGGAATTATGTAATTCCAAGCGAAATTATGTAATTCTGATCTGAATTATGTGTTTTTCATTTATTTGTATTTTTACAGTAAATAAAAATATTTTTCCTAAGTTTTGAATGGTGAAAAAAAAATTAAATTTTTTGTTTGGGATTTATCTAATTCTTCATGAAATAAAGTCCTTTTAAAATTGAAAGTCTTAAGTACGTAAGACCTAGGTTTTTTGGTTTTTTCTATAAAAGGAGAGCTAAGGCTCCTGGGGCTAAGGGGCAATTCTAAATCTTCTGCATTCTTTTCTATAATTTTAGCTTTCTTCTTCCTAAGTATCTATAAACTTTTCTTTAGGCAATATATATAAAAAAAAAAACTCTTGATGATTCATTCATTTGAGGATTTTGAGAAGAAGAATAACAAGTTTTGAATGCCTACTAAAAAACAACAGTGATCTTACTAGTCTGAGGAGCAATTCATTCATAAGCATCCATAAGCATTATCTTCTCCCTACTTTATTTTATTTTTTCTTTTAATTTCATTAAATTTCAATTTAATTTAATTTTTATTATAATTTTATTCACTAATCATTGTTTTACCCTTTTTGTGATGATGATTATGGAGGGGATTATATGATAATCATACTAGGAGAACCAAATCCATAGAGGTCCATGGGATGCCATGGATGGAACCTTGTAGCTAAACATAATTTCTAGGGTTTTATTTAGTTTGTTTATCATTATTTTATTATTTTATTATTTATTTTTGGGTTTATTAATTTTCTTTTTTTTATTATTCTGAATAGTTCATTGTAATAGCCCTAATAGTGGGAATAATGAAATTTGTTGTGCATGCTTATGTGTTTTATTTTAAGTAATTGATTAGTAAAATTAGGATTTTCATTTGGTACTTAATTAAAATTAATAGCTATAGAAATTGTTAGGTTGTTTAATTAAAATTGAATTATATTTAAGTTGGTAAAATTAGTTTGCTTGATTGATTATTTTATTGTTTATGGTCACTTTAATTAAATTAGGGTTTTAAAATATATTTATTTAATTGTTTGATCTTTTATTTGTTTGTTTTGATATTTTTTATTATTTTTGGGATTGTTTGTTTATGTTGATGTATTTTGGACCCTAGGCCCACAGTAGACTTTAACCCATTTAAATTTAGGTTTTTTTTTAGGTTTAATTAATTAAAAAGCGTATTTAGGCCCACAATTAATTAGATTTAGGGTAGAGAAAACTTAGACCCACTTAGTTAATTTAGACTTAGCCCATTTAATTTAAGACTTCTCCATAATTTGTAAATTTAAGGTCATTCTAGAATTAAAACATGTAGAATTAGGCCCACAAATTTAAGTATTTCATAATTTATAAATTTAGACCCATTTTTAGAATTAAAATAAACAAACTTAGGTTCACTTAATAAAAATTGAATAAGAATTAGACTCATTAGTCTTTAGGCTCACTTGTAAACTAAAACATGTAGATTTAGCTCATTTAATTAAAATCAATGTTGATTAGACTAACTTAGGGATTGTGATGAATGCATTGCTTACTTGTATATTTTATGGCTAATTTGTCTAGAGTTAATTATTTGAATAAGGGTTTATATGAAATTGCATGTAAATAGAGGATAAGATAGTAATTAATAAAGTAATTCTAAATGAACATAAGATTGAAAAATGTTAGTATTCCGTACCCAGAATCTCTTAGTTGTGATGCTAGCTTTCTTTTAGGGAATCTAGTACCACCATTTTTTTTATTTGTCCCAGTTATTACCCTGGGTTACAACTCTTCATTTCCATGCCATGTCTTTTTTACAGTGGTTAGTGTGTTCTCTAAAGCCTCATCTCTAGCTAAAATCTTAGGTGCGCGCTAAACCCTACCGTCTACAGTGGTGACTCCATTGGGGATAAGAGATACTAATTCTACTTATGTTCTTTAGAATTATTTTATTAATTATTATTTTATTCTTGCATTCATTATGTATGTCCTTATTAATCGATGGCGCTGGTTTATGGTTCCATGATTCCACTAGCTTTATAGGATTGTAAATTGGCTAACAATCACTCTTAGCCTTAACTCAATTCAAGAGAGATTATCAGGCTCATCTGACTAGAGTCTATAACCCAAGTTCTAAAGGGGGGTAGTCTTCTCTCGAGTTTGCAAAGGATGTTGGGCCCCTCTGAGCTTGGCCTATAACTCAAGTCTTAAAGGAGGGCATCTAGCTAAGAGAACCTTAACCTTTTTACCAAACTCAACTCATGTAGTGGCCTAGTAACTTTCCCTAGGATCATCCAAATTTCTTGTGAATGTTTCCATGAGGTATTTCTATCTATAAAGGCCTAAGCCTATACTTTAGAAGCCCACTTAGGTTAATAAATATTAGGCTAATCTTTTGTACCTAGAAATACTATTTCTATGCTCTTACTGCTTTGAGAGATATGACATGCGTGTCATTTCTTGATATCCCCTATTAATATTAAGTCCTAGATAAAAAATCCTAAGAAAAGAGACTCACCATTAAACACATGTATGAGAGGAATAAGGTTGGAAGGATATTGTACACTTAAGTGTTACTTGTTGTATAGCATGTGCATCTTACATACATGCATTTCATGCATCATACTAACACTTTCTTTTACAGCCATCATAGATTCATTCGGGTCTTTTTGTGTTTGGAAATGGAGTAATGGCAAATTAGTGAGAACTAATTTGAGTCCAAATTCAACAGTTAAAGAGATCATTCGCATTTTGGAAAAGAGTCCTATCAACTCGATTATAGAAGATATGGAACAACAATAGAAAGGTAACTAGACCCTAGAAGAATTTAAGGTAGCTTTGATGGATGACATGAGAGCAATGATGTAAGATGAGCTAAGACAAGCCTTAGTTGGGCTAATGCCACTAGCTATACCTGCACCTACACCCATTGCTATAATTCCACCTGCTACTATTGTGGAAGATCCACCTGATGGGGGGCAACCTTTAAATGTTGCTAGGAATGTACCTATTATGGAAATGAAATTAGAGGATGTTGAGAACTACATGGTTGAAAAGGAAAATAGGGAATCACTTAAGAAAGTTTAAGAGTTGGAATCCAAGCAGATGAAAGCACTGACCCAGAAGATGTCCAAAATGGAAGAATGGATTAGAGGATAGGGCATCGAATATTCATTTGACTTTGATGATGTGATGCAATTTATGGAAGATAAGCTGCCTAATAAGTTCAAGATGCCATAGCTGCAGAAGTTTAATGGTACTAGAGACCTAAGGATCCACCTTAGTCAATAGACAACTACTATGAGCACCACTAAGGCTCCTTTGTCAATGACTACAAAGTTATTTGTACTATCCTTGGATGGTATGGCTATTAATTGGTATCATGGGTTAGAGAAGTCTATTTGAGCATACTGGAGGGAACTGTGTACCACTTTTTTAAAATAATATGACTATAATACCATGCTTAAAGTGTCTATCAGGGATTTAGAATTGACCAAGCAAAAGCCTAATGAATCATTTTCAAATTTTTTGACTAGGTTTATGAATAAAGTAGGATTAATGAAAAATAAGCTGGCTGAAAAGGATTAGGTTAGGATGATAGTCCGAAATGTGTCACCTAACTTGGTTGAGAGGTTACATTTGTAGACCTTTTTGACAATGGGTTGCAAGCTAAGGAGATCGAAAATAAGAAAAAGAAGATTACTAGAAGCACCAGAGCAAGAAATTACCTAACTAAGGGCACACAACAAGGAAATATTAATCGAGTTATAGGAGTACATATTGTTCAACAACCATGGAGGTTCTCCAATTTTAACCAACCTTTGTCAAAAGACTTAGAGTACCTAATGCAAAAGGGCTTACTTCAACCTTTACCTAATCCAAACCTACCAAACCAAAACATCCCAGGATATAACCTAAACAAGCATTGCAAATTCCATCAACACCTCCAACACTCCACAAATAACTGCATCCACCTCAAACATAAAATCCAAAACCTTATAGACTCTAAAAGGGTCATATACCTAAAAAAACCTAAGCACCAGAAATAATGCTTTCCCAAATTACCAAAATGTACCACCCCTAGTACTATGATGATAAACTCATAAGTTAATGAGGAAGAAGTACTAAGCTCCTTTAAGCATCTAGACCTTAAAACTAATGAGTAATTTCCTAATGCTCCCAAAGATGTGGAAAGAGCATAAGACTTATTGGGTCAGCATTCAAGCAAGTTTGACTATAAGATGTTTTATACCAAACCACTTTCTTTTGACATACCCTTCAAGTCAATTGTGCCCACAGGATGGGGTGATTAGTTTAACGATGAGAAGTTGCTAGACAAGAAAGAAAAATGCATAGTTAAGGTACAGAAAGATAAAGTCATAGAGATAGTTAGCAAGAATATGTGAGAATAGTTATTATATTAGCCGTATGAAGGACAATCGCTATGAGGCTCAGCATCCCTAACATCTAGAATAGGAAATAAATTTTCTTATTGTCTTCTTTCAATAAAATTTTAGTTTCTTTAGAACTTATTTTGTTTTAGTGATCAATGATATGAATTATGATCATGCTTACCTATGTATTGTCATCCTAATGGTACCATGCACTATGATATTGATAGTATCTTTATGTTTAACATAAATTCAATTTAATTCAATTCATTCAGCATGGGCATAAATGAAAATTCAAAGAACATTCATATATCACATGATGTAACTTTTAAAGATAGAAAATTTTAGGAAAAATGAAAACAAAGATAAGAAAAAAAAATTAAAAAAAATAAAGAGAGAAAAAAATAAAAAAGAACAGTAAGGTAAAAATTAGAAAGAAGAAAAATTTTAGGACTAGCTGATAACAAGAGTTGTACTATATGATGCAATGAATGTTCTTATTTTTACCTAAATGAATGAATAAAATTGAATTTGAAATTTTTATTCGAATATTTCATATTTGTCTTTGTCTTATTATATAAGTATCTAAATGGAAAGACAATACATAATGAAAGCTAAATCAAAGATATGAGATCACTATTCTAGTTATGTTCTCTTTTTATTGCCCTTTTATGATTTTTGCATGTAAGTCTAGTGTCCCCATATACCTAGTGAATTCAAGTGGCTCAATGACTCGCGTTGCAATCCATACCTTATAACTATCATTAATCATTGCATCAACATCAAGCCTCATATTCAACTTAAGATTTCTTCGAAGAGCAAGTCCAATTAATTTTAGTGTCAAGAACTCTCTTCAGTCAGTTTGCCCATTCCTCTACATCTTCAATGCATAAGATTGTAACTAATAGGGTTAGTAAGTCAAAGGATCAATAACAGTAGTGAACAAATTGGGTCTCTTACACACGAAAATGAAAAAGACTACTAGAATAGCGTGAATGAATCTAGAATGAAATTGGGGGCAAAATGTAATTCTGGGGGTAAATTACAAAAGAGTAAACCTACATTCAAAGAGCAAAGATGGAACATTGAAGTATAAGAGATCTCAAGGCAAAAGCAATGGTAAAAAGAAAATTTTAATAGTTCATCAATGAATCATAAGCTCTAATGTCAAGCCATGGACCTACTTGCTAACATGGTCATCTATCTAACAAACCATATTAGAGGCTTTAACATCAGAACTACCAACTATGAGGCATTCAATACTCAAACCTATAAGTCATTGATGAGGCACCTCATTCTCATAGTCTAAGCTACGAACATAGCTCTGTTCTAAATATAAGACCTATTAGGATCATGCATGTCATGCATAACATGCATACACTTACATACATTTATTGTGAAATAATTGCTTTGCATAATAAGGTCCTTAAGCCCAGATTGTGCAAATACTTTGCTATTAACATTCAAAATTAGTATTGTAAAAGTGTAGAAAAGTAGTCAAAATGTGCAAATAAGAAGCATATAAAGGAAAAGGGTAATGCTATCAAGGTGAACTTGATGCTCAATAGGACTTTAGACCTCAGAAATCTAATGGGCCCATCTAGTAAAGGAATATCATCGATAATGATACTTGCAAAAGCATTATCTTGGCAACCTCAAAAGGCTGGATAGGATGTTCAAGCTCCTTAGATTCAACATCCATCTCCATAGTCTCATCTAAAGCATTATTTGGAATATCTCTCCATAACAATCAGACTAGTGTAGGGTATGGAATATGGTGATGAGAAGGTCCAACATGTTAGCAATACATTTGTCGGCCCTATAAAAGGGAAGAATGCATTCAAAACTTAAAATGAATGCACTCTAAAAAATTATTTGATCATGAAATAAGATCTTTAACTCCTAAAACTTTTTTGCAGGAAGAGGAATAAAGCCCTCTATCATAACATTAATGGGATGGCAGAAATACAAACATAACCTAAAGCCACAACTTTAATAGTGGAGTATCATGACCTTTGTGATCAAAGACATCATCATCACAATCAAAAGGGAAGAATACAAAAGAATGACATTACATTTTGAAAAAATCTCTTCACTTACAAATAGACCATACTAACTTATGGTATTTTGTGCAAGGAAAAACAAAAGAGAATGAAGAAGAGGAAGGAACTGATAGATTAATAAGAATGGGTCAGATAAAAAATACCAAACACTTATTAAGACAATAAAAAGGAAGTAATAGCTCTATCTCCTTAGATTTTATAATAAAGTACAATCTCAACAATAAAATTTGTAAATTGAAAGCTAATTCATCCACTTCATGAGATCATGTGTGAAAATCCTATCTCATAATCTTTGATCATAATGACTTTTTTTAGCCTCGCTAAATTCAGATGAGTAGTTAATAGTTTTATGTTGAGAGTTTATAAACTCTAATTAAGCTAATGCTTGCTTTACACCCAAACAAGGGGAAGAAAATGCAAAAATAAAATATATGGACTTGCAGTATAAATTGCTTGAATTTTAAAGTACCTTTTCAGTCTTTTGAATAATAAATGTGGATATAATCTACTCTAATGCTAAAAAATGAGTACGAGCATGAAATCCCTTAATGGTATCCACGCTGAGTCATATGATAAAAGGTAGGTGAATACTAAGAGGAGAATCAAAATAAGAGCAAGCATAATTTACTCCAATGCTCAGAAATGAGTAAGAGTATCAACATGAAACCTCTAGTGGTATTCATGTCGAGTAATACAAGAAAAGTAAGGGAATACTAAAAGCGGACCATGCCAACAACTGTTTTATTTACTTCAATGCTCTGTAAGAGTATGAGTATCCAAAGGACCTTTCCATCTGTATCCATGCTAAGTAATATGAGAAAGGTAAGAGAATACTCGGATAAAGAAGGAAAGCATAAAAATAACTCAAAGATTGTTTTGATACTCAGAATTTAATATATTTATGTTCGATTTTCATAAGTTTTGTTTAAAAAATTCTCCCTAAAATTAGGTATGAAAATAAGCTCTTCACTTGGTAAAAGACATGCTTTCAATATAAGATGGTTAATGATGCCTCTGACCTCTGTAAATGGAAAATAAATAATAGTCATGAAAATAAAAAAATAGTGAGATTCATTGAGTGCATGTTATCTCATGAAAAAGTGATGAATTTTCTCATAAATTTTTAATTTTATAGTGTGCTTTTATACATTCATCATGATTGGAACTAATTTCAACAAGTCTATAGGAATGCATATCCAAAAGGAAGTGCACCTAACTTGTAGAGTCAGCCAATATAGTAAAATTAAAAGTCAATTAATAGAGAAATTCTAATCAATTAACATAACAAAATTCAAAGTTAGTCAACAAAAATTCTAATCAGTTAGCATAAAGAATTTAAAACATTCACCTCAAATAACCAAAAATAAAAATTACGAGCAGTTACTGACTGTAGCATCAAAGGTGAGCAATAAAAGGGTTACAGTTAATTAAAATCAGTTATTAGTTATAGACTGTAGCATTATCTAAGGCGAGCAATGAAAGAGTTACAACTAATCATGAGCAATTATAGAGTGCAGCATCATCAGTGAGCAATAAAAGGGTTGCAACTAATCATGAGCAATTATTGATTACAGCATCAAAGGCGAGCAATGTAAGGGTTACAGCTAATTTCGAGCAATTATGGATTGTAGCATCATCAGTGAGCAACAAAAGGGTTGCAGCTAATCGTGAGCAATTATGGATTGAAGCATCAAAGGCAAGCAATATAAGGGTTACAGCTAATTAAGAGTAATTTTGGATTATAGCACCATCGGTGAGCAATGAAAGGGTTGCAACTAATCGTGAGTAATTATGGATTATAGCATCAAAGGTGAGCAATGTAAGGGTTGTCAATAATTACAAGCAATTATGGATTGCAACATCATTAGTGAGCAATTAAAGGGTTGTAGCTAAACACGAGCAATTATGCATTGCAACATCATCAGTGAGTAATGAAAGGGTTACAACTAATCCTGAGCAAATATGGATTACAACATCATCAATAAGTAATGAAAGGGTTGTAACTAATCACAAGCAATTATGGATTACAGCATCAAAGGCAAGCAATGAAAGGATTATAGCTAATCATGAGCAGTTATAGATTGTAGCATTATAATTGTGAGCAATTATTGATTGCAGCATCAAAGGTAAGCAATGAAAGGATTATAGCTAATCGCGAGCAGTTATGGACTGTAGCATTATAATCGTGAGCAATTATGGATTGCAGCATCAAAGGTTTGCAATGGAAGGGTTGTAGCTAATCGCAAGCAGTTATGGACTATAGCATTATTAAAGGCAAGCAATGAAAGGGTTGCAGCTAAACTGTAAATAATTATGGACTATAGCATCAAGGGCTAGCAAGGAAAGGGTTGCAGCTAATCAAAATTATGAGCAATTATAGATTATAGCATCAAGAGCGAGCAACTAAAGGGTTGCAGTTGATTAAAATCATCAGTGAGCAATGAAAGGGTTGTAGTTGATTAAAATCATCAATGAGAAATGAAGAGATTATAGCTGATCGAAAGCCTTGAGTAGTTACGTGATACAAAATCAAAGATAGACAACAAAAGGGTTGTAGCTATTTAAAACTTGCCAGCAATTATAGATTGCAACAGCATAAAGCCTACATTGAGGAATGACAAAAGATGACATTGTACAACCAAGTGCAATGTATCCTTTCAATCCTAATTATATGATCGAGTATAGTCAATATCATACGATCGAGTGCAATGTCTCATTTTAACTCAGACTATACGACTGAGTATAGTCGACATTGTATGACTAAGTACAATGCATCCTTCCAATTCAAACTGTATAATTGAGTATAATCAACAATATACGACCGAGTATAATGTGTCCATCCAAACCAACGCTATACGTCTGAGGATAGCATTTCCTTAAATGTTTTTAGTTTATGCCTAGTGTGGTACAGCAACAGAAACATTCATCATGAACTGATGATTGCTTACAAGCATAAACCTCAAGAAGCATGGGAAAGTACTCAAACTTAATTATTAAGAAATTGTGTGTTTAATAGCTTTGCCACAATTTGTCAACCAAACAGTAACAAAGGGGGGAAACTATAAAAACTCAATTTCGGGATAATAAAATATAGATGCGACAAAGGAATCCAATGATGAAAATGTTATAAGTAGGTATTCAACACTTGAAGTTTGAAACCTCAAAAGTTTGAATACATTTTCAAAAAGAGTTTCATTAGTTTTTAAGGCTTAATTGTAATACTTTTTAAGACCTAATTGAAAATTTTGATTTCTTTTAGGGGTCTTTTTATAATTAAAAGTAAAAAAAAGTAATTAGAATTACAAAATTCTGATACACAATTCCAATCTGAATTACGTGTTTTCTGTAGTTTTACAGAAAATAAAAATATTTTTTTGAGTTTTGACTGGTTAAAAAATTTTTTAAATTTATTTTTGGGATTTATCTAATTCTTCAATAAATAAAGTCCTTTTAAAATTGGAACTTTTAAGTATGTAAGACCAAGGGTTTTTTTGGTTGTTTTTTGGCTCTTAGGACTAAGGGGCAATTCTAAATCTTCTGCATTCTTTTCTATAATTTTAACTCTCTCCTTCCTAAGTATCTATAAACTTTTCTTTAGGCAGTACAAAAAAAACTCTTGGTGATTTATTCGTTTGGGGATTTTGAGAAGAAGAATAACAAGTTTTGAAAGCTTACTAAAAAACAACGGTGATCTTATAGTCTGAGGGGCAATTCATTCACAAGCATCCATAAGCATTATCTTCTCCCTACTTTATTTTATTTTTTATTTTAATTTCATTAAATTTCAATTTTATATTATTTTTATTATAATTTTATTCATTAGTCATTGTTTTACCTTTTTTGTGATGGTGATTATGGAGGGGATTACATGTTGATCATACTTGAAGAACCAAATCTGTAGAGGTCTATAGGATGCCATGGATGGAACCTTGTAGCTAAACATAATTTTTAGGGTTTTTATTTTGTTTGTTTATCATTACTTTATTTTTTTATTATTTTTTTGGGTTGTATTAATTTCCTTTTTTTATATTCTCAATAGTTCATTGTAATAGCCCTAATAGTGGGAATAATGAAATTTGGTGTGTATGCTTGTGTGTTTTATTTTAAGTAATTGGTTAGTAAAATTAAGGTTTTTCATTCGCTAATTAATTAAAATTAATGTCTATAGAAATCATTAGGTTGTTTGATTAAAATCAAATTATATTTAAGTTGGTAAAATTAGTTTGCTTGTTTGATTATTTTATTATTTATGGTGAATTTAATTAAATTAGGGTTTTAGAATAGATTTATTTAATTATTTGATCTTTTATTTTTTTATATATATATATTTTTTCATTATTTTTGGGCTTGTTTACTTATGTTTATGTATTTTGGGCCCAAGGCCCACATCACACTTTAACCCATTTAAATTTAGGTTTTTTTAAGGTTTAATTAAGTAAAAAACATTTTTAGGCCCATAATTAATTAGATTTAGGGTATAGACAACTTAGGCCCACTTATTTAATTTAGACTTAGCCCATTAAATTTAAGACTTTTCCATTATTTGTAAATTTAAGGTCATTCTAGAATTAAAACATGTAGAATTAGGCCCACAAATTTAAGTACTTCATAATTTGTAGATTTAGACCCATTTTTAGAATTAAATAAATAAACTTAGGTTCACTTAATAAAAATTGAATAGGAATTAGACCCATTAGTCATTAGGCTCACTTGTAAACTAAAACATGTAGATTTAGTTCATTTAATTAAATTCAATATATTAGACTAACCTAGGGATTGTGATGAATGCATTGCTTACTTGTATATTTCATGACTAGTTTGCCTGGAGTTAATTGTTTGAATAAGGGTTTATATGAAATTGAATGTAAATAAAGCATAAGATAGTAATTTATAAAGTAATTCTAAATGAACACAAGATTAAAAGAAGTTACTATTTCATACCCAGAATCTCCTAGTTGTGCTGCTAGCTTTCTTTTAGGGAACCGAGTACCACCATTTTTTTATTTGTCCTAGTTATTACCTTGGGTGATAACTCTTTATCTCTACATCATGTCTTTATGATAGTGGTTAGTGTGTTCTCTAAAGCCCTGAGCTCAAACAGTGTCACGGTTGCTAAAATCTTGGGCGGACACTAAGCCCCGCCATCTATAGGGTTACAGTTGAAGGTAACTAAGAAATATCTTTTAGCTCAATTCAGAGTACATTTTGTGTACTTGGATAGAGTTAAGGCAGTGCAAAAAAGGGACCCACTATTGAAGAAGATAAGGATGGAGGTACAGTGAGGTCAATCCCAAGATTTATGATCAATTGTAAGGGCATATTATGCTTGGGCACTAGATTGTGTGCACCAGGTGTGGATGATTTAAGAAAGGAGATTATGGAGGAAGCTCACTTTTCCATATATAGTGTTCACCCAAGTTCTACCAAGATGTATAATGATTTGAAGGATACATATTGGTGGAACGGGATGAAAAGGGATGTTGCAAAATTTGTATCTAAGTGTCTCACTTGTCAGTAGGTAAAATTGGAGCATCATAGATCTTCGGGATTATTGTAACAGTTGCGCATTCCAAAGCGAAAGTGGGATATGGTTGCAATGGATTTTGTTTCTAGGTTGCCTCGCACATCTAGTGGATATGATGCAATATGGGTGATAGTTGATAAAATGACCAAGATAGCCCACTTCTTGCCAATTAAGAAAACTTACACTATAGACAGGTTGGCTAAGTTGTACATTAACCAAATTATGTGTCTATATGGGTGTTAGAAAGTATAGTGTCAGATAGAGGACCAACTTTTACTTCAGTCTTTTGGTAAGAATTGCATAAGGCTTTAGGTAGCATACTGGATTTCAATATAACCTTTCATCCTCAAATGGATGGTCAACCTAACAAGACTATTCAGACTTTGGAGGATATGCTTCGGATGTGTGTGATGGATTGAATTTTCATATAACAATAGTTATCATGCAAGTATTAAGATAGCTTCATATGAAGCACTGTATGGAAGGAAGTGTCTATCACCTTTATGTTAGGAAGTTGGTGAGAGATAGTTGATGGGTCAAGAATTGGTACAAGTGACTTCAGAGAAGATTCCTATCATCCAATAAAGATTAAGGATAGCTTTTAGCTGACAAAAGAGCTATACTAATTCTAAAAGGAAAGATGTATCATTTTCTGTTGGAGATATGGTATTCATCAAGGCATCTCCAATGAAGGGAGTGGTAAGGTTTGGCAATAAGGGTAAGTTAACTCCAAGGTATATCAAACCCTTTGAAATTTGTTAAAGGGTTAGAGTTGTGGCTTATAGATTGATGTTATTGCCAATGTTGTCATGTATCCATTCAGTGTTCCACATGTCGATGTTGTGAAAATACATCTCTGATCCTTTGCATGTCCTTCAGCCTCAAATAATAGAGCTCAGTGAAGATTTGACATATAAGGAGTACCCAGTGGTGATAGTGGATTAACAAGTTCGTCAGCTCCACACCAAAGCGATCCTTATGGTTAAAGTGTTGTGGAGCAATCATGCGGTGAAAAATTGCACTTGGGAGACTGGGGCAAAGATGCAGGTGGCATACCCTTACCTTTTTCCCTGGGAATACTTTTTATATTTTCTATTTTTATTAAAATTTGAGGATGAATTGTTTTATAAGCAGGAAGATTGTAACGAGCCAAATTTCAAATTTATTATGAAATTAAATTTGGGAATTTAAGTGTGAATTTTTCTATTAATATTAAATATGGATTATTAAGTTTAATTATTTTATTAAATTAGTGTTAAAAGTATATTGTTAACAAAAATTCAATTAAAATTTTATTTTTAAAAGTATAGCTTATCTATTTATATGTATATAAGTGTATATTTAATTGAGTGTGTATAATTGGTGTAAGAGATTTTTAATTTTTAAATATTAATTTTGTACTTTTGTACTTAAAAAAATACACAACAACTTTTTTTCTTTCTTTTCTTTTCTTTTCTCTTCTTTTTTCCTTTTTCTCCTTCACCTTTTTTCTTTCTCTCCCTCCTGAGGCTCACTGCCACCACAACCACCATTAGCTCTGGTCAGCCCCAGCCATGCCAAACATTGCCACCATGTCACCTCGCCACCCTGAAGTAGCAATGTTGTCTTCTCTCTCTCTCAATTTTGGTTTGACCATAATAGGGGGAAAGCTTGTCAGAGCTGATTCTGACGACAACGGTCCTCAGCAGTGGGTACAAAATGATCCTCTTCTCTTAGGTAGTCATTTCTCTTCATCAATTTCAAGTTCTATAACTGAGAACTCTAGGACTAAAACTATAAGTTTTTGGGTAGTAGAGGACACATCACCTAGCATGCTCGACCTGTGAGTTGATTTTATAGAATGTTTGTTGTGAAATTTTAAATTATATTTTCATATGATTAAAATGATAAATAATTGATTATAAGAATTTATCTATGAATTTATTGATATTGTCACATGCATGATTTATATTGTCATATGCATGAATGGTCCTTTATTTATCATGAACATATATTGAAAAGATGCTTTATGGAATTTACTTCACTTTGCTTTATTTATTTAAATGGTTTGAAGAAAATGGTAGAACGTGCCACTTGGTGGGTGTCACCAGGACTACGTGTGCACTAGTAATGATTTTATATGGTTGATGATTGATATTTGGAGCCTTGGTTGAGCTTTGCTCTATGGGCAAGACTTATGATATTATGGGCTCTAGTTGAGCTTGCTCTTTGGGCAGAGGTATGATACTAGTTGGACCCTGGTCAAGCATGCTCTTTGGGCACTAATAATCATTTGGCATAAGAGAGCGATTGTGGCTAGACCCTAGTCAAGCTCGCTCTCTAGGACCAGCAGTCAATTGGATTAATTAAGCCAAGTGGCTATTAGAATGTGATGGTCTAGGTGTTCCACCAGATTTTCTACCTAAACAGATATTTATACAATTTCGTATTAAAATTTATATTAAAATGAATTATGATTTTGAAAGGTATTTTATTTATTAAAAATATTTGAGAAAATAAATGATTTTAATATTTACATTTATATTTATTTTCTTTTATTTTAAAAAGGTTTTAACAACATGTTTTAAAACTAGCATGCATTTCATAAAATTGATTCACTCAGTGAGGTCTGAATCCCTTCAATCTATTTTTTTTAGGACCCCACTATCAATCTATCGGCTACTTTATATATGTTAATTTGATTTATGTATGATGTAGTCGAATTTTAGATACCGTAGTAGTTATTTATCATACTTGTAATATTAGTATTTGTGATTATTGAGATATTGTTATATTGGAAGTATTGATTTATTTTATAAGTATTTGATATTGATATTAATGAATTTATTTATGGTTTACTGTTCTGAAATTGTTATTAATTTGTGAAAAAATTCTTAAGGCTTACTATAAGTTTCAGATGTATTTTTACATTTTCCATTCTTTAGTGCCAATCACTTACCTTTGGGTTCAGGTCATGACACATTAAGTACAACTCATTGAATTAACTAAAAGTCAAATTATATAATAAAACTTTATGTTCAATCCCATCATGAAGTAGTTACTTTTAACCTAAACCCTAAAAAAGAATTAGCCATGCATGGTTATGGCAAAGATTACAAACATAATTATAGAATTAAAGTAGAAGAAGAATTAATAAAAATAAACGCTTGAATTCTTACACAAATCTCCTTCAATCTTGTTTGGCACTTGTTTTTTGCTTCTTCTTGACGACCAAATATTACTTCATTCCTCATCTAATTCCTCTTTTATAAGGTGAATTTGGTAGGAAACATCACAACCCTTGAAAATCTCTTCCTTTTTTAGTAAGGAAAATACTTTAATTCTGACATGGGCATGGGCTTGGACATATCTAAAGTGGTGTCATATTACAAGTTTCTAACACAGCTTTAGACATAGTCATGCTTAATGTGGTGTCAACTTCTTAACTCTTCCAAAATTTGGGCAAATTGTTGCGAATTCTTCATATTCCAAAGGTCGATATGGCCACAAATATGGCTTCGCCAAGCCATGTCCTTAATGGTGTTGCGCCTCTCTATACCATTTTTGAAATTTTGCTAGAATTTCCTATAAGGAAAGAAAACCTTAATAAATACTTAAATAAAACTTCTAATTAAACTGGAATCATATAAAATAAACAAAAACCAAAACAAAATCATTAACCTAAAATTATTCCTAATTAAACTCAATTACTACCCAATTATTCTAATTATTTATTCAAAATCCATTAAAATTCAACTCAAATACATGTAAAAAATTACACACATCATCTATGCAGGCTATTTTTGTCATCTTAAGTATTATTTGCCAATTAGCCATTGATCATAATCTTATTGAAATTGTATAATTTAGAGAAAATAATATGATGTTTAAAAATCTTCCCTTGTAAAAGAAATTATGAACTATTAATATTCATTAGACTATTAGATCAAATTATGCCAAAATGTATATGAAATATTCATTTTACTACAAAACCACTATAGTTAAGAAAAATACATTTACTCCATAACCACTTAAGCCTCCAATATACTATAAAATAAGAAACAATAAGAGTAGTTTTTGAAGCTTGGCTTTTTAGTTTCTGCTGGATGTATGTTGGTTTCTGCTTCTTGGAGCTTTTGCTTTGTTTATTTAGAGAGAGGTTTTTTCATCACTTGATACTTTACATTATTGCTTATAAATGAAAAAAAAAGTTTTTGAATGTTCTCAAAACCAATTTCAAATAGTTATTTAAGCTATTATGTGCTCTGTGGGTTTATTAGACAAATGGTGGCATGTTGCACAAATGATATTATTTTCAACAATTTTAGTAAATAAAATTCAAAATGTTGGCTTCTACTCTAACAAATTACCTCTTCTTTAACTTTACTATTATATAGTAGACTACATATTATAAATATATAAATTGTGCTAATTAAATTTATCCTTAAGAACAAGTTCCATTATGATGCAGAGCAACAAGTCTTGGAATGAGTTTGTAGAATAATGGATAGCAGATATAATTTTTTTTTTATTATTATTATTATTATTATTATTATTATTATTATTATTATTATTATTATTATTATTATTAAGATTTGATTTTTATTTTAATTTAATATTGATTAGAAATTCACTTTCCTATATTGTTAGGGATTTAATTTTCTACCTTAGTTAGAATTGTCTTTATTTTATTTTCTAATTAAAATTAGGGTTAAGGTTGGTAGGTTTGTGCCACCCTATAAATATGTAAGCCTTAGAGCTATGTGAGATAGTTTCTATTGAATTAATAATCAGATTTTTATTTTTCCAATTTTCGGCATTCCTTTGTGTGAATCAACGAATATTGATACCTATACCCTAGTATTTGTGTGCAAATCAACAGGTTATAGAAAATTGATTTCTAGCATTCGTTCACGAATCAACAGACTTCAATATTTATTCTTTGTTGTTTTCCAATATTTGTGTGCAAATCAACGGACTACAATATTTATCCCATTTGTTCTTTTATTTTATTTTCTTTTAATTTTTTTAAGCTTTTGTTACATCAGTTGGTATCAAAGCCGAACTGATCCTTATTAATCATGCAAATAGCGTATTATGAAGAGAGCTTATTTTATGATACTGATGATGGTGAGGATGAGGATGCATTTATCAGAGATGAGCCAATATGTGATGAAGAGGATGAGGATGATGTTGAACATATTGACTTTATTGGCATTGATAAATTTCTTTATTCTTATTTTCCTTTAATTTTTATTTTGAAGGACTTATAAGTTAAAGACGAATTTATATTGTTCTATAGTAAATTTATTTATAAATATTTGGGCAAAATTCGAGGGTGAATTTTCTCTACTTTGGACGGAATGATGCAAACCAACAAGCCTTGAAATGAGTTTGTAAAACAGTGGATAACAGATATAATTTTTTTATTATTATTATCATTATTAGGATTTGATTTTTATTTTAATTTAGTATTGATTAGAAATTGACTTTCAAATATTATTAGGGATTTGATTTTCTACCTTAATTAGAATTGGTTTTATTTTATTTCCTAATTAAAATTAGGGTTAGGATTGGTAGGTTTGTATCACTCTATAAATATGTAAGCCTTAGAGCTATGTGATATAGTTTTTCTTGAATTGATAATCAGATTTCAATTTTTTTAATTTTCGGTGAATCAACAAATATTGATGTCTATATTCTAGTATTTGTACACAAATCAATAGATTGTAGAAAAATGATTTCTGGCATTCGTGCATGAATCAACAGACGTCAATATTTATCTTTTGTTGTTTTCCGATATTTTTGCGCAAATCAACAGACTACAATATTTATCTCATTTGTTATTTTATTTTATTTTATTTTATTTTTATTCTTATTTTTTAAAACTTCTGCTGCATTACATTGAAACTCTAATAAAAACAAACCAAAAGTGGAATAGAAAGATTGCAACTTCTCCAAAAGATAACTTTTAGTTATATGATTCTTCAGTACATTTTACATTAATAACCAAAAGTCTTGAGTACATAAATTATTTAGAAAATTAAATATCAATTTTCTGGTTGAATTGCCAGTGTTATTGGTGAGTTTGGCATGGTATTCTGGAATCCAATATTCAATTATCTTAATCTCTTTGTCTCTTTGCTCAAGCAACCAGACAGGGTCACATGCTAAATTAATAACCAAAGTGCTTGGAAGTAAAATTCTTAAGAATATTAAATATCAATTTCGAGTTGAATTGCCAGGGTTGCTGGCAAGTTTGTCATAGTATTCTGCAATCCAAGATGCAATGATTTTGATCTCTTTGTTTCTTTGTTCAACCAACCAGACAGGGTCATGCGGCCTAGGAGTTCATAAATCCAAGCTATGAGCACCTATGTACCATAACAAGACTTCCTGTTAAATAAGTGAACATTGGTGTTGATTAAAAAAAGGAAAAAAAGAAAAAAAACTTGAAGCAACTATATGTACCTTGATCAGTTTGTACGGAGACAATGCTTTCTGATATATCTTCCAAAATTCTGAGAGCCAAGAAGTTCAAAAAATTAAGAAATGTTCAGCAAGAAGTTCCATGATCATGTTGTGAGTAACATTCGTGTAGTTAAGATGTTCAGGAATTTGTTTTTTACCCTCCTGCGCTCCATGGATCGCGTAGTCCATTAGAGAAAATAATGTTGCTGCCAAAATCTTTCAGCACAAATTTTATGTCCTGAAAATTAAGAGAATTAGAAATTTCCAAGTTTCCTTAGGAAGGAAAAATGATAACGAATAATATATAGAGGGGAGCTTACACGACCTCCAAATTGTATAGGACCCCAGAAAGGCCTAGGCTTGATACCAAAAACTTTTTGGCATGATTTTGTGTAATTGTTCAGATCAAATGGCAATAATTCGACATTGTATCATTGTTATCAACCCCCATTGGAACTACGAGCTCAGTGCATCTCTGCGAGCAAGATTTATGAATCTGATATAGCTAAGCACCACAAGAATAGCATACTATCTTATTATGTGATCTTTAATTATATTTTCTTCAGGTTTTTTCACTTAGTATGAGCTTAGGCAGGTTGGGTTTTTTGGAAGGCCTGTCGAATTGAACATAATTGGCATCATCATTCTAAGTTTTTCCTAGATTTTTATGAATAAAATCTTGTGCTTATAAAAAAAAAATAGTACTCATAAAACTCTGAGAAAAAATATAATATTAAAATAAAAGAGTTCCATTAGTTCAGTTCCGCTTCCAATTGTGATTTTAAATTGGCCATGGAAATAATAAAAATAGCTTCACTTAAATAAAAAAAAAAAAAAAGGAAACGTAAACATACTTGCCATGACCATGCACTTCTGGATCTTGCAGATATAGATACATTAAGGCAAGAACCTCCAGTTCCGGAAAGAGTATTCGCATTTAGGCCAGCAACAATTCGGCCTATAACATCAGAATCTGCTGGTGCTCCATCAGTGGCCTTACAGAAAATTTCCACATAATAATCTGGTGGATAGTTGTACTGAGCTGAAACCTTGTAGCCATGTGCTAAGTAGTCTTTGAGCTCTTCTGATGAGTTCAAAGGACTTAAAGAAGATGTACAGAAGACATTAAAAAATAATCTCCACGTTAGAATGCATTGCTAATGTTGAAGTTCAAAGAAAATTTTAAGTAAAAAGAGAGGATCAGATTTAAAAATTACTTGCAAATGTTGAAGACGTTGCCAAGCGTTAAGAGACCCATTAGTTTCAGCTGCAACTCTATCGATCTCGGACCAAGACTGCTTTATGGTGCTGTAATAACTTTCACTTGTGTTCTGCACTAACCAAACATCAGCTTGTATATATATATAAATGCAGTTGGTGCCCCAGTACCCACATAGGTCAACTATTTCATATTTGAGCCGTAAAGAGAGTAAACCTCTCTAATCATGTGTTTCTCTCTACACAAGCCTTGAACTCAAGTTCTTAAGTACTTAAGGAAATACAAACTCTTATCACTTGGATGAACCGAGGTTAGCATATTTATTAAAAAAATGCATCAATCTAATTGAATAATTACAAGCATGTACAAGGTTCGTTAGATGAATATCTTACTTGGAAAACCCTGGACAATACAGCTATGAACCCATCTTGTGGTGTGATATCTACGAAATAGAGTATTGGAGCAGATGATGCCAAGGAACCAATGACAATGTGGGGGTACTTCAGTCGAAACCACGATGCGAGCACTGAACAGTTTTAGCATTAGTATTAATTAAAGCTCTCAAGTTTTCGATTTATTAGCTCATACTAATTCAAGTTTTATACTTACTTCCACCATATGATGTTCCAACAGCAATAACAGGGCAATGTTCTGCTGACAGATTTTTCTTAACGTCTGTAATCACCAGTGCATAATCTGCCAAAGCCTGCTCTGAGCTCAAATATCCATAGGTACTTGCATTTTGAAAAGTCTCAGATCCAAATGGTAATGATTCTCCATAATACCGATGCTGCAACATGGAATTTGATTATTATCCATCTCTAATTAATTGCAGCTTGTTCCCTAATTAAAATAATAGAATTGCTCTCTCAAAAAAAAAAAAATTGTAATAGAATTGCTCTAATGAACTTTTTGGTCTAAAACATTAGTATCTAAAATTTACTGCATTTTGATTATTCTCAATTGATAATGGCAGAACCACAATGTTTTTAAAAACTAATTTATTATGATTGCATATATTATAAGTTGAATTTGAAGTAGTCATTCTGTAATGAGCTTTAATGCATTGGTATAAAGTCATTTCTAGAGTTGTGAGATAAGGTTGAACCATGGACCAACTAATAAAAAAAAAAAAAAAAAAAAAGGATAAGAATTAAATTGGACTCAACTTTATCTTTTAGCGTTTGTGCTTTTTTTGGTTCCAATAGAAATTTTTTTCTTTCAATTTGAGACTATATTGGATCATTCTTTAAAAAGTTTTTACAAATAAATCCTATAGATTAAAAAACATTAGTTTTAATAATTGATCAATACAAATTAATTTGAATAACAAAGAGAATTAATGAAACTTTTTTTAAAATTTATATTTGTAAAGTTTCTAAAATTTTTAAACCTATAAAAGTATTTTATAAACTTTTAAAAATTTTAAAAAAAGTTAAAAATATTTTCTATAGACTTATAAATTTTTTTACAAAATAAAAAATTTTACAAGAGATATATTTTAAAAATTTTGAAATTTTTTTATAAACTTAATAATTTTTAAAAGTATTATAAAATTTTAAAAACTTTTCTATAGATTTTAAATTTTAATAATTTTTATATTGAAGTGGTATACATTTAAAAAAAAAAACCTAAAAATTTTTCTATAAGCTTAAAAATTTAAATATTTTTTATTAATTTTAAAAAATTTTAAAAATATTTCTATATGCTAAAAATTTTACAATTAAACGATATACATTTTATTAAGAATTTTCATTGATTCACCTTGTTGGTCAAACTAATATTTATCCATAAAATGTTAAAATTTAAATTTCTTTGATCTATAAGGTTTAATTGCAAAGATTCTAATTTAAGAAAGGGATAAGGTGCAAATTGTAAATTTGGATCTTTTCCTTTTAAAATTAGATTGTATTGAAATTTTCTTTCAAAAATTGTTGCAATTAAATCCTACAAAATGGTCAAAATGGGATAAAAAAAATTAAAGTTAAAAAAATCCTGAAATAAAATTGAGAGTACAGTTTGCATCTTATCCCTTTAAAGAATTAATGATCCAATATAGTCTAGTTTAGGGGGAAAAAGTTGGCAATTAATTTGCTCCCAACAAAAGCACGCGGAGGAAAGGGCTTCTTGATACTTTCAAAGGGACTGCTGGCTTTTTTGTTTGTATACTAAAAATTTATCAATTCTACTAGCAATCTCATAAGAATAAAATAAGAACTTTGTTGAATTAATTGGATTTTTTGGATTCGATTTATGATACTATCGAAGTGAAGTGAAATAAGGGATCTAAAGAATGACATAGGATAAACTATATCAGTAATAAGTAAATCCTTTGTATGTAAAAAGTCTCGATATTTTTTAGAGATAAAAGCCAATTGAAAAGTCTGAGACGATCCAAAAAGCACTTGATCATGATCATTCTTTAGACCTATTTGGGTATTGAGTGTTTACCTGGAAGAATAAATTCCGTACAATAGCTAATTAATTGCCAACTCTGGAAAAAGGAATCCAGTCAATTATATATATATATATATATATATATATATATAAAAGTCAAATGAAAATTTTGAGTAAAGTTAAGGGTACAATTTTACCTATCTATTTTTTTATTAGATAGGTCCACTTGGCTCGGTCTCATAGTCGGGGCAAAAAAAATAGTGATCATTCTGCAATTGCAGTGAAAATAATAACAGTACTGTAACAACGAAGATTTGCGCTCACCTCAATATATAATAGCAAACCATTGAAACGAGAAGCAAGATCAGCAATGAAATTAGCACCCATAACATCAAAAATTATGTCCCCCTCTTCTCCTGAATAAACAAAGATGGGCGAGCTCGTATCTGCTCCACCCCAATACTTGAAGTTTAAAATGTATCTTTGTTGAAAGGTTTTATAACTCTCAGGATTATAGTTAAAATGATCGAGTGTCTGTGTATAATAATGTGTTTCATATTCTGGTGGGATATCTGTGGAAAAGGATTCGCTGCTGGTCGTGGATCGTCTAATGGCTCCCAATCCAAATTCTCCAGGATTATATGCAGATGATAGAGCTGTTGTTGTGAGAACAAGAAGCAATACTAACAGCTGAAATTGTACAAGAGCCATTGTTGATCTATCCACCAATATTGCCTTTCAGGGTGGACCTTATAAATGTGCGTGTATATAAATAGTCAATTAAGCTTTTTGGTAGTCTTCTATTGGCACTGTAGAAGTCTCCAATGGTGATGTGTTCCAAAAGTCTTAAAAGCATGGGACCTACAGTGGCAGCCGTCAAGGTGGGGTTAAGCCTGCATATAAGGCAACTGGGGTCCATAACGCCATAAAATAAAAATAAAACGATCAACCTTTCCTTTGTTGATGTGAGGTGGGGTCCTTATCCTTTCAACTCTAATTAGTGGGGTCCCCGCACTTAGCTAGCTGGTGATTTATTTTGATGGGGTGGTCCATCCTCCAATTTTTAGGATTTTTTATTAATGGGTCCATCTTCCGAGCTCGAATTTAGTTTTACTGTTCACAAGGGAATACCGTGGGAAGTTCAAGCTGTTGTTCATCATACTAGATCAATTGTAAGTCAGGAAATAATGTTTCTATTTGCTTGTTCAAAGAGCTGCAAATTCAATTCCTGACTGGGTAGCACAGCTTCCTTTTTCCTTCTTCCCACTTGGGTTGTAAACCTTCAGTTTTATTCTGCTTTGTTGGCTTAAGTTTAATCAAGACTTCAAATTCTATCACATATTGATGTTAATGTCATTACTAATAAAGCCCAGCCTTAAAATAGAAGTTTTAACTGGCAGGAGCTGTTGTTCCTTAAATCACATATTGAGTCGAAGCTGTAATATATGTAGTCCCTAAAAATAGAAACACACATACATATATAGACATATATAACTCATTAATCAATAAAATTATTATCACCAATGTATGGCTTGTAATTAATTTATTTTAAAATTTAATCTACACTGCTAATTCCACTTATATCATATAAATAACTAGAGACGTCAACACATACATTAACAAAAAGGGTCCATATTCATAAAAGTTCCATTTGCACATGAAACTAGTAGCAATTTCCTCTAAAAATTGGAGTCCTATTTCGGCAAACATATACATTTCTATACAAAAAGAATTAGAAGCTATTAAATTAATTTTTGTTAATTATAACTTTTGTTTATATTTGATACATTAATTAGAAGTTGTATTCATTATTTATAAGGATTTCGACTATTTTGAAATCAAATTAGATAATTATAACTACTTATATATATTGCTTGCAATACATTTGGTGCATGCAATAATGTTTTTAATTAGAATTTAAGGGAAAATAACCATTTGAATCATACTTCAATACACAAATGTAGGTGTGTGATTGAACTGAGTTGAGTTGACACATTACCAAACTCGAGATTGACTCGACTTTCAAATTTGAAGCTCGAACTCAATCAAGCTTTTTTTTCTTGAAGCTCAAGCTCGACTAGATTAAATAATACATATACCTGAGCTCAACTCAATTTGACTTGATTAATTAAATAAAATTTTTAAAATTATATATTTTAAAATATTCAAACTCAACTCGAGTTGGAACTCGACTCGGTTATATTTATAATTATATTAAAATAAAGGGTAAAATAATAATTATATCAAACTCAACTCAAACTCAATAGGCTTAATAATCTCTTGAGGCTATCAAGTCACATATTTAGGAGGTCGACCTCGACTCGATAGCCTACTCGAGTAGCTCGAGTTCAACTTGATAATAATCTACTCAATTTCGAGTTTTTTCCATGTCGATCTTGAGTAGCTCACAAGTCGGCTTGACTCGGTTACACCCTACACACGTGTACACATGCCATAGGAAGAGCGTAAAATTTGAGTCTCGCCCCACACTATTCAAAGTTACAATTACATTTCGTATTTGTGGCTGAGAATAATAATTGAAAAAAATGACAATTTTAGCCAGTTAATTGCAAATCTTTGTGGCAAGTTTGGAATAGTACTTTGCAATTCAAAATGCAATAGTTTTTATCTCTTTGTCTCTGTTCAACCAATCAGACAGGGTCACTTGGTGGAGGAGTTAATATATCCAGGCAATAAGCACCTAATTTTATATTTTCTTCACTATTATAAGCCAATCATTGTCTCTACCCATTTATCAGAATCTTACAAACATTGTAAGTTCTAACACTTCTTTACAAGGGAAATAGACATCTACCTTACATAAGTTAGCCAAATAAATCCCAAAGCTCAATTTGACATGTTAATGGGTCTGGCTACACATTGACAAAATAATGTGATGTGTGTGCTTTAGGTTATCAAATTTTTCAAAAAAGAAAATATGTGTGTATGGTGTTAAATTTTTCAAAAAAAAAAACATATGTGTATATGTGAATAGGTGTAAGGCTTTCGCGGCATTTCATCTCAAGTCTTAAATCTTATATCGCTAACTTAGAATTTATATGTAGGATATATATCATTCTGCATCTAATAAAATTGTCATGATTTTGTTAGATGGTATGTGATGTTACCGTAGTATGTGCGTTTAGGTTATCAAACTTTCAAAAAAAAAAAAGCAATTTCTATTATTAATCTATTTGGAATTAAGGTCAGTATTTTCTCTTTTATATTAAGAAAAACACCATTAGCCATCAGCCACTTAAGCCAACAAATAGACTAAAAAATAAGAAACAATAAGAGTAGCTTTTTTATCATAATTATTCAATGGAGGCCTAACAACTATGGCTACATAGGGGTAATCATTTTCCTTAACACTTATTCCCTCCATTTCAAATAGAATTTGTTTCACTCCAAATGACTTTTTAAGATTACCAATAAAAAATAAAATTTTCTTTTAAATTTTACCCATATCTTGATTTTAAAGTAAGTTTTCTATTAGAATAATTATAATTCATACTAAATTTTAGTTTTTTTAAAAGAGGGTTATATAATCATTTGCATCTATTATTAAGTCTATTAAATAGGATTTTTAATCTTTGTAATACTATCTTAAAAGACAATTAGAATAGAAGGGAGAGAGCACTATATAGATAATAATTTCCATCAATATTGGTAGATGGTGGTTGTGGTGATTTAAATTATAGATTTCTACAATTCTCATAATTGATAATATCAATGAGGCTATGTCTAGTTGGCTATTAAGAGCAGTTTTTACATATTCTTAAATCCAATTTAAAAGTCTAATTTAATTAATAGCTATTTAATTTAATCGCCTATTAATAGCTTATAAGCTATAATGTTCTTTATGGGTTTCTTGTGTTAATTATGATGACCTTCAAAAAAAAATTTTATTAACCACTAATCAAAATATTTGAGGCTTCTTACAATGCTTATTTCAATTGCAACTTCCCAAAAAACTAACTGTAGAAATGAAATTTTAAGATCATTTGTATGTTATTTCATGTAACATCAAAAAGCATGATGCAATGGCAGCTATAAACAATGGTAAATATTAAACCTTTGTTGATTCAAACAATTGACATATGTAGCGGAAGCTCCAGCAAAATAAAATAAAATAAGATAATAAAGAATAAATATTGTAGTTCATTGATTTATGTGCAAATGCTGGAAAACAATCTTTTGTAACATGTTGATTCACAAAAAATGTCAAGAAATAGGCATCAAATATTCACTAATTCAAAAAGAATACCGAAGTTGGAAAAGAAAGAGAAATTTTGTTAATTCACCAAAAATTATCTCCAATAGCCTTAATGCTTACGTAATTATAGGGTGACATAAATCTATCAACCCTAATTTTAATTAGGAAATAAAATAAGGACAATCCTAGTTAAGGTAGGAAATTAAATCCCCAACAATATAGAAAAGTCATATTCTAAACAATTGCTAAATTATAAATAAAAAACAAATAATAATAATAATAATAATAATAATAATAATAATAATAATAATAATAATAAAGTAAACAAATAGTTATATCTTCTATCAATTGTTCCAAAAAACTTGTTCCAAATTCTTTTAAACTTGTTGCTTTGCATCAATTTTGCTCAAACTTCAGAATAATTGAAGTTCATTTTACTACTAGATATTGGAGAAGAATCAAATGTTAAAAAAAAAAAGGGTTTTTAACTTTGAATTCGATATTTGGATGTAACCATATATATGCATGTTACATTAATGACCAAAGGGCTCACTGTTAAAATTCTTCAAAAAATTAACCCTTTGGTTCAATTCCACTAAGAAATTCATTTCATTTTCAAATGAATTTCAAATAAAATTTATTTTCAAATTAATTTAAACCAAACATATTTCATTAATAAAAATTGATTTAGTTTCAAACAATTCCACAAAATTAAAAAATTAGAATTCAAAATGAATTTTATAAAGTTTCTATTTAAACAAAACATATTTACTTGGATTTGGAAATGAATTCTACAAAATTTTATGAGATTCATATAAACCAAACAAATTTTGAATATCAATTACTAGCATTGTTGGCAAGTTTGGCATTGTATTCTACAATCCAAAGTACAATGACTTTGAAATGTTTTCCTCTTTGTTCTGACAAAGCATAAATGAGTTTGTTATTTTATTTTGTTATTCTTTTTTACAATTGAGTTGTTTATTGTAACACAAACTCTTGTACAGCTCTTTATATATTCATGTATTTGTACTATAATTAGTGGTTAATGCAAATACAATATACAAGAAAACTTTCAACTGCTTATTAATGTTTAATGGTATCAAAGCCTCATGGCTTCATAAACGAACACCTAAATTGTTCAGGCAACCTCCTCTCCCCTACCTTCTTTAGCCTCTACCTAACTAAATTTCTCTCTCAAACTTAATTCAAGAAACTACTGAGCATGGAAAACATAATTGCTTCCTCTTCTCAACTCATAGGACCTAATTGAATTCATTCATGGAACAACTCTGACACCTCCATAACAATTTTGAGTTCTACAAATCTAGGTACTCTTATTCCTATCCTCAAATATCAAAGCTAGTTCAAGAAGGATCAACTCCTTCTTTTATAGATTTTATCATCACTATATGAAGAAATTTTTCTTTATGTGACAAACATGACTTCTGCCTTTTCTACCTAGCAAATTTTGGCTCATACCTTCTGTGCTATCTTTTGAAATTGATAGTTTTAGCTCAATATTGAACTTCAAGAACTGAAATAAAATGACTTATTGGTTACACAATACTTGCTAATGACTAAATCTTTGGTGGATGAATTTGATACCGCCGGTTGAAATCTCTCTACTACTAGACTGAATGCTATTATTTTTCAAAATCTTCAATTTAAATTTCAAGCCATAATCACCACTCTAAATTTATGACTTTAGCTCTCTCCTTCAATGAACTCAATAATCAACTAGTGGCCCTTGAAATTTTAATAAAAAGCCATCATGAGCAACCATTGGCCAATGTTGTTTATCGCCCTTCTCCTTCAATGAACTCCACAAGCAACTAGTGGCCCTTGAAATTTTAATAAAAAGCCATCATGAGCAACCATTGGCCAATGTTGCTTATCGCCTTTCTCCTTCTTAGCAACCATTGTTACCCACTCCACCATCACCAATTACTTTTGGTTACTCTACTTATCACCCTCAAGGCTTGGTACCTCATCCTTGGCACTAATGACAATGTTGTAAAGGCTCCAATACAGATTGTCAAATTTGTGGTCTCTTTAATCATCAAGCAAGCACATGTTGTCATCGTTATCAACCTTTTGGTCTATCTCAAGTTCATTCTCATTCACATTATCCTTAATATTCTCCTGAACAATCCAACCTGACTTAATATTGCCTTTTTGCCTCATCACAGAACCTCCAACCTTAGGTTGTTGATACATGAGCCACATCTTATATTACACGTAATATAGGTGCTCTCTATTTACCTCAAACTTTTGATGGCGATAATCAGCTCTTTATTGGAAATGGGTAGAGCTTGCTAATTCATCATACTGGTACTTCTTCTATATCTACTCCACATCATAATTTCTTTTTACCTCATACATTTCATGTTCCTAAAATCACAATGCCACTGGTTTTGGTTTAGAAATTTACATCAGATAATCATTGTTTCTTTGAATTTTGGCCATCATTCTTTTTAATTAAGGAGTAGACAACAAGAGAGTAGCTACTTCAAGGAGCTCTTGAACATGGCCTCTATCAATTTCCATTTCAAACTGTACTACTAACCGAGAAGGCTCCTCTCTCTCTTTGGCATGCCCATCGTGGTCATCCATCAGCAAAGATAACTCTATACATTTTTGTATAAAACAAACTCTCTCATTTAAAGTCTTATAATAAAGAGTTATATTCTTCATGTTTATTTGGGAAATCTACCAAATTTTCCTTTAGCACCTATTAGGCATCACAGTTCATAACCTTTTGAATTATTATTTTCAGATGTTTGGGGACCATCTCCCATTTTATCTAATCTTGGGTTTCGTTATTTTATGATTTTGATTGATGACTTTCCAAGATTCACATGGATTTTCTTTCTGAAAAATAAGAGTGATGTTCGAGATGTCTTTATTAATTTTGTTAACTTTTTTGAATGCCAATTTTACAAGAAAGTTAAAGCTCTACAATCTAATTATGGTGGTGAGTTTTAGAGTCTTAAAGCCTTTCTTCAACAAAGAGGCATTAAGCATCGATTGGCTTATCCCCATACATATAAGTAAAATGGAGTTGCTAAACACAAAATTTGTCATGTTGTTGATACTAGACTTACTTTGATGGCTCACAGTGCTCCTTCATTCCATTATTGGCCTTATTCCTTTGGCACTATTATTAGATTGATTAATTTTTTGCCCATTGATGGTGTTTCCATAAGTATACGGAATCGTACAAGTAGTAACTAAATATTGATTCCACACAGATTACAGATTAACTATTGTAATACAAATTGTGTAGTTTTATTTAACTAATGAAATAAGGTATTTTGAATTAAACTAAATTAAATTAAAATAAAACACAAGAAAATGAATGAAATAACGATCAATTTAAAGTGCTAGAGTTCTTATTACCAATTCAATTATTGCTAAGGATCAATTAACTCCTAAGCCATACCTAACCTTAATCCAATTTGAGGGTATCTAAAGAATCATAGACATTCCTCTTAGACAATTTCTATAACTAACCAAGTAATTTGACATCCTTAAATTTATAGCTCTCACATACTAAGTGTTCGGTTAACCCAATTTAAGCACCAACCCCTAATCAATATTGGACCCTTAAATATTTCTTAACTAAAAAATCACCTTATAGGTTATTGCCTTAATCCAATTCAACATATCTCTGGAATCAATTTTATTGTGTGAATTCAATCAAAGGGTGATCAATCTTATAAAGACATTAAGTTCAACAACAACCAAAGGATTTAGATCAATGGCTTAGGTTTAATTACAATATTCACATAGTTTAATTGTAATAAGAACCCTAATAAAGAATTTAGCTACTTATGTTAATCATAAAAGAAAGAGATGAAGAAATAAAGAAAATAGACATCATTATTAATCCAAAATATCAATGAACAATATCCAAAATCACAAGAGAAACCCCTTGGAATAGTAGCCTATTAATCTTCAATTCTCTTGCTCAATCTTCAAAACAATCATGAACAAGCTAAACACCAGTGTTCTCTAAATTTGATAAAAGAAGAATGCAATATGAAAAATAGAATCATGACCTAATCTCCTCATCCCTCTTTTGTTTATAGAGGCTACACATATATATAAAACCCTAGCCTCCTGCCTTAGGTTTATTGTCTTGTCCTTCATGTCCCTCATACTTCAGTAATTAAATTAAAGTTCATATCTACCATCAACATCTTGCGAGACTGTGCACATTTTTTGTGTTGTTGTGCACAGCCTTATTCTTTAAAAAATATGCTTGTTTAGCTTTAATTGCTACTTTAACTCTTCGAAGACATCCATGTCTCCTATGAAACTTTCCTTCATTGTTCTTTAACTTCCTAAATGCACAAAATTAACTAAAAATAATCCAAATAATACTAGAAATAAATAAACACACCAATCATTTAATAAGTACTTAACTATGTAAAAACTTAACATAAAGCACACAGATGCCACTAAAAAGATATTTAATCCAAACACATTAAGTGCTTAAAATAATTCAATTATTGCACTCATCAAATTCCCCCACACTTAAAAATTCGCTTGTCCTTAAGCAATGCTTAAATACATATATACACCTAAAAAAATCATGCTCATCAACTAGTTGTAACTTCACTAATTACCTCAATCTTCCTTTAATAAAAATGCTTAAAAACTCAAAATTAAAATAGCAACTTGAGATTAATAATATATTATTACCATGTGAAGAGCATACTTTTCTATTGAAATAATGAAAGCAAACAATTAACACTCAAGAAAAATGGAAGTGAGTAGGAATTATGCCAATAAGTAGGAAGTTAAGAATTCAACATATATAAGGTTTTAAAAATTTTATTCAATCAATGTCTTCCCAATTTCAGTATTCCCTTCCTTTCTTGTATTATATAGTGTAACTACCTCCAAAGGATCCTTTGGATAGTCTTACTTTTGAAAAGAGCACTGGAGTAGAAGGAGTACATGAAAGATTTTTCTTTTCAATTCAAGCTCCAAATGAGTGCATTTTATGCTCCATCTCATTGCTTTATAGATTTTTTATTTAAATAAAATAAAACAAACATATGAGCACTTAACCATTCTAAAGTAGCCTCAAACTCCTACTTACAAACACTTTTCTTAAATATTAAGCATCTAAATTCATTTGTTCAATAGCAAAGTAAGCATTAACTTCATTAAAGTTTAAAATTCCTGACACAAATTGCTCTTCTAATTTAAAAGCCTAAACAAATCATTAAGGGAAGATTAAAGCATTTCTTCAAGAAAACTAAAATTGATGAATAAGACTCTATATGTGTATATGTTGCAAAAATTCAAGTATGAGAGCAATGCATGAACAATATAAACATTAAATTAAAACATGCTTGACTTTTAAAGTAAAAAAAACACATAAACATCCAAACAAAAAGAAAATAAAATGACAAATAAAAATTAAAAAACAACGTACTCCCCTCAATCTTATGCACTTGGTGGGGAAGTCAAAGGAGTTATAACAATAGCTTTTGTTGCCTTATTAACCATATTAGACCTTTTGCTTTAAGCGAGCATGCAAAAGATTTCATCAATTTAGTACTGTAACCTTATAACCCTTGATTCACAATGCCTCTCAAATTTGTCCATGTTATTGGACACGTCCATGATCATATTCCCAATCCTATTGTTAGGTCTGTCCATTAGCTCTTTGATCTTTTCCATGATTTCATCACTCCAATTTTTGGTGTTCCCTCTCTTCCTTATTTGGTTCTCACTTTAATTAGTTTGTTCCTCTATTGAATTGGGAGGCAAAGGAACTTTACCATGTTGCATTGCCGCTTGACAAAACAAATAGCATCTCCTTAAAGTAACATCATTAAATTCATTATAATCTATGATAATTTTAGCTTGCATAAGGTAATCTTCATCTAGGGATTCAACTTCTAAAGGCTCCAATTGATGTTTGCCAAATTTGAATAAAGCAAAATATAATGCCAAACCAATGACAATATGTCATATTAACAACAACGCCTTTCTAGCTTGCATAACACGCCACATAGAACACAAAACAAAGTATGTACTACATACTTATGTGTTAGTCTTCAAGCACTATAATATAAATAGTTCATTAAAAGAAACCCTAGTGCTATCTTTTCTTCTAAAAATTATGTGTGACATCAATTTATGCATGATTAAATATGAGTGATCTTTGATTAACCTACTAGTCATCACTTGACCTTCATAAACTCTATCATCTCTAGTGATTTCATGACAAAATCTACTTATATTATAATCTAATGGAGGTTGAAAAATATATCTTTGAGGAAAATTAAAGATTTCATACATGATTGCATAATTAAAATAATACTCTTTCCCAAAGAATATACATGAGAAGACCCCTTAATTTACATCTAGAATCTTAAATGTAGTGTAAAATTCTATAGTTAGCTCAAAGAATACCTCATAGTGGGTTATAGCCAATTTAGACCATCCTAACTTATTGCAAAACACATCTATGGTTCCCTTAATCCCCATGTTCAAAAGTACCTCATTATTAAAGTACTTCAGCTTGATGAAATTTCTCTTAACTAAGGAGCATAATTTCTTTCCTTCCTCTTTAGAATAAATGGCAAAGAAAGCTTCATATTCATTCCTTATGTCCTTGGGCTTACCCTTGCCATCACTAAGCCTCCTTCCTTGAAATTATGTCTTTGTTCTAACCATCATAACAATGCTAAAACTTCACAAAAATAAAATAACACAAAAGAATGAGAATAAAAATAACAAGAACAAAAAGAAAAGAAAAGAAAACTAGGGTTTAAATAAAAAAAAAGAGGTATAAGAAATTCTATTCCTAAAATAAAAAGGAAAAGAAATAAATTTAAAAATTAAAGGAAAAAATTAAAATCATCAAAAATTTTATAAATAAAATAGGAATTTCTGCTAACCTAAAATCCTATTTTAATAAGAAAACTTTAATTAAAAGTCAAAAATCAAAAATCAAAAGAAAATAGGAAACCAAATTAAAAGAATTTTAAAAATTAGTAAAATTCAAAAATTTAAAAGAAATTGAAAAATTTAAAATTTTAGTAACATTAATTCCTCCCCCAGACTTAAAAAGTACAATGTCCTCATTGCATGAGCATATGACATAAAAAAAATAGGAAAAATTTTCATGTTGTTAATAATCATTAAGTTGCATGGTTGTGTGCAAAAGATGCACAGTCGTGTGACCTACTTTTGCAAAATTTTGACAATATTTTATGCACAGTCGTGTATAAAAGATGCACTGCTACACCACTTGTTTCCATCACTTTGCATTAGACAAGCATATATATATATATATATTAATATTGCAACAATCTAAGCGAGAAATTAAATTGAAATAAAAACAACTAACATTAATAATATTAAAATTCTTAACAATGACAACTTAAAAAAAAACAAACATTAACATCCTAAAACATCAACATAAAACATAAAACATGAGAATACATTGTTCCTCAAAACATAAAATTTAAAACAACTAAAAATAAATAGATATAGAAAAACATTGTTCAAGCTAGAACTAAACATCATTAAAAATAAAGCATAGTCTTCACTCTTCGCCTTTATCCTTGGATGAGGAGTCTTGTTCCTCCATCTCTTCTTCATATAGGAATGGCGATGGACAAAATTTGGTAAGCTAAAATAGGCACTAAGGTTGTGATTGATCATGTTCAATGTGCAATTCATTTGCCTCGAAGTGTGTCCCATTCTTTAAACTTTAGAATTTAGCTCTCCCACATTTGAGTGTATGACTCCAACTTATAACTCCAAGTTGTCTAGCCTCTCCATGACATCATTAATTAAAGCATCTTATAATTAATTGAAGCATCTTCTTCTTAAGCTTTCGGGGGTGCATGTTGGTAAGAAAAGCTCTCCATGTATGGTCAACTCTAATCAAACATATAGCTTCAATCATGTTGTGTCAATAAAGTGATGACTTGTACTTTCTTAAAAGGCATGTTTTCAATGTCAAAGTTTAGGTACTTAGCTATGGCGATGATTAGTCCTCCCACTTTGATAGCCCTAGTTGCTTTATAGTAATATCTTTTAGTTTCCCAACTATGGCATGACACACATTGAGCTTTCTATCATTAACTATAAAACACAAAACATTAAGCTCGGTAGTGGTGACTACGGAGCTCTCTTTTTCCTTAAAAACAAGGAATGAGCCATGAACCTATAAATATATTTGAAAGTAGGTGATTGAATCCTATATTCTTTTACCAATCTAACCTCATAAAATACTCCCCTTTCCCATATTAACTCTCTCTAAAATTGATGCCTATCATATGCTACATTAGCATCTTAACTTTTAGGAAAATGAAATACATCATTAAGTTCAAACAAGCCTAAACTATACTTCTCATTCCCTAAACAGAAATTAAGCATGAGAGTGTGATCATTCAATTCAAAATAATATAAAAACTCACTAGTGGGTATGGCATAAGAAGGGTTTTGCATCAAAGTAAAATCATTCCATCACATCCTATTGGCATACACATTAATTTCCTTTAGTAACCCAATTTCAATTAAAGATGTAGCACTCATACCTATTTGGCTTAATTTCCTATTCATCATCTTTTGAAATTTATTCCTATGCTCACTATGCCTAAATTGAATTTGAGTAGGGAAAGGTTTTACCCTCTATTCCTCACTAGCACCACCTAGATTATTGGAAGCTCCGCCATGTTTAGTTCTCTTGGAAGGAGGATTGGTCTTCTTCCTTGCTCTGCTTTTCTTCCTTTGATCTCTCTCCATGGTGAATTTTTTGAAGATAAAGACTTAAGATAATTTGGGTAGTGGAAGAGTGTGTAGAGAATGGATATAATGTAGAGAATGAGTTGTGAGGAAGAGGTGAGAAGAAGGGGGTTTATATAGAAGAGGTAAGGCAGTAGGAATTAGGTAAAGTGTATGGTAAATTAAAAAAGTAGTCAAAGCTTAGGTTTTCTATAGTTTAGGAAGTGGGTAAAGTGGTCAAAGTTAGAATCCCTAGGGTTTTGGGAAGTGGGAAGCATGGGAAAGTGGGAAAAGTTAATGTAAAATGAAATTTGTATCTTTAAAAAAAATTAAAAATCAATGTTGCATGACTGTGCGCAATTTTAGCACGGTCGTGCGACCTATTACCAAAATTCGACATCATAACTCACACGACCATGCCAAAATCCTGCACAACCACGTGACCTATACAAGCATGATTCTACTCATAACAAGCATGACTGTGCATAATTTGTGCATGGCTGCGTGACTTGTACATGCATTTTTTTCATAAAAAATTTGCTAATTTAAGCACATAACAAATAAATATTCAAGAAATGCATCATAATCATGACTTGTACTTCACACTAAACAACATTCCATATAAATTAAACTTACAAAACCTTTTCAAGAGCTCTAACCTTTCTTTCACTTCCTGAAATTGACAAAAAAACATTTAATATAAATTTACAAAAACATAAAATAACTGAGATAAAAAAACAAAAATAAAAACAATCTTGGTTGAGCCCCTACAAAGTGCTCTTTTAAGGGTCTATAAGTTGGACCACTATGTTCATCATTCATTAGATTTCTTCAAGCATTAAGCTTGATAGAATTCCTCAATTATTCCTCTATGGTAAAGCTTCAACCTCTGTCCATTCACTTTGAATGTGTCTCCTCTTATGTTGCATAATTCCACAACTCTATGAGGATATGAATGAGTTACTATAAATGCTCCTGACCATCTACTCTTTAACGTTCCAAGAAATAATCTGAGCCTTGAGTTGAATAATAATACTTAATCTCCTTCCTTCAAAGTTTTCACTCTATCTCTGACATCATGCCACCTTTTTGTTCATTCCTCATAAATCCTTGAATTCTCATAAGCAGTCTCTCTAATCTCCTCAAGTTCACTCTTTTGAAGTAATCTATTCTCAGCTACCTTCTTAAAATCAAAATTCAAGGCCTTCATTGCCCAATAAGCTTTGTGCTTAAGTTCAATAGGAAGATGACATACTTTGCCATAAACCAACCTAAAAGGAGACATCCTAATAGGTGTTTTATAAGATGTTCTATATGCCCACAAAGCATCATCTAGCTTCCTTGCCCATTCTTTTCTTAACTTGCTCACAGTTCTTCTAAAAATCTTCTTCAACTCCCTATTACTCACTTCAACTTGTCCACTTGTTTGAGCATGATAAGGTGTAGCTACTCTGTGCTTTACCCTATATCTAGCCATAATATCTCCATGTTCTTGTTATAAAAATGTGTTCCCCCATCATTTATGATCACTCTAGAAACATATTCAACACAAATAAAAATATAGTTGTTCCCCTCTAACAAAGGAAATGGCCCCATAAAATCAATGCCCTATACGTAAAATATTTCAACCTCTAGAATTCCATATTAAAGCATTTCATCCTTCTTCAAAATGTTACCACTCCTTTAACAAGCATCACAACTCATTATAAAATCTTTTGCATCTTTAAAAAGTGTAGGCCAATAGAACCCTGCTTTAAGAACTTTAGCAGTTGTAGTCTTTGCTTTATAATATCCATCATTGACATTCCCATGACAATGATAAAAAAATTGACCCAACTTCTTCCATTGCTACACATCCCCTTGCCATTCCATCATTGCACAATCTCCACAAAAATGGCTCATCCCAAATATTGACTTTAGAGTCACGAAATTTTTTTTTCTTTTCTTAAGAATCAAACTCTTTAGGTATTATTCCACTTGATAGGAAATTTGCTATATCTGAAATCCATGGCTCACTTATTTGAGATATAGCCAAAAGCATCTCATTTGGAAATAATTCCTTGATAAGCTCTTAATTATCCTTCTCCTCTTAATATGAATCTAGCCTTGACAAATGATCAGCTACTATATTCTCAGAACCTTTCTTGTCTCTAATCTCAATATTGAATTCTTGCAACAAAAGCACCTATTTAATAAGCCTTGGTTTAGAATCTTTCTTGTCCATCAGGTACTTCAATGCTATATGATCTGTATAAATAACCACTTTAGAGCCAACGAGGTAGGATTTGAACTTGTCAAAAGCAAAAGTAATAGCCAGCATCTCCTTATCCATAGTATCATAATTTAGCTGTGTATTAGTTAATGTCCAGCTTATATAGTAAACATATGCAACTTCTTCTCCTTTCTTTGACCAAGCACAGCTCCTATTGCATGATCACTCACATCATACATCAATTCAAATAGTAGGCTTCAATCTAGTGCCATTACTATAAGAGCTGAGATAAAGGCTTCTTTAACCTATTAAAAGATAATTTACACTCATTAGTAAAATCCAAAGGTGAATCTTTTCAAGTAACTAACAAAGGTGTTTTGAAATTTTTTAAAAATCCTTACTGAACTGCCTATAGAAGCCTGCATGACCAAGAAAACTCTTAATTCCTTTAACATTTGTAGGGGTACTACAGGTTCTCAATTACCTCCACCTCTGCTTTGTCAACTAGAATTCCTTGAGTTGAAATTTTATGCCTAAGAGCAATCCCTTCATTTATCATGAGATGGCACTTTTCCCAATTTAGCACCAAATTTGTCTCCTCATAATGTGTTAAAACTTGCTCCAATTTTCCTAGACATCCCTTAAATGAATTTCCATAGACTAAAAAGTCATCCATGAAAACATCCATGATCTATTTTACCAAAACTGCAAATATAGCCATTATACATCTCTGGAATGTCTAAAAAGCATTACATAATCCAAATGGCATCCTCTTATATGCAAATGTGACATAAGGACATATAAAAGTGGTCTTCTCTTAATCTTATGAAGCTATTGCAATCTAATTATACCCTAAGTATCCATTTAGAAAAAATAAAAGGCATGTCCTGCTATTCGCTCCAATATCTGATTAATAAAATGTAAAAGGAAGTGGTCTTTTCTTATCGATGCATTCAACTTTTGGTAATCGATGCACATTCTCCATCCACTTACAATTCTTGTAGGAATGAACCCCCCTTCCTCATTTTTCATAATTAATATACCACCTTTCTTTGGTACACACTAAATCGGACTCACCCATGAACTGTTTGAGATCAAACTCACCTTTTTTTAGTACTAATTCTTGCATGTTCAAATTGAGCCTCCTCTGCCATTCAATGGTTGGCTTGTGACCGTCCTCCATTAGGATCTTATGCATGTAATAAAAAGGACTGATACCTCTTATGTCAGAAATCTACCAACCAATTACTTTTATTCTCCTTCTCAGTATCTCCACTAGCACATCCTCTTATTCTTTACTCAGTTTAGAGGATAAGATCATAGGCAGTGTTTGCTCTTCTCTTAGAAAAGTATACCTCAAATATTGGGGTAAAGGCTTCAAATCTAATTTTGGTGGTTTGATGGTTAAAGGTGGTGTGAGTTCAATGTTTATTAATCTCATGTGTGTTATAGGGGATTGGTGTTTGAGGTGTACTTCACCTTAAGATAATTGGACCTATAAACACTTCTCAATATTCTTATTTTCCACAGACTTTGCTAACCTCCTTCATTAAACTTCACTCACACATTCATCAACTACATCTAGTCACATACAATAATCTTCATTATAAGGGTATTTCATGCTTTGATAAATATTAAATATGAAATTCTCATCTCCTGCTCTTAATGTGAGAGTTCCATCATAAACATCAATAATTGATTTAGCAGTGTAAAGACAAGGCATACAAAGGATCAATGGAACTTCCTCATCCTTTTTAAAGTCAAGGACTATAAAATCAACTGGAAAAATAAATTTCCCAGCCCTTTCTAGCACATCTTCCACTATACCTTATGGTTCCTTCACTATCCTATCTGCAAGTTATAATTTGATACTTGTAAGTTTAGCTTCTCCTAGCACCAATTTCCTGTAAATAGACAAAGGCATAAGATTAATAGAAGCTCTTGAATCACATAAAGCTCTTTAAAATTTTAAACTTCCAATAGAACATAGAATAGTGAGACTCCCTGGATGCTTCCTTTTCAAAGGAAGTTTATTTGAGATTATTGCACTACACTCCTTTTATGAGTGTAACTATCTTATAATCATGCAATTTCTTTTTGTTATAAATTAGCTCCATTAAAAACTTGGCATACTTTGGCATTTGGGAAAGATGTTCCATCAAAGGCATATTAATGTGAAGTACCTTAAACCTCTCTAAAAATTTCACATACTACTAATCGTGCTCCTATTTCTTTAATCTTTGTGGATAAGGAACTAAAGGTGCATAAGGCTTCATAGGCAGTGGTTTGATTTCTGAATGACCTGTTCCTCGTATTTGTCTTTTTTTCCTTACAGTTTGACCTATTCATTATCTTGTTCTTTCTCATTTTCCTTCTTCTTTTCTTTCTTATATTCCATAGTTACTTTTGGGGTTTGAACTTCTGTTTCACTTCTTAAGGTGATAGCCTTCAACTACTCTTTTGGATTCTTTTCAATGTTGTTTGGCAAAGAACCCTGATTCCTAATTGAAAAAGAGTTTGCTAATTGCCCCATTTGCACCAATAAATTATAGATAGAAGAAGAGTGATTCTTGAACATGAGTTGAGTGTCTTGGTACATCTGCTCAAATCTGCCTTTTAACCTCTTTGTTGCTTTATCTTATTGGTTCATTTTTATAAATATTACATCTATGAACTTCTCCAACTTGATCTCTAAAGAAGTCCCTGCATATGAACTTTTATCTTGAAAATTTAATTAGTGATGTTTTGCATTCTAACCTCCAAAACTGGGTGGTGCTTGTGACCTCCACTGGTTATTTCCTTGATTGCTCTAAGAAAAATTAGGATGATTTCTCCAACTTAAATTGTAGGTATTTCCATGCACTTAGTTCTGATATCCTTTGAAATTGTTCAGATTCTCCATTAACAGTCCTTACATCATTTAGCATTCAATAGTTAGATGTCCACCTTGGAACAATTCATAAGAAGTAGACAAATTAGAAATTGCATTAACACTCATTTTATCCATCCTCTTAGTTAAAACATCCAACTTTGCATTCAGCTTCATTAAGCTATCAACTTTAATTGCTCCCCCTCTCTTTGGAATATTCCTCTTACTAGACCATAGGCTTTAGGTGTTAGCCATCTCTTTAACAAGCTCTAATGCATCTTTAAAAGTTTTGGACATGATAGTTCCTCTAACTGAGGCATCTATATTCACTCTAACTGTAGGGTTGAATCCTTTGTAGAAATATTACACCAAATCCCATGAAGGAATTAGTAATGGACACTATCTCTGAAGATCCTTGAATCTATCCCAGCATTTATAAAAGCTCTCATCCTCTCTTTGATAAAAAGAGTTGATCTTGTTTCTAATTTTGAGTACTTTAGCCAGTGAAGAGTGCTTGTTGAAGAAAGCTGTGTAAAGCTCTTACTATGTATTTATGGAGTTAGGAGGCAAGCTAGTGAACCACCTTTTGGCTTTATCCATAAAAGAAAATGGAAAGAAGATAAGCCAAATTACTTCTAGTTGCACTCTATTCATCTTAAAGGTTGAACAATACCTAAAAATTCAATTCATATGACTAACTAGATCCTCATATAGCAATGCACTGAACTATGAATTTTGAATAAGATGGATCATGGTGGGTTTAATTTCAAAATTATTTGTTGCTACTGCCAACCTCACAATTGGAGTTTGATCACCTTGAACATTGGGACTTACAAAATCCCTCATAGTTCTCTGCCCAATCTAGCCATTTTACCCATCTTGTCCATTTTAAGGTGGATTTTTGCATCTTCATTCCCTTCATTAATTCTTCCTCTATTATGTCTTCTCTTTCTATGAACATTTCTTTTAAGCTCTAAATCAAGTGGTATTAATTGGGCTCCTTGTCTAGTTGCACCACATGTTATGTGCATACACTAACACAAATTCCTGTAAAAACCACACAATATCACTTTTCAAATAAAAAAGAAAGTCTAAATCAACCAACATAAAATTCTCAACAGTGTTCAATCTTGGCAATCCTCTGTAATGGAACCAAAAACTTAATGGTGTTTTCGTAAGTATATAGAATCGTACAAGTAGTAATTAAATATCAAGCCTACACAGATTGCAGACTGACTACTGTAATACTAATTGTGTAGGTTTATTTAAACAATGAAGAAGGGTCTTTTGAATTAAACTAAAATAAAACACAAGATTTTGAATGAAATAACAACCAATTTAAAGTGCTAGGGTTCTTATTACCAATTCAACCATTACTAGGGATCAATTAACTCCTAAGCCATTCCTAACCCTAATCCAATTTGAGGTATCTAAAGAATCATAGACGTTCCTCCTAGATAATTTCTATAACTAACTAAGTAATTTAACATCCATAGATTTATAACTCTCATATACTAAGTGTTCAGTTAACCCAGTTTAAGCAACAACCCCTAATCAATATTAAATGCTTAAATGTTTCTTAACTAAGAAAGCACCTAATAAGTTATTACCTTAATCCAATTCAACCTATCTCTCAAATCAATTTTATTATGTGAATCAAAGGGTGATCAATCTTATAAAGACATTAAGTTCAACAACAACTAGAGGATTTAGATTAATGGTTTAAGTTTAATTGCAACATTCACATGGTTAAAATATAACAAGAACCCTAATAAAGAATTTAGTTACTCATGTTAATCATAAAAGAAAGAGACAAAGAAATAAAGAAAATAGACATTATTATTAATCCAAAATATGAATGAACAATATCCAAAATTATAAGAGAAACACCCTAGAATAGCAGCCTATTAATCTTCAATTCTCTTGCTCAATCTTCAAAATAATCATGAACAAGCCAAACACCCTTGTTCTTTAAATTTGATAAAAGAAGAATGTAATATGAAAAATAGAATCATGACCTAATCTCCTCTTTCCTCTTTTCTTTATGGAGGCTACACATATATATAAAACCCTAGCCTCTAGCCCTAGGTTTATTGTCTTGTGAAATCCCTTTCATGTCCCTCATACTTCAATAATTAAATTGAAGTTCACATCTGCCATCAGCAAGTTGTATGGCCATGTAGATTTTCTACACAGCCATGCATAGCTTTTTTCTTCCAAAAATATGCTCACTCAGTTTTAATTGCTCTTTTGACTCTTTTAAGATGTCCATGACTTCCATACAACTTTCCTCCACTATTCATTAGCTTCCTAAATGCACAAAATTAACTAAAAATAAACCAAATAATACTAGAAATATATAAACACACAAATCATCCAATAAGTACTTAACTAAGTAAAAACTGAACATAAAGCACACAGATGCCACTAAAAAGACATTTAATCCTAACACATTGAGTGCTTAAAACAATGCAATTCTTGCACTCATCACCCATGCCCATCTTATACAATCAGTGTGCACATTATAAACTCTATGGCATAACTCCTTATGCTCATTTCAAGATGTTTAGATGTTTAGTATTTACATTGCTTCAATCATATAACAATCATAAATTCTCTTATCGGTTAATTAAATGTGTTTACCTTGATCCATTTACTCAACACAAAGGGCATTGGTGTCTTATCTTAAAATCTAGGCACATTTACATATCATGCCATGCATAGTTTATTGAAACTACATTCCCTTGCAAAGCATCACAGTCCTCACCAACAACTACCACCTCAGTTCTGGATAAATTCCCTTAGTTGTAAATTCACACTCCACTACCAACATTAGGTACATTATCCTCATCCTCCACAGCTCTTATATACTCTTTAACTACTTTATCTCCATCTTATTCTATCCCCTCTTAATAACCTGAACCACTTTCCACATCTCCTACTATCTCATTTAATCCACCCACTACATCCACTTCACCCAACCCAACCTTATTGTCACGACCCAAAACAGGGGCCATGACCGGCGCTAGGGAATGGGAATTCTTTCGAATCTGGAACCTGTAGCAAGCCTAAAAATAAAATAAAACACAATAAAAACCGATAAAAACTCATTTTATTAGTAAAACCGTATATTATATATATAATTGAAAATAATTCACGAAAAATAGTTTTAATTAGTTAAAAATACTAAATAATTTGTAGAAATCATTTTTGTACCTTAAATAACTATTAAAACCAATTAAATTACATTTTTAGCCAATTTTGTGTAAAATTACCAAAATACCCCTATATATATAAATATACTAAAATTACTTCAAAATTTTACCAAAAATTATATAATTATCCAAAATTAATTTTCTCAACATATTTATCAATAATATTAATAATTAAACTCAATTAACCAATTAATTTTAATTAAAAACATAATTAACCCTATTTTCCAAAATTTCCATAAACTTAAATAATTCAAAATAAAATACTTAGAAATTCATAAAAATTCCAAATAAATTTCTAGAATTCATTTTAACACCTATATTTATCATAAAACACAATTTCATAATTTATTTAATTAATTTCCAAAAATTAGAAAATAATATTAAAATATGCAAAAATACCCAAAAATCAAAATAATCTCCAAAAATTCCACAAAAATTCATAAATGTAGATTAAGATACTAGGATCAACATTTGTGAAGGTATTTTTCATGAATCAATCAATTCGAAGGTCAAAAAAATCAAAAACCCTAATATGGCCGAAATTGAAAATTCGAAACCTAAGCAAATCAAGACCATTTCAGCTCAAACCAAAGCTAGAATCACACTCACCAAAGCTCAAGGAGAAGAAAGAGACCAGCGGTGTCAAAAATGGTGGCCGGAATCATCGTAATCGACGGTGGCTCGACTTTCGGCTTCTCCGGCCAAAAATGGCTTCCAGGCGCCGGAATCAGCTGCTACAAGCGGCGAAAGAGGCTGGGGAAGGTGGTGGCACACCGAACGGCACACCAATGGTGAGAAATTGACAGTTGTAGGCAGTGGTTGGTGATCGGACGCAATCGGGGAAGAAGGAGGAGAAATCGGGGCTAAATGGTAAATTTCCAAAAGTTTTGGTTTTTAACTTATAATATATATATATATATATATATATATATATATATATATATATATATATATACTTTATACTATATATTAAAATAATATTAAATTACACACATTAAATATACACCACACACATATAATTTAATATTTTAATAATTTATACTAAATAAAAATAATTAAATAACAATAAAATTAATAAATAATTAATAAAATATTAGGGTAATATTAAACCCTAATTAAATAAATATATACACACATAGGCTTTATTTAGTATTTTAAAAATACGTATGAGTTCATGCAAGTTCGAAGATATATTTAAAATAATTAATAATAAATTATTTACGTAAAAATTTCCCCAAAAATGCGAGTCCCGGGAAAATTTTACGTAAAGCATTGTAAATAAGACACAGTAATTAAAAATAGGTTTTAAATACATATCAACTCGTAAAAATATCATAATATATATACAAAAATTATTAACACTGCATATCCCGGTACAGTGTTAAAATGTTTAAAAATACGGGATATTACAGTCTTCCCCCCTTACAAGAATTCGTCCCTGAATTCCAGAAAGAAAAGATTACAGGATCAGGAAGGAAAGAGATACGAGTAAGAAGCTCGCATCTCAGCTTCAGTCTCCCACGTATGCTCCTCGACTCTGTTGCTACGCCATAGAACCTTGACCATCGGAATCTGCTTCGATCGCAACTGTCAAACTTGATAATCAACGATCGCCACAGGTTCTTCCACAAACGTCAAATCTTCACTCACTTCTACACTATCAGGCTGCAATACATGTGAAGGGTTTGAGATATACTTCCTCAACATCGAGATATGAAATACTAGATGCACTTGCGACATACTCGGAGGTAAATCCAACCGATATGCAACAGTGCCAACTCTCTCCAGAATCTCAAACGGTGCGATATATCTCGGTGCTAACTTACCCTTCCTGCCAAATCTCATAACACCCTTCATCGGAGATACCTTCAGAAAAATAAAATCTCCGACCTGAAACTCCACATATCTGCACCTAGGATCCGTATAACTCTTGTGCCTGCTAACTGCGGTCTCTAATCTGCGCTTAATCACAGCGACTTTCTCTAATACCATTATAACAGCCCAAACCAACCCCCATCAGATATTGTCCGCTTTGCCCAGGCCCAGCCCGCAGTGCACGATTTTAAAACGCGTCTAATGGGAGAAGGTATCCACACCCTTATAAGGAGTGCTTCGTTCTCCTTCCCAACCGATGTGGGATATCACAATCCACCCCCCTTAGGGCCCAGCGTCCATGCTGGCACACCGATCCGGGCTCCGGCTCTGATACCAACTTTGTCATGACCCAAAACAGGGGCCATGACCGGTGCTAGGGAACGGGAATTCTTTCGAATCCGGAACCCGTAGCAAGCCTAAAAATAAAATAAAACACAGTAAAAACCGATAAAAACTCATTTTATTAGTAAAACTGTATATTATATATATAATTAAAAATAATTCACGAAAAATAGTTTTAATTAGTTAAAAATACTAAATAATTTGTAGAAATCATTTTTATACCTTCAATAACTATTAAAACCAATTAAATTACATTTTTAGCCAATTTTGTGTAAAATTACCAAAATACCCCTATATATATAAATATACTAAAATTACTTCAAAAATTCACCAAAAATTATATAATTATCCAAAATTAATTTTCTAAACATATTTATCAATAATATTAATAATTAAACTCAATTAACCAATTAATTTTAATTAAAAACATAATTAACCCTATTTTCCAAAATTTCCATAAACTTAAATAATTCAAAATAAAATACTTAGAAATTCATAAAAATTCAAAATAAATTTCTATAATTCATTTTAACACCTATATTTATCATAAACCACAATTTCATAATTTATTTAATTAATTTCCGAAAATTAGAAAATAATATTAAAATATTCAAAAATACCCAAAAATCAAAATAATCTCCAAAAATTCCACAAAAATTCATACATATAGATTAAGTTACTAGGATAAACATTTGTGAAGGGATTTTTCATGAATCAATCAATTCGAAGGTCAAAAAAATCAAAAACCCTAATATGGTCGAAATTGAAAATTTGAAACCTAAGCAAATCAAGACCATTTCAGCTCAAACCAAAGCTAGAATCACACTCACCGGAGCTCAAGGAGAAGAAAGAGACTGGCGATGTCAAAAATGGTGGCCGGAATCATCGTGATCGACGGTGCCTCAACTTTCGGCTTCTCCGGCCAAAAATGGCTTCCAGGCGCTGGAATCAGCTGCTACAAGCGGCGAAAGAGGCTGGGGAAGGTGGTGGCACACCGAACGGCACACCAACGGCGAGAAATCGACAGTTGCAGGTGGTGGTTGGTGATCGGACGCAATCGGGGAAGAAGGAGGAGAAATCGGGGCTAAATGGTAAATTTCCAAAAGTTTTGGTTTTTAACTTATAATATATATATATATACTTTATACTATATATTAAAATAATATTAAATTACACACATTAAATATACACCACACACATATAATTTAATATTTTAATAATATATACTAAATAAAAATAATTACATAACAATAAAATTAATAAATAATTAATAAAATATTAGGGTAATATTAAACCCTAATTAAATAAATATATACACACATAGACTTTATTTAGTATTTTAAAAATACGTATGAGTTCATGCAAGTCCGAAGATATATTTAAAATAATTAATAATAAATTATTTACGTGAAAATTTTCCCGAAAATGCGAGTCCCGGGAAAATTTTACGTAAAGCACTTTAAATAAGACACAGTAATTAAAAATAGGTTTTAAATACATATCAACTTGTAAAAATATCATAATATATATACAAAAATTATTAACACTGCATATCCCGGTACAGTGTTAAAATGTTTAAAAATTCGGGATATTACACTTATCCTCATCCTAACCTAATTTTCACTTAGTTGTTGATCTAAGTCAGTACTCATCTTATCCTTCAAACCCAACCTAACTATTGATCCCTTTAATACTATTCCCTCTTCTGCCTCACCACCTCATATATATCCCATGTCTCTTCACCCCTCCACAATAAATAAATGATGAGCTCTTCTTTATACCACCAATCCTTCCACTAACACTGAACCTACCACCTTTACTAATGCTAACCAATCCCCTCTTTGGTGATTTATAATGCAAGATGAGCTTGTTACTCTTATTCAAACAAAAATAAGGTAGCTAGTACCTCGTACACCTCACCAACATGTTATTGACAATAAATGAGTTTTTTGAATTAAGAAAAATCTAGATAACACCATTGCCTGTTGTAAAGCCAAACTTGTGGCCAAAGGCTATCACCAATAAAGTGGAGTTGACTTTCATAAAACCTTTAGTCCAGTTGTTAAATCAACTACCATTCAGCTCATTCTCTCTTTAGCCTCTATAAAGAGCTTACCTATCATGACCCAAACCAGAGAGTCATGATCGATGCTAAGGAACAAGAATTTGAAAGAATCCAAAACCTGTAGCAATCCTAAAAATATAAAATAAAAAGAAAACTTAATAAAACATAAACATAAATATGCTCATAATTAAAACTTTTAATAATGAAAAAGAATCTCTATAAATAATATCCTAATAAAATATTTTTCAATATCCAAATACATAACCACCATTAATAATAACTAGAGAATACAACAAATATGTAATGCCACTATAGCGTTTAACAATACAAGAAAAGGATAATTTAAAGTTTACATAAATCAGCCAGAGAAGAAAGAGTTCGGCGAAGGGAACTACTAAGGAAAAGGATCTTAAAAAATAATTAAGGGGGTCAGACCTCACTGAATGAATTATTATTATATCTATGCATGCAACCTAAGGACATATACATTCAAGCATCAGTATAATAATATTCATATATTTATATTTATTTATTTTATACATGTATTTCATACAAATGCTCAAAATCACATTTTATAATAAATAAATAAATGCAGTAAGATTTAGGTAGAGGACCGAAGCAGAACCCTAAAATATTCTACAACCTCAATCACTGAATCTCACTAGCCAATAGGCTCACTTAAATCCAAAAATATTTCCTTTCCAAATTTGATCGTAGATTGGGCCTAAGACACTAAGTCAACTAAGCTTTTGCAATCTTACTATCAACATGACTGGCCTCGAGACATAAATTCAACTGAGCTTCCATAATCACACCACTCTCCAACCACACATCTCAATAATCAATTTAACCATATCTCATATTAATAAAAAAATTATAGCCTAGCATCTAGCATACTACCGCATAATAGCCCTAGTGTAGTTGTTATTTCCAATCTCTTTTTTATCAAAGCGACTTTCTCTTATGCATCTTGGATAATTTTTGGTCCAGTTAATTCTCCTTCCCTGACTTCATTCCAACACAGAGGAGATCTACACTTCCTTTCATATAATGTTTCATATGGTGCCATCTCAATACTGATATGGTAGTTGTTATTATAAGCAAGTTCTACCAGTGGCAGATGATCATCCCAACTACCTCAAAGATCCATTACACACATTCTCAATATATCTTCAAGTGTTTGGATCATTCTCTTAAACTTACCATTTTTATGAGGATGAAAAGCAGTACTGAAATCAAGTTTGGTACTTATTACTTCTTATAACTTCTGCCAAAATTGAGAGGTACACGTTGAACCTCTATCATAAATAATGGAGACAAGCACCCTATTAAAACATAATAATCTTGATATACATCCTAGCCAACTTGGCCACAAAAAAGTAGATTTAACTAGTAGAAAATGAGTTGATTTGGTCAACCTGTCCACTATCTGTAATATCCCGTGTTTTTAAATATTTTTACACTGTATCGGGATATACAGTGTTAATAATTTTTGTATATATATTACGATATTTTTACGAGTTGATGTGTATTTAAAACCTATTTTAATTATTGTGTATTATTTACAATCATTTACGTAAAATTTTCCCGGGACTTGCATTTTCGGGAAAATTTTCATGTAAATAATTTATTATTAATTATTTTAAATATATTTTCGGACTTGCATGAACTCATACATATTTTTAAAATGCTAAATAAAGCCTATGTGTGTAAATATTTATTTAATTAGGGTTTAATTAATATTAACATAATATTTTATTATTTGTTTATTAATTTATTGTTATTTAATTATTTTATTTATTATTAAATTATTAAAATATTAAATTATATGTGTGGATGTGAAATTTTTCAAATATTTTATTAAAATTTTTATTTTTTTATTTTTTTCTTTTTCTTTTTCTTTTTCTTCTTCTTCTTCTTCCTTCTCCCGCACCCGACCACCCTTCCCCTCACCGCTGAAAATCCCGACCACCTATCGTCGGTGTGCCTCCCAGCTTGCCACCGCCGTTCCCAGCCATCCCCCGCTGCCAGCAGCCTCCTTCCCCGGCACCGGCAGCCTCTTTTCTTCCATTTTGGCCGAAATCCTTCTCCTCACCATCGACGACGATTTCGGCCACCATTTTCGACACCGCTGGTCTCTTTCTTCTCCTTGAGCTCCGGTGAGTGTGATTATAGCTTTGGTTTGAGCTTAAATGGTATAGATTTGCTTAGGTTTTGAATTTTCCAATTTGGCCATATTAGGGTTTTTAATTTTTTTGAACTTCGAATTGATTGATTCATGAAAAATCCCTTCACAAATGTTGTTTCCCTTAGCTTAATATACATTTAAGAATTTTTGTGGAATTTTTGGAGATTTTTTGGATTTTTGGGTATTTTTGAATATTTTAATATTATTTTCTAATTTTCGGAAATTAATTAAATAAATTATGAAATTGTGTTTTATGGTAATTATAGGTGTTGAAATGAATTATAGGAATTTATTTGGAATTTTTATGAATTTCTAAGTATTTATTTTGAATTATTGAAGTTTATGTAAATTTGGGAAATTAGGGTTAATTATGTTTTTAATTGAATTTAATTGGATAATTGAGTTTAATTATTGATATTATTGATAAATATGTCGAGAAAATTAATTTTGAATAATTGTATAATTTTTGGTGAATTTTTGAAGTAAATATAGTATATTTATATATATAAGGGCATTTTGGTAATTTTACCCTAAATTGGCTAAAAATGTAATTTAATTGGTTTTAATAGTTATTTAAGGTATAAAAATAATTTATACAAATTATTTAGTATTTTTAACTAATTAAAACTATTTTTCGTGAATTATTTTCAATTATATATATAATATATGGTTTTACTAATAAAAAGAGTTTTTATCGGTTTTTACAGTGTTTTAAGGTTAATTATGTAATTTCTACTTATAAAATGGATTTCTATGTTATAAGGATATTTTTGGTATTATCAGAATTGTTCTGTGTTTGTGGACCTCGATCGGTAGACTGTAGTTTGGAGTCCGACCGAGGGGTTGTGAATGAGATGTGGTGTTCATTTTCGAAGTGTATTTCCTTGCAGGGTCGGCTCTACTCTTTTGAGTAGAGAGATGTCCATTTTACAGGGGAGGTTCTGCCGGATTTTCGATAGAATTCTCGTAAAACGTGATATCCGATCGAACCCTAATTCTGTTTCTGTATTTAATACTCTAGATCGAATTCTAGGATTTCTGTTAGGTTTATTCTGATGTCTATTATTTATTTCTTGTTTAGTTGCGTCGAGACCGAGGGCTAGTGGACCAGGCCCGTCGGACCCATCTCGTGGAGCGCACTAGGGTGAGTTGCTATTATATATATATATGCTTAGGATGCATGATTTAGAAATGCATGTTTTATTTTGATTAAATATGCATAAATAATTTGATTATTTCTTAAGTTTATATTTAGTTTATTTTGGTTTATTTTTGGTATATAATAAATTATATACATGTTTTGTTAATAAATTATATTAAAAAATGTTTTTAAATATATTTCTAGCTTAATTTATAATTTGATTGGATTTATTTGACGTATATATGCTCGAAATATACCTGGTTTATTTTTGGTATATTTCTAGTATATATATGGTTTATATTGTTATTTTATTTAAATTCATGCATCATTTATTTTTATGAATGAATGTTTTATATTATTAATGATGAAGGATATCTATAGAACGTGCTACCTAGTAGGCAGCACTAGGACCGAGTACGTACCGGTACGCCTATAGTATTTAGGCTATATTACTAACCATTTGTGGATATTGATTTGATATGATTATTTGATGTGAGAGATGTGATTGGGTGTGATTGTTGGAGCTCGGTTAACCAAGTGTCTCGGGGCCAATCACACTGGCAGTCAGACTGCTGGAGCTCGGTTGACTTAGTGTCTCGGGGCCAGTCTACTGTCTAAATGGACTAAGTGGATATATTTGGATTAAGTGAGCCTCTATGGCTAGAGTGTTGTCTAACACTGTTTTTGAGGTTGCGATATTCTAGGGTTCTATGTGATCCTTCATAAAAGATGATTTTCAATAAAATATATATATAAAATGATTTTATTGCATCTGTGTATTTGCCTGTATATATATTAGATATATATATACTGTTGATTGTATGCATTTTCATTTAGTGTGTATGTATATATATTATAGTAATTCACTCAGTGAGGTCTGACTCCCCTCCGTTGACTATTTTTCAGGAGAGTCAACATCTTCAGACCTCAGTAGCAGGTCGATACGTCGGATTTCTTTCGCCTCGACTTCTTTGTGTAAACTGCTTACTTGAGTCTTATTTTTATAATCTAGACACTGCAGTAGTTATAAATTAATTGGGGGATTTTATGTATTATATTTATGTGAGATATTATATTATGTGAATTGGATTTGTATTTAAAGATTTACATATATGAGATGAGATTTGATTTAAATCCAGTTGATGAAAATAATATTGTGATATTTATGATTTTTATTTCCGCTGCATTATATATTGCTACTATTGTTGCATGTTTTATTTTATTTTTAGGCTTGCTACGGGTTCCAGATTCGAAAGAATTCCCATTCCCTAGCGCCGGTCATGGCCCCTGTTTTGGGTCATGACACTATGACCTAAATGGAATTGTATCCGTCTTTAGAATGAGGCAATCCTATTATAAAATCTATAGTAACTCTCTCCTATTCCCATTTAGGAATCAGAAGAGTTTGAAGCTTCGTAGAAGGCTTCTGATGCTCCATTTTCACTTGCTGATAGGTCAAGCACTTAGAAACAAAATTAGCTACATCCTTCTTCATTCCATCCCACTAGTAAAGATCTTTAATAATATGGTACATCTTAGTAGAACTAGGATGTACACTATAGGTTGCAAAATGAGCTTCTTCCAAAATCTCCTCCCTTAAGTTATCCATATTAGGAACACACAATCTTCCATTGATCCATAACACACCTTCATCATCAAGACTAAAATCAGTGAACTTTCCATTATTAACTTTCTCCATAAGTTCAACTAAATCAGGATCTCTACTCTGAGCTACTTTGATCCTATCCCTTAACATTGATCTGATTCTGAACTGAGCTAATAATCCACTTGATATACTTGTCTTTATCATCAACCCTTGATCCACTAACTTGTGCAACTCTTGAATCAAATGTCTTCTCTCCACACCAATGTAACCAAGACAACCTAAGAACTTCTTATGTAAGGCATCCGCTACTATATTCCCCTTATTTTAATCGTACAGGATATCAAAGTCATAATCCTTCAGAAGTTCCAACCATCTCCTCTACCTTAAGTTCATATCTCTCTGCTGAAAATTGTACTTCAAGCTCTTATGATCAGTGAAAATCTCACAAGTCACCTAGTATAAATAATGTCTCCAAATCTTAAAAGCAAAGATCACTGCATCCATCTCTAGGTCATGAGTAAGATAGTTCTACTCGTGCTTCTTCAACTGCTTGGAAGTATAAGCCATTACCTTTCCATTCTGCATCAACACACAACATAGGCTAACTCTAAAAGCATCACAATACATAATGAACTTGCCTATTCTATTAGGCAAAGTCAACACTAAAGTTGTAGTCAACTTCTCCTTCAATAGTTAGAAACTATACTCATATGCATCTGACCATTCTTCTAAGTCTGGCAGATCATAGGTGCTACAATTCTTAAGAAATCTTATATAAATCTCTTATAGTTCCCAGCCAAACCTAAGAAACTTTGAATCTCAATAACTATGGTCAGTCTAAGCCACTCATACACTGCTTTTATCTTTTTATGGATCAACCTGAATGCCATCCTTAGACACTGCATGCCTAAGGAATGCTATACTCTCCAATCAGAAATCACACTTCAAGAATTTAGCATAGAGCTGATGTTCTCTTTGTGTCTGTAGTACTGTCCTTAAGTGACATACATGCTCTTCCATACTCTTCGAATACACTAGTATATAATTAATGAAAACCACTACGAACTGATCCATAAATGGTCTAAACACCTTATTTATCAAATCCATGAAAGCAGTTGGTGCATTAGTTAACTTGAAGGACATCACTAGAAACTTATAATGGCCATATCTAGTACGGAATGCCATTTTAAGAACATCAGCTTCACTAATCCATAACTAATGATAACCCAACCTTAAGTCACTATTAGAAAAGAATTGTGCACCCTAAACTTGATAAAAAAAAATCATATATCCTTAGAAGAGGATACTTATTCTTAACTATCACCTTATTCAGTGTAATATCCCGAGTTTTTAAATAATTTTGAACTACATCGAGATATGCAGTGTTAATAATTTTAATATATATTTATGATTATTTAATTAGTTTGTCATTTATTAAAGTCATTTTTAATTATTTTTAAATCCTTTACGTAAAATTCTCCTAGGAATTTTATTTTCAAGAAAATTAAAACGTAAATAAATAAATATTAGTTAATTTAAGCGGTTTTATGAAGTTGCATGAGTCCATGCATAATTTTAAGGTGTCAAATAAAATATATATGTACATGCATTTAAATTAAATTAGGGTTTATTTAATTTAATTAAATTATATTATATAGTCTTAATATTAATTAAGTGTGTATATATGTATATGTGTGTATATATATTATTAAAATAAGTGTGTGGTGCATATTTATTGTGTATTATATTATATATTAAAATAATATAAGAGATAGATATATATATACATATATACATATAATATATTTACCTAATATAAAGTTTGAAATATTTACGGAAGTGCCATCGTCCCCTACCTCCTCTTCCCATTTGTCCCCATTCGAATTCCGCTGCCTGCGTCCCATCGGTGTGCCTCCCCGCATGCCACCTTCCCTTTTAGATATTCTCGATGCCCCAAGCATCCATTTCCGGTGAGTTTGGCCATTTTCTTTAAGAGGCCCAGAATTTCTCCCATCGCCATTCACCGACTTTTCGGCCACCGTTTCGAGCCCCACTGGTCTCTATCTCTTCCTTGAGCTCCGATGAGTGCATTTCTAAGCTTTGTTTCACTTGAAATGGTCTAGATTTCCCTAGGTTTTGAATTTTCATTTTCGGCCAACCAGGTTTCTTGATTTTTTTAGCTTCAATTTGAATGATTCATGCAAACTTCCTTCACAAACATTGATTCTTGTAGCTCAATATACCTCTGTGAATTTTTTTAGAATTTTTAGGAATTATTTTGATTTTTGTGAATTTTTTATTATTTTATTAATATTTTCTAATTTTTGAAAATTAATTAATTAAATTATGAAATTGTCTTTTATGGTGTTTATAGGTGTTAAAATGAATTTTAGAAATTTATTTGTAATTTTTGTGATTTTTATATAATTATTATGAATTTATTTAGTTTATGTAATTTTTAGAAAATTAGGTTAATTATGTGTTTTATTGAAATTAATTGGGTAATTGAGTGTATTTGTTGTTATTATTGTATTATATGTTGATAAATTAATTTTTGAGTAATTATACTATTTTTGGTGAATTTTTGATTAATTATAGTGAATTTATATAACTAGGGGTATTTTGGTAATTTGATATTAAATTTGCTAAAGATATAACTAAATTGGTTTTAATAGTTGTTTGAGGTATAAAAATGATTTCTACAAATTATTTGGTATTTTTAACTAATTAAAACTATTTTTCATAAATTATTTTCAAATTATATATAATATATTATTTTTATAAATA